>OY288212.1:1439422-2639422 GCA_958449745.1 Ochropleura leucogaster
GTCCAGCTCAGCAAATACCAGGTAGACTACCTAATGCTGGTATTCTGCTGAATCTTGCTTGCATGCATAGATAACATTCATCAGTTCGAAGGGTAAGCGGAGGTGTTACCTAATAGTAAACCAACATTTCGCCAGTTATTTTAAGTCCCATCAACCGGGTTCAGGTTCAACTCCATAGAGTACCACTGAGAAATTCCTAAGAAAAACAAAAGGTGCGCCCAACCAGGAATCGACCCTAAGACAACTGTTATGCAGTTGAGCTTAGGATTACTACACCAACGAGGCAGCAATCCTTGACTAAGCTTTCAAAAATACATTGGGTTTATTTTCATTATCAGGCTGAAATACCACCATTTTGAAACTGAAGTCTCAATTCTAGAATATTGGTATTCTACGATATTTCCTTTCATCTTTAGTAAAGCAATAGACTCTTTATAGCATGGAATATAATTATTGGCCTATCATCTGCCTAGCCTTTTCCCAACTATGTTGGGGTCGTTTCCAGTCTAACCGGATGCAGCTGAATATCAGTATTTTACATGGAGCGGCTGCCTATCTGACCTCCACAACCCAGTTAGTACTGGGTAATACGATACCCCTTGGTAAGACTGGTTGTCAGACTTTCGGGACACTGACTACCTGTAACGACTGTCAAAGATCTACAAATGTCAGCCGGGATCAACGGCTTAACGGAGGAAACTCGGTATGTAACGGGTGGTCACCCATCCACAGATCACGCGCGGCTTAACCTAAAGATCGAACCGAGCGGGCTGCTATTATTCAGCCACGAGCTCCTCACGACCTAGTGAAGATTTAAAATAACTATACCTTCATAACACCCCTGCGAAAAACTCAGGTGTGAATTATAAGTTCACATCCACAAGTACAACTTTCAACGGATATGAAAACACGTAAATGCTCGCACGTAATTAGAACTATCGGAACGTACCAACTGGCTGGGTTCCAGTGATCGATCGACTTAAGACCAGCTAGTGGTAGACTAAACTAATAATTGTTGTAATGATGGACACCTGGGGCGAAGAATTAAACTAGAAGTCTATTTTAGGTAGATTAATTATAGAATACTGCTGAATCATTGCATTCTTGACCACCTACTATAAAAAAAACTGATACAGAGGCTTCTAAAGATGTAGCACAAGTTTACTGCTACAAAGGTTAATGTCCCATATGTACACACGGCGACAGATCAACCTATACAAAACCAGTTTATGCTGCTCTCTCAACAACGGACCGTACACCATAAATTTCAAGTACAATGAGAGATCCGCATAAAACTGGTTTTGTATAGGTTGATCTGTCGCCGTGTGTACCATCAAATTCAATGGATTAATATTTCTTCTATGCTCATTAACATTTCTTCTCTACACAAATAAAGATGGTAGATGTAAAATATCATCGCTGTATCAACATCATTGCAAAAAACCAAATGATATTAAAAGAGCTACCATGAAGTTTCTTGCCGGTTCTTCTCCATAGGAAACGACCCACCCAAACCGTGTACCTTTTTTTGACGTTTTATTAGTGCCCATGTAGGCCTATGTGAAATAAAATATTTGGATTCTGAAAAAGAGTTTCTCAACAACATAATTTTAAAACCCTACCGTAAAGGAAATAAAAAATGCGTTAACAAATTTTTAAAAAATTTTGTGTGTGTGAGACACACAAATAGCTAGACCCGGAGCCACTACCGATAGGCCATACAAATATTTGTTATGTACGGTAAATCAAACCTGCGACAGGCAACACAGCCGCCAAACTCTCAGCCACTGAGCCAACCGTATCATCGATAGTTGGGAAAAAGCTTGGCAGATGATGATGATCCCTATACAATATATCATCTACCTAGTCTTATCACATCTATATGTTAGTATCGGCTTTCAGTCTTACCTGATTCAACCGAATGCCAGTGTTTTACATAGACCGACTGCCTATCTGATCTCCATCACCTAGTTAATAATTGGGTAATAAACATCATTTTTATCATTTAACGAATACGAATTCGTTAAAACAAATTTGGAGAAAACTTAATTAATTCACATAAAAGCAGCGAGCCACAGTCACGAATGAAAATAGATTCAAATTAGGGTTATTGGTCTCCATTATAGATTCTGATAAATTCAGTCGGATTGAGAGAAACGATTTAGATTTAAATAAGGGCTGTGGGTAAATGAAGTCCCAGGGGAATTGATTGATGAGGCCGAGAAGGTAAGCTGAAGGTATGGAAGAATGTAGACTTCTTTTTCTTTGACGTGGGCCTTCTTGAATTAATCAATGAAATAACAATTCGACGGGCCTGTTGGTCTAGTGGTTAGTGGCCCTGACTGCTGAGCCGGAGGTCGTGGGTTCGAATCCCACCCAGGACAAATTTTGTGTGATGAGGATGATTGTTTGTTCTGTGTCTGGGTATGATTTATCTATAATATGTATGCATTTATAAATTATATAAGTATGTATATCAGTTGTCTGGTTACCATAACACAAGCTCTGCTTAGCTTGGGATCAGATAGCCGTGTGTGAGTTGTCCCAAGATATTTATTTTTATTTAATGTTTCTGGCCTTTCTTAGGGTACAAGTTAAGGATGAGTAAAAGTTTCAGCAAAACATTCTATTACGCGTGCTAGCCCAGCTTTCTACTTCCAATTTTATCTAATTACTAGTTGTGTCCAGCGGTTACAGCCACTGCTCTGCTCCTTTTTTGGTGTTGTCCACCCACCACGGTCGATTCTCAAACCTGCCCGAGATGAACACAAAAATTCATACAAATCAGTCAAGCTGTTTCGGAACAGTTTGGCAATAAATTTTAAAGAAGTTTATAATATACTAGCTGACGCCTGCGGCTTCGCCCGCGTGATGATCGAAAAAAAAAGTATCCTATGGGTTATTCCAGACTATAATTTACCTGTTTTGACGTAAAAGAGTAACAAACATCCATACATTCATCCATTCTCACAAACATTCACATTTATAATATTACTAGCTTTTGCCCGCGGCTTCGCTCGCGTTAAATTTGGTATAACACAGTACCTGCAGTTTTTGCCGCAAGGGCCTTATTGATTTGTAATAGCAACGCTAAGTTTTACCTTTTCTTCCCTCGTTCAGCTTCATATTCCACTTTAAAAAAATAGCCTATGTCCGTCTCCTAGTTCCCAACTATCTCTGTACCAATTCATCAAAATCGGTTTAGCCATTGAAGCGTGAAGAGGTAGCAAACAAACAAACTCACTTTCACTTTTATAATATTAGTAAGGATTATAGTACAAATGAATATTTATGGCCTCGCCTTTTATGTTTGAGGTTGTGAGTAATATTTGGGGCCTCGCCTTTTATGTTTGAGGTTGTGAGTTCAAATCTCAGAACACTTTGCCCCACCCGTGAATCAAACTGAGAACCTCACGCCCAGCAGACATGCTTGCGACCAATGAAATGTGAAAAAGCAATCACCAGAAAATGGCGAGTAAGTCCTGAAATCTCTCAATCAACTCCGTCCAGTTGGTTCTATGTGTTAATACAATTACAAAAGTCGGGCCGTGCTATCCTTGTTGTGATAACCTAATTGCTTGTTCGCGGCCTCTCTCTGACTTTGTGGGTAAATGTTGTATTTATTGTGCGGAGGTTTTTAAACCGTTGTTGGTTAGTTATAGGATAGTGACTATTTGGTTGTGAAATAGTTCTCATGGCTGTTTATCGGATTTAAATTTAGTTTAGAAAGTTAGACCAATCTAAAAAAACTTGGTAAGTGTGAGTCGAAATCGCCCACTGAGGATTCGGCTATATTTTTTTTTTGTAAAAAAACTTTGCTCCACACTAGGAATTTCTCCTGTGTCGTGGGTGCGTTTACAAACATTTAAACTCACATATTCATTTCAACTATCTGTAGGCCATACAAATATTTGTTTGTAGAAGTTTGATTTAACAACACTTAGGGAATACAGATTTCAGTATATGATTTTAATTTCAACTCGATACCTATGCGCGTTCTCGAGATAATCGGACAGACAGACAAACAGTCGGACTGCAAAGTGATCGAATAAGAGTTCAGCTACCCTACTATAACGTCTTAAAGCAGAACTTATTCCGCTGAGGGAAAGAGACAGAGCTATACAGGGTGTCTAGCACCATCTCTTTCCCTCAGTGGAACAAGTTCTGCTTTAAAACGTCATGGTAGGCCTACAGTTTTTGCCTTTCTAGGTACGCAATTATAAAAAAACATTGTGCCAATCATGTCGTCTTTTTTCTTTTCTATTTATTATATTTTCACACTGCTGGGCAAAAGCGTCCCATATCCTTACACTTATCACTCCGTATGGTTTTGCCCTGCTAATTTATTATGAAAGTCTCTAAGTCGTCACGCCAGCGTTTTTTAAGCCTCCCTCGGCGACGACATCCGTTTTCTGCCACCCACTGAGTTACAACTCTGTTAAAGAAGAAAAAAACTGTGTCTACATCTCTTTTTATTAACTCTCCTTTCGTAGGTACGCTGGAAGAGATTTCTTTAGAAATAAACATTACCTCTGTACCTATTTTCAATTTCTGTCTTTTACTGTATTCAGTGTGTTCATAAATTCTTACTCCTTACTAATATTATAAACGCGAAAGTGAGTTTGTTTGTTACCTCTTCACGCTTTAATGGCTAAACCGATTTTGATGAATTTTGGTTGGGAAGCAGGAAACGGACATAGGGTATTTTTTATTTTAAAAAAGTGGGATACGTTGGTATTCCAAATCAATAAGGCGCAAGGGCAAAAACTGCATTTAAATGCTGAATTTAACTCGAGCAAAGCCGCGAGCAAAAGCTAGTCGTAAATAAATAAAATAAAGAAAGACTATATTTATTTGGCACTTCCCTCAAATGCGCACAACAAAAATAAATGAAAATCTAATCAATAAATGATGAACACATTACCCTCCTTTGTGGCGCGCAGTCGGGTAAAAAAGACAATGTTGTGTATCTCAGGGGTGCCAAATAGGACCAAACAAACTGCCATAAACTGCTACATGGCTTTGGAAGTCAACATCTACTATAGGTCCAAACAAAATGTTTACTGTTTGCTACCAGTCCCGCAAAACATTAGGTACCATAATAATTGACATATTCGCAAAAAAATCGTGACTAGACATCCGTCATGTTCAGTCACGACTGGAATATTTAGAACTAGCTTTTGCCTGTGGCTTTGCTCTCGTTAAATTCGGCGTAACACAGTTTCCCTTTCCTGATTTGCAGGTACCGATAGTTTTTGCCCTTGCACCTTTTTGATTGTAATAGCAAAGCTAAGTTTTCCCTTTTCTTCCCTCTTCCTCCCTCATTTCTCACATTAAAAAAAAGCCTATGTCCGTCTCCAGGGTCCCAACTATCTCTGTACCAAAATTCATCAAGAAGGCTTGAAGACGTAACAAACAAACTCACTTTCGCTTTTATAACATAAGTAACGATTTTTCAGTCGTCCAATGCGCCTTAACATTTCAATATTTCACTATTAATACCCAATTATTCAAATTTATACCATTACAATTTGCATCTTTTCGAAAAATCACGAATCTCCGTGACATGACATATATACGTGCAGATACGCAACAATAGTCTCTATTTACACTATAATAAAAGCGTGGAGGTCATTCGTTATCTCTCAGTTATCGAAGAGAAAATCATGTCGAACATACGTATTGTCAGGCACGGTCCTTAGTGACGTAGTGACTACTGTGACGACATTCATTTGGCGTTTACTGTTGTGAGGAGGTATTGCAAAGAGATATTTAGGTTAAGCTGCGCTTGCCTAGGTTGACCAGTGGATGGGTGACCAGCCATCTCATAGAGAGTTTCTTCCATACCCCGAAAAGCATGTTAAGCCGTTGGTCCTGGCTGTCATTTGCATGCAATAATACCCATTTTTGCGGATGGGAAATCATCAAATAACTTCTCCCGCTCTGGGCGGACCGGGGGGGGGGGGGGATGTCAGACTTGTACTGACTAAAACCCACTCATGTTTATTTTGCCTTTAATGTTCCGGGGCCGTAGTATCTCTTTCGAACAACCCACAACCCCGGACAATGATATCCTTGAGCATTATTTCAGTTCGAATCTATCACAGAAAAAGAAAAATATCCACTTCAACCAGAATTTTGATTTGTTTGTATCCAAAAATAACTGAGGCTTTATTTATGTATGTATACGGTTTTATGTAAATCGCGAAAAGGTATTTTTCGTGGGTTTTACCGATAGGGAAAAAGGATTGAAAGGAAATTCCGCTAAGAAATGGTTTTTTCAAAGGTTTCGTGCGTAAATCTGTTTTGATAGCCGATCGACGCAAATCTCTCTTGACCCGGACTGAAATCAGAGTAGGTATTGTTCACAATCAAATGCCTTAAGATGACCATAGCTGTGATATCCTTACTAATATTATAAAAGCGAAAGTGAGTTTGTTTGTTTGTTACCGCTTCACGCTTTAATGGCTAAACCGATTTTGATGAATTTTGGTACAGAGATAGTTGGGATCCTAGAGGCGGACATAGGCTAAAAAAAGTCAGAAAAAGGGGAGAAAGAGGGAAGAAAAGGATAGAGAAAGCTATTTTTTTTCGATCATCAAAGTTAGCGTTAGCCCAAAGTAACTATGCTACGCGGCCGAAGTCGCGAGTTATAATATTAGGCGCGATCGCTTGCTGCGCTGCGTGTCGCGGGTTCGATCCCCGGACGAAACAAATATTTGTACTATAGGTAATTGTTTCGACTCTGGCTGCTTGTGTTTGTGAGTTCAAATGTTTACAAACGCACCCACGATACAGGAGAAGTTCCTGGTGTGGGGCAATGTCTCCTAAAAAAAACAAAATTCTGAAGCCCACAAATAACTTCCCGGGATTATCCAGGTTGTTTGAAAGAGATACCGTGGCCCCGGAACACAAAGGGCAAAAAAGGAACATGGGTGGGTTTTGGTCAGTACAAGTCTGATACTCCCTTCCACTACGGCCCGATAAGACTCATTTGATGACTATTATCCATCTGCCAACTGCGTTGTAATTATATCAATTTCCTTCGTACCCATTCATTACATCTACTTAACATTTAACCCTGTTTTAATCAACACTTCCTCAATTAATCTAGAATCCTTGTTAAAACCTTCTCTATAATTTCTTTCCTGCCCTCAATAAAACAGTTCTACGGCGAAACCCTACCTACCACTTACGTAATTAAACAATTAAGTATCGCTGCAAACCTAGAGTGGCGATGGCGGTGTAAACTACTCGTAGAATAGGTAAAGTTTACACCTAGAAGGCTTTGAGGGAGCACGCGAGTCGCTGAGTATCGATTAACCGCTACGCAACACAATCGATGCAAGGGTGACTACTAACACTGGAACTCGATTGGTTATCGTCACGATTGTCGAGTGCCATTCTCCCCTATTGACGCCGAACCGACGCCAAGCTGTTTAGTGGACGATAGCACTCTTTTTCACATCTGCAGAGGCATAGAGACGGATGGAAGTAAATTTCGATTGCAATGCAAATGAATTTAAGAGTAAGGTAAATACAATTTATTGGACATCACAGCATTTTTAAAAGGATTTTCATTTAACAATATATTATTAGAGTATTGAATTATTATCATTCATGATAATAATTAAATACTCATTAAAATTTTATAAGGATATCAACTATCAGGATTAAATTACGAAAAAACTCCATCTGTCAGGTTCCCTCAATGTTTGGTTATGACTGATAGACTTGAATTGCAAATATACATCAAAATTTAGTCCACTTTTGTATAGAATACAAAATGATTATGGCAATTACTGCACAGCTAAAAAATCAAAAGGTTATGTTTGACATAATCAATGATATGTATGTATGACACATTAACATATACAACACCAGTTTATGCGGATCCCTCCTCGTATGAAGAATATTCGATGTACGATCTGTAGTCGAGAGATCTGCATTAAAAGGTTTCGACTAGGTTGATATGTGGTCGTGTTTACACTATCACGATATTCTTTTCCGTTGATTTAAGGTTTCGACCCGTCAGGATCAGTGATAATTTATCGATAATCCTTAGTAGTAACCAATTGGGGTGTGAAATACTACAAGTCGATAGAAAGGTTGTGTATAGCTAATCTTATCAGCCAGTCACACTAGGTACTAAAGTAGGGTTGCCATAAATGTTAAAAGATAGAACGGGACTTTTGTAAAAGAAGGTAGGGTAAATTTAACATGAGTGACGATGGGGAAATCATATATTTTCTGTTCTATGAAGAGCAATTTTTTTTACCTAGCTCGCGAATAAATTATAACCGCTCTGGTTGATTTTTAGGTTAAGCCTCGCTTTCCTGCGAGAGGAATCCGGTGTCACTACATTGATTATCGCCCGGAGGACACAGTGGAGTACACTGTGGCGCTCTGCCCCGCTTGGGAGTAGCATCGCTGTGTCCTCGAAGAGGCGATCGGCTGCGACGACCTCTTGCATCCAGCCCTCGTTCAGTACATAGTCCGGGGCAAGAGGAAATGAAAAACGATCACCTCCTTCTGCAAAGCAGATACTCAGATAGATCAGGTAGACCAACTGCACCGGGACGATTGATTTATTGACCGGACACAAATTTTCAAACCTAGCCATGTTCCCTGAAAAATGCCAAATGACATATCGGAACTTACCCCGGTATACCGGGACTAATGGCAGCCTTATTCTAACGACATTGTAATACACGATTTACGAGACATAAGTCAAAGTTTGATTAATTGTATGCTAATAGTTCAAGTTATATGACAGAACTGTCAGGGTAAATTTTAATGGATGGGTAGTAAAAAAATCGTTTTAGGAGTTTTGTTACAAATTTACATAATATTTAATAAAATAAAATCATTTATTAATATGTAGGGATAGCCCAGAGGTTAAGTGCCTCACCTCTCGTGCATGAGGATAGAGTGCTAATCCGGGAAAGTACCAATGTGATTTTATCGACTCATATGTACTTTCTAACGTATATTAAGATATCCCAAAGGTTGACTGGTAGAGAATGCTTTATGGCATTAAGTCCGCCTATGTACCACTATTGTACAGACGCCTGCACATCATGCTACTACAATCTGTCAGATTTCTTTGATAGATTTTCGACTTTATTTCTAAAGTATTAGGTTCAAGGTTCATTGGGAAAAATTGACAGTTTCGGGTAGCTTGACCTGCAGGCATCTGTACATGATGTTTAAATAAATAAATATCACTGACATCGGTGAAGGAAGACATCTTGAGGAAACCTGGACTTATCCTTACTAATATTATAAAAGCGAAAGTGAGTTTGTTTGTCTTATAGCGGCGCTGACGCAACATTTACTAGTTACGTCTTCACGATTTTGATAAATATTGGTGCAGAAATAGTCGAGACCTACTAGACACGGACAAAGGCTGTTTTTATTTAAAAAAAAACGGGAAACTTAGCTTTGCTATCACAATAAATAAGGCGCAAGAGCAAAATCTATAGGTAGCAAGTACTTGCAAATCAGGAAAGAGCAACTGTGTTACTCCGAATTCAACACGAGCGAAGCCGCTAGCTAAAGCAAGTAATCAATGTAAGTCTGAAATCGAAAACCAGGCTCGAGCAAGCGTGGTGATCAATGGTCGTGCCTCAAATGTATGAGAAGATGCCTTCGCCCAATAGTGGGATAGTTAAAGGCTGGTTTTTTACCTTTTATAACGTACAGACGCCTGCACATCAAGCTACTACAATCTGTCAGATTTCTTTGATAGATTTTCGACTTTATTTCTAAAGTATTAGGTTCAAGGTTCATTGGGAAAACTTGACAGTTTCGGGTAGCTTGACCTGCTGGCGTCTGTACATTAAGATAATATACCAACAATAATTGGAATGCTTGCTTGATTAGAAAGGGAATTCAGACGAAGATATAACCTAATTGCTAACTCTCGTGTCTTGATCCTTAAAAAGAGAATTATCCGATAATTAGAAATATGTTCTGTTACAATTAGTAGTAATAATACAGATTTACTTCATGATAACGAGTATTGTCTCATTTCTCCTTCAGTCCACACGAGAAAAAACGCGTCAGAAAATACCATCCAATACAGATTGTCCAAAAAAGAATACGCTTCGAATTTTGTCGTCTATCTTCGGAAATATTAATTCGAGTTGACGAGATTTTATATACAAACTGTCATTTTACATCCTCGTCAAATTAAAGAAAGTAACTATGCGAATGATTCTTGATTCGAATTAATAATTAAATAGATAGGTGCTTTTTCTCATTATTTCATGGATATCGGAACGTGGTAAACCACACGCGGCCTCTCTGATTTTTGACTTATAATTAAAACTTTGAGCTTTTATATACACAAAGAAACAACGAAAGTTTATTCGATGAGTTTATTTCCTAAACCACGGCGCCTGCGCGCTTTCTCGCACCTTCTGACAATTTTAGTCAGCGTTAATTGTTATTCATCAGGTACGGTCATTTTAATTGATTATTTACTACTCCTTATAGAGTTGTCCGAACAATAGTTTCTTATTTTTAATCTTTATTTAATAAAAAAAAATCCTCCAACTATCCAACTGGGCGCAACGCGTTATGGTATGAGTACTACAACATAGCTCACCATTAACAAATAGCCTAATATTTTACCTTTGTGACGTTTTTCTGTGGAACAAAATACCTGTCAACAGGCAGACATGAAAATGACCGAAGCGCATACTTAATCTAGTTAAACTCTACACAGTACTCAACCAAGTAATAAGCAAGTTTCTAAAACAGGCCACCCATCTTGAATCTTTAAAGTAGTTTCTCAACAGTAATGGGGCACAGTTATGGACGGCCATTTAATTCAATTAGGCCATTTATGAGCTCCTTAGGGACCGCTTCACGGAGCACGCTGGCACACTGGCTGAATAAACGGTCGGCCACTATGCAAATACTCAGAGATTGGCTTATTAGCTCAGTGAAGGATTGAATTCGTTTTGAATTTAGATTCAGGTGGCTTTTCAGGTAACCGTACGTATTTTAGTTAGAAATTACGTTTCTATAGCACGGCCAACGAGAAGCAATACCAAATGTAAACAAAACCCATGCTAAAACCCCATCTAAAATGGCCGCCCGAATGTTGGCGAACCCGTCTTACAGTTGTCATGTTTTTGCCGGGAGAACGAGACATTACGACAAAGGCACAAGATGGAAAGAGCTAAATATTAGATTGTCAACCCCACAGTTGTTCTTTAGGTTAATGACCTTTCGTATCGCTTCTCGTTGGCCGTACTATACATGATTTAAAGCCTTGTTCCATTTGTAATTAGGTTCACTAGTATCAAGCGAGAAGCTCGTGGCTAATAACGGGTCGATGATCAAGGTTAAGCCGCGCTTGACAAGGCCGGTTTGTGAATGGATGATCATCATTACATATTGAGTTTCCTCCGTGCCTCGGAGCGGAGAGGACGTTAAGCCGTTAGTCCCGGCTGTCATTTGTAGATCTTTGACAGTCGTTACAGGTAGTCAGTAGAAGTCTTAACGAGGGGAATCTTATTACTTAGTACTGCTTATTATGTAAGAAGATTTAGGGAGAGATTTACCTTATTGAAGTAATCGGGAACTAGTCTGTTGCCGTAAAATAACTTCAGACACCAGTCTGACTTGAATCCAGGCCCCAAAGCATACCTCTAGCGAATAGATCAACGTTGTTAACCCAGTTAATATTAAAAGGAATTAATATACCCCTATATGGCGGTACTGCGTTTAGCTAATACGGATTATCAAAACCGCATTACAAATTACACAGGCATCAACTTAGACCACAGAACATACAAACCGTACATCTGTGGTCACGTCGCTCAACGGTCACAGCCACACTTGTGATGCAGCAAGCCACATAACATTAATACAGACCAAGCCATCCCGCAACCCTGTGCAGGGCACGCTACAATAGTGGCGGTAAGTCCCCTCTTTGAGGAGTGGCTGGAGAAGCGTCATGGCGTCCTCACCTACCGCCTGACGTAGGTCCTCACCGGAAAGGGAAGTTTCCGGAGGTTCGTGCAAATAATCGGTCGGGAGGAAACGCCCGGGTGTCACCATTGTGATGATCGCCCAGAGGACACGGTGGAGCACAAAGTGGCGGTCTGCCCAGCTTGGGCGGAGCACCACCGTGTCCTCGTAGAGGCGATCGGCGGCGGCGATCTCTCGCGTCCGGCCCTGGTTCAGTCTATGATCCGGAGCGAGAGGGAATGGGAAGTGGTCACCTTCTGCGAAGCAGTCATGCTAGCGAAGGAGGTGAACGGGCGTTTGAGGGAGTGCACTTCAAACCAATTCAGCCGCCGCGGGAGACGCCCCGGACGTCGGGCGCGCTAGACGACTCCTGGCCACCGTAGACACGGGCCTGTGGACGGTGAGCAATGGGTAGCTTAACGATCGTCCGTCTATTAAACAGCAGTCAACGGCGCCATGCCACGTGATTCATGCGCGTTTCAAAGAGATGTCGAATAGGCTCCGCGACGTTTACTAAGAAATTTAGATGTTATAAACCAACAACACTTTGCCCGTTCTGGGAGCCAAGATTATAACGTTCAGTTCAGCGCTTACGCTTGTCGCAGTCTCCAAAAATCATTGGCTTTGGCTGTCAAATGTCAGTGGATAAAAACCAGGATCGACAGTTAGAGTTAAATAATCTTAGCTGCTTAATTTGGCCGTTTTGACGGCGCCTTCGTGTTCGACGCGTGGCCCAAAGAGATGTCAGCAAAGCAGAGGGCCCCAGTCAGGGTTACTCCCTGCTAAGGTTTCGGGTTGGTTCAAAAGACTCGGTCTCTGAACACAAAAAGAAAAAGAAATAAAATGATCTCCCTTCTGTTTCACCCAGGGCGGGTAATATCAATTGGTTGTTACTCATACGAAAAAAAAATCCTACAAGGTCTTGTTCCCTACAATTTGTGAAGGATGATAGGCATGGAATTGAAATGGTATCAGATTATTCCAGTTATTTTACGTCAAGGTTAGCGGGAACATAGAAAAGATGGCGGATCAAATAGGATTTTTTTCGATGTAAAGCATTTTTGTCTTCAGTAAAAGTATTGTATTAGCATGGCATGTACGGGCTATCGTAATATTTTTGGATCAGCTATAAATAAATACACTTGGTGATATAATTTTTTATATTGTATCGAAATATCCCATAAGTACATAGGTCCTATGTATTTGCAAAAGGATACATAGGCAAAATTTCCTAATAGCAAATCGTTCTATGAGCAAATGTGTAATATTCATACATAAGCCATAATGCTATCTTTAATATTAATTAATATTATCTTCGCTCGCGTTAAATTAAGGGTAACACAGTTCCCCTTTCCTGATTTACAGGTACCTGGTACCTGTAGTTTTTGCCCTTTTTTATTTATTGTAATAGCAATGCTAGTTTTCTCTTTTCTTCCTTCTTTCTCCCTCATATCTCATCAAAATCGGTTTAGCCATTTAGGCGTGAAGACGTAACAAACAAACTCACTTTCGCTTTTATAATACATATTAGTAAGGAATATCTTCTTGTCTCACAGAAGTTTCAATAATAAATAATAAATAAATATCTAGGGACAATTCTCACACGCCTATCTGATCCCAAGCTAAGCAGAGCTTGTGTTATGGTAACCAGACAACTGACATACATAATTATATAATTTATAAATACATACATATTTTAGATAAATCACTCCCAGACACAAAACAAACAATCATGCTCATCACACAAAGTTTGTCCTGGGTGGGAATCGAACCCACGACCTCCGGCTCAGCAGTCAGGGCCACTAACCACTAGACCAACAGGCCCGTCAATCAATCAATCAATACTACTTTTTCCATTTGCTTAGTGATATTAACAATGGGATTCAGTTCTTTTAATTTTATTCTCAAATATCTCCGAAGATAAAAACATTTCAAGTTAAATAACAGAAAAATTCCGTCGCCATATTCAACGCAAATTATTTACAACAATATCTTCAGGCCCAAACTGAAACATGAAACAAAAAACAAAAGCAATACGAAACCAAAGCCACTTCGTTTTAATTTTGTAAATGAACTTGGGAAATAATTAAAATGTTCGAGTCTCTCCGGGCGCCCTTGTGGTTTTGTCAGAATATCTCTTGATTCAAACATTGCGTTGGTTTCTGCTGTCGACAACCCTGGTCGTTGATGTTATTGTGGTCAGCTTGTGTAAGATTTGTGACGTTTTGGCACTAGGATTGGTGGGTGGTGAAATGTCCTATGGTACAGTCTTTCGTTTATCAGTGATAACATTTGAAGTAATACAATTTTGGTACGGGGCTATTTTACTGATCGTACTTACTAAATTATCACACAAAAATTATAAAGGCTAAAGTTTGTATGTGTGTTTGTCACTCATTCACGCTCAAACGACTTAACAGATTTGCATTAAATTTGTCATGTAGATAACTTATACCTTATAACTCATATCGGTCTAAGCGGGTAAAACCAAACGCAGCTACATTGTATAAAAGTTCTCCAATAGAAACGAGTAAACCAAAAACATGCTCATAATTCTCCGCGATATTAATTATCCAACTTCTATTGTTCAAAGCTGTGAAACTCGATTACACGTGCCCCTTTTTATTGTTTTTCGCCCTTTAATGCCCTACATTCAAGCCAAAAGCCCCAAAAGGTACTGTGTATGTATAAATTATTCAAATTAAGGTCAGGTTAGAACATTCTTGACAATACTCGGATACAATGTATGTAGTTCACATGGGTTAATGTGACTTTATCTACTATCACTTACCGAGCGCAACACGCGAAAATATTATTCCAAAAACACCTTTGAACTTCAAGATCTGTAGGGTTACGATGACATCTTATAGCAGTTCTTATTCCTGTGTGAGAAAGAGATGGTGCTAGACACCCTGTATAGCTCTGTCTCTTTCCCTCAGTGGAATAAGTTCTGCTTTAAGACGTCATGGTGGGCCTACAGTAAGTCTCTTGCGTGGCTAAATAAAACCAGCCGCTCGGGTTGAATTTTTGGTTAAGCCGCACTTGCCTAGGTTGTTCTGTGGATGGGTTACATACCGAGTTTCCTTCATGCCTCGGAAAGCGCTTTAAGCTGTTGGTGCTAGCTGTCATTTGTAGATCTTTGTCAGTCGTAACAGATAGTTAGTGTCCCGAAAGTCTGACAAACAGTCTTATCAAGGGGTATAATTTTTCCCAGTACTAACTGGGTTATAGTGGTTAGATGGGCAGTCGCTCCATGTAAAAACTAGTATTTAGCTGCATCTGGTAGGACCCCAGCATAGTTGAGAAAAGGCTGGGCAGTTGATGACTATCAGCAGGCTTACTGGCGACCACAAAGCCAGCGAGGCGGACTGCCTTTACATAAAAGCTACAGCAATTGTTTTTTTTTTGGGATGGTAGTCATCCAATGACTCCTATCGCTGTAGGCAGAGTGGAAGGGAGCGTCAAACTTTATTGTCTAAAACCCATTCATGCTCCGAAACCCTTTGTATTCTGGGGCCGTGGTATCTCTTTTGAACAACCCACAACCCCGGCAGGCATCGTCGGCCCTAGCAGGAACCTTGCAGCGCGCCTAGACCACGAAATCGTCACCACCACGGGTCCGTTGTCACGAGAAGGGCGGGCGACGTTTTACTCTATTACTCACCGTCTACAGGCGCACGCCTACTTTGGCCGAGCATTGTTTATTGGCTCCCGACGCCAAATGTTTCGGCTTAAAATATGATAAAGAAACAGTTCAGCTGTCACCACAGACAAATTAAAAAACGTGCCAATAAATTTTTCATTTTTTCCAAGAAACCAACGAATTTGAAATAATATTTCTATGCTAGCTTTTGCCCGCGGCTTCGCTCGCGTTATATTCGGGGTAACACAGTTTCCCTTGCGCCATATTGATATGTAATAGCAACGCTAAGCTTTCCCTTTTCTTCTCTCTTTCTCCCTTACATCCCACTTTTTCCAAAAATTCCTATGTCCGTCTCCTGGTTTCCAACTATCTCTCTACCAAAATTCAAAATCAGTTTAGCCATTAAAGCGTGAAGAGGTAACAAACAAACTCACTTTCGCTTTTATAATATTTATTAGTAAGGATTACGGGTTCCGACCTTATATTTCTATTGCGTAAATAATAGAAATTGCTCGAATTTCAGATTATATTTCACACAATAAACATAATCTGGGGAAAGGGCGGACGAGAGGGGGGGGGTGCTTTGACATTGTAGATTAAATTAAGTATTATTGATCGTAGATACTGTAACTAATACTCAAACTCAAATTCAATCATGTAATTTAGCTTCATGTTATTAACTGTACTACATTAACTTGATTTAGTTTGTGGTCTATATTGTATTATATCTACATTATTAACTTAAAGGGCTTGTGGCTACATCAAAACAGAACAACCGCAAGAATCAATCTTCAATGTTAGACAACGTATTCTTAGAACAGTGCGTATATGGGTAAACTTCTTAGGCATACCGATAGTCTTCTTTACATATTTTTTTTGGGGTGGCAAATCATCAAATAACTTCCTCCGCTCTGGGCGAAGCGGGGAGGAGTGTCAGACTTGACTGACTAAAAAACACCCATTTTCCGCGTGAAACACTAACGCGCCGTCGACACGGCCTGTCATCAATAGACGGACGGACGGTAAGCTACCCATTGCTCACCGTCCACAGGCCCGCATCTACGGTGGCCGGGAGTCGTCTCGTGGCGCCCGTCGCCCGTCTTCTTTGCATTGAAAAGCGTTTCGTTCAAAATCTCGGTCGTGGACAGATGCTTAAAAGTCTGAGAATTATTTATTTCGAATTTTGTCCCTCCAAAGCATTTCGTGTTGCTCAGCTACTGGGCTATAGACGTCAGAAGCAAAAGCTAATCTAAATTTGATCCGGGTTTGCGGGTTGTCCCGGGGTTACGGGTTGTTTGAAAGAGATACCGCGGCCGCGGTACGTAAAGAGCAATGGAAAGAACATGGGTGGGTTTAAGTCAATACAAGTGTGACACTCCCCCCCGCTCCGCCCAGAGCGGAGGAAGTTATTTGATGATTACCCACCCCAAAAAAAACTAAATTTGATTACACTACAAGGTGAGGTAGATGATGATCGTCATCTTCCCTGCCCTTGACATATTATGTTTGTATGATCTCAATATGAATGATGTGACCAAGATCTTGTAAAAAACCAAGCCAAGTGCGAGTCGGTCTCGCGCACCGAGCGTTCCGTACAAACTTGCAACATAAACGGCCATATCTTTTGCCTGTGTAGACTTGGAGGTTTTATTTATGTATTCTTTCTTAAAATAAATGCCCTATCTTTTCCTTGTCCCACTTAATCTTTCACGCAAAAACTACTGAACGGATTTTGATAAAATATCTCACACAAATAATGGACTGGAACAACACATAGGCCAATTTCAAACCCGGTACTATATTCTCTTGTGATAAATTCCGACGTCCACGCAGGCGAAGCTGCGGGCAATAACTAGTACATTTTAAACACAAACCAAAGTCTACCTCCGTACCATATAGACCATTTGTAGGAAGGAATCTAGTTTCAATTTACCGAGATCCTGCCCTCAAGGGAAACAATATAGATAATACTACGATATATGTATAACTAGGCTAGGTACAGAGGTCGGTGTGGGATTAGGTTTGCGGTTCATTGGTAACTACGGGTCTTGGAGGGGAAATAGCCGTACTGCGTCTAAGATACGATATAGATGGAGTGTAATACCTACATATTAATTTGTAGTTAAACGGTATAAAGAAAACAGAACTTAAACATCAACGGGACACGGTCGACAATACTGTGCCGGTTTGCCCAGCATGGGCGGAGCATGTGTCCTCGTAGTGGTGGTCGCTCGGGCGGGCCTGGTTTAGTCCATGGTCCAGAGCGAGATCAGAAAACCTCGAACCATCCCAGTCATCGCGGGAGACGCTTCACGCGTCGGGCGCCGGGAGATGACTTCCACCTTTGATATAAGTCTGTGGTCCCTTTGTGTCATGAATAATCAATCCTCTAATTCTACGCAGTCAAAAGATATGGCCGTTTATGTCGCAAGTTTGTACTGAATCCTCAGTGAGTGAGTCTGACTCGCAATTGTTTGGGGTATTTAAACAGTTTTCTCCACGTTAGTAACTTGGATTTTTAGAACTATCTAGATACACGTAAACACACACATAAAACATACACATTTTTCATAGCTCCGAGGGCCACAGACGTGAGTAAATGGTTTTAATTTCAATTCGATACCTTTTCGTATTCTTAAGATCTTTATCTTAAGACCCTTTGGTCTTGACAGACGGACAACAGAGTGATACTATAAGGGTTCGTTTTTTCCTTTTGAGTTACGGAATCCTAAAAACGGTTGAAAATCTACGACTTGTAGAATAGGATCTACAGAAATACAGTTATTTGTGTTGAACAAATGAGTATTTGCTGGAAAAGCAATTTAGAAAGGTCTCTCTGTCGACGGAGTGAAGTACCAATATAGCTATTACTCCAATGTTTAGGTTTAGACGTTCAACCGATTTTCCAATAGATTTGTGGTATTATATCATTGTGTAAGCCTTTGAAATACACATAATACATTTAATTGTTGTGTCCCGCGGTTTCACCCGATGCTAAGCTACTTTTCTAGAGAGGAGTATAAAAATAATTGTCGATTCTCAGACATACCCGATATGCACACAACATTTCATTTTGGTGAAATGCGGTTTCGGAGAAATATGGTAACTAACATTGCGACACGATAATTTTATAGTGCCAGACCTTCTTTTGTACGCAAAACCGATCTCTTAACTACTTTTTTATGGTTCCGTACCTCAAAAAGAAAACACGGAACTATATTGGATATAAGGGCAAATTACTGACTCACTCGTCGACACTGCATAAAAACAGACAAACCACCAGAGTCAAACAAATATTGGTTCCTGGCGGGGATCGAACCCTCAAAACGCAGCACAGCAGCCAATCAATTAACTACTGCACTAACCATGCCGTCCAGACTCTAGATAAATGCACAACAATGATAGAAAAACAATGATGTTCCTGTCCTAAACGACATAGTTAATAAACGCTATAATAAATGACTCCTTCTCTCGAACATTTTCTAATTAAGTACTAACAGAACATCGTTTTATCTTCCCTTAAGACATAAGGTCACCACTACTTCGTCTTAATTCGTTTAGTAGCTGAAGGCTCGACAAATTGGAGGCTGACGTCGACGCGCTGAGTCAAGACAGAGCTGACTTCATTTGTTTTATAGGGAGCTCAAATACGTTTAGTCAACGTCTCCTGTTGAGGCATTTGGTTGACGACACGGTTGGCCCAGTGGTCAGTGGTTTGATTCCTGCACGGAACAAATATTTGGATGACCTACAGCTAGTTGTCTCGAGTCTGGCTGTTTGTATATGTGAGTTTAAATGTTACAGGAGAAATTCCTAGTGTGTCCTACTCTATTTTAATAAAACTTTCTAAAATATTACTGCTTGGCCAATTCACTATAGACATTAGCAGAATGGTCCTCATCAGCGTTTAGTTTCCATAATTAGAAATTAAAACAACTAGCTTTAATTATCGATAATCAATGTTACCATCCCACATGACGAGAACCTCGTGAAAGCTGAGAAAGAGAAACAACTAAAATATCTCGACTTGACACAGGAGGTTGTCGACATGTAGAATGTGAGCTCGGCTGTCATTGTGCCGATAGTAGTTACGGCCAATGGGTTGATGGCCAAGAGCATCAACGACCATAATAATATGTCGAAGCTCTCCTTAGGCGGTTGGATTAAGTGCCTGATTCAGAAGGCAGTATTCTTCGCTACGGCCCGCATAGTAAGGAGGTTCCTTTTCTCTGAGCCTAACCACTGATAGCTTGGACCCTGCTCCCCATACCGAAAGAAACCTATTTTTTTTATAAAATTATTTTCTAAGAAATATTTTAAAATGTAAGTACAATATGGAAAGTAAATAAAGGGAATTAATAATAAATAAAATTGTATTGCCATTCAACGCGGTAATGCTGCCAGCCTTCTAGGCACTTTTCCTGTTGACAGCAATGCTGACAAATTTTGTAATTATTTTACCACTTTTAAACTTGTAAATATTTTTGATATTAGTTTAGCTCTTGTTTAGTTTGTAAATAATATTTCTTAAAAATAAAATAAAAACAAAATGTACTGACTCGACAAGTCACATGTCGTCAATTTTCCAGCAAATCAGACACGACACGTAGGCATTAAACTCGATTATACAGCACTTCAATGTTATTCAAACTTTTGTAACTTGTCAGTCGCGTGACGAGTGACGTCATTATAATGGCGACGAGCGGCAATATGGCGGAGACAATAATATTTGTGGATTAGTTATGGTAATATGTTTTTGTGAAACGTTGAAATAATGGTTTTGGTTAATGTGATAATTTTAAATAGCATGTTTTGTATGATCAAGGTAAGCTGCACTTGGCGAGGTCGATGTGTGGATTGGTTCCCTTTCATTACATACTGAGATCCCTGTATTCCTCGGCTGTCATTTTTAGGATTCGTACCTCAAAAGAAAAAAAACATAACCCTTATACTATAAAGGTTATGTTTTTTTTCTTTATAAGGCTTATAGGATCACTTTGTTGTCAGTCTGTCTGTTTGTCAAGACCCTTTATCTCAGGAACGCGATTTACTAAAGCTCAACCCTCTGAGCATTCAAAAGATGAGGCATCAAATAACTTCCCCCGCTCTGGGCGGAACTGGGGGGAGTTTCAGACTTTTACTGACTAATACCCACCCATGTTCCTTCTATTGCCCTTTACGTTCCGGGGCCACGGTATCTCTTTCGAACAACCCGCAACCCTGCCGGGGGGCGGAGGCTCTGGCAAGCCCCTCTGCTTTGCTGACATCTCTTCAACTTAAATTACTTTGCAGAATTTCCCATTATAAACAATTATGTGGTTTATCCTCTTTTTTTATCACAATACACACTCACATTTAAGTACATACTACATTTAAAACAGTTTTACGTCCGTCACATCACCATATAAGGTCCAGTTGAAAACCAGCGTCGGGCACTAGCTGCTCGGCAGTTTGCTGAACTGGGCCTATTTGGCGCAGCCGTGAGACACACATTATTTTTATTTTATTGGTGTTTAGGATTAAGTTTTATAATTTTTTAGTAGTGTGCATTTATGACTTGTGCCAAACAAACTTGTTTTCTGTCTTTCTTTAAATTGATTTTTAGCTATGTTCGATTCCGTTCGAGAACCTTTTACAGAAGTCAGAGTGAACACTCGCGAAAGTCTAACAACAGTCTTACCACGTGGTATCGCACTACCCAGTACTTACCGAGCTGTGGAAGTTAGACAAGCAGTGCTTCCTTTCTGAGCTATCGTTCCGTGGTAATTACTGACTAACATTTCAGAAAAATATCCCGAACGCAAAATACTCGCCTTGGACGTATAATTGCGAACACCAACCCGTTATACAATACAAAACGTGTTTGTTTATATGTATATAAGTATTTATCGTTCTATTTTATTTGTAAATATTTTCTTGAAAACTTTCTGTTTTGCACCCTGGACCTACTATGTTTCCTCTCAACATTACCCTAAGGTGGAAAGGTAGAAAGTGCCCAAGGTATTATTTCGCCTTTTTATAGTGTTTTTTTTTTTTGTTATACATATGCATAAAGTTTTAATAAATAAATAAAAATGTGTCTGTCAGCTCCGACGCACGACTGGAGTTTACTCCATAAGTACGAGTATCTAACCATACGCAAAAAGAGTTTATTCAACTGAAAAAAGATTAATATCATATGAAAGGGTAAATTCACAAATTAATCAAAAAAAATTGCAATAATATAAATACATCGACACTGATAGAAACAAACAAGTCCAATAACATATAGTATATAGGTATAGTCGCCTATACAGCATACCATATGTACGTCTTAATACACTCACAGCCAAATCAGAAAGTTGCGCACTAAAGGTGCGCACCAAAAACGTGACACATTTTCGTTACTTTAGTAGGTTTACCCCTCGGATTTTTTCATACCGGGCCTTATTTATGAAAATCGATTCTTAAAGAGTAAACTCCAATAAAAAAACATTTGCAACTTACTCCCACTATTTTGAAAACATTGAACTGAACTGGCTAAACACTGAATTCTGAATTACATTCCAAACATATCCCCAATCAAATAAAATTGAGTAACTGCCAGCAAATGCTCATAAAGTAAAATTAATGTATAAATTATATTGGCCTTGCTTTATGAATTCGGGATTTAGCTGTTAAAGCAATAAACTACAACTCAAACACATTCGTGCTGGGGAAATTGTTAACCAAAATCATTGTAACGTGATTTAATTCATTGATCTAATACAACATTAATTTTCATAGAATTATTTAGAAACCACGATTGTATTTGTGCCTCTTTTTTGCGGATGGGAAATCAACTTTCCCCGCTTTGGGTGGAGCGGAGGGGGAGTGTCAGATTGTACTAATTAAAACCCACCCATGTTCCTTCTATTGCCTTTTATGTTCCGAGGCATCTCTTTCGAACAACCCGCAACCTTCATATACACCCTGTATAGAACTCAGGATTGTATGACGGCTTTGCATGAACATTTTAAACTGTTATCGTCTATGGCCCGCTTAGTATTTACATTTCACATCCACCAAAAGGTGAATCCAATAAAAATGCCAAACTGCGTTCTCAGCTATTGTGAACTCTACATACCTGGTTAGAGCTTAAAAGCTTGAACCCCGGTGCATCCTTAATCTTTAAATGTAATACGCGTTTCAACTTTCAAGACATTCGAACACAAAATACGGCCAACTGCGATTGCCACAGAGCGTTCCGTAAAAACACCGCGCAAAAATGACAGTGCGAAAAAGTCTTGTATGAAATACAATAAAATCAATCTACAATTTAACAATTTAGTTTAACTCCCTATCTTAAATAGGTATAAGTCCCAAAAAGCGAAAACATAACGGGGCGTCAAAAAATTAATCTACATCGCAGTCAATAAGAAAACTGCCTAGAAGCCTGGCGGCCAGTTGACTGCCACGTTGGATGGTAATGCTGATTCTTTGGCCAAAATGAAGGCCAGCTGTTCACGTGAAGAGTCGACCAACCGGTTGGCGATATCCCAAATTAAATTATTATAGATTGTAACACAAAACCCACTTTTGTAATATAACTAAGGATTCTATCCTTACTAATATTATAAAAGCGAAAGTGGGTTTGTTTGTTTGTTACATCTTCACGCCTAAATCGCCAAACCGATTTTGATTAATTCTGGTACAGAGATAGGTAGTTGGACGCGGACGTAGACCCAGAAAAACATAGGCTAAAAAAAGTGAGAAAAGGGGGTGAAAGAGGGAAGAAAAGGGGAGCGAAAGATTTTTTTAGGGTTGGGTTAAAGTTAGCGTAAGCCCAAAGTAACTATGCCACGCGGACGAAGTCGCGGGCGGAAGCTAGTATTAATATAAGTTAATCATGTCATTTGTACAATCTATTTATAAATTACGGGTTTTAATTTTTACGCTTCACTATTTATTCAATTCAATTCAATTTATTTATTTTACGGACATCTTGATCCAATGGTTAGTATACATACTGACTTAAACTATTGTTAGTAACATACACATTAAAGACAAACAACAAACACTCATAATAACCCCTGCGCTGAGACAACCCGCCTCATCCAGATAACCGATAGAGAGATACGTACCTCTCTAATCGATCATCAGACGAACGAAATGCCTCAACACAGGAGCACGCACATCTTCAGCTATAGTCTTCAGGATACTGTTGTGACTCCCCCGCACCCTCCTCATAAGTGACCCAACTTTCTTTCTAATCACAGCGCGAAAACAGTCAGTACGAGCATGCGCGAACATCTCGGAGGCACTGCAGAAACGAGGAAGTCCCAACATCATCCTGAAGATGTTATTATATTGGACACGCAAAGTGTCCAAGGACTTTTTGGTATGATTAACCCATAGTCCACCCGTGTATAGTCCCTGGCAGTAAGCTTTAAAAAGCGTGACCTTGACTTGGTCCGTACAGCGGGCGAATCTACGAGCCAACAAGTTGCCACGGACTGAGAGAGCCCTACGTTCCCTTTCTATACCGACATCATCTTTAAGGTCGTCGGTAAGATAATGTCCCAGGTATTTAAATTGTGACACCCTTTGTACACTAACACCATTTAAAGTTATGGGTGGAACAGATTCAAGACACTTACCAGCGGCCTTAAAAACCATGTACTGACTCTTACTTACATTGTAAACAAGACCGTGTGACCTGGCGTAGGCTTCGCAAACTTTCAACATCTCCCCGAGAGCCCCTGCAGTAGGACTCAGCAGCACCATATCATCCGCGTAGCTAATGTTATTAGTACTAACACCACCCACCCGGCAACCGACAAGCATGCTGCTGAGTTCTTTATTTATCTTCATTATGTTTTTTTATCATTATTTGTTATAACCTATTACGGTTTTAAAGAAAGAGCCCTGTGACAGATGGATAGACAGCGAAGCCTTAGTAACATGGCAACCTTTGAGTACCTACAGAACGCAAAAAATTATGTAGATGTTTGAATTTAAATTCGCAAACAAGATGGCGGAAGCGCGGGAACTGAGTGTTTATGACGCCAATCCGACACCGCGTTTCCGACAGCCTTTTTAGAAATGGAAATTTTATTTAGAAAGAAGGAAAGAAAGTTACTTTTAAAGATTGCTTGCATACGAAATGCAATTGTAAAAGTGAGTTAGAAACTAAAAATGTTGTGTAAAATCAAGTGATTTTAGGCAAATACGTGTTTGTACTGCAGGTTTCGTTCAGAAATATAAAGGTTATAATTTTTTTATACAACATTGCACTTGGCTGCAACACACGTCACACTAGAAAGTTAGTATCGCATTAAATAAATACAGATGTTTGGTCAATCAATAATCAATCATTTATTCAATTGCAAACATGTGTAAATTGTATGTAGGTGTTACAAATGGTTAATGCTCTCCATGCTCTGCCTTTAAAAGGTCATCATAGATGATACCAGCCTATAACTGTCCCACTGCTGGGCAAAGCTGGACGGACGGTTGGCTCAGTGGCTGAGCGATCGACTGCTGCGCTGCGTGTCGCGGGTTCGATTCCCGCACGGAACAAATATTTGTATGACCTGCAGATAGTTGTTTCGGGTCTGGCTGTTTGCTTGTGCCAAGCAAATAAAGTACAGTAAAATTGTCAATCGTGCTTCAAGATCTTTAAGGGCCAGAATAACACCAAATGGTGAAAATATAAAAATGAATTTTCATTTAAATACTATTTTGTTGTTTTGCAGGCGGAATCAAAAACTTTACCTTAACAAAATGAGAAGCATTTTGGTCTAGAAATACTAGAATTTACTTTCATTATTCCGACTAGTTTCTGTGCTAACAAAAGCACTGACGTTGGATCGTCCCACCTGGCGATACATGAGTAATAGAATCCCGAAATATCTTTATTGAAGTGTTTCAGCTATCATTTAGCAGAAACAATATTATTATTGAATTGCGGAAGATGTATTAGTTATTATGGTTTCGTAAAACTGTTTTTAGAATTTCGTATCTAAAAGGTAAAGGTAATAGGTCCTATTACTAAGAGTCCGGTGTCCGTCCGTCTGTTCGTCTGTCACTAGGCTGTATCTCATAAACCGTTGTTGTTAGACAGTTGAAATTTTCACATAATTATGATGTATTTCTGTTGCCGCTAAAAACAGAAAAAATAAAGATTTAAGGCTCCCATTCATCAAACATGTTTTATTTAAATAATGTTGTTTAACCCATCGTGCGCGAGTCCGACTCAAACTTGACTGGATTTTTAATATTCTTTGTATTTGCAATTTATAAGGATTACGTTGGCAAAAGACCTAGTCTTTGATAAAAAAAACTTAATCTCTACAAAATAAATCCTTTTAAATCGTAGGAGATCACTGACCCAGGATTTTTACATGGAATTTCATTCACTTCTGGGCAAATACCTCCCTTCACACATTCACTATAGGTGCGCTGAGTCCACACCTCCATCGCTGGTCGTCCTCCGCCGGGCCTCTCTCGGGCAACGGGGGGTCTCACCTAGCGGGAACTGACCCCGAGGTGTCGTGAAAACAGCGTTGTGTCACAGCGCTGTAGTGCGCCTACAGAAACACATACAGCAACATCTCACACAGGCGCGAGTGACTATACTCGCGCCACAGGCCATGCCCAAAACCCAACCGAGTTCGCTCCGTAGTAACGGGCCAATAATGGCAAGCGGCAAGGGGTCGAAGGCCTGGAACCGCCTGCCGTGTCCCTTAGCAGTGCCCCCACTGCGGATACCAACGAGCGGCACTGTTGGTGCAGTGACAGAGCGATCGACTGTTACGCTGCGTGTCGTGGCTTCGAATCTCGCAGGGAACAAAACTTTGTATGTGCCGCAACATTTTTTTCAAATGTAAGAACAATAAATAAGGATTTTTTTTTTCGGGTGTGAAACCATCCAATGACTTCCATGGGTGGGTTTTAGTCAGACTTGTACTGACTAAAACCCACCCATGTTCCTTCTATTGCCCTTTACGTTCCGGGGCCTCGAACAACCCGCAATCCCGGCAGGCGGAGGCTCTGGCAAGCCCCTCTGCTTTGCTGACTCTCTTTGAGGCGAACACGAACGCGCCGTCGACACGGCCTGTCGTCAATCGACGAACAGACGGTGAACTACCCATTGCTCACCGCCCACAGGCCCGCATCTACGGTGGCCGGAAGTCGTCTCGCGGCGCCCGGCGTCATGGGCGTCTCCCGCGGCGGCTGGGTTGGCCAGATGTTCTCTCCCTCAAACGCCCGGCCACCTCCTTTGCTAGCATTACTGCTTCGCAAAAGGTGGTGACCGCTTCCCATTCCCTCTCGCTCCGGATCATGGCCTGAACCAGGGCCGGACGCGAGAGATCGCCGCCGAATAAGGATTGCTACTGCAAAACATCCTTCTGAAAGTCTAGACTACCTTCCATACACCGAAGCGGGCTGCTATCTTGGTGCTGCCTTTAATTTAGACGGATAAGTGGCGTGTATATACGTCCCTGACATTATTATAATTATATTGAGGTCGTTGACCTGTTGCACCCGTCTTTGGTATGAAGGCTCCATTATGTACTTATGTACCAAAAAAACCCCCGTCTATAGTTTATCCATCATAGTAATCCCGCCAAAAGAAGCTCGTGGCTAAATAATAGCAGCCGCTCGGGTCGATCTTTAGGTTAAGCCGCGCTTGCCTAGGTTGGTCTGTGGATGGGTGACCACCCGTTACATACCGAGTTTCCTCCGTGCATCGGAAAGTACGTTAAGCTGTTGGTCCCGGCTATCATTTTAAGATCTTTGACAGTCGTTACAGATAGTCAGTGTTCCGAAAGTCTAACAACCAGTCTTACCAACAGGTATCGTATTACCCAGTACTATCTGGGTTGTGGAGGTCAGATAGGCAGTCGCTCCATAAAATACAGATATTCAGTTGCATCCGGTTAGACTGGAAGCCGACCCCAACATAGTTGGAAAAAGGCTAGGCAGATGAGTAATCCCGCCAAAGTGATAAAACAAATTATCGTTATTTTTCATTCACAAACAAAATACTCCATATTTTATCTGCTATCTTTATTACGATATTTTTATCCATTTCATGTTTATTTTATGATTATGAATCAACAATTTGATGAAAGGTATTTAACTAACCTTATCATTGTTATGAATTGCTAGTCAAATAAAATTGATAACGTGACAACGTGTCCCAGTGGATGAAGTATTTTCATCCATATAAGCTTAACATAACTATGTTGAAGTCAGCGTAAATTTAACGTGCTTTCTAAGTCACAGAGGAAATTTGGATTGTAATAGACGGTCCATCCATAGATCAGCTTAACTAGAGCCATCGAAACCCGGTTTCGGTGCTTTAGAGAAACCCGGTTTTCGGGTTTTTGCAAGAAAACCCGAACCTGGTTTCAATTAGGGGGACCGTTATTAATTAGTAATGATCTTTAGTTAGTTTGAATAGAGTTACTTCTTCTCTGACCACACCTCAGCTACTGGGTAATACCATATCTTAAGTCGTCAAAAAGACCGCGTTCCCCAATTTTAAATATTCAGCTTTAAGAAAAAGAAAAAGAAAATTGAACGCGAGACCCTTTTTCATTTAACTAACATAAACAATTTAAATGTACTATTATTAGAATTTTCGTTAAAATTTTCCAACAAACTTTAGTAATCATTTTCACTGATGATATTGTTCACTAGAGGGAGTTTAAAGCGATATTTACGTTTAAAAATTGAATATGGCAAAATTATTTGAAAAGTGCTGAAAAATATTTACTCTAGTATTATGTTTCTTGAACATCATTAAAAGTAAAAGACCCAGCACAAGCGTGCGGTGTCAACGTAACGTAAATAACTTAAAAACAAAAATATTTATTTTCTATCAAAAATCCTTACTAATATTATAAAAGCGAAAGTGAGTTTGTTTGTTTGTTACCTCTTCACGCTTTAATGGCTAAACCGATTTTAATTAATTTTAGTACAGAGATAGTTGGGACCCTGAAAACGGACATAGGGTATTTTTTTTAAAAAGAGTGAAAATGAGGGAGAAAGAGGGACGAAAAGAGAAAACTTAGCATTGCTATTACAATAAATAAGGCGCTAGGGCAAAAACTACAGGTAGCAGGTACAAACCGGGAAAGGGGAACTGTGTTACCCCCAATTAAACGCGGGTGAAGCCGCGGGCAAAAGCTAGTTAATTTATAAATAGTTTAAGCCCCAGTAAGTTATAATAGTATTTGTGTTGGAAATGTCTCACTCTAAAGTGTTAAGAGAGTGTTTATAACGCACGCTCATGTCTCTGGATAACATGTTACATATTACTAGTTGAACCCAGCCTTGTGACATGAGAATTTTATATATAATATTTATGGGTCCACCCTTTATAGAAGAACTTTTTATGTCTTAATTTTATTTTGCATAACAACGGATGGCATAAACTTCACTTCGCAGAAAATAGTTTAGCAGACACTCATATATCATACATTCTAAAATCATAATTTTGTAAGTCAGAATCATCTCTAGGCATAAACTTCATATCCATAATATTTAAAAAGTAGAAACATCATAATATCGCAGAAAGTTCACAGTCAGAATCGTCTTTCGGCATTATATATTTTATATCGATGATCATTAAACGTCAGAATTGTCATATCGTAGAAAGTTTATAGTTAGGGTCATCTTTGTCATTAGGTATAAGTTGTCATTTATTTTGATTAATTATTTCTTTAAAATAATGTCATTTTTTTAGTTATTGTTTAATTGATTTTGAGATAATGTCATTGAATTTAATAAGGTATCCTAATCTAAATAGTTAGTAAATCTAAATAGTAGTGTTTTATGTAGGTTACCCGGAACTGAACTATTTAGATTAGGATACCTTATTAAATTCAATGACATTATCTCAAAATCAATTTGTTTAATTGATTTTGAGATAATAAACAAGGTCTTTTTCTATTAACGAAAGTCGTTTCTGGCACTCGCCGGCCGCCGGCGTAGGAGGTCACAGTTTTAACCTAACCTAACCATTACTGCCGTCTGCATAGTATGCCAAGTGAAATTATACCAAATAATAGATTATGCGAAATTTGAACTCTGCGAATCGTAATTATACTAAGTGTAATTCTGCCATCTTAAAAGTATGCCATTGTTAATTCGAAGTTTTAAACATTATGCCAAATGATAATTATACCAAATAATTTTTATGCCTTTAAAATGTTCGTTTAAAGAAAATTATGCTAAGTGTGTTATGCCAAATAAATTTCGGAGCATCAAGATTCTGCCAGATAGAGGGAACCCAATATTTATGCCAAAAATATCTAAAATCGAGCTTTCGCCTTATAATTCGCATTCTAAATAAATATTAAACTTCTAAACAAATTACTGTCTATCCTATAATCTACTATAAAGTCTATAATTGTTCTCAAAACCACTTTACTCGCTCAAAAAGTTTAATTTAGAATTTTCAACTAAACTTATTTTGGCAGTTGTTCAATATTGTTAGTTATTTGATAAATTTGGAAAAACTAAACACGTAGACAGTGTGTAAAAATAACAACTTAAGCGCTAACTTAAATAAACAAAAGTTATTTGTTTTCATACACACATCAGATTTGTTATAGAGAAAGGCATTATAATTTTGATGAATAGATTTTATTTCTACTGAGCTAATATTAATGCACGAAATTAAAACAAAGGGACAAAAGCCTACAATTTATTACATGTAATATGAATTTCAGGAGCCGATACAATGGTTCTATTCGCTCTTTTGGGTTTAAATTATACTTATCAAATAATACCCTTACACATTTACAAAAGGTCTGTCAATATTTTAACTGTTTAAGTTACCTTCAAAATTCATCATAAGTCTATTTTAGATACATTTTGACGCCGTTGGTATATACGGAGACTTGGTATCTATATATGCTACTTCGTTGGTCTGATCCGGGGTTGCGGGCTGTTCCAAAGAAACACCTGCAGCCCGGAACATAAAGGGCAAAAAACTTTTTTGTAAATAATAAATCCTACTTCCAAAAAGAAATATAAAAAAATGGAAAATAAATTTACTTCCGGCAGTCTAGTCAACTTTTGTTGGTTTCGTAGATTTTTTTTGCCACCGACTTTCGGAAGTCAGGAAGAATTTTGCAAATCGGTAAAGGCGTATTTGAGTAATTCGTGAAGTTACATAAAAAAAAGTATCCGACGAACCTCCTCCTTTTTTTGAAGTCGGTTAACCTTTCTTCCGTACTGTATGTAAGTAAATTAATACTTATGGTAATATCTGGATACGTTGTTGATTGTACGTTAACCACTTTATTGTATACTTAGATGTAAGACAAAATGTACAATTGTCTGTTCTCCCTAATAAAATAAAATTTAAAAAAATAAAGAAGGAACATCATTCGCATTCATAAACATGTTATGAAGTAGTTAAGGTTCTGTACCTCAAAAGGGAACTCTATGGGGTCACCTTGGTGTCCGTCTGTCTGTCTAGACCCTCTAGGTTATTCGTAGAGGTATCGATTTGAAATTAAAACAATATACTCAAATAATTTCTACGTTGTCGAACAGATGTGACGGTATAAATCGCAAGATAGTTTGTTACCCGCGGTGCGCTAATCCGACTCGCACTTGACCTTTTTTTACTCTATGGAATACAAAGGTGTATACGGAGAATGTTTTTTTTTAAACTTCACCCCATTCTCATATTGACATATTTGGCAAAAGATATTCAACAGTTAATAATGGCTCAATTTTCTTTTACAGGTAGTCGCCGTTCGCGTGTTTCACTGATAAGATAAGATAAAAAGATGTGACAAGGACAGATAACGCTCAGAGCATAACTATGTGGAAACATCTAAGGTACTGTAGTGAAATTACAAATGTTTTAAAATCATAGTGTCAAAGATCTTAAAATTAAAAAAAAAACATGATCAAATGGCATTGATTTAAAAATTCTAATTTCAAAATAATGTGCAGTCTGTGGTAAAAGTTATTAGTGCATTTCGTGAACAAAACAAAGATGAAAAACTGATGATGACAAAACAAAAGTGAGGCGATCCTGCCGATTTAAGTGAAACAGTGTTTAATAAGATGGTGTTTTAGTGACAGTGAAAAATGGGTTGTCAGTTAGGTAAACTAGCGGCGTCTGAGAGACGAAGCAACAATGCTGGGCCAGCAATCAGTGATGGGCCACCCCCGGCCACTGACCCTCGACTGCCATTGACGGCTAAGCAGAAATACTCCATGCTAGCGTCATGGAAGGGGATCTCAAGAGCTATGGAGAAGACTGGCATCTGTATGTTTATAAAGTAAGTAGCGCTTTTTTTCTAGGGATGGGAAATCAACAGCAAAAAAAACAATGAATATTACGACTTCACGTAACTGTTTTTTATATTTCAATTTAGTGTTTATTTGTTAAAATAATATAAGGTTTACGTGGATTTATAATAAGAAAAGAGTGTGTCTCAATCAAACGTAAAGTTTGGCGAATAATATTGTATAACATAAACAAAAATTGTTTGAGAAAAAAAAAATTAAAAAACATTACCCTCCTTCTTTGGCAGTCGGGTAAAAACTGGGTTATGGTCTACAGCGAATCTGACCTCCACAACCTATGTATATCAGAAAGGCTCGATGTAAAACGCTGGTATTCAGCTCCATCTGGTTACTCTGAAAGCCGAATCCTGCCTAGCCAGATGTGGCTTTTTAGTATTTTATTTTGACAGCCTGTCTAGATACACTTCTACGAACCTCCTAATAGTTTCCACATGATTTTCGATAAGTACTACAGATTGCTGATTAAAAAAACATTGTTTATTTATATTTTTGCGTAAATTCTGCGGTTTATTTGGTATAGACTCTGTTTGCATGGCATATGCATAATGTTGACATTAGACTTTAAACAGATAAAACTCTTAACACATTTGATAATATTGATTTATGTGTTGTGTATCCGATTACATTATGTATGCACACTAAATACACTGATACAAACACTGTGCTTTAATAAATGTATGATATCTCTTAACTGCGTCGATTTAGAGGGTTGGTTTTTGCAGAGCTCCAAAAGACTGAAGACTTGAGTATATAGTTTTAATTTCATCTCAATACCTCCACGCGTTCCTGATATAAAGGGACTTGACAGATAGACAGACTCAAAGGTGTAATTGAACGTCAAAATTTAAAAGATGAAGCTACAGTCCCAGTTTAATACTAATACTTGTGAAAGTACCGTAACAGCTTTTTTTTGGCGGTGGGAAATCAACAAATAACTTCCCCCGCTCTGGGTGGAGTGGAGGGGCGTGTCAGACTTTTACTGACTAAAACCCACCCATGTTCCTTCTATTACCCTTATGTTTCGGGGTCGCGGTATTGTAAGCGTGTGGAAGATGTAGAAGGTCCGTGTTTGTATTTAATTAAAATAAAGCGCAAATAATCGTTTAAGAATTATAATGTTTTAAATCATCCAATTTACAACTCACACATCAGAGAGAAAAATCTATTCTAGATGTTTGAAAACGACATGAGTATTCGAACGCTATGCTCTATCAGCCAGCATTGCTTAGGTTAAATAAAACCTCTTACATGAGCTACGCCCACCCTTATGAATAAAAGGATCAACGTAGATCTTAAGTGAAACTTAACTTTTATTCATTAAGTTCGAATACTCAAGGACTTACCTATCCCTAGGCCAGAACTCTTACCTATGGGGGAAGATAAAATAGGCACGCCTCTGGAGAGGTAATTTCAATACAATGACCGGTAAAAAATAATGTGTCACTCCATTTAAAGTTATAATAGTTTAACATTAACTTGTGCTAACGTGCACTTAATAAATCTTTAATCAAAGTATTGAAATTTTGTCGCAGCAAAACCCCGAAAGGCAACGATACGTACCCCTAAACAAATATATGATAAGCTCATATATACCCAGATGGGGTTGAAAAATAAAATTAAACTGTACATCATAATCTTTAACTCCATCGGACGCGATTGAGTCTCAAGGAAGAAAAAGAGGATAAGGTCCAATTTACCTACATCTCTCTCCATTTCAGGTTATTCATTGCATTCAATAAAAAAACTAAATATTAGCAGTCCATATTGACTGAACTGTCGGACTTCAATCATCAGCTTTACCAATTGTGTCAACTCAACACACTTTACCAAGGCTATGCCTCTTAATTGTAAAGTTGGTTTCACTGAAGATTGAGTGTTGTTCCTCCCTTCCAGAAAGGACGACAGTTTATAAAAACTTGTACTATACTTAATTATGCAATCATAACATGTGAAACGAATTGAGGTTATTTAATGCCTACTCTAGACGTTAGAGACTCGAAGCCGTATGGGATGCCCATCATGCATCTCCAGTCGCATCCGACAGCGTTTACATAGGTACATGAAAAATAAACGTTATGTTTTAATATTTACACCTTAATTACCCAAACTAAAATAATGTTTCTATATAATATAATTATTTCTACATATCGGATACATAATCGTGTATCTGATCATCATTAACGAAATAAATAAATGTCTAATGAATGAATAAATAAAATTAACAATAAAAAATGTAAACAATGCAATGACAAGATCAAAATGACAATGACATTTATGAAATTTTTAGACGAAAATATTTCCAAAGACTTTTCTTGGAAATGACAATTTGCCTACCAACCTCTTTGCTCTTTTTCAAGCTGTTGGATAAAATATTTTTAGAAAAATGAAAAAGTTTTATTTCAAAAGATTTTTTAAATAATCTTATAGTTTTATAATCAATGGAAGAACAGCTTCTCAATAGATTTTTAGAAATTGAAACCTTTTTCTTAATAAGCGTTTTTTTATGGTTCAATAAAGAACGCGTATTTCTCTGAGTATAATGGAACTTAGTATATCTTCTTTTTTTAAGCCTAGTTGAAATGCAAGCATTATATTTTATAATGGCTATGCCTGTTGCCTTTGACTGTATAGTCTTCCTATGATTTTTAATTTGTTCAACCACTGTTTTGATTGAGACTTCGACTTTAGGTTTTTCTTTGATAACTTCTTCTACTCTTATAACATCTGATTCAACAACATCATCTGGCACTGAACACTCCATTGTGTTGGAATCTTTCATGAGGATCATTGGATCATCACCTTGAGTGTCATGTCTGTTTGTTGAAGACACATCGAGATGTTCCGTAGAGTCATTTAAAGTAAAAAAAATAGGATTGATCTGACCCGATTTGAGTTCCTCTGCAAATACTTCCGTCAGCTCCTCCTCATCACTGCAGGTGTTGCTCTCTGGGCAGCAACCTTGGTCACCAGCATTATCATCATCATTAATAGCGCTGCAGTCTAGGCAGCTGGGCTCATCAACATCATTATGATTGAGGCAGCTTACCTCATCACAAATTTGGTCGTCTAGGCTTGAGCTAGAATTTATAAAAGCATTATCGTCTGTTTTGTACACATGTTCATGTTCCTTTAGTGGTTCCTGTGAAACTTCCTCCACTTGTACAAAACTTAAAATCTTCCTTTTAGGGTGGCATTTACACCCAAATTCTACTCTTAGTTCGTCACAAATTGACGAAAGAGTCATACCTTCGCGGTATGTGTAATTAAAAAAATAACGGGCTGCACCCTGTAAAAATCCTCCTAATATGAGCGCATGATCGCTCTCTCGCCATTCATTTTCGGCGGCAATCAGCTTGAAACTGATAATAAACTTCTCGAGGCACTCGCTATTTGATGTGCCTGAGAAAAAGCACATATTTAGAGCCATTTCGCTCTACTTATAAAAAAACCATCAATAAAAACCACTTAGCTTTTTAATCAGGCGGCGACGCTGCGCCTGTATTCTCATACTCGCCATATGCTTCTTGGCTACAACTATATTTTTATTTAACACTCTGCTTGGCTCACGAGAGGTACATTTTATTCCTCTATTTGGGGGCTAAAAGAGAAAATCTTCGCACAATATATGCTTTGTGCACGCGTAATTTTTACATTGACATTAAAAATATTTTGTGTTTTGCGCCTCCACCAAATGTAAGCGTGTGGAAGATGTAGAAGGTCCGTGTTTGTATTTAATTAAAATAAAGCGCAAATAATCGTTTAAGAATTATAATGTTTTAAATCATCCAATTTACAACTCACACATCAGAGAGAAAAATCTATTCTAGATGTTTGAAAACGACATGAGTATTCGAACGCTATGCTCTATCAGCCAGCATTGCTTAGGTTAAATAAAACCTCTTACAGTATCTCTTTCGAACAACCCACAACACCGTAACTACTTATTCAAATATTTTTACCGCCAAACACATAGACACGGATAAAAACTGTTCCTATAAGGGTTCAGTTTTTTCCTTATCAGTTACGGAACCCTAAAAAACGTTGTCATTTTACCTTTTTAACACGCTTCTTATTAAATGAACTTATCTATTACCCATTACAAGAAAAAAAACATCCAAAGACCTTTCACAATACGCGAAGCAATGAACAAAAAAGCGCTGAAATAGAACTTTATTTTCATTAAATAAAGGATGAAAACAGATTAAAAAACCCAGCTCGACGTAAACACTTCCATTTAACGTTAAGCTCCTGCTGTTGACATGAGCTTTAAGCTTCTCTCATATACGTATCCATGAAAGTACTTTGTACGTAATACATTTTATTGACGATTTTTCCTTGATTTCTGAATGACGTTATCTTTAAAAAACGTTTTGTTACAAAATGTGTCGTTTTCAATTTTTGCAATACCGCTAAAACTGATTTTGAAAGACAATAATGTTACAAAGGATTAAACATGTTATTGTTTTGTAAAGAAGAATTTCACTTCTACAAGAGATGGGGGGTTATATAATTAAGTTTTCCCCGTTCTAGGAATTTCTTCTGCATTATGGGTACGTTTAGAAACATTTAAGCTCAAGTACCTACACAAACAGCCAGACCCGAAACTCCTATTTGTTTTTGACTTGGAATATCATGAAATAATTTCCCCACCTCTGGGCAACGCGGGGGGGATGATAGAATTTAACTGATTAAATCCCTGGATGGGTTTCGTGTGCCTTCTTTAGCACTTTGTGTCCGGGGCCAGTATCTCTTTCGAACAACCCGCAACTCTAGAAGGAACTCCTATTTATAAGCCGAACAAATAATAATTTTCAACCGTGCGGGGATCGAACCCACGATACGCCACGAAGCAGTCAATCGCTCAGCCAAATGAAGAAAGAAGAAAAAACATTTATTTAGCCCATTCCACAAGTGCACACCAATTGATATAAAAACTTAAAACTAAACGATAATAACAAATACGTAATTGTGTGTCTCACGGATGCGCCAAATAGGCCCAGTTCAGCTAACTGCCGAGCAACTAGTGCCCGACGCTGGTTTCCAACTGGACCTTAGATAAATGAATTGAATTATAAGCCAGTGAATTACAAATAATTGACGGCACAGTAATGGCGTCAACTATTTGTAATTGCAACTAATTCTTCACCGCGCTGTTTCATACAATTTTGAAATATGCCTCATCCAACTTTGTAGTAATAAGCAAATGTTACAACAAAGTGGTAAACTAGTTTACGTAAACTACGGCCCACAATATGAACTTAAGCAAACTTTTGGGTACATAACCTTCACGCATCATATATCTTCGATATTAATGGCATCACCACCAACTTTAATGATAGTATCATCATCATCTGCCCAGCCTTTTCACAACTATGTTCGGACGGGTTCCAGTCTTACCAGATTCAGTTGAATACCAGTATTCAACTACCTGGAGCGACTGATAATGTGAGCTGCAGCTAATAACTCACTAATACAATACGCTTTGGTAAGACTGGTTGTTACTTTCAAACTGTAAGGATTAATTAATTTTATAAAACAGTTTCCAAAGTTATTTATTGTGAGTTTGACTATTTCTGATTTTTACTTGTCACGTGGTCTCAACCAGGTGACGTTTGTTATGCTACGCTCACAGATGATCCTATCGGGCGTTCCGTTCGCGCTCAACCAACACCAACCCAAGTCCCAAGTCCTGAGTGTAGGTAGGTGCACGCAATACACACATGCAAGACAGCGAGAGCCCTCGGTCTTGGTCGGACTAGGGGTGGAGGGAATATTGAGGATTATAGAAAGAGTACACACTTTAAGTGATTGATTTAAAATCAAGATAATTTGCATCCATATTATGCACAACTTTTTGTGATGCAGTTTAACACTAGCTAGTCAGTGCTTAGTGAGTTCATATAATCAGATAATAGCAATTTTTTTATGTGTCAGCTAAGTATGTTTATTTTGGTACTGTATTTACTGTGATTTCCCGCCTTCACGGAGAAGTTTGTTAAAGTTTCAACCATAGATGTCTTAGACTGATGCCTTACCTAGTGTGTCGATACACTTTTTATATTGGCACGCCAAAATTAAAGGCAGAATCTGAGATCATTTTTGTCCATATGTCAACGTTCTGTACCGTATTTACGCAAATTAATATTTTTTGTTTTTTTTAACACCTACACAAAACCTGACTCAAACATTAAATACTCTTTAATTTAATATTCACCTCACATAATAGTTTCGTGCAAAAGTGATAAGATATAAATCTAAATACTGAAATAAACATCATTAGACACCTAAGAATGCTAGATACTTAGTTAAACAGATTAAACTCAATCCCTTCTTCATTTCTTTTTATCTTTTTTCCATTCCAGACAGAATTAATTAACGGATAAAAAACATGGACGATTTTCCATCTGAGTAAACTGCAGCGGGATTGTCCATTGTAATTGCAATTTTATTCAGACGGTGTCTAGTAGATGAGAAATGAGATTTACTTAGAAAAAGCTTCAGTAAAAATGTGTATTTGAGTTTAACTTGGAGGATTTGTGGTTATGTGTAACGTGTATCTTAAGCTTGTAGAGTGTAGGAATCGTTAGTATTTTTTTAATCATGCAATCTGGAACTGGTTTAGCGATTTTATCTACGGTGTAAACGGACTCTTTATAATAAATAAGTACAATGTTTATTTCAATAACTTAAAAATACCGTTACATGTGTTTTTAGGAATTTCAATTTAACTGAAAATACACTTGTGTTAGGAAGTTACGCTCTTCCATTAGTTATTCTCTGAGTTATTGAGGGACATACCATTTTAGAAAATATTTATGAAAACCATGCATTTTTCACCTCAGCAGCTCTAACAGGTAAGTTTTGCTGCGTGAAAACGCGTTTCAGAACGCGCTCATAAAAGTTATTTCAACTCGATCTATTCATATCAGAGTAATATGTTTTTGGTGAAATTATTTGCACCTCGTGTCTTTAAACACCTCGCTACCGTTGTGATTAAATCATAAAATCCTTTGTTTTCGCCGCACTTGCAGCAAAAAATAAACGTTGGTCTGTTCCGGATCTTCACATCGCGCCGGTCAGTGGGATCGCGCGATGCTACGTCATCTGAACGCCCCACCAAACGTATGGCCCTCGACCATACCGATGGGCACACACTCGCTCACTCGCCGTCACTTAGCGTGCGCATACATCGGCCATTTTTACTTTGTACAATCACCTAGTTTTATAATATTATACAGTCCTATGGAAACGGAAGTTTTATTTAGTCGAGACCACCAGCATCACAACTGGAGCTTGACATTCAAACAGTGGTCCTTCGAGCCTAACAAAGTGGTTCTACGAAGAAGAAATTCGCCGTCTTTGTCGCGTCACATCGCCCGGCGCCCGTGGACTTTGGACTGCCTACCTCGTGCCTCGTGCCTACAAGCAGTAGAAGACAACTCGAGGACAGTCTACCCAGGGAGGAACATATTTCTGAGTGAGTCCGTTCCAATCTCCTTAATTCCTGTCTTCTTATTTTCCTTTTTCCAGGAATTTAAAATAGCTATATCACGGATCAGGCATAGTTGATCTCTTCATCTGTTATAGCTTTTTATATGTTCATTTGCATTCATCAAGTTAACGTTATTTTATAGATTTATCCATTGCTGTTCTTAATTGTTCGCTTATCGCACCGGTGCACGGTGAATGAATAGACACATATTTTTTTAGCGTAAACAACCTCATTAGTGACTTTTTGCTTATTAAACCAGTTTGCACACCTGGCTCAATTACGTCTTACAGAACAGCTGATTTACCGTTAATCGTCGTCTTGTGCCTATCTAATTCGTTTTAATTACTATCCTTTAATTTTTTTCTTCTTGTTCTTTGCCTTTTTTGCACTTTGACCCTTTGCTTTGTCACGCCTACCTACCATTATGGCTGATGTTAAACTAAAGGAACTTATAAAGAAGCGTGGAAGCTTCAAAGCCAAGCTTACGCATTTTAATAACTTTTTAATGTTGCTGCCTAGTAATACAGACTTAGATAATTTCCAAGAAGTCGAATTACAAGGTCGTTTAGCTTTAATGGAAACGCTATATAAGGAATTCGACGTGTTACAGACTGACTTGGAGCTGCTGTCGGAGAACGCGGACGACATGTATACTGAGAGGGAGCAGTTCGAGACGCAGTATCATGCGTTGGTGGCGCGCGCGAGAGCAACCCTCGCCCCCGCGCGCTCCTCCTCGCCCGCTCTCGTCTCTGCCTCTTCCACCGATGATCTCGCGCAACACGGCTCTGGTTGCAAACACAACTTCGTTCGACTGCCCAAGATAGACTTGCCTCACTTCAACGGGGACTATCAGCACTGGCTTGAATTCCGAGATACGTATCTTTCCCTTATACACAATAATAGTAGCATACAAGACATAAATAAATTTCATTATCTTCGCGCAGCTTTAATTGAAAGCGCATCTTTAGTTATTAAAAGTATCGATTTTAAAGCCGATAATTACAGTATTGCTTGGCGAATATTAACCGAAAGGTACGATAATGAGAACCTTCTTATCAATAATCATGTACAGGCATTATTTAATCTTGAACCTATTCAACAGGAATCTTCTAGCGCATTACGCAATATGATTGACGTCACAAACAAAAACATTAGAGCTCTTGAGACACTTGGACATCCAACCAAACATTGGGACATATTAATTATTTACATGATGTCAAAGAAATTAGATTCTGTAACCAACCGTGAGTGGGAACAATTTAAAAACAATTCAGACACATTTCCAAGCTTAAAACAATTCCTAAAATTTATTTCTAACAGAGCAGACTTACTTGAATCTATAAATCATCATAACAACACATTATTTACAAACAATACATCAACTAAAAACACAAATGAAAATAATAAATCTAAAAACTATCATATTACAACTAAATCTAAACCTATTCGGCATTCTGAGAATATCAAGTGCCCTATGTGCACTCAGAATCACTTTTTATTTAGTTGTCAACCTTTCAGAGACCTTAACATTGAAGCTCGTATTAAAAAAGCATCAGAAAGCAATGTTTGTATGAACTGCCTTCGACCTGGTCATACAGTAAAGCGTTGCAATCTTTCTCATTGCAAATATTGCAAATCTAAACATAACACCCTCTTACATAGGGAGTCATCAACAGAAAACAAGTCAGGGGACAATGTAGCATTGTCAACAAATGTCATTTTACCCCCATCAAATAATTCTCAAAATCTTATTTTACTTTCCACAGCCTTGGCTAAGGTGGCAGACGTTAATGGAGAACTTCATACTGCCAGACTCCTATTGGACAATGGCAGCACCTCCAACTTCGTTACCCGTGAGCTCTGTGAGAAGCTTGGTCTGGTGACTCACAGAACTAGTTCCACCGTCACAGGTATTAACGGACAAGTTTCGAGTACCACAGAAAGTTGTTCGCTTCATTTACAATCTTGTTATGGTAGCTATCAGGCGACTGTAAGCTGTTTTGTCTTACCAACCATCACCCAGACGATGCCTGGCTCTTACGTGGATAAAAAATATATTACCATTCCGCCAGGTATTCAATTAGCAGATCCTTCTTTTAACATACCTTCAGCTATTAATATTCTTGTAGGCGCTGAGGTATTTTGGGACGTCTTAGGTTCTGACATCATTAATTTAGGTAAACATCAACCTAGATTACAGTCATCAAAATTAGGTTGGCTTATTTCGGGCTGTGTCATTCAGTCTCCGCGTCATACACAACCTTCTTATTGTCATTTTCTTTCACATGAGGAGTCTGAACAGCTGACTCGCTTCTGGGAACTCGATACTGTATCTGCTGGCAATTGTTTTTCTTCTGATGAACAGGCTTGTGAAAAACTTTTTCAAGAAACCACACGTCGTGATACAAATGGACAGTTCGTGGTCACCATACCTTTGAAGGACTCGCCTGAGTGCTTAGGTGACTCTTATGTACTGGCCAAGCGTCGATTTCTCTCCCTCGAGCGTAGGTTTGAGCGGGACTCCACTTACAAAACCAGATATTCTCAATTCATTCAAGAATATATTGACCTTAATCATATGACAGAACATTCCAAAACCAAATATAATTCAGATATAAACCATTATTTTTTGCCTCATCATGGTGTTGTCCGCGAGTCTAGTTCGACTACAAAACTTCGCGTAGTTTTCGATGCTTCAGCCACCAGCACCTCGGGCAAGTCCTTCAATGACATCCAAATGGTAGGTCCCACCGTACAGGAAGATTTACTATCCATACTTTTAAGATTCAGACAACATAAATTTGTCGTAACGGGTGACATCGAAAAAATGTACAGAGCAATCTTAGTCGAGCCTTCTCAGCGCACCTTACAACAAATTCTGTTTAGATTCAATTCTTCAGATCCTTTAAAGAAGTATACACTAAACACAGTGACTTACGGTACTTCTTCAGCTCCTTATCTAGCCACCAAGTGCTTGGTGTCTCTTGCAGATCAATGTTCAGACCCAGAAGTCAGTCAGTCTATCAGACGTGATTTTTATGTAGATGACTATTTAAGTGGTGGTGACTCGATTGAGTCAGTCATCAAACTTTGCCAAGGTGTAGTTAATACTCTCGAGCCTGCAAAGTTTCACCTTCGTAAATGGCAGTCAAATTGTCCTAAGATACTTGAGTCAGTCACAAACCTTAACACAGACAATAATAATAAAACTTTAAACTTGAATGACACTCCTAGTAAAACACTTGGGTTGTACTGGGACCATAAATCAGACACACTTTTCTTTTCAATGGAATTAAAACCTATATCTAAAATAACTAAGCGTAATATATTATCATTAGTAAGTCAGGTGTTTGACCCTCTTGGCCTCGTTGGGCCATGCATAGTACAGGCCAAACTTATATTACAGCAGCTGTGGTTGTTAAAATGCAACTGGGATGATGACGTACCAAACGAAATAAAAACTCAGTTTCTTCAGTTCATGCAATCACTTTCAGTTCTTAATTCTCTTCAAATTCCTCGTTGGGTATCTAATAATAATCCGATTTCTATTGAAATTCACACCTTCACAGACGCTTCAGAACGCGCTTATGGTGCGTGTACTTATGTAAGGACGGTTGCACTCGACGGAACAGTTTGCGTTCGCCTTTTAGCTTCCAAAAACAAGGTGGCTCCCATAAAACCCACAACCATACCACGCTTGGAGTTGTGTGGCGCGTTACTGGGAACACGACTATATATGAAGGTACGCAAATCACTCACTCTAGACTTCAATCACTGCTACTTTTGGTGCGACTCAACGATCGTCTTGAGTTGGTTGACTACATTGCCGAGTCGACTTGATCAATTTGTCCGCAATAGAGTGAGTGAGATCCAAGAAGCTACGGCCGGCCAGTCGTGGAACTACGTGCCCTCAAAGAGCAACCCTGCCGATCTTGCATCTCGGGGGGTGAAGGCTGATTGCATCAGCTCGTTCACTCTTTGGTGGTCGGGTCCAGACTTCTTAAATCAGAAAGATATACAATTTCCCACTTCACCCAATACACAAATACATTCATCATCTAAAATATCTTTCCACACAGTTGCTGAACAGAACAAAATAAATCATAACAATTTAATATCCAATTTAATACATAAAAAATCATCATTCACATCATTAATTAGAATCATAGCATATATACAAAGATTTATTAATAATTGCAAACAAAATAATCATAATAAATCATCTTACCTAACATATTCAGAATCTGTAATATAATCTTATATTACAGATTTCTCAGCAGGAAATGTTCCCTGAGGAATACAAATGTCTTAAAACCAATCAGCTCTTACATAAAAAGAATCGGTTGATTAGTCTTTCTCCTTTCATCGATTCAGATAACTTAATACGCGTTGGTGGACGTCTTAACAATTCAAACTACAGCTACGACATTAAACACCCTATTCTATTATGTAGTAAACACATTTTAACTAAAATCATATTTGAAAAAGAACACAAAACACTTTTTCATGCAGGACCTCAACTACTTCTAGCACACATTCGACTCACCTACTGGCCTTTAGCTGGCAGAAACCTTGCTAAGCAGATAGTGCGTAACTGTGTTCGTTGTACTCGCTTTAAAGCTCAACCTGTTCAGGTTGTCATGGGCAACCTACCAAGTGATAGGACGCATCTCGAGTACCCTTTTCTGAATACAGGGCTTGACTACGCCGGGCCAGTGCTGATAGCCGACCGCAGAGGTAGGGGATGTAAGCTTGTCAAATCTTATATTTGTGTTTTTGTCTGCTTTGCAGTCAGAGCTGTGCATCTGGAGCTCGTTGCTGACCTTACCAAAGAAGCTTTCCTTGCGGCCTTCAGCCGATTTATTAGTCGTCGGGGCCAACCTCAGCGCGTGTACTCCGACAACGGCACTACATTCGTGGGGGCTTTCAATGAGCTTTCACGCTTCTTAAAAGCTTCATCAAACAGCTTAGCATCAGAGATTGCAAACAAGGGCATAGAATTTAAATTCATTCCTGCCTACTCCCCACATTTCGGTGGTATTTGGGAAGCTGCAGTAAAATCCACCAAACATTTACTACGTCGAGTCATGAGCCTAACTCACTTGACATATGAAGAGCTCTCAACTTGTTTAATTCAGATAGAGGCTATTTTAAACTCCAGACCTTTAACACCTCTATCCACTGATCCTTCTGATCTCTCATACCTTTCCCCATCTCATTTCCTGATTGGACGACCACTCACTTCAGTTCCTCGTCCTCAGATCACCGACTGCAACATCCAGCGGCTTCATCGCTTCCATAGAGTGGAAAAGCTCCGACAACATTTTTGGCAGCGGTTTTCTAATGAGTATGTGTCTCTCCTGCAGCAGAAAACCAAATGGCAGACAGCTGGGCATGACCTGAAGATAGGCACCATGGTCTTAGTGAGAGACGCTAATCTCCCTCCTCTCCTGTGGATGCTGGGCCGAGTTACAGCCGTAAAACCAGGATCCGATGGGCATAACAGAGTCGCCGAGATCCTAACAAAGAAGGGCACCATTACACGTGCATACAACAACATTTGCCCTCTTCCCGTCTCGACAGCATCATCTTGAAGCCTTTACTTACTTCAACCCGGGGAATATGTTCCGGATCTTCACATCGCGCCGGTCAGTGGGATCGCGCGATGCTACGTCATCTGAACGCCCCACCAAACGTATGGCCCTCGACCATACCGATGGGCACACACTCGCTCACTCGCCGTCACTTAGCGTGCGCATACATCGGCCATTTTTACTTTGTACAATCACCTAATTTTATAATATTATACAGTCCTATGGAAACGGAAGTTTTATTCAGTCGAGACCACCAGCATCACAACTGGAGCTTGACACTCAAACAGGTCTCTTGTTGTACAAAACACTATTAAGAAATCTAATGCTTTAAAGTTCATTAGGACTTTGACAGATAATGAACAATCCGTAAACCCAAGGGTTTACACACAAGGTTTACAAATAGTGTAAAGGTATCCTTAACTAAGCCGAAAGGTACGTGCTCCAAAAATGCGATTATTTTTAAATCTAGACCATAACTTACCTTCTAGTACTAAGATATTAAAAAAAATACTTGAAAGGTGCCAAAGGACACCCGAATGGAACGAAGTTATTATTTGTTATGTATAAAAAACCTGTATATTATACTAAACAAAAATAATCGTCGCGAAACCACACTTGAACTGTGTGGTGGCGAGACGATTATTTTTGTGCGAAATAGAAAGTCGAAACGAAAATAACTGGCTTGCTTTCTACGAGAGAGAGACAGACGCGTACGCCGCACGGCTTACAACTATAGCAAAAAATGACGTTACAACTTTTGGTCTTAATTTTTTCCTCTCGCAACGCGTTTTGTTTAATACATTTTTGTTGTAACTTAACTTTGATTACAGTGCTTTATTATGCATCCATCAGCACAATGTTTCAATTGCGTAATATTGCGTTCTACCATACAACGTAGATAATTTTCCACCCCAAAAAGTTTTTCAACAACATTTTTTAGTTTGACCAATTAGTTTGACGTACACACGGCAGGAGGTCAACCTACTCTTAACCATTATAACCTGATCTCTCTACTACGGATCGCGCACCGTAGTCGAGAGATCAGGTTAAAATGGTTTGGTATAGGTTGATGTGCCGTCGTGTGTACAAAATACATGGTTGACGGTTTCGTGAGGGGTTAGAAAAACTTGAGACGCAAGTGTTAAGAAAACAGCACTTTGCATATAAACTTATTATCATAAAAGCTTTGTTTAGGCCGTGTCACCTTTGTTTATCAACTAAGATTGGATGTTCCACATAAGGAGACTGAATTTCCTTCGTCAATCTTCCGACCTCAAATCTAATATGGCCGAATTTCCATACGGGTGGACTGTGTAGAAGTAATCCTTACTAATATTATAAAAGCGAAAGTGAGTTTGTTTGCTACGTCTTCACTCCTAAATGGCAAAACCGATTGTGAAAAATTTTGGCACAGAGATAGTTGAGACCTTGGAGATTCATCAAAATCGGTTTGGCCATTTACGCGTGAAGACGTAACAAACAAACAAACTCACCTTCGCTTTTATAATATTAGTAAGGATTATAAGTAATGTTCATTTTGCAAGTAGGTTTTTACAAACACTTTTACACGTCTTTTAAAAAAAAAAACTAGATGAAGCCGGTGTTTCGTACCCGACTACTCTGAGAAGAAACAGCCGAAACAAACTCAGAGGTCATAGTCTCCTTTAAGGTCCAGACAAAATCTTGATCAACTTACATGAGCACTATGCAGATTAGTTTGATATGGTCTTATTAAGAAAGCACCACACAGATAAGATAAGATAAGATAAGATAAGATATATTTATTTGCATAAAACATGGTATACAAGATGTTATTAAAAATATGAGATCAAACATGTTTTGCTTAAACTAAAGCATGCAAACTAGACATACATTAAGGCATTGAGATAAAATAGATAACATTGAAATTCATTTTAAATAATCATTAATGCAATAGAAATTATTATTATTGAGCCATTTGTATAGTTGGATTTTAAATAATTTACAATTTAACGTTTTAAACATATTTGGTAATATATTATATAACCGTACACACATTGCCAGAGAGTTTTTATTATATTTCGCTGATCTAGGTAGTTCATCCAAAACAAGTCTGTATTGGTCACGCCGACTTCGAGAGCTTATTTCCTGTGCTGTTTTAAATAATTGTTTGTATTTTTGAACAAACATGCATGCTTCGTAAATATATAATGATGGTAACGGTAGTAAACCAAGTTCCTTAAATATTGGTTGACATGATTCGTCAGATGGAATGTCGTATAGGGCTCGTAAACATTTTTTTTGGGCTATAAATGCTCTATTGTGGTCCGTACTATTTCCCCACATAATTAGTCCATACCGTAGTGAGGACTCTACATATGCGCGATAAGACATCACAGCCGTTTTTATATTAGTGACTTTTTTTATTTGTCTTAAAGCGTAGACAAATTTATTTATTTTATTGCACACATTATCAACCTGGGCTTTCCAGTCAAGATGTTCGTCAATTACTACTCCTAAAAATTTTGTTTGTGCCACTTGTGTAATTTTCGGTATGTTCATTTTAAAATTAAATGCATTGTTATAAGATTTATTAAATTGTATGAATATTGATTTATTTAGATTAATAGCTAGTTCATTATTATTTAACCAATTAATTAGATTGTCTATTGTATTATTTATGTCTGTTTCATGATCCGTAATTGATTTATATTTTTTGTCAGTGGTAACAATTATGCAAATGTCATCAGCAAACAGGAAGCATTTATGATTGGTTACATTAACTACATTGTTTATGAAGAGTAGAAATAAAATAGGACCCAATATGCTACCCTGGGGGACGCCGCGCTTTATAGTTATATATTCAGACGAATATTCAGTCATATCCTTACTTTCATTAAGTTTAGTGACAGTAACTCTCTGTTGATTGAGTGGACCTGTCCAGTCAGTGCAAACAATTGTCACTGAGTCATATTATAGCTGTGTAAGCTGAGCCTGGAAGCCAACCTCAACATAGTTGGTAAAAGACTAGGCAGATGATGATGATTATGATGTTATATAAATATAAACTTGCAGTGTCTAGACAATAAAAAAACGTTTTAGCAAAAAACAAAATAACCGTCTTCTAAAAAAACGTGGTAAATTCTGGAAGTCGGTATTCTTGCTTGTTTCGTTGACTTTTTTAGTCGATAAAAGAACATCCACATTTTTTGAAGTCGGTTAAACACAGAACATTATCGGCCTGTAACGTTTTCACTTCAATGAACACAAAACAAAATGTTTGTCACGGCTGCTTCATTAGAGATCGTTCAAAATAAATTCCTTTTTTAAAAAACTTTCGAATCCTGCAATAGACAAAAGAAAAACATTATTCCGGCTGACATTTGTAAAAAAAAGAAGTGACGTTTTCACGTTCCAAATTCAAACAACAGATTCATTTGGAACGCCGAATTTCGAGATAAACTTGTTATTCCGCTTCAACGGGAATTACTGCAGATTTGAATAATTTTGCAATATTCCATTTTCGAACGAAATTCGTTAATGTTGCCACTTAAAAGACTAATTGATGCTGGTGCTATTGTTGTATTGCATTTTAAATTGGACAGAATTGGCATGCAATCATTATGGTTTAATTAATTGAAGGTTGCTCGTTTGTGTAGTGGTCACTAGCGCTACAACTGAAATAAAGTTCTGGATTCGATTCTTAAGTCGGGCGTTTTCCATTAAGAATTTCTCATGTTCCCGGTTGCTGTGAGGGACTTTTTTCAGATGGGAAATCATCAAATGATTTGTGCTGACTAAAACTCTTCCATGTTCATTCTTTTGCCCTTTGTGTTCCGGGGCCACAGAATCAACCCGCAACCTCGGGCTATCAATGATTTAAGCATAACAATGATGGTGTGCTATTAAGTACACCTCTGTCTTAACCTTTGGGAATTACAGGCGTACTCCTTACTAATATTATAAAAGCGAAAGTAGGTTTGTTTGTTTGTTACCTCTTCACGCCTAAATGGCTAAACCGATTTTGATGAGACGGACATAGGCCATTTTTTTTTAATGAGGGATAAATGAGAGAGAAAGGGTTAAAAAGAGGAAAACTTAGTATTGCTATTACAATAAATAAGGCGCTAGGGCAATAAATACAAGTGGCAGGAAAAGGGAACTGTCTTATCCCGAATTTAACGCGGGCGAAGCCGCAGGCGAAAGCTAGAGATACATAATTTGCACATTATCGTATACACACTATTTACATGAAAACTTAATTATCTCGAAAGAACTTGGACAGAACTCCAGTAACGGCTGTGACCTTATAAAACTTGACATTATTAAACTCTTGATAAGTTTATATTTTCCTTGTCATTTTTATAACAAACAACCCGCCTTCAAAACTTTACCCTACACTCACGTAAGAAGACTAATTCACTAAAGTGAGGTTTTTTTTATACTACCTTTTGCCCGCGGCTTCGATCGCGTTAAAGTCGGGGTAACACAGTTCCCCTTTCCTGATTCGCAGGTACCTGCTACCTGTAGTCTTTGCCCTTGCGCCTTATTTATTGTAATAGCTAAACTATGTTTTCCCTTTACTTCCCTCTTTCTCCCTCATTTCTCACTCTTTGAAAAAAATAGCCTCTGTCTGTCTCCAAGGTCCCAACTATCTCTGTACCAAAATTCATCAAAATCAGGTTTTGCCATTTAGGCGTCAAAACTTAACAAACATTCAAACTTTATAATATTAGTAAGGATTTAAAAGTAATTTCAACTGAATTCCGGTGATATGAATATCGTCTTAAATTAAAAAGTCGGTTGCAAACTACATAAAAATATAAGTAAGTTTTAATCATTTTTGAAGTACGAATCATTTGACGGGCCTGTTGGTCTAGTGGTTAGTGGCCCTAACTGCTTAGCCGGAGGTCGTGGGTTCGATTCCCACCCAGGACAAACTTTGTGTGATGAGCATGATTGTTTGTTCTGTGTCTGGGTGTGATTTATCTATAATATTTATGTATTTATATATAAGTATGTATATCAGTTCTCTGGTTACCATAACACAAGCTTTGCTTAGCTTGGGATCAGATAGCCGTGTGTGAGCTGTCCCAAGATATTTATTTATTATTTATTAATCTTTTCTTCCGGAAGTTTGCGCGTCACCTATTTGAAGTTTTTAGTTAAATGTAGTATAAAAGCACGTGTCGGTACGTTTTTGAGTTAGTTATTTGCGGAATAAATATCATGAACGGTATGCTGCTCCTTTTATTGTCACTCTCTTACCTGATTCCTTATAATACGTACATGAATGCGAAAATTCAGAGGTTGATGCCTTGACTTTGAACTCATGATCTATAACTTGTTAGTCCAAAGGTCACACCACTAAGGTATCATTTCTGCCGCTGCTGTTTAAATTTAGCATTATAAAGCACTAGCTGTTCCCCACGGTTTCACCCGCGCTGCTCAGCACCTGTTGGTCGTAGCGTGATGTTATATAGCCTATAGCCTTCCTCAAGAAATGGACTATCCAACACTAAAAAAAAATTCCAATTCCAACCAGTAGTCCCTGAGATTAGCGCGTTCAAAGAAACAAACAAACTCTTCAGCTTTATAATATTAGTATAGATTCTCTGTGTGCTGTGTTGACGACGCGTTAGTGTTCCACGCGCACCTCAAACAGATGTCAGCAAAGCAGAGAGGCCTGCCAGCGCCACCGCCTGCCGGGTTGTGGGTTGTTATTTGAGCAGGTTTTAGTTTAAAAAAGTCTCACCCCCCCCCCCCCGCTCCGACGACAGCGGGGAAAATAATATTTGTAAATTTCTCATCCGCAAAAAGTATAATCTGTGTAATACTATTTATTGTGTAATTCTACACGATCATATACTTATCTATTTCCTTTCGGCTTGATTCCTTTTACTTCTCATTTCAATGTTACAAGGAGATATATATTCGCGGAAAGTAAAATGATATCAGGCAACCATAAATGTTGATAATATTTCATTTCCACGATAATGTGTGCAAAGCAAATGGGGGAAGATAATATTGTTGAAATATTACGAATATCATATTCTTGTTTATGGTGTCCTAATACCTCCGTATTGTAGATAAACTCTATACTATAGTCGTGTGTGTTCTATATACCTTTGAACCAACAAGAGTGGTGTGTAGTATCATAGCTCCTAAATAGGAGAACCAATTTTGTTGAAGATTTTTTGTTTGAAAGGTATCATCATTTGTATAATCGATTTGATGATCTTATCAATCTCGATTATAGACCTTTCAAATAAAAAATGTATGAAATGTAATATAAATGAAATATAACAAAGCTATATTTCATATCACTATGTCTTTTCAAGTCGATGAAAAGTACACATAAGGACACATACGACGCCGCGCCGTGTCGAAGCTGCGTTCGTGTTTCACGCGCGCCTTAAAGAGATGTCAGCATAGCAAAGGGGCTCGTTGCTCTGCCTGCCGGGGTTGCGGGTTGTTCGAAAGAGATACCGCGGCCCCGGAACGTAAAGGGCAATAGAAAGAACATGGGTTTGTTTTAGTCAGTACAAGTCTGAGACTCCCCCCGCTCCTATATTTTAAAAGTTACACTGTAAATTTAGTTACAAACTGTGAAAGCTTAAAACAGTATACTCAAGGTACAACCTATGTACCAAGCCCCACTATTAATAATATTAGACTACGTGCCATACAGAGTGGACACCAAAGCCCGGGAGAATCTATTTAGCTTGGACTCAGCCAATATTAGTCCTTTGAAGATAGCGTCTCTAACAGCTAGCTCAGGCAAGATTAAGTGACCCATTTTGAATGACTTGGCGTGTAGATTATAATCTTACTAGCTCGTTACAACGGGCCTTAAAGTATAATATGTGTTAATCAAGATTATTAACTATTTGTGAGCCCAATTTTAATCCAAATATGCTTTAGTAATAGTTTGTTTAGCGTGAAAGAGTAACGAAAATCCATACATGATAATTTTGCGCATCATTATATTACTAGTAGCGCCCCGCGGTTTCACCCTGACTGGCATAATAGTAGCCTATGTTAACAGCCAGTGTTTAAGCTATTTAAAACGTAGTGATAGCCTAGCCGTATGTCCGTTGGACTGCCAAATCATAGATCTGAATTCAAAGCACGCACCTCTTATTTTTCGAATTCATAAGCGTATTGTATAACAAGCTTTCGCCCGCGACTTCGTCCACGTGGCATAATTCCTTTGGGCTAGCGCTAACTTTAACCCGCGTGATGATCAAAAAAAAACTTTTTCTCCCCTCTTCCTTCCCCCTTTTTTCACTTTTTTAAATCTAAGTATGTCCGTTTCCGGAGTCCCAACTATCTCTATACCAAAATTCATCAAAAACGGTTTGGCCATTTAGGCTTGAAGACGTAACAAACAAACAAAGTCACTTTCGCTTTTATAATATTAGTAAGCATTACCTATCACTTGCTTCAGTGAGGAAAACATCGTGAGGAGAAAAAAGTTAGTAGTGTTGCTGCGGTTAAGGGCCTATGCACACCACGTTTTTTAAACGCGCCGTCGACGCGCGTTTGTAGCGATACAGACGCGATACGCACGCAAGTCAGACGCAGCCTGTAGACCTTTGCACACCTGTATAAATACAGACGCGCGTGTGTAGCGATACAGACGCGATGCAAACGCGCGTGTGTAGCGATACACACGCGCCGGTGCCGCGCGTTTGTATCGATACAAACGACAACAAACTGCTCTGCAGGATAAAAACGCGCCGGCGACGCGCGTTCCCAAAACGCGCGTCGACGGCGCGTTTAGAAATCGTGGTGTGCATAGGCCCTAATACGGTTTAGCGGCATAGCACCGCCGCTGCCTTCGTCAGCATTATTATTTTTAGCTATGGGAAATCATCAATTACCTTTCCCAGCTCTGGGCGGGGTGGGCGGGGTGTCAGAGTTTTACTGACTAAAACCCACCCATGTTCCTTCTTTTGCCCTTTGTGTTCCCTGGCCGCAGTATTTCTTTCAAACATCCCTGCTTTTGCACCCTTAAGATAAAGTTTCACCATAAATTACTAATTCTAAATTCAAAAGTCCCATTTACTAAGTGTCCAGAATGTGTATTTTCCAGTGATACCTATTCAGAAACGGGTCCACCCTTTATAGCAGAACTTTTTATGTCATAATTTTATTTTGCATAACAACGGATGGCATAAACTTCACTTCGCAGAAAATAGTTTAGCAGACACTCATTTATCATACATTCTAAACTCATAATTTTGTAAGTCAGAATCATCTCTAGGCATAAACTTCATATCCATAATATTTAAAAAGTAGAAACATCATATCGCAGAAAGTTCACAGTCAGAATCGTCTTTTGGCATAATATATTTTATATCGATGTTCATTAAACGGCAGAATTGTCAAATCGTAGAAAGTTTATAGTTATCATAATAAGTTCATCTTTGTCATTATAAGTTGTCATTTATTTTGATTAATTATTTCTTTAAAATAATGTCATTTATTTTAGTTATTGTTTAATTGAATTTGAGATAATGTCATTGAAGTCAATAAGTAATTAGGTATCCTAATCTAAATAGTTCAGTTCCGGGTAACCTACTTAAAAAAATCTCTTTTTTCTATTAACGCAAGTCGTTTCTGGCACTCGCCGGCCGCTGCCGCGGCACCGCTCGCTACGCTCGCTCGGCTCGTGCGTAGGAGGTCACAGTTTTAACCTAACCTAACCTAGCCATTACTGCCGTCTGCATGGTATGCCAAGTGAAATTATACCAAATAATATATTATGCGAAATTTGAACTCTGCGAATCGTAATTATACTAAATGTAATTCTGCCATCTTAAAAGTATGCCATTGTTAATTCTAAGTTTTAAACATTATGCCAAACGATAATTATACCAAATAAATTTTATGCCTTTAAAATGTTCGTTTAAAGAAAATTATGCTAAGTGTGTTATGCCAAATAAATTTCGGAGCATCAAGTTTCTGCCAGATAGAGGGAACCCTTCAGAAACAGTTCGCTTAACGGTTTACCTGCTATTAATACACTTCTGGTCCTTTGGGAATCACAAGCGTAATGAATGACCTTCCAGGGAATCTTTACTTAATATTATAAAAGCGAAAGTGAGTTTGTTTGTTTGTTACCTCTTCTCGCTTTAATGGCTAAACCGATTGTGATGAATTTTGGTACATAGATAGTTAGGAACCAGGAGACGGACATAGGCTTATTTTTATTTAAAAAAAGTGGGATGTGAGGGAGAAAGAGGGAAGAAAAGGGAAAACTTAGCGTTGCTATTACAAATCAATAAGGCGCAAGGGGATCTGTATTACCCCAAATTTAACGCGGGCGAAGCCGCGGGCGAAAGCTAGTGAGTAATATATCTGAATGTTGATGGACAGAGAGCGAGAGGAAGGCTGAAGAAAAGATGGATGGATTATGTAAGGAATGATATGATGGAGAAAGGAGTGAATGATACCGTGACGTCTGATACGGGAGAATGGAAGAAGAAAACGTGTTGCGACGACCCCAAATAGAATGGGACAAGGGTAGGATAATGATGATAGGTATCATCTTAATAAAGGTTCTACTAGCCATTTCTTCCCCACTGCTAGGCAAAACTCTCCATTAAGAATCATACAAAATTTCTAACCTTTAATCTAATCATTGTCCACTACACTATCGTGCAAAGTAAAGGCTAACCTAACCTAATAAAATTACACTGCGGGCCACAACGTGAAGTGCACACAAAAGCCCCCGAGACGATATTTAGCCCAGATTAGGCCGTTATTAGTCCCCAAGAGGCCGAGGGAAACGTGCTGTAATTTATACTATGCCGGTAAAGTTGTCCTCAAGTGTTTGTCATTTATATAATGAAATAGTTGTTAGTGTTATGTTGGGTTATTCTGAAGCAGGTAATGTAAGTTTGAATAAGTTATAAGATAATTTATCGGGTTTTGTTAGGTTTTCGTCGCAAGTTTTATTTTTCTGTGTTTTTTTACAAATAGTATGTCGGGAAATCATCAAGAAAACTCCCCCGCTCTGGAGCGGAGGGGAGATAGGGAGTGTCAGACTTGTACTGACTAAAACCCACCCATGTTCCTTCTATTGCCCTTAACGTTCCGAGGCTGCAGTATTTCTTTTTAAAAAGTGGAATATGAGGGAGAAAAAGGGAAGAAAAGGGAAAACTTAGCGTTGCTATTACAAATTAAAAAGGCGCTAGGACAAAAACTGCAGGTAGTAGGTACTGCGTTATACCGAATTTAACGCGAGCGAAGCCGCGGGCAAAAGCTAGTTATAAAGTAACACATATGACAACATATGACACTATATACAAGCATTATACTTATCAGGTCGAGCAGTGACCTACATCGCACGGTCGCGAACAATTTGCAAGATGTCCATCTAATGTTGACTATGTTCTCTTTTCATTCACTTCCGTTTCAGGGAAAGTTAATAAATAAACAAATATTTATAAACAAACTTCCTGCTTCATTAGACTAATGGTTTTTAGGAATCCGTAACTCAAAAAGAAAAAAACGGAACCCTCTGTCTGTCAAGACCCGAGGTAAAAGGTCTTGACAGACAGATAGACAACAAACTGATGCAATTAAAAATAAAATAATAACACAAATCAAATAACGAATTTAAAAATAACACCTAATAAAATAGTCTACTTACATACAAACAAGTAACAAACGAATTTATAATGTAAGGTCTAAAATAACTCACCGCACTCTCCCTCCTGCTCTGACCAAAGCAAGAGAAAGTATTTGAAGATTTCCCATCAGAAAAAAAAGGTTAAATAACTCTCTTTACAGTTAACACAGTCGCTCACATTTTATCTTCCTTTGATCACAAAGGAAAAGTTCCTAAACATTCCTCCATAATTTACGCACCAATTACAATATTTAAAAGTCTTTCAGAACACTGCTATTTACTTTACCTGTACGACAAAATTTCCTCAAAATTATTTTGTAACGTACGTAATCTTCTTAAGTCCGCCCTATGATCACGGGTGCGTAGGCAGACAGCTTGAGACATCCACTTTTACAAACTTTTATCACCTGAAAATAAATGACGAAGAAGGTCCACTATAAGATTTTTTTTTCGCATGGTTAATCATTCAATAACTTTACCCGCTCAGGGCAGAGCGGGGGGAGTGTTAGACTTGTACAAACAAGAACCCATCTATGTTCTTCTTTTGTTTTTTGTGTACCGGGGCCGCGGTATATCTATTGAACAACCCGCAACCCCCGCAGCCAGTGGCTCTGGCAGGCCACCCTGCTTTGCTGACATCTCTTGAACTCTAAGGCGCCGTCGAGACGGCCTGTCATCAACAGACGGATGGACGGTGAGCTACCCATTGCTCACCGTCCACAGACCCACTGACCTTTGGCTTAGCTTGCCGTCGAAAAGGAACTCTTTGTGATACCGGTTTGGTTTCCTCACGATGTTTTCCATCACCGAAGTAAGTGATAATTATACAATACGCTCATAAATCTGGGAAAGTAAAGGTGCGTATCTTGGGTTTCAGCTCGAGACCGACTTGGCAGGCCAACAGTCACACCACTAGGTCATCACTGCTAGCTTTACTATGCATTTTTCAGTTTAGTAATGCATTCATTCGCACAATTCTCAACAAAATCATAATATTATAAACGGGAATGTTTGCGAGGATGGATGGATGTTTGTTACTCTTTTACGTCAAAACGGCTGAACGGATCATGACAAAAATTTGGCACAATGGTAAAATATAGTTTGGAATACGCATAGGTTACTTTTTTTTCGATGTCATATGAGCGAATCCGCAGGCACCACCTTGATTAAAATAATTGGCTCTGACTTTTTCAGAATCGTGTCAACTGGGAGTACTGTCTTTCTTTATTTGTGTCCATGTAGGTACAATGTGTGTAGGCGTAGTCTTAAAATGCTTTCGTAAGAACAGAATTTAGAACTAACAAGAAAACTTTTCGTAGGCTTTCGTTTTACCTTGTCGCTTAAGATCCTTCATCTCAAGAAGAGGGATGGATTTAGGATTAGATAGTTATATATAAAAAAATATTTACCAGCGGCTGATCGTACAGATTCGTGGAAACTTTTCTGGCACTTCTTAATAATCTTAACACACTTGTCACAGTTTTAGTACATACTTCTCTGAAACGGCTTGACGGATTTTTATGAAATACTAGCTGTGCCCAGCGGTTTCACCCGCTGCTCACTTAGGGATATGAAAAATAGATGTTGGCCGATTCTCAGACCTACCCGATATGTACACAAAATTTCGTTTAAATCGGTCCAGCCGTTTCGGAAGAGTATGGGAACGAAAACTGTGACACGAGAATTTTATATATTAGACTAGCTGTGCCCAGCGGTTTCACCCGCTGCTCATTTAGGGGTCTGAAAAATAGATGTTGGCCGATTCTCAGACCTACCCGATATGTATACAAAATTTCGTTTAAATCGGTCCAGCCGTTTCGGAGGAGTATGGGAACGAAAACTGTGACACGAGAATTTTATATATTAGATATGTATATTTTCATACCCTTATTGATAAAGGTGGCTTTATCATAAGATAACTGGAGCAGCGGGTGAAACCGTTTGGCACAGAGTATATATTTTTCAAAATAAGACACCAATCACAAACGTACTCAAAAAACGATATTACAAACTACTTACTTATTTATACCGCCCATTCGTTTACAATCATAAATCACACTACGATTTATTCCGGACAGCACTTAATACCAACGGCGTACTGTTGGCAGCCGAATATCGCAATAACTCATGTTTTGGCAGCTCTATAAGATACAGCCGGCACAACTAATTGATCACTACTTAGAAGAACTAACAGCTGGTTTTAGAGCCTTATATGTTGTTAACTGGCATGTCTAAGAGATTGCTGATGTATTTACTGTACTAGCTTTTGCCCGCAGCTTCGCCCGCGTTAAATTCGGTATAACACCTGTAGTTTTTGCCCTAGCGCCTTATTTATTGTAATAGCAGTGCTTAGTTTTCCCTTTTCTTCCCTCTTTCTCCCTCATTACTCACTCTTTTTTTAAAAGATAGCCTATTTCCGTCTCCAGGGTCCCAACTATCTCTGTGCCATTCATTCATTCATTCATTCAAATCGGTTTAGCCATTTAGGCGTGAAGACGACACAAACAAACTCACTTTCGCTTTTATAATAATAGTAAGGTTGAAAGATTTCTCTGTTACTATGTATTCCTTTTTTTTGCTGATTGGTAATCATCAATTACTTCGACCGCTCTGGGCGGAGCGGGGGGAGTGTGAGACTAGTACTGGCTAAAACCCACCCATGTTCCTTCTTGTTCCTTTTATGTTCCGGAGCCACGGTATCTCTTTTGAACAACCCGCAGCCCCGGCAGGCGGTGGCCCTGACAAGCCACTCTGCAGGTTTTAGAGCCTTATGTGTAACTAGCTTGTCAAAGAGTTTGTTATTTTATTCCTCTCGTTGGTAGGTCTAATTTTGAAGGAGAATTAGTTATTTAAATTCAGAAAATTGTTGTCCGTAGTATTGATTGCTCATGATTTATTGTATTGTATTGTATAACGGGCTGGTGTCCGCAACTCCACGTCTGAGGCGCGTATTTTGCGTACGGGTGGGAATATTATTCGATCCACCCCAGCTCCACGAGAAATGTCAGCAGCGCCTTGGTGTTGCTGACGATCTCGCGAAGAGTACCTGGTTTACCGAAGTACTTTGCCCTGTATGGGGCAACCTCTGGGCAGTGCAGAAGCACGTGGGCTGCTGTTTCGTCTACCTCCATGCAGGCTTGGCACAGTGGGCTGTCTGTGACTCCTAAGACAAAGAGGGTTTAATTATTTATTGTTCTGCCTTGATTCCATTTGTTAGTATACACGTTTGTGTTTAGTTGTATTGTTTGTACTTTTCATGGCACCTTTCTCGTTTCGACTTAACTTCATGGGATTAGGACGTGACCTTCTATGGTATTTCGTGTCTATTCGCTTTTCGACTTTCTAAAGTTCTTAAGTAGGAATTAATATAGTACAAACTATCTCGACTTGGCACGCGAGGTTGTCGACATCTGGAACTCGGCTATAATTGTGTCGATGGTCGTAACGGCCAATAGTTTGATTGCCAAAAGCCTCGACGAACATCTGTCGAAGCTCTCCTTTGGCGGTTCGATCAAGGCCCTGTTTCAGAAGGTTGTTCTCCTCGATACGGCTCGTATTGTGAGGAGGTTCCTGTCTCTGGAGCCCTAACCGCCTAGCTTGGACCGTGCTCCTAATTCCGGCGGAAACCTATTTTTATATTTTCAAATGTTTTCTACTCATTTTTTTAAAGACATTTTTGAAAATTTAAAGCTTATGCAGTAAAAATGAATTAAGAATTACTGTAGTTCTATAATTATGTAGTAACAGCTTATTTTTGACCTGTCAAAAATGTGTTGTTTGCATATTTCTAAGGTATTGGGCACCTAAACCACCCATTCGTGGGTCCCATTATTAATTCGATCTAAATAGGCACAAAAAATAAAACTCAACAGTAAATATAATTATTACGGAAATAAAATTAGAAAATTGGGTCACAGCTTCCGGCAGAGAAAGACTAATAAGAAGTCTCAGCTTCGCCCTTGTGACGTCATCGTCGAAAGAAATAGCCAGTCGTGAGAAATGCCAACGAAACATAATTGAGATTTTAATGATAGCGCCATTCCAAGAGGGTTGAATCTTTTTATTTTGGTCTGTGATTTCTCTATTAATAATATGATAGTATCTCTATTAATCATAGTATTTGATTTTTCATTGTCTTACTTTTGTATTGGCAAAATCATTTTGTAGTTTGTCCATAATTTGTTCTTATTGTGTTAGTTGGGACTGGTCATTTTTAGCTACCACGGTTCATTTTTAATTTATTTAAATTTTTAATTGAATTTTGCTTTTTATTTACTCTGGACGCTCTTACAGTGCCCGTCTTTCTACATCGTTCTCACATATTTGTATAATCTCAACATGAATGATGTACTTAAATGCGATTTTCTAAAAACATTATAATTTAAAAGAGTGTCCATGGAGTTTCTTGCCTATTCTTTTCCATAGAGATCAACGCTTTGGAATGGGCAACTACAGTGCTTTCACATGTTATTATGCCTTGTGACCGGGACTGTAGACTCACTTTATTTCTTGACATTCAAAAGCGCCTGTAATGGTCTAATTGAAATAAATGATTTGATTGATTGATTTCCACTACCAGTTTACCAGTACCAATTTGCCAGTTATGTCTAAAGCCCCATGTGTCAAAACCCATCCATGTTCCTTCTTTTCCCATCATGAGGATGGGTGGATGGATGGGTTTTAGTCAGTAAAAATCTGACACACCCCGCTCCGCCTGAGAATAGGAAGTTATTTGAAGAACAAAGGGTGTTTCAAATCGCGCCTTGATGATGATCGTTTACAACATTCAGTATTACGTGTAGAAAACCTTCATAGGTACAAATCGGGTATCCATACATATAGTTCCTCCAACAACAACTACTAACAATGAAAGTACGGAACTTCCTCTCCTTCCTGCAACTTCGAAATACTTAAGATTATTAGAACTTAGTGTCTACCCCATAGGTAACAAAGTTTCGTATAACTTTGTTATTTAATTAACCAGTTCTTCGTCATCTTTTAACTAAGCTTGTTAATTAGATACGTTATAGACTGAAAGTCTGACAACTAGTCTTTTTTTTTGGGATGAGAAATCATCAAATAATTTCTCCCGCTCTGGGAGAGTGTCAGACATGTACTGACTAAAACCCACCGATGTTCCTTCTTATGCCCTTAATGTTCTGGGGCCGCGGTATCTATTTCGAACAACCTGCAACCCTGGCCGGCGGGCGGTGTCCCTGGTAAGCCCCTCTGGTTTGCTGACACCTCTTTGAGGCGCGCGTGAAACACTAACGCGCCGTCGACACAGCCTCTTTGGTCACATCCTTCATATTGACTAGTAATCAGTCTTAACAAGGAGTATCGTATTACCTAGTTCGAACTGGATTGTGGAGGTCAGATAGGCAGTCGCTCCATGAGAAATACTACAACTGAACACCAGTAGGCCTACTATAACATCTTAAAGCAGAACTTATTCCACTGAGTGAAAGAGATGGTGCTAGACACCCTGTATAGCTCTGTCCCTTTCCCTCAGCGGAATAAGTTCTGCTTTAACACGTCATGGTAGGGTAGCTGTTCAGTTGCATCCGGGTATACTGGAAAGCGACCCCTACAAATTAGGAAAAGGCTAAGCAGATGATGATAGGCAGTAGTATCTCCGTACTCCGTATCTCGGGAAGTATATTATAGTCTGGTATAACACATAGGATACTTTTTTTTCGATCATCACGCGGGCGATGCCACGGGTGCCAGTTAGTAAGTTTTTTAATATAGACTAGAGATTGAATATGACTCTCCTTTTGAGGACGCCAAATTTTGTGATACTACACGCCAATATGCATTAGAAGGGGACGTTTAAAACGATTATAATTTACCGAGTAGTTTAGGAGTTAGTAGGGAGCAATAAACACACACATACATAGCCTGACTAAATCATAACCCTCCTTTAGTTTTACCATAATCGGATAAAAATAGAGGCGTTAGGGGGGATGTTGGTAAAGTTTGGGAGGATGAGGGATTAGCCAATTTGGGGAAACGTCAACGTCACCTGCACACTGTCCAAACTACTGGTGATTGAAGGCTCGATCGATTGTGGTATGGGTCGGGAGTTTGGTTCCAGAAACGAATATGTGTGCGGGCTCTGTTTATGCCACAAATCCTTACTAATATTATAAAAACGAAAGTGAGTTTGTTTGTTTGTTTGTTACCTCTTCACGCTTTAATGGCTAAACCGATTGTGACGAATTTTGGTACATAGATAGTTGGGAACCGGGAGACGGACATAGGTTAATTTTTATTTAAAAAAAGTTGGATGTGAGGGAGAAAGAGGGCAGAAAAGGGAAAACTTAGCGTTGCTATTACAAATCAATAAGGCGCAAGGAGAACTGTGTTACCCCAAATTAAACGCGGGCGAAGCCGCGGGCGAAAGCTACTTAGTTTATATTTAAAAAAAAAAACGTTGCCCTTCACTAGGGTTTTTTTCTTGTATCGTGGGTGCGTCTACAACCATTTAAACTCACATATACAAACAGCCAGACCCGATACAACTACCTGTAGCTCATACAAATATTTGTTCCGTGCGGGGATTGAATTCGCGACACACAGCGCAGTAATCGATCGCTCAGCCACTGCGCAAACCGTGAATTCAAAAAAAAAATTACTTAAATGTATTGATAAAATTGGTGTACAGATAGTTTATAACCAGGGCCTATAGCCAAACAGCAGACGACAGCAGACGACAATCGTTATCGCTCAGCAGTCACTAATACATTTTCAACTTTATACCTTAGCACATATAGTTGAAAATCTATTAAAGACTGCGGAGCGATAACGAACGAAACAAACAAAAACGATATGTAGGTAAACGTCAAAAGATTTCAACTATATGCGCTAGGGTATAAAGTTGAAAATGTATTAGTGACTGCTGAGCGACAATGATTGTCGTCTGTTGTCGTCTGCCGTTTGGCTATAGGGCCTGATTACTTATCATCCCGCTAGTACGACCCGTGGGGCAACGTTTTAAAAAAAAATGTTAATTTAAATACATTCAGCCCTAATCGCATTTAGATACAAGCGAGACATAATCACGTTTAAATGTAATTATGACAGAAAATATAATTTATATCAAAATTACTGTTTAATTATGCTTGAAGCCGAAACTTCTATTCAACCTAACCTCAAAGTCCTCGAGGACTATTATATTATAATTTATTTAATTTCACATTTAAATTCTGAGTCTAACAGACTAATTACTCTCAAATAATAACAAACCAAATAGTACTTTAGCAATTATAATCTGGACGTTTTTAGTCTGATGGACAATTCAAAACCGTATTGTAGTTATTTACATACACAGAAAATAAACAAACTACGATTTGATTTGATCGACTGCTTCGCTGCGTGTCGCGGGTTCGATCCCCGCATGGAACAAATATTGTATGACCATATATATTTCTAGATAAATTTCTAGAGTGGGCAACGTTTTATATTAAAAAAAAAACACGGAATTCTTGATTATAAATATGCCTAAATTTGTGTATATCAATCAGTATTATATTATATTAATATTATAAAAGCGAAAGTGAGTTTGTTTTTTTGTTACGTCTTCACGCATAAATGGCAAAACCGATTTTTAAGAACTTTGGTACAGAGATAGTTAGTTACTGTGTTACCCCGAATTTAACGCGAGCGAAGCCGCGGTAAAAGCTAGAAATACATAAAACCATCACCAATCTCACAATATTAAAACAAAAAAACTACCAGGACCGCATACAAATACAGAAGTCCCAACAGCACAAAGCCCTACTGGCCTACTATGTTCCACTAGCTAGTTAACAAAACAATGCTGAACGAGGCATCGTTTATGTGACGAGCTCTTTCATGTTCCCTGAATGCGGCGAACAACGGAACTCTGATCAACTCGCTCCGACCGACTATAATGGCTATGATGTGTGTAGTTTGTTTGTACTACATATTATAGAGTGATTCGTGAAATTATTGTTTTGTTTTAATTCATTCCACGTTCAAAATTAAATCACTATCTCTGTCTTTTTTTGGGAATAACTTCCTCCGCTCTGGCGGAGGTGGGGGAGGTTCAGACTTTCGGACTAAAACCTACCCAGGTTTCTTCTTATGCCCTTTATGTTCAACATGAACAACCCGCAACCCCGGCAACCCGCTCTGCATTGCATACAGGGCCCTCTACTTTGCATAAAATAACATCTCTTAGAGGCGCACCTATCAATCGATAGGTGATTCGATGGTCGCGTCAAGTTAACATCGTTTAATCGATTAATTTGCTTCATTTGCAAAATTAACTGTCACTGTTTGTATAAGCAATTTGTGGGTACCTTTACTTGATTTTTAAGAGTCCAATGACCATGTACAGACGCCTGCAGGTCAAGCTACCCGAAACTGTAAATTTTTCCCAATGAACCTTGAACCTAATACTTTAGAAATAAAGTCGAAAATCTATCAAAGAAATCTGACAGATTGTGGTAGCTTGATGTGCAGGCGTCTGTATAATGTTATAATGAACAGGGTTGACTCTTCTCAATTTATTTATGTAGTTTTCGCATGCCAACACAGCTTTATTTACATTCATATTCTCAAACTCGCCTTTCTAGCTGCCTGCAAGCTCAAATAAAACATTCTTTATAAAGATTCAAGAGAATATTCGGTCCATAAAATCAAATCCAATCCAAAGTGATGTGTTAGTTTCATAAAATAGTTCAAAAGCAAGTTCATATCGATAACTGAACAGTATTGGCACTTCTGACACTTTGAACTCGCATTTATTGGAATACCTCTGTTTTTCAATCTTGGGAAATAGTTGGGAATAACATCGAAGAGGTTCAAAGAAATTCAATCGAAATCTTGTGACGTTGTATTTGAAGTTCTTCAGAGCTGGTTGGTAGAAAAGGGGTATCGAAAAGGAACTTCAAGGTTTTTATTTTTTTATTGATTAGAGGCTTTTGTCCTCAAAGGCAAGTCAGCATCATAATTTTAACTAAATTTTAACACTTCACACTTATGATATAAATATTTTTTTTACTCTAAACAATCAGCAAGGGAAATTGTTATTTCTGGTAAGGGTTATGTTAAAAACACTTTTTAAAATTAATTATTGATCATTTTGGAAGACGCGTTCACCTGAGAGGAGTTCCTTCGGCAATGAGACATTTATAAGATTATGTAAATATCAATTTATTGAAAGAAAGAAAAACGCACCCACGATACAGGAGGAATTCCTAGTATGTAATGTTATGCATTTTTTTTAAACGTTGCCACGTTTTAATAAAAACCGGCCAAGAGCGTGTCGGGCCACGCTCAGTGTAGGGTTCCGTAGTTTCCCGACCGTCACACTCACTGTTGAACACTAGAGAATTGTATTTCCTAATTAATACTTTTTTTAATAATTTTGGATTGCGAGAACCGATTTCAATAATTCTTTTTTTTGTTTGAAAAAAGATACGTTCAGGATAATAAAATATGTAAACGAAGTTAAAAAAAATGCTTGCATATACGATTATACTACAAACTTAGTCCAGAAATTATTTTGTAAATCTTTTTGTCTTTTTTGTACAAAAACTGTTGTGTCAATCAAGTTCAAAATAATTTTCATAGAAAGTCCTTATAAAGTTCTACTTTTCAGATTTTTTTCATATTTTCTAAACTATGGTTCAAAAGTTAGAGGGGGGGGACACATTGTTTTTTTACTTTTGGAGCGATTATTTCCGAAATTATTGACAATATCAAAAAATGATTTTAGTAAACCCCTATTCATTTTTAAATACCTTTCCAACAATATATCACACGTTAGGGTTGAAATTAAAAAAAAAAATCACTCCCCACTTTACATATAGGGTGGCTACCCTAATAAAACCTTTTTTTCCAAGTTTTATTTTACCACTTTGTCGGCGTGATTGATATACATATTGGTACCAAATATCAGCTTTCTAGTGCTAACGGTCACAGAGATTAAGCGAGGACGGACGGACGGACGGACGGACGGACGGACGGACGGACGGACGGACGGACGGACGGACGGACGGACAGACAGACATGGCGAAACTATAAGGGTTCCTAGTTGACTACGGAACCCTAAAAATGAGTAGCATTGCGCAATAGCTAAATTCCTACTTTGTCAAAAAAGTTGTGTAAAGGTTTTTATTTTATTTACATAGTGATAGCATTGGATCTAAAAATCGCCTAATGGCGAATAGACTAGGCAATAATTTTCAAAGAGCTTTGTGGTTTTGCAACCGCAAATTAATTTGAGATCTCGATTTAAGATTGAAATTCAGCCAACAGGCAACCAAATATGTTTGTTATATATTAAGATTGCTGAACCGTTAAACATCGGGGCCTTTTAGCCTCACACAGGACCAATTTAGCTGATCGTCGTTTTTTTTTAATATTATTTTGTAGTTTTAGTTGTTCTTTTTTTTAAATTCTGTTTTATGTTTAATCCCAGAACCCCCATTTATCTTAAAGAACGTTTTAATTTCTTTCATGACACACATAATAGATATCTGAGGTTATCGGAAAACCTGAGACTGGAGATGGTGTGGTGTGGACCGGTGTGTTATTTGTATTTATTTGTATGTATTTGTTTTTTTTTAATGTAGCAATTAATTTTGAAAAATGTGCACAGACTACCTACAGTCCTGTTTTTCCTCCTTTAAATACATCCAAAGGTTGTCTTGAAAAGATCGCTTTTAGCGATAAGACCGCTCATTGTGTCACCCTATTTATAAGTTGTTTAATGTTATTCTTGTTATTTGTATGGTGTACATAATAAAAAATATTCTATCTATCTATTGTTTTGTTCTGTGACAGCCTCTTTTTGCGTATGGCAAATCATCAAATAACTTCCCCCGCTCTGGGCGAAGCGCGGGGTAGTATCAGACTTGTACTGACTAAAACCCACCCAAGTTCCTTCTTTTGCCATTTACGTTCCGGGGCCACGGTATCTCTTTCGAAAAACCCGCAATCCCGGCAGGCGGTGGCCCTTCCACTTTGCTGACATCTCACTAACACACCGTCGCCACGGCCTGTCGTCAATAGACGGACGGGCGGTGAGCTACCCATTGCTCACCGTCACTGTACTTCTTGCCCTCAGTCATATATTCAAATAGATTATTTATCCCTTTTTACAAGCTTGGTATTCGATTCCAATCAAATTCCTTCAGTGCCTCCTATCGGATGCTATAACATCGTTACTTCGAAACGGGTAGGTCGTAATTTCCCGTAGAGAAACGTTCACGAATGAATGCGTTTTATTGACTTTCAGATCGTTTTCCCATCTATTTTCAGTATCGCTTGCTATGTGAAATTTTGGTGTACCTTATCGGTAATGGATTGGGTATTGGTTTATATTAAATTACTAGCTTTTGCTCGCCGCTTCTCTCGCGTTAAATTCGGGTAACCACAGTTCCCCTTGCGCCTTATTGATTTGTTTTAGCAACGCTAAGATTTCTCGTTTTTTCCCTTTCTCCCTCACATACCACTTTTTTTGAAAAAATGTTATGTGCCTACGTCCGTCTCCTGGTTCCCAACTATCTCTGTACCAAAATTCATCAAAATCGGTGAAGCCATTAAAGCGTGAAGAGGTAACAAACAAACAAACAAACTCACTTTCGCTTTATATTAGTAAGGATTTTAAATTTAGAAATAGATTGCTAGTTCATTTTTGTTTTTTTTTTTAAAAAAAAACCTAACACCACACTAAGAATTTCACCTGTATTGTGGGTGTCATTACAAACATTAAAACTCAAATACACAAACAGCCAGACCCCGGGAAATCTAACCGTAGGTCACACAAATATTTTGTCCGTGCGGGATCGAACCTGCTTAACGAGGAGTAGCTGCCGATCGCTTAACCACTGATCCAACCGTGTCGCCAAACATTATATAAACTCACACCTTATTCACATAGGGCAGAAAATCATAAACAAAATATTTTTATTTCACATAGGACTACATGGGCACTTATAAAACGTTTAGAAAAGGTACACGGTTTGGGTTGGTCGTTTCCTATACAGAAGAACCTGCAAAAAACTCCATGGTTACTCTTTTAAAATCAAAAACCAACAGAACGCCAACTGCTGCGATTGCTGCTATTTTTATATACTCCTTTTGCCTCATTCATTTTCATACATCTAGTCATACACGCACTCCGGGTGCGAGTAGTACACATCTGACCTCTCTGAAGAACCTCACCAATAAGGTCAGAGTATGTCCTTCTAGGGGGCCCCCTCCGGGCATTGCCCCTCACACCTCTCCACATAACCAAACCATCTGAATCCTTACTAATATTATAAAAGCGAAAGTGAGTTTGTTTTGCCTAAATGGCTTAACCAATGTTGATGAATTTTGGTACAAAGATAGTTGGGACCCTGGAGACGGACATAGGCTAAAAAAAGTTAGAAAAGGGTTAGAAAAAGGAAAGAAAACCCATATTAGAAAGAAATAAAGAAAATACGTTTATTTCTTACATGCTACAAGCTCATACAACATCAGATAAAGAAGTTGCAGTAAAGGTATAAATTAAATTGTAAAAATAATAATAACATAAAATACATAACAAAATAATCCTCAAACAATACATTAGTCAGCCAGAATTTGAAACTATGCGCTAAAATGTCAAAAATTTAATTCAAAATGAGTTTTGTTAAACAAAACAATGTCAAATAAAAATACCTACATATTTTTAAGGCGTACTCATTTCCCGAAAAACAAAAAATCTCTATTATTAGCAATTTATTTATTTAAAACCAAGTTATACTAACAATTAACACCATACAGACAAATTATCGGCTGGACATAAAACATGAAAATTAAAAAATCAGTATATTTAGTGACTAAAGACTTTCAATAAACCATTATTTTGAATCACAGTGGAAACACAGTACTTTCAATCCGTAATTGTAAGGTAGGTTTACCGATTACCTTGCTACGTATTCCACACCCTCTGTTGTTCCTCCCAACCCCCACACATACACCCTAATAATGGGGTGTAAATGTAGGGTAGGTCCCACCATGTATCTTTCTACCCAATGTAGGTTAGTCAGGGATTACCTCACCTTTGAGTGTGTAGAAATGCAGATTATTCTCGTGAACAACTGTGATAGCCTTGATATTCTTAATGGCTCTGTTGGATCGTTGTTTACATCTGTTGGTGTGGTGTTGTTTGAAGGTAGTTTCTTTTTTAAACGTAGGAATTTCTCCTGTATCGTGGGTGAGTTTACAAACATTAAACTTACATACACAAACAGCCAGACCCGGAGCAACTATCTGTAGGCCATACAAATATTTGTTCCGTGCGGAAATTGAACCCGCGACACGCAGCGCAGCAGTCGATCGCTCAGCCACTGCGCCAACCGTGTCGTCAACTTTACGTAGCTACCAAAATCTGCACGTATAGGCGAGCACACCCGTTAGATTGGGTGATTTATTTATGCTTGGGTATATTTTGATATACATAATTGGTGTTTGAATAAAAAAAAAAAAATTTTTACTTTGTGATAAATAAAAATGTATCAAAACTGGTTCTTCTAACCTGACAGACAGATGTGAGAAGAAGAATTGACGGAACAAACTCCCCAGTTTATTTCGCCAATTATTCTTCTCAGCTAGGAAGTGGCAAAGGACGCGCGTTTATTGGGACTGTCTCTTGTTATTTGACGTTTATTATTTCTACATTTATTCGTATTGTACAAATTTTGATAACGTGCGTTAACATACTTTTTATGAGCTGTCAAACCGCGATCGCTCTATTGATTTTGTATGACAATAGCAACTAACCATCTCAGTTTGTTTATATATCTAATTTAAAAGTTGATTGAAATATATTCAGGTAATGCCTTTTTTTCGGATGGGAAATCATCAAATAACTTTCCCCGATCTAGGCGGAGCAGGGGAGAGTGTCAGATTTTTACTGACAAAAACTCACCCATGTTTTTTCTTTTGTCCTTTATGTTCCAAGGCCGCGATCGGTATCTCTAAACTTCGACACTCAACCCACACTCCGCCTAGAACGGGAGAAGTTATTTGATGACTTCCCATCTGCAAAAGGACACTACCTGATGGGCCTTTTTTTTCGGTTGGGAAATCTTCTATTGATCCCCCGCTCTGGGCGGAGCGGGGGGAGTGTCAGAGTTCCACTGACTAAAACCCACCCATGTTCGTTGCCTTTTACGTTCCGGGGCCGCGGTATCTCTTTTGAACAACCCCCAACCCCGGCAGGCGGAGGCTCTGGCAAGCCCCTCTGCTTTGCTGACATCTCTTTGAGGCGCGCGTGAAACACGAACGCGCCGTCGACACGGCCTGTCATCAATCGATGGACGGACGGCGAGCTACCCATTGCTCACCGTCCACAGGCACCTGATGCCTCTTCATTTAATTTTAAACTACAAAGAACATCATGAACAATATTTTCTCCGTTCTCGTTTAATCTTTTCCCCGTCGTCGCTTGCAAATAAATTAGATTTCAATATTAAGGTCCATCTCACTGCAGCCAAGGTGTTATTTGATTAGGAAACAAGGTAACTTAATGTGGAAATGCCATTGAGAAGAAAATGTTAAACCCTTTTGCGACACTACAGTTAATTCATTTTTATTAGACTTTATTGAAAAGGACGTCGATGCATTTATTTCAATTGCAGCTTTTAATTTGATAGTGATTATTGAATTATGGACTTAAGTCAGTTATGGATACAGTATAATTTCAATTAAACCATTGAAGAAGGAGAATAATGTTAAGGAATTTAACTATAACTTTATTATAATTTTATTTTATTTTCATTTGTCTTACTTTGACATTATAAAATACTAGCTTTTGCCCGCGGCTTTGGTCGCGTTAAATTCGGTATAACACAGTACCTGCTACCTGCAGTTTTTGCCCTTGCGCCTTATTGATTTGTAATAGCAACGCTGCGCTTTTTTTTTAAATAAAAATTTGCCTATGTCCGTCTCCTGTTTCCCGACTATCTACTACTAAGTTCCTAACTAAATATGTACCAAAATTCAGCAAAATCGGTTTAGCCATTAAAGCGCGAAGATGTAACAAACAAACAAACTCACTATCACTTTTATAATATTAGTAAGGATTGGTTAAAGGTAAAATATTATATCAGAAAAAAAAATCACGAAACATTTTGTAACAATCGGATTACTATATTTATTCAATTTTACACAAACATATTGAATATAGCGTTAGGCGCAATTCCTAAAGAAATATATAAAAAGTCTTTTACAAATGATCTTATTTTATTTTCTGTAAAAAATAATTCATTTTCATAAAACTCGTCTTTGAATTCTGGCAATTCGTAGAGGATCAAAATACGCCTTCGGCCTTCGACGCTGTAAGGCCTCAAGGCCGAAATAATATTGACAAGGCTTAAATAAATGAAAATAATAAAGAAATAATATCTACTGGCAAGTGTGCGAGGTCAAAGTTATAAATCAGAAGGTTTTTATGTGAATGGACTCTGGATTAATAAATTTACATTTTTAGTATTATTGCGTCCTTGTTTTATGGGATCCAGATTAGTTTGATAAGTCGAGATTTTTACTTTCGCTTAATTTGGTAAAGATTAAATAAATATTTTGGGACAACTCACACACGGCTATCTGATCCCAAGCTAAGCAGAGCTTGTGTTATGGTAACCAGACAACTGATATACATACTTATATAATTTATAAATACATACATATTATAGATAAATCACACCCAGACACAGAACAAACAATCATGCTCATAACACAAAGTTTGTCCTGGGTGGGAATCAAACCCACGATCTCCGGCTCAGCAGTCAGGGCCACTAACCACTAGACCAACAGGCCCGTCAATTAGAAGGTACTTATAATTTTACTTCATACGTATATACATTACGACTATTAAAACATGATTTATAATATTGGAACAGTATGAAACCTATATTAATATTAATTAAAAACTTAATTATTACTCAAAAAAGTTTTCTTAACCATTTTTTTAAAGAAAAAAACGTTGCCTCTCAGTAGGAATTTCTCCTGTATCGTGGATTCGTTTACAAACATTTAAAATCACATACACAAACAACCAAACCCGGAACAACTACCTGTAGGTCATACAAATATTTGTTCCGTGCGGGGATCGAACCCGCGACGTGCAGTCAATCGCTGAGCCACTGCGTCAACCATGCCGCCAAACCGTTTCGTAGGCATGCTACGCCGTAGCACAAAGCGTAGCACACTGACAACCACGACCTGAACTACGAAAATAAAGGCATAGCTTTAGAAAAACTCACGTCCTAGAATTTTTATAACAGTTTAATAAACATTCCGTAACTCCCTACCGCAAAGGCTTAGAGGTTCAACCTGCGGTTAACATTTATTACACCTTCCTTAAAAAGGGTCGTCATCAGCGGCCCGGATAACATCCAAGTTCCCATCCATACACAAGCAAAAAAAAGGTTGAGTATCCCAGCTAAACGTTCGTACGGATAGCATAAACACTCTCGAAGATAGTCCCTTCCAAAATAGTCGAACGTCCTCCAGAATTTTCTATCAGTACTCACAGTAATTGAGGCTTAAGTACATCGCTGTTTTTGCGGACGGTATTTTTGTGAGGGATTCAATAATTTGCGGACGGTACGCCTATCGAGCTTGGAGTGGACTTGACCCAGTTGCCAGCCAGGTAAATGGCCACTCTAGACGCTAGACTTCTGGCTTCTAGATTTTCTTTCCCGCGTTGATAAAAGTAACAACTTTCTGCATATTTAACCGACTTCATTCTCTTTTATATTAACAGCAAGGAAACATGCCATTGTTCTGTTCTAAAAATAATTATAGTTTTTAAAAGTAACACGCTTAAGTAAGGGTATATATTTTTCTAAACTGGCAACTTTTATCATGCTGCCAATCTTATTTCATCGTGAATTAAGAAAAATAACATGTTGTAATTTGAATGTGTTTTGTTTTGTATCACTTTTTTTAATATCACAAGATAATGAATAATGACGAGACCTAGCTAACCATGGATTTCAAATGCAAATTCCAGTCTCAATTGAAAACCGGAAAATGGATTACATTTTTATACTTATAAGATTGTTTTTTGCATGAAACGAAGCCTTTGCCCAGCAGTGGGACAGATTATAGGCCAGGAATTAATTATCCGATGTTTTAACATAGTGTGAAGGTAAATAAAAACGTGTAAATAAGACGTTTTTTTCGTAAAACAATGTCAAAAGCATTTTTTCTCTTGTTTAGTCAAATATTTATAACCTTACTAGCTTTCGCCCGCGGCTTCGCCCGCGTTAAATTTGGGGTAACACAGTTCCTCTTGCGCCTTATTGATTTGTAATAGCAACGCTAAGATTTCCCTTTTCTTCAATCTTTCTCCCTCACATCCCACTTTTTGTCTGTCCCACTATGTCCGTCTCCTGGTTCCCACCTATCTCTTTACCAAAATTCATCACAATCGGTTGAGCCATTAAAGTGTGATGAGGTAACAAACAAACAAACTTACTTTCGCTTTTATAATAATAGTAAGGATAACATAATGAAACAGAATGGAGAAAAACGTAATCTACGGTTAAGGAAAATAATTGTTCCCCATATGTTTGTATGTCAAAAACCGAATATGCCACCACCATGTAAGAGAATGGCCGTAGTTAAAAGGCAAAGAACAGCACTGGTAAATGAAGCTCTATCAGAGTTTGCTATCAAAAGTAGTAATATTTTAGAAATTGGTGAACTTCCACAAACAATTGATCATGAAGCAAGTCCTAGTATCTTCCATTCAAATGTATTATGATAATAATCAAGTAGAACCCAGTACTTCTCATAAAAAAATATGTGATATTTATCAAGCAGGACCCAGTACTTCCCGTATTGAAGTATGTTGTAATGATCATCAAACAGAGCCCTGCACTTCTTATATTACAGAGTGACAAAGCTGTGCAAGTCAATATTAAACCACAGTACAGAAGTAAAAGTATCAATGTAAAAATGCCTACTGAAAAGAAAATGTAGGGCTATCACCATTACTTCTTTCATCACACAATATTGGAACGTCACCGATAAAAAACTATATGTAAAAAGAAAATTGATCACTGATAACTCGGTTGATAGCACTTCTATATCATTTCGTCCCTCTGTTATATCTGCTGATTATGAACCAAGTTGTTCTTCTGAGTTAAGTTCAGTGCAAGATGATTTAGAAGAAGAGAAACATTTTAAAAACCTAATGTGTAGTAGCATCCTAACTGTTATTGAAAAATAGCCAAAAATGTTTCTAGGATTACCTAAACAAAAATCTATGTTATTTATTAATATATGTATACCATGTGACATAATAATTAGATTGATCTCTGCACTCGTAAAATCGAAATTTGATGCAAAATATGCAGACATTATAAATGCATCTATTCTCGGTAGATTATCTGATTGTGCTTTGACAAAACCAGTTTCTGTCATCGTCTTAAATTTATTACAAATATATTTCACGAAGTAACCACACAGAAATACAGTTTTAAATAGTTTTTCTCACAAAAACTATACTAATACAGTATGAATATCGACGCCGATAAATCAACGATAAATGCAAAGGTAACTTGTGACGTCACATTTCGTTTCGAACAATAGTGACGCGTTTAGACAGTTTGAATTTCCCTCCGTTATTTTTCACTTTTTAAATAATATTTTCTGGGTTTAAATGATATATAATAAAAAAAATACCTTTAAAGTATAATGTTAAGACTATAAAGAATCTAGAAAAAATTATTTGAGACAAATTTAAATATTATGCATATTCCCTATTGAATTATCAATGAAGTAATTCGTTATAATAATAATTAACCTATTTATATAATTTGTTATAATTAACTGTAAGTAACCTATCTATATAGTAATTTAATTATCAATGAAGTTATTCGTAATAATGAAGTATCTTTTTGTACGTGTAACTCCTAACCAAAAAGAAACCTGGCAATAACTAACCTTAGGCCTATTATTACTTAAAGTAGGCGACCATACGTTTTTATCAAATCGCTAGTGCCTTGAAAATTCGTAAAACGGACACAACCGTCAACGACGTCTGCCCTCATGCGTCTGCCCGCGTTCGGGTCGCGCACAGCAATGAGCCACTTCTTCCCCACCGCACCTACCCCGCTCCCCCCAAGCCCCGTTCGCCTGGCACCGCTGCCGGTATTTATCGCCGAAATTGCTATGACTCTGCATTTTAAATCTGTGATATCTTCGAAAATATTTATTTAATTTACATGCTGTAAAAAGCCATATTGATCTTTATTAAATGCACAATGTATTTAAGATACTTAATTGGATAAGGATTAATACTGTATAGCTTAAAATCGCTTCGTAAATAAGCCATTATTTCTCGTACAAAGTAAAGGATAAAAAATGGTTATTGTGGGTTATTCCTAAGAGATAAACATATACCATCATGGACTTTTTTGTAGACCTTTTTAAGTTGTACAATACTGTAGTACATTGTTTTGATCTATCTTGTAGGATTCAGTCAGCGTTTGCAATGTAAGCGCAAAAAATGTGTTTTTTTACGACCTCACATTAGAAACCTCAAAAATTGTAGCCTATGTGTTATTCTGATGTATAAGCTATAGCCTATGTGTTATTCTGATGTATAAGCTATATTGTGGTAAAGTTTCATTCAAATCCATTCAGTAGTTTTTACGTGAAAGAGTAACAAACATCCATACATCCATACTTACAAACTTTCGCCTTTATAATAGTAGTAGGATTACGGAATGGAAGAATGAGTCCTGCCTATAAATAATAGAAGGATAATAATCAATACCGTTAATTAGGGTTGTATTAAGGTGTTATTAGGTAACAACGCCATTTTGGTATAAAAGTTAATAACCAAGGATGTTATGGAGTACCGTAACCGTAACCGAAACTATCGGATATAAAAAATGTTTCTTTTTGCTACTTCTTTTCATTGGAAGTACTTTTTAAATATTTTATTTAGATTGTTTTTATTCATTGCATAAGTTGATAAAAATCCTATGCAATAGCTTTACCGCGGCAGTCCCCGAGTGCCACACGTATTTTTTTTTATAACATGTATCTATGTATATATCATGTATGTATCTGTTGCGATAATTTCCAATAATGCGAGAAAATGAGTCATTATCATCTGCCTAGCCTTTTCCAAACTATGTTGTGGTCGGCTTCCAGTCTAATTGAATGCAGCTGAATACTAGTATTTTACATGGTACGACCGCCAATCTGACCTACACAACCTAGTTAGTATTGAGTAACCATATCCCTTGAAAAGACCGGTTTTCAGGTTTTGAGACACTACCTTTTACAAAGGTTTTACAAACTGTTGTGTTTTGGCGTTCAAAAAGTGATGATCATTTGCTAAGTTTGAATAATTGGTGCTAGACACCCTGTATAGCTCAGTCTCTTTTCCTTAGTGGAACAAGGTAGGGTAGCAGGTAGTTGTTTTGGGTCTGGCTGTTTGTGTATGCAGCCACGATTCGTGAGATTCATAGTGTGGTGCAAAGCATTTTTTTAAATTATTGTCTTGATTGATAAATACTAACGCGAACTTTAAAAAAAGTGTGTGTGTCAGCTCCGACGCACGACTGGAGTTTACCCCTTAAGTACGAGTATCTAACCATACGCAAAAAGAGTTTATTCAACTGAAAAAAGATTAATATCATAATACGAAAGGGTAAATTCACAAATTAATGAAAAAAAATAGCAATATAAATACATCGACACTGATAGAAACAAACATGCCCAATAACATATAGTATATAGGCATAGTCGCCTATACAGCATACCATATGTACGTCTTAATACACTCACAGCCAAATTAGAAACCAAAAACGTGACACATTTTCGTTACTTCAGTAGGTTTTACCCCTCGGATTTTTCTCATACCGGTCGCCTTATACAGGGTCATTGAAAAAATACCCGAAACCTCTTAATCCTGCCTTCATATCATGACCCTGAACAACATTTGTTCTACGACTTTGACCTCAACTAAACAACGTAGCCAAAAACAATTTGTTTTTATTTATTTCACGTCTGTAAAATTTGCGTATACTACGCGCGTACCCATTTTGATAGCCGCGCCGCGCGCATGTTAAATTGGACCTTGTCGACTTGCGTTTAACAAGGTAGGTACCGTACCTACAGCCGATTTGCTCAATTATTGGCGATTATTAAGTGCAAGCAACCAAAATCGAGTAAAATAATAAATGTAGGTAACATACAAGTAGTACATTGACCCCTGAATTTTTCATCGCATTGTTCTACGCTAATAAGTATGTACCTACATAACACATTCTTCAATATCAACAGATGGATGAAGTAAATTGAATTCAAAATATGAAACGGCTAATATGTAGTTAATTTACTAATACGCGCGAATTTCGATAGCGGTATAATCACACGCGTGTTCTTACGAGTAAGGCACTCATGCGACTGTCACCCCGAACCCCGCGCTGTGCGCCCGCTCGCTTCCTTGAGCGTGGCGCGCCTTTTGATCTAGCCGCGCCGGCGCGGCCGGGCGGCTGCCTTTCGTCGGTCACCGCATAAATGGTATATGCAAAATTTTGACTAAGTTTATTTTTTTTGTATGGAAAAAAAATGCTTCGAAATTTGAAAAGTCGTAGAACAAATGTTGTTCAGAGTCATGATATGAAGGCAGGATTAAGAGGTTTCGGGTATTTTTTCAATGACCCTGTATATGAAAATCGATTCTTAAGGAGTAAACTCCAAAAAAAACCGTTAAAACAGAATCATGACTGTTAAAATAAAATTCTAAAACTACGTAAAGAACAATTTCACTCCGGCCACATTTATTATACCAATTCACCTTCTGCTAAAGGAAAAACTCTTTTGTTTTATTTTTATGAAACGTTATTGGTTTTAAAAGAGTTTGTGTTTTCATTCTTTCCGTTTTGAATACTTTGTTCATTTAACTCTCTTTGTGAAATAGGAGTTCTTATTTAACCAGAGTTTGTAGTTAAGATTAACTTTGTGGTTAAATATTACCTTAACCAAGGTCGTATGTGATCGGGAGTCTCAAAGGATTACTACATCCATAATTTTAATCAAAAATAAGTTTTTGATTAGAATTATGGACCATTTTTGTTTTTTTTTTTTTTATTGAAACAATATGATTATGGCAATAGCTTGCTCTAGCGTGTCAGTTGATTATTTAATTAAATCACATAGCATAATGCGTGTTATCCTCGAAAAGTCAGAAGAAGTTGCTGATAAAACACTGACTTATGTACACGTAGGTACTCTTTAACTCTCTTTTCTTTTCTTCTTGTTTGCGGATTGGAAATTATTTGATGATGAATTATCAAATAACCATCCCCCGCTCTGGGCGGAGCAGGGGGTAAGTGTCAGACTTTTATTGACTAAAACCCACCCATATTCCTTCTTTTGCCCTTTATGTTCTGGGGACAAAATTCAAAATTCAAATTAATTTATTTGTGGAACACAGGTGATACATTGGTGTTACATAATTTAAAAGCTAGCGTCTCTATGCTCTGCCATAACCGGCGTACAAATCGTACAAGAAATCGCTTTCGAACAACCCGCACTTCCGAGAGGTGGTTGAAATTGCCTGTCGTCACTAGACAGGCGAACGGTAAGCTACCATTGCTTACCGTCTACAGACCCACATCTGCAGTGGTTGGGAGTCATCTCGCGGCTCCCAACGTCCGTACCGTCTCCCGCGGCGGCTGAGTTGGTTTACGGTCTCTCCCTCAAACGCCCGGCCACCTCTTTCGCTAGCATAATGCACCGCAGAAGGCGGTAACCGCTTCCTATTCTCTTTCGCTTCGGACAATGGGCTACGGAAGGGTCGGCCGTAAAGAACAACGCTATCATCGCTAGAAAGGTACGATTTTAAACTTCAAAACAACATTTAAGCACAATATAATGTTATTCTCGGATTAACGTCCTTATCGAGGTAATGCTCCAATTCAAACTGTTACATTACACGTGAACGCTTCTAATAAAACCCACCTTAAACCCAAAAGTTTCTGTAACACGCGACATAACAAGGTCACGTACGTAATTGATAGGTTTTATGCTTCATAATAATGTCAACATAAACCTTAAGTAACTAGAACAACTTCATATTACTCTGTTCTTAGTCACAGTCTGTCCGGCCCTCCATAAAACACTTTATAGACCACTAAACCACTGTTACGGCAGCAGCCTTTTAAGCCAATTTTATCTCTAAAAGTTTGAAGTTAAAGCTTAGTTTTATTGAAGCAATTTAAAAGGTCCTTGTTTTTAAAGGATTCGGAAGATCTATTATCAAAGTTTTTATTAGAATTCAAAGGGTTTTAGGATGTCTAGTAGGCAAAAATTGGCATGTAAGTTTATTATAAGAACGAAATTAATTTGGCTATAATGGCTGTTTGTGTATGTGAGTTTAAATGTTTGTAAACGCACTTTCGATACTGGAGAAAATCCTACTGTAAACTAAAACTAAATGTAAACAGCGCAGCGTTTAATGAAATAATAAGATTATTAAACAAAGACACAACCTACTCGTGTTAATAATTTCTTGTGAAACAGTGTAATAGTTTTCAAACGCCTGGTAATATCATAAAAGTCGCGAGCGAGGATCGAAAATTCATTGCTACGAAAATATTTCTAGGCGCGTAAAATAAATTTAATAAGAGTGCTTGGCGTTGAGGCATTTTATTACAACAGAATGAATCACTTTCATGAAGATGAAAATCTTTTTGAACGATTCAGAATCAAATAATTCTTTAACTTAAATCTCATCATCAGTCGTGGATTATTACGAAGTATTACCGAAAGGTATGCAAACCTTTTATTAGTAAAACAATCAATCTATTTTGGGAAATCTCTCAAAGCTTCCGAGAATAATTTAACTTAAAACAACTTAAGAGCTTAATGAAACTTCCTTCTTGAAAATGTTGTAATCAATACACCGCCTCGTGTCAGTTTGCTATTGTATTTAAATCAGGCGCTTTCGTTTCATTATTACGTCAACTCAAAAAGACTAATTAAATTTTGATGAATACCTCTCTTATTTCTTTATTATTCAAAAATCTTTCACTACACGATAAAAGAATCTCTAACATAGCCTTATTATAGAGTTTCAGACCTGAAACTGGCCAAATCCCTCCAAATAAGATATCCATGCAAATAGATAGGCGTACCTCCGGCTGAATAAGCTCATTTTCGTTGGCTTATTTGATTGAAAAAATATACAAGGTATAAGGGGAAAATAACTTGATTATACAATATAGGGTAATAGAATATACACGTATAGGTTGTGTACCCCTTCGCTCCCCAGCAGGGGTAGGTAACCTCGGTCCGAGGGGGTTCTCGTGATGTGCCGACGTGATGAGAATATGTAACAAATCGAGTTAGGGCTGCTACATATTGGGCAACTCTTGGCGTGTGTCAACTTGGTAGGATTTACCGATACAATTACAATTTGTGAATGGGATGTGTTGAGTTATTTGTGACGGGATTCAATGTGCGCGGGGTTATTTTTGAAGAGTTTGATTGAATCAGATGAGGTATTTTATAGGGCTCTCACGTGTTTTGTTTAAACATAGATTACGTCTATGTTTAAACCAAAGTAATATATTATGGATTATTAATACGTTACAGAGAGGGCGTCACCCATTCAGTAGGTATTTAAAGTAATTAACTCGGAATATGTTCAGTTTTTTTTTATAATTTATTTTCCCTAATGAGTACCGAAACCAGTCAGTTGTGTACTAAGTACACAACTGACTGGTTTCGGTATATTTTTAGGGTTCCGTACCTCAAAAAGAAGAAAACGGAACCTGTCGGTAAAGACTCTTTATCTCAGGGACCCGTAGAGTTATCCAGCTGAAATTAAACCATATACTTTAGTCCGTAGTCACTTAGAGTTAAGAAAAATTATAAAACGTAGAGAAAAGATGCACGGTTCGAGTTGGTCGTTTCCTATGGAAAAGAACCGGCAAGAAACTCCATGGTTACTCTTTTAAAATCATTTGGTTTTACAATGTTGTTGTTACAGCGATAGTACTTAAGTATGAGAGGACAGTGTGGACCCGACAATAAGTCATTGCTTACTTTGCAAAACATAAACTAAGTTAAGAAGTTAAAAAGCGTCTAAAAATCAACAATGTCCTAAATGAGTTCAAAGAATTGATAAAAATCCATATCCTTACTAATATTATAAAAGCGAAAGCAAGTTTGTTTATTTGTTACCTCTTCACGCTTTAATGGCTACACCGATTTTGATGAATTTTGGTACAGAGATAGTTAGGAACCAGGAGACGGACATAGGCCAATTTAAAAAAAAAAGTGGGACTTGAGGGAGAAAGAGGGAAGAAAAGGGAAAACTTAGCGTTGCTATTACAAATCAATAAGACGCAAGGGAAACTGTGTTACCTCGAATTTAACGCGAGCGAAGCCGCGGGCAAAAGCTAGTAACTATATATAGAGCAAGCTTTGTGTACAGTATCGTAAAAAATAAACAAAAACGTAACCCCTATGTGTAACCACCCTTATTCAATATCCACATGACCGACCAGGTTATTGCACGTACGATTTTTATTTTTAACAGATTCAGTTTAAGCCACTCTACCGTTTGAGAATAGGTACCTATAGAGCCTCTTCACAGTCACCTTTAAATAAATAAAATAAATATCTTGGGACAACTCACACACGGCTATCTGATCCCAAGCTAAGCAGAGCTTGTGTTATGGTAACCAGACAACTGATATACATACTTATATAATTTATAAATACATACATATTATAGATAAACACACCCAGACACAGAACAAACAATCATGCTCATCACACAAAGTTTGTCCTGGGTTGGAATCGAACCCACGACCTCCGGCTCAGCAGTCAGGGCAACTAACCACTAGACCAACAGGCCCGTCAAATAGAGAGAAACGCCCTTTATAGAGCATCCTCTTTTAAGATTCTAGTTTCTAGGCCAATTGTCTATTACTACTAACTGAATTGTTAGCATGGAGAATGAGATTTTCTCCTTGTTTTCTTCACGAACGAACACAAAGGGAAAAAGAAAGATCGTGAAGGAACCAGGAGATAACTCATTCTTGTATATAACTACTAACTTTCGCCCGCGGCTTCGCCCGCGTTAAATTTGGGATAACACATTTCCCCTTGCACCTTATTAATTCGTAATAGCAACGCTAACTTTTCCCTTTTCTTCCCTCTTTCTCCCTCACATCCCACTTTTTTTAATTAAAAATTATTTGTCTCCTGGTTCCCAACTATCTATGTACCAAAATCCATCACAATCGGTTTAGCCATTAAAGCGTGAAGAGGTAACAAATAAACAAACAAACTCACTTTCGCTTTTATAATATTAGTAAGGAAGTAAGGATAAGTCGTCTAATTCTTTACATTTAGGTTGTTGTTGCCACATACTATATGTAAAAAGTACTACAAATACACACAATAAATGCAGAAATATAATGTCATGTAAATTGCCACAGGGTTGCCAATCCTTTAAAATACACACTATAAAATCTTATGTAATGCCTCAAAAAATACATAATAATTTTGCTCTTTCAACCTATATAAGTCTGATTGCTGTTCAAGTTTGAAATTATTGTAGGTCCAAGCCCCATACATTAATTGAACGTCTCCTTTTTAATGAGCACCCGATATTTCGAACCTGTTACAAAAGCCAAAACTGTGGAATGTAAAAAGTACCCAAAGCCAGGATTCATTCTTGTAATATCAGAGAGATATCAAGTATTGAGACTTATTAGTGCAATCATTTACAATATTAATGATGATGTTATTGTTTGTAATGTAACCATAAATAATGAAGTCTGACAACCAGTCTTACAATGGGGAATCGCATTACCCAGTACTAACTGGGTTGTAGAGGTCAAATAGGCAGTGTGTGTGATAGGCCATGTAAAATACTGATATTCAGCTGCATCCGGTAAGACTGGAAGCCGACCCCAACATAGTTGGGAAAAGGCTAGGCAGATGATGATGACATCTTAATAAAAGAGATAAAACACACACGCAAAAGAAAACCCGACTGCCTAAAAAGAAAAATTATCCATTAGATATTATTTGACATCATTGGATTACTCGGCTTTTTTTTAATTGAGTTGTTTAGCGCGTGTGGTATACGAACGCAACGTCGACACGGCCTATCGACACTAGACGGACGGGCGGTGAGCTATCCATTGCTCACCGTCCACAGACCCGTGTCATTTTATCTGTAACTAGCTTTCGCCCGCGGCTTCGCCCGCGTTAAATTTGGGGTAATACAGCTCACCTTGCGCCTTATTGATTTGTAATAGCAACGCTAAGTTTTCCCTTTTCTTACCTCTTTCTTCCTCACATCCCACTCTTTTCAAAAAAAGTCCGTTTCCGTTTCCTGGTTCCCAACTATCTATGTACCAAAATTCATCACAATCGGTTTAGCCATTAAAGCGTGAAGAGGTAACAAACAAACAATCAAACTCACTTTCGCTTTTATAATATTAGTAAGGATTGCAAGACACATTTCTCTTAATTAAAATGAACCGTTTCTTGTATTATTTTACCTCCACCTTTTACGCAACAAGTCGTGATGTTATAATTTACCGTGGCCTTTCTTCTTCAACAGATTATTCGAAGAAAATCAAGATCTGCTAAATATGTTCGAGAAATTTCGCCAATGCCGGACGAAGGAAGAACAGATCAACTCCATGGAGCTAGCTGAACACGCCAACAATGTCATGAACACCCTGGATGAGGGGATCAAGGGTCTCGATGACCTGGACAACTTCTTTGGTTACATACACCAAGTTGGGGCCAGCCATAGAAGAATACCTGGATTTAAAGTCGAGTATTTTTGGGTGGGTATCTATTTATTTTTAACCTACTTTAAAAAAGGAGGAGGTTTCCAATTCTAATGTATTTTTTGTCTATTTGTTACGTGATTTTTCCCGTCCATTTTGGGCCGATTTTCATTTTTTTTTAACTGAAAGGGCATACGACCGACGTGGAGCCATATCATTTATTTTACACTAACTGGCGCCCGCAGCTTCGCCCGCGTGTAATCGATAAAAAAGTATCCTATCGTCCTAGTCTGGAATAACACTATTCTACCACTGTGCCAAATTTCATCAAAATCCGTTCATAATTTCTGCAAATCATTCTTTATGTTTTGCTATTAATAGGTAATACAATTTCCATGTAATTCCTGTTTTAACATATTTTTTAAAAGTTTCAAAAATACCGTGAATAAAGCATAAAAAAAATATATTCTACAATTATTCGATTTATTGAAATGTTTTGTAAATTAAGTGTATTCATTCAGCTTCAGTTACTATTAACTTTACTATAAATCCTTTTTGGATATCCCTCTAGTATGCATAGTATTAATTAAAACTTTGTCTCTAATCCTCAAAGACTTAACTGGAGAAACTTAGTTTGTCTGTATTTGACAAACACGTTTGCAAGCTATAAATAGCTCAGAGGGGCCTGCCAGGGCCTTTATCTGCCGGGGTTGCGGGTTGTCCGAAAGAGATACCGCTTCCCCGGAACGTAAAGGATAAATAGAAGGAACATGGGTAAATCTGACACTCCCCCTCGCCCCGCTTAGAGAGAGGGAAGTTATTTGATGATTTCCAACCCAAAAAAAACTAAAAATAGCTAAGATATTAAACATAGTTAAGCCGAAGAGCTCGATTTCCAAAACATACATTATTTACAAGATTTAATTTGAATAAATACAAACGCAAAAAATATCAAGAAGTTGTCAATTAAAAGATCTTCAATTTACGTTAGTTATCAAAAATTTCAGCTCCAATTTATTTGTTATACGTCACCACAAATACTCCATTCATTAATAATGAGCTTCACTCCACAAAATGGTAGATTCTCCCAAATTCCAACCACAATATAATCTCCCAATAAATAATTAACTCTAGGGATGAACCATTCATCAAACTCGGATCAATATCCGAAAATGTTCATTTATGGTAGGTATGTAGGTAGATTGAAAATTTTGAAGTGAGCTGCCCCAGTAATCGTAAAGTTGATTGAATGTTTATTCAGCTGTCAATCTGAATGATTCAATAACCGTGTTTTGGATAGTTTTTTAATTTGATTGGATTTTCTTTTTATCATTAGAGTTTTAGAATTCAGGTAGAGGTACTAAGATACTTCGGTCTTATGAGACTGAAATTTTGCGTGCGTGTATTTTAATGTTTAAACAAAACTATATTTAGGAGAATTCTCTCTATCTGACATCAGAATAAATCCAATACCACTGTTTTACAACTGAAAAATTACCTACAATTCTTACGCTATATGATTTAGAATAACTAATGTGTGAATCAATATGGTTTGCAAAAAAATGATTTTAATATTAAATCCGAATCTTTTGTGAAACACTTTTCCTTAGCCGGATCTTATTTCGGATATTGAAGGGTCTCTAAATGTGTAACCGACCGCACTACAAGACCCTGTAAACGCTTGGCCACTAGCTACAAACTCAAGCGACATGCGTGTGATGATAAAAGTATACCTATAGACGCAGGGTCAGCTCGCGCGGGTGAGAGTATCACTTGACAGCTAACACTCGTACCGAGCAGACGTGCACCCGTTTACTATTCCAAAACACATTTTACTAGCTTTTGACCGCGGGGTAACACAGTTCCTTTTTCCTGATTATAAATTCGGGGTAACACAGTTCCTCTTTCCTGATTTGCAGGTACCTGCTACCTGTAGTTTTTGCAATTGCGCCTAATTTATTGTAATAGTAAAGCCTAGCCGCGAGACTAGCTAGCTAGCTTATGTCCGTCCCCAGAGTCTCAACTATCTCTGTACCAAATTTATCGTTTAGCCATTTAGGCGTAAAGAGGTAACAAACAAACAAACTCATCTTTACTTTTATAATATTAGTAAGGATTCTAATAACTAAAAAGTACGTATACAAAAATTGCTGACACACATTCCAATGATAACAACATACATTTTGTTAGGATTACTAGCTTGATAAAAATCTTTACTTAAGCGTGTTTATTTTTATTAACTTTAATATTTATTTAATTACTTTCTCCGCAGTCGCTTGGGCACGTAGGTCGTGGCCAAGAGGTAATGAAATGACATAGCTTTACTTCATACAACCCTCTCCCACGCTTCATCCAATCCCAATGACATGCAAACCGCAAACAAAATGGCGGCTTGAAGACTTCTTCCCAAAACTTTAAATAACACTACTTCGTACATACCTCGGTGAAATATGTATAAAGTAGTTATGGAAGAGAGATGATAGAAGTTTTAGAATATATGGCACGTGTTTGACTTTCACACATTGTTTCAACGTATTATAAAAACAAGTTTCTCTTGTTATGACAGCTAAAACAAATAAAAAGGAAGTCTGGATTTATATCCAGACTTGCACAAATTGCTATATCTGGATATAGCAATTTGTTTTTATAACAAAAGATGTATGTGTGTTTTGTTTGTTACTCTTTCACAGTTTTGATGATATTTACACAGAGATAGTTTATGCCCCGTATTAACACTCAGGCAACTTTTAAATCCATTACGGCGAAGGGTGAGCGTTTTGGAAGACTGCCTTGTCACAAAGTGCTTACCAGTAGCCTAGTTTGAATTAATAACTTTTGATTTTAATCCTTAATAATATTATAAAAGCGAAAGTGAGTTTGTTTGTTTGTTAGCTCTTCACGCCTTAATGGCTAAACGGATTTTGATTCAGAGATAGTGGACTCAGGAAGCAATTTAAAAAAAAAAGAATTAAAATGGAGGGAGAAAGAGGGGAAAAAAGTGAAAACTTAGCATTGCTATTATATATATACAACAAATAAGGCGCTAGGATAAAAACTGAAAAGGTGGCAGGTAGGTACCTGCAAATCAGGAAAAGGGAACTGTGTTACCCCGAATTTAACGCAAACGAAGCCGCGGGGAAAAGCTAGTACTATATAAATGTTTCCTTTGGGATCAATTTAGACGTCCACGCGGGTGAGACCGTGTGCAACAGCTAGTTAAGAATACACGTAATATTTCCAGTTGTTTCGTATCACATGTATTTTGTTTGACCGTCATTAAAATCTTGTGGCAAGTAGGTTTTCTGAAAGTTCTTGTCCCTCGTGTACAAGTCCATCTATTTGTGGTACTCCGGAAGTGACCCTCGTCCCTCATTTCCGGTTTTGAAAACCCTCTAACCCTCTGACTTATCCACTTTTGAAATATCCATGAATCTGTTTAAGGCCTGCCAATATTGGCGTGGTTTAAATGTTTTCAATATTAAATAAATACTTTTTAGATTGTTGACATCGTCGGATAATGGAATTTTCGGTACAAAGGATGAACTGTGTGTATTTTAAGAGTTTTTTTTAAAGGTTTCCTTTGATTTGTGTGGGAAGGATATTAATGAAATATTTTTGTCTAGATTAAAATTATGTGTTCTTGGAACTTTGGGTTAAAAGAATCTTTTTTCTTTCACAGAAAATTGAAGCCCCGTTCCTAGCAGCCGTGGAGTCAACGTTGGGCGATCGTTACACACCAAACGTGGAAAATATCTACAAAATTACCATCAAGTTCATATTAGAAACGCTCATAGAAGGCTACGAGGCAGCTGGAAAGCATGCCACGTGAGCTCAGCCATGTACAGAACCAAATAACACATAATAGAACTGAAAAACTTGAACAAAACCATCACTCAAACATAGTCTTCTATTGGTAAATAACTGACGAGCAGCCGCCATTTAGAAACATTTGAAATTGGAACTTAGAAACTTCATTCCAAATTCAAAACACAAAATACAGCTGCAAAAATTAATGTCAATTTAAACGAGATTTTAAAAAGTGAAGTGTACAGACGTTTATAAAATGCATCGTGAATTATGTGTATAATGTGAATAATTCTATATAGTTGTCACTGTTCTTTTTCGCTCGTCTGTATTTAGACTGGTTTAGTATAAAATGGGACTAACAGTTCAGTAAGGGAACATGTATTAGAGCGCTTTTCTGAATAGAAACATAATTTTAAAAAATAGGAACAAAGTGTAGATAAAAATAGTAAAAACTTGTGTGTTAAATTAAGGAATTTCAACCAAATAACTTTTTTAAATGTCGCAAAACGCTTGTTAGTACTAATTTAATGATAATCATTATTTATTTCTAATGATATTCTTCTTAACGTCCTTAATGTTGGCTGGACCAACTATTGAATGTTTTATTATTTAAAATTTAATAATTCGGCATAATTATTGTTAAATTGCGTCTTCCGTGCGTGAATGTTGTAATATTTAGCATAAGTTTTAAATTCGAGAATTTATTATAGTTATTTTTTAATCAACATGTTGGTTACACGGAAAATTTGTTGACCATTAATTATAATATTATTAAATTCTATTAAAAGCGCAAATATTAAGTATATAACAGTATATTTACTAGTTTATTACTTTTAATATTTTTTTACTAATTTCATACTAAGGATTTTCAGAATACCTCTATGCACAAAAATGTAAACAAACATATATACCTAATATTATACAATTCCACTCTACATGTATATTTTCTGAAACGATCTTATAGAAAAAAAAAACAAAAATAATGTAGTTCATTACAGTACTTCAATTTTTCACGTAAATATTTCATACAAAATCATTAATTTTGTACGACTCTAAACTATGTGTTTAAAAAATGTGCAAAGTTCTTTTGAATTAAGAAAGAAAAATTGAATGTAAAAATGCTAAAAAAGTCCGTTAAATCTTTGTTTGTAGAAAATAATGAACTCAAACAAGCTACACTAAAAAAATCCTTCAAGTTTGGCCTTCTATTTCAACTTGAGTGTCCAATACAATAGGGTAGTTGACACCACGAATCAATTGATATACTTTTTATGAGCTGTCAAAACGCGCTTCCCCCATACATTTTGTATGAAACTCGCAACCGATGGCGTCACAAAGTTGTCAAGTCAATGATGCAACTATTTATTGATTTAAAAGCAACTAAAATCGAATTTTAAAGTTATTTTGAAATGAATGGAGTTCTCAGGTCTAGAATAAGGTGTTCTTTCAGAAAAATGGTGTTTTTAAATTATTGGTTAATGGTGTCAACTACCCAATTATAACTTTGTAAAAATGAGGAAGTGTCACTGTAATTTTGTCTGCTCCACTGCAAGGTTATAAAAAAAAAGTTTATTCAGTAACTTAAATAACTTATGCTAGTTACATTGAGGAGCATCCTTTAGCACTTCGTTTGTTACATAATATGTAAAAGTTTAAAACAATAATTTGATATTGTTTTAGTCATTTTTGCTGCTTTATAGGTTAAATAACTTACATCAATGTTAACACATAGATGACTGTAAAAACATTAGAACACTGGCTCTTGAACAAAAGCAATGACCAAAGACAACCAAGAGATAGACAATTCTAAAAAACTTAATGTAATTAAAACAGCGTCTCATAACAGGGATTTGTATAAGGATAATATGAAGATTTTTACTAAAGGGAGGTCGTGGCTACATAACAGCAGCCGCTCAGGTTGATCTGTAGGTTAAGCCGCGCTTGCCTAGGTTGGTCCGTGGATGGGTGACCACCCATCACATACCGAGTTTCCTCCTAAGGTGTTGGTCCCGGCTGACATTTGTAGATCTTTGACAGTCGTTACAGATTGTCAGTGTCCCGAAAGTCTGACAATCAGTCTTACCAAGAGGTATCGTATTACCCAGTACTAACTGGGTTATGGAGGTCAGATAGGCAGTCGCTCCATGTAAAATACTGGTATTCAGCTGCATCCAGTAATACTAGAAGCCGACCCCAACAAAGTTGGGAAAAGGCTAGGCAGATGATGAAAACGAAGATTTTGAATAAACCTACATTATGTAACAAGTGGCAAAAAATATATTATAGCCCGCGGCCAAGACAACTAATTAGAGGGAGAAACATCATAGATATTAACTCAACATGCTGTGTTTTTTCTTTGATAAATTGGTCATCATAAGACCATAAGACTGTGACCATGAGATTTTTATATTTGTAGTGAAATCGTCTAGTTGATGAAAAAATGGACTAGGTTATGGAGTCTCTGTCCCACTCCTCAAATAATCACAAGGAGTGGTGTAACAATGTGAGTTCAAGGAGTAGAACATACTTTTCAGTTATCGTTTAAATATCAACCAATGTTATCAAGAGCTATCGATTACACAGTAACCGGGTTAAAGAAGTGAGTTGGGCAGTCATTTTGAGTAATATGCTGGTATTTAGGCTGTTTTAATTATTAGTTGTAGAAAGGTTTAAATGTTGATGAATTTAGAAATCCTTCAGTTTGCCAAGTGACTGATCTGTTGCAAAAGTGAGTGAAATCAGCGTTTTTATAGATTACTAGCTATTGCCCGCGGCATCGCTCGCGTTTAATTCGGGGTAACACAGTTCCCCTTTCCTGATTTACAGGTATTTGCTACCTGTAGCTTTTGCCTTATTTAGCAATGCTAAGTTTTCCCTTTTGTTCCCTCTTTCTCAGTCATATCTCAATCTATGTCCGTCTCCAGGATCCCAATTATCTCTGTACCAAAATCGGTTAAGCCATTTAGGCGTGAAGACGTAACAAACAAACAAGCTCACTTTCGCTTTTAAGGATCTAAACTTATTGATTTAAGTCTTTTTTTTCTAAAAACAACTTTAGCAGTATCTACTCGTCGTGTGTTCGTGGTAATCAAGCAATTACATAAGCTTAACATACTGCTATACTTACCCAATCTGAGTATTATATTACCACCTGAACTAATTCCAATTATATTTCGGATTAGTAATTATGATTTGGCTTATATTACATTATATTGAAACACCTCGTCTTATTAGTTGTTAATTCAGATGAATTGGTACAGTTAATATGGGGAATCAGTTACTTGGTTATTTAATATTACAGTTGTCTCAAGGGTTGTTTAATATTGCTGCAAGTACTAGCACTAGTACTGGTTCGGAATCTGGCAAAACAGAGAGTTTTAAAGGTATGAAGAACAGGGTGTAAAGTTCTTCTTCCTCTATGGAAAAGGGGGGATCCTCCGACCAGACGGGTGTCATGTCTAGTAGGCCACTGCCCGACAGTTGTTAGTCGGGTGCTCGTATACTATATATTATTATGCTAACTTCGCGCACAACTTTGCTTGCGCGATGTAGGAATCTTGCCGTTTAGTTCTTCAGTGGCTGGATAGATGGCGCTGTAGTACTTTTTGCCAGGCATCTTTGTGTCGCTACAGAGTTATAGGTTTAGACGATGATCCACTTGTAGGACTGCCCTAAGTGTCCCTACTCCTGCATTTTTGGTCGCAGTTAAGAACGCTACTAAAGGCGAGATCAAATGACCTGCTGGACCAAAATAATATAATCAATTACCCTTCCTAAGCAGTGGGGTAAGAAAAGAACAAATGACTCATCGAACAAAAATCTGTTCAAAGTGTAATGAATCCGTATCTTGACCCACGATCAAACCAACACGGTTTGGTCTATCATAGATAAAACTGTTATATTTTTAAATGTGCGTAAAAATGAACATTATGTATGACGTTAATTATTTTTACGCTATGACGTCAAATAATATACCAATCAACAAAGCTCACAAAAATACCTGTATGTGAGTCTATTTCGGCAAAATATTTACATGTCTGCCAGAATAAATATTATAAGAATACAGAGCGTTGAGGAAAATATAGATTTATCAGCTGTCAGAGTTAAAACCGAATTATGGATGGAGAGATGAAAACTGAGAAGTTATTTTTAGTGAACAAAGGAAATTTGCTAAAGTGCTCCTGTTTTAACATGGTTCTAGATCTATTTTGGAATATAAGAGAACACGGATATTACAAAACTGGTCCACACTCGGCGAGTTTTAGTAGCGATGCAGCTGAGCCACAGTTGCGCAACACGTCGTCAACTTACTAATATATTTGCATAGTTATATGCATGCATATCCACTACTACCATCTCCGTATATTTCACTGGTGTATCCACAAATTTTTCTTTAAGAAACTAGCTTTTGCCCATGGCTTTGCTTGCGTTAAATTAGGGGTAACACAGCTCCCCTTTCCTGATTTACAGGTACCTGCTACCTGTAGTTTTTGCCCTTGCACCTTATTTATTTTAATAGCAGTTAAGTTTTCCCTTTTCTTCCCTCATAGCTCATCTTTTTTAAAAAAAAAAATTACTTTATCAGCCTATGTCTGTCTCCAGGGTCCCAACTGTACTGTACTGATACTGTACTGAACCAAAATTCATTAAAATCGGTTTAGCCCTTTAGGCGTGAAGACGTAACAAACAAACAAACTCACTTTCGCTTTTATAATATTAGTAAGGATAGCATTGATATAGTCGTGATATCAATTCGGTGGTACGTTTCCGACTCCTTGCGGTAGTCACATACGTTGCGATGCCCTCACGCAACGTTTTTGACGCACTGCTGAATTGATAGACAGTGTCGTCCATTGTCAAATTGTAAGTGTTTGGCACTCGGACTTTTCAGGAGATTTAGCACTGCAATATATATCCTGGTTCTTCATTTTCCCATTAATCTACCATAATTGACTCATTTGCGCTGGTTATCTTAGTGCTTCTAAATTATTTCAAAATCAAGCTCAGACTCAAAGCATATATATATTTATTCATTATAAAATGTAAAAAAAAAAACAAAAAGTTATAACGACAGTCGTAGTGTAGTTGACAATACCAAAGAGTAGATCTCTATGAAAATAAAAACATTTTAAATAGGTAGGTACTCAAACCTGTTATCCAGCTGTGTCTATAAATATAACATGAAAATATTATACATATTAAAAAATGACAGTCATGTTCATTTGAGCCTGTGTAAACTTTAAAACAAATTAATACATCTCGAAGTTCATCACAGCCATGTCGTCAAAAAAAATCACACAATACTATAATTAATTTTAATAAAACGCCATTCAATTTTAATTATTCTTGCTCTTACAACAAACAAGTAAAACAAAATTCACATCGTCCTATCGATTGGACTAACTAGACCAAGATTTCACAGGGATAAAAAGTCGCCAAAAGTGTACTGCGAAAATATGTCACTAAATGAAAACCTGCTTGTGGAGCAGGTTTTTTACGCAAATTATACCAACGTATACAAAATCCATAAAATATAATATCGCAATACTGCATTTTCTGCTTTACGACAGTATTTTTAAAGACAGTGCTACGGTAAAATAACATGTAGCTGTACCAGGTCGTTAGTCTAATAAAATATACAGACGCGCAACTCAATCGCCACTAAAAGTTGCCATGTGTGGTCCCGTCATTTTAACATAAAAAAATCCTAACTCTTCTAGATAAAATATGATCTTCTTTGAAAGCGAACGATCATTTCATACAAAACAAAATCACGATTTATACAAGACACTCGATTCAAGTTTTAGTGTTTTGATATTCACACAAAAATATAAACAAAGTAACCTATATAATCTAAGTATGTAGGTATATGATTGACTCGTTGATCTGGTTACTAGACCACTGTATATAAAGTCCTACGATCGATTCCTAGGTCGGCTATTAGTACTCTGTGTTTAGCCACCTGGAATTTTTCAGTGTCGGCGTCTGATTAAGGGCCCGGTTGATGGCAATAGCCTCAACTCCTATTCTATTCTATTTTTATTTAATGGCAATTAGAGCCGATGTCGACTATTCTGCCAATGTCAATAGTGAATTTGGAGTAGCAAGTGTGGGAAGTCTAAAAAAAAAACTAGACGGATCACTATGAGAAAAAAGAAAAAAAGAAGCGATTTATGAGCTCATGGTAGTTTGGTTCTCGTCTCCTATTACATAAGATTTGCCTAAACATAGCTAGCGAAATGTGGGTGTACCATTCAGAATACCTCTGTTTAACTGTTCGAAGAATGTTATGTACGTTTGACTGAATCAATTGGGTTCAAAATACATTCTAATCTTCTCCTTAAACAACAATATGAATTATTTCTTTGCGCTTCATGATTATTATTTTATATGTATTAATATATAAGTATTTGTTTTTATAACTGTAGCTATTCGTTCGTAAAATAAACACCACAGATTACCTACAGTCTCTCCTTTAAATCCATCGAAAGGTTGTCTTGAAAAGATCGCTTTTAGCGATAAGATCGTCCATTGTGTCACCCTATTTATAAGTTGTTTGCAGTAAAACAACATTCTTGTAATTTATATGGTGTACATAATAAAGAATATTCTATCTACATATCTAATACCACTGTCAAACTCAATACTCTGCAATAGTAACGTGGCTTCGGCTTAAATTCGGGGTAACACAGTTCCCCTTTCATATTTTCATTGCATTTGTTCTTTTCATATACCTGCCAATCATGAAAGGCTTACCTATGTCCGTCTCCAAAGTCCCAACTGTCTCTGTACTAAAATTCATCAAAATAGGTTTAGCCACTTAGGCGTGAAGACGTAACAAACAAACAAACTCACTTTCGCTTTTATAATATTAGTAAGGATTTCCTCAATGCTGTGCTTTTGGGTAAATAAATATATATACAAGTAAATTGTTGTACCCAATTAATGCAGTATTAGTACCAAAAATTTGTTACCATAAGCTCACTATATGCCACTGTGCATCACTCAATCACACACAGTGTGTTACTGTTTGCTTATTTTGAACACACGAAACTGATAAAAGGAGAACGAATTTCCTTACACATTCGCCTATATTCGGCAGGATCTCTGTTCTCAAGGGATTATTGATAAATCCTGATACATATGTATCTACCCTGACATATAACTTTTTATTGGATATTCAACATGTGTAGCGATTTAAAGAACATGGGTGATTTTGTCTCGAGTGGCTTTTGTTTCGGCTTTTTGTTTCATTTGTAAAATGGGATACGGTTACGTCTGCAACAGAGTCTACACGTTATTTTATAAAATAGAGAGTTTTATTGTTCAAACTACAATGCGTTAGATTCAAGATCTAACTAGATATTTTTCGTACAATGGTGCAGTTAAAGGCTTGTAATATAATATGGTCGAAATTACACTTCCTTCTTTATTGTTATTTAGTCGGTCGAAAAATGTTTCAGAATTATATTAATTGGGCAATTTAAAAGCACGCTAAAATGTTTATTTATCATTATATTTCTGTACACTAGTGATACTTCAAGTCTACCTTTTTTGCTGGTTGTTCGAAAGAGATACCGCGGCCACGGAACAGAAGGCAAAAGAAGGAATATAGGTTGGTTTTAGTCAGTAAAATTTTAACACTCCCACTCCGCCCAGAGCAGGGCAAGTTATTTAATGATTTCCCATCCGAAGAAAACAGCTTAACCTATTTTAATTTTGGAATCAACTATGATATTACTTACTTCCGCCATTTTGTTTTTGAAGATTTTATACTGATGTTAGGTATAAGATTCTAACTTAAATGTCTTACATTTCAGTAGCGTGACGTTTCAAATTTTTAATATTTTTTTCACAGCTCCAAGGGATCACCGACTTGAGTTTATGGTTTTAATTTCACACAACACGCGATCTCGAGTTTAAGGATATTGACAGCCAGACAGTCGAACAACAAACGGATCCTATAAGGGTTTCATTTTTTTCCTTTTGAGGTAGAAAATCTTAAAAATCAAGTTGAAATAAACGGACAATCACTTCTTCTAAGTTAATAAACCTAATAATTGTTATAAAACCACATAAGTATTGTATGTACGATCGTTATTATTGTAATAAGTACTTACTTAAGTAAACAAGTTGTATTTATAAAAGAATTGAAATAAGCAATGAATGTGTTGTATGTAATAAAATGTATAAGGTCGGTGTATTAAAGTGTTAATTTTATTTGAAATAAATATTATTTGAAAATTAAATATGTTTTTAATCTAATTTCAACCACATTACTCAGCTTATATACATAACTAGCTGCGCCCTGATGTTTCATTCGTGTGGTGATATAATATGCAAATATATCTTTATGAATTGTAGCATATGTGTTATGCTGATGTATAAACTATATTATTGTAAAGTTTCATTAAAATCCATTCAGTATTTTTTTCCTAAAAGAGTAACAAACATCCTATATGCTTGCTATTTCTTCTGTACCGTAGGTGTGTTTACAAACATTTAAACTTACATACACAAACAGCTAAATTCAAAACAACTTACTGTCATACAAATATTTGAGCCGTGCGGGACATCGAAGCCGCAACACGCAGCGCAGTAGCCGATCGTTCCGCCACTGCGCCAACCGTGCTGCCCAAACATTCTATTTCATCACATATTATTCCCAATGACTCAGCAATAATTTTCAGGTGAATCAGTTAATTTGCATGAAGCTTGCGTGCTTTTAACATAACGTGCATGTCGGTAACGGAGTGAACTCCACTTGTACGTAGTCAACTGTACTGGAACTGGAGTACGTGACTCAAATGGAACGGTACTCTGTTGAAACTGAAAACAAAACGGTACTAAGCCTAAACTAAAAAGTGGAAAATAACTTTAGTTCAAAGTAAAAAGTAATTCTAAAAAGATTTTCATTTCAGCATTTTTAGTTATGGTATAAAATGAAATCTGCCTCACTACTCTACAGGCTGCGTGGCAGTCCCAACACTATCCTGCAATCGATAGCTGACCGGGCAGACAGCCCGTGGGTGCTAACTAATCGCACTCGATCTCTTCTAGTTATTAAGTACTAACATATAGGCTAAGTCATATTGTTATTAACACACTGGACCCCGTTGTAGTCTAAAAATAAATAAATATATAATTATATATCACATATTTTTATCGAATATTTAATTTCCATTGTCAATGTTCTAATTGAAATAAATGCTTGGCTTTGAGTTTATCATTGACCCGAATGTTGGCGAACCCGTCTTAACATTGTCATGTTTTTGCCGGGAGAACGAGACATTACGACAAAGGCACAAGATGGAAAGAGCTAAATATTAGATTGTCAACGCCACAGTTGTTCTTTAGGTTAATGACCTTTCGTATCGCTGCTAGTTGGCCTTAGTGTAGATACTAATATACCAAACCTTCCTCTTGAATCGCCAATTCTAATCTATTAAAAAAAAAAAACATTTTGAAGCTCTACGCATGCATAGGGACAGACAGACAGCGAGAAGCGATTTGGTTTTATACTAAATAATAGATATAGGCGACATAGGCGTCACAGTAATGTGGATAACTTCAAAGTTAAAAAGTCTTAAGGGTTTCTGCAATATACTAATTTCAATTTCAATGGGAACAAAACAGAGCTTGGCTAGAATAGCATTTTTACGTAAAACATGATGCCAATTTACAGCCACACTTCCAAACTCACAATGACATTGGCATCCTGAACTTCTTACTGATGTTACAAAACTACTACCAAACCCTTAGATGACCATCAGCTTTCTTCAAGCTGATGGTCATCTAAGGGTTTCAACAAAACTGTCACGCAAAAATGCATCTTTTGCTGCTCTAACGTAATGACTACAATGGCTTGAAAATAAGTAAGTCAAAGTTTCCCAACCCATAGTATACTAAAGAAACACCGCCATACAAAAACATGTAGTACGCCCAAAAGACCTTATCGCTTGCATTCATCACTAGAACAAAAGAAATACATAACCTACATTACATAGACAATATCGTCACCATTCCTTAAACAGATCATTCATGACAAATCATACGATAACATCTTTAATACGTGACCTCTATCTCATAGGTATAAGGTTGAGAATACCTATACAATAATTAAGGTAAAAATAGTGACGTGCACTTACCATAATTGCGTTTATGGTAGTAACATTATCATACAATTGCAGGGACAGAATTGTATGGGTAACTCGTTTGAATAGTGATGGGCAATTATTTTGTCGATAATAACGCTTACTGTTAATTTAATGCGTTATTTATGCATAATTTTGACATGAATATTTTTTTAAAATTTGGCACGGATGTATTGGATATGTAAGTAAATTTTGCATGTTCCAGTTTATTTTGGATTGTGGTGTCTAGATATTGGTAGGCTAAATTGAACACAGGTTATGGTGGTTATTCCCTGGCTCATCTTCAATCATTTTTAAAATAGTTCAAATGTGGTAAATGCGAGCCTGGAGTCAATACAATGAGCATATTTCAGATAGTTTAAAGTTTAAGTAGTAGTAACTTATGAAAAAAAATCGTCATTCCTGTCCTCAAATTATTTTTAGTTAATATGTATGTTTATACCGTAAATTAAATAATTTTAAAAAAGAAATAAAAATGGCCATCGACACGGCCTGTCGTTAATTAATAGACGGTCGAAAACTTTACAAAAAAATAAAAAAATTACTTAATATCAAAAATTTTCCAAGCAGAAAATCAAATATAATATAATAACGCTCACGAAAATACCAATAAGCCTCGAAAAAATTGTGAATATTCATCAATTCCAACTTCCACGGTTCGTTAGCAATAGATCCCGTTTACGGGAAAAAACCCGTCATCGAAATCGAATCATAGTGTCACATTGGAGTCACACTTTCATATTACATTGAGCAATATAGGCCTCGGTTTCTTTTAAAGTGGAGATGAGCGGAGCGGAGTGGAGTGACGTACAATTCATAGTTGTGTGTTATATGGATTACAATGGTCGATGCAAAATGTTATTTGGGTTTTCCATCTGGAATTCCTCAGTAGCAGCCATGAATTCCGATGTGGTGGGTGTGTTCAGTTGGAATTTGAAAATGTAGTCATATTACCTAGGTACATCTCTTCCTACAGGCGTAATGTTATGTGTGTCATCGTAATCTTCCTGTCCTTGTCACTTGGATCAGGGGCAATGAGCACGTTTTTTTCTCCTATTGTCCCTTAGGATTATATATCAACCACTTCGCGATTAGTTACTCCTTTTCTTCCTTTTTATCTTTCATTATCACTCCTCCCACAATTTATCCAGCACCAAGACAGCTGTGTGCAACGAATTCGCCTTTGCAACTTTTCAGTAATAGACGCCTTTTTAAACTAGTAAATTCTTAATTGATCCATTTCAGTCATTCCCCACATCCACCTTAACATTCTCATCTCCGTTACAGCCTTTTCATTCGTCTTCATTTCAACGAGTGTTTAGTCAATTCCTGAACATGCTCCGCTCAGCTCCGCTTTGGTGTTAACCATGCCTTATCCCGGAACCGTTGTCGTGTCGTACACGTGTCGTTTCGGATACTTTGATCTTCAAATTAGATTTAAGAGGCCAGCAGAGTATCTCTCACTGAATGATATAAAGTATGTAGTGGGTCCTTCAGTGAATTTGAAGGTTTTGTTTGTTTGGGAGACTTTCGGAGACTTTACCTCCTTTGGGGACTTCTTTATAGCTACAATTTATGTAAATGAAAATGCTAGTACATTGCTTTTGCCCAAACAACATAAAAACATTCACCCAAGTGTGTGTTTTTAATTAATAAAATCTAAAATATAAAACTATCGCGTCGCAGTGTTTGTTACCAAACTCCTCTGAAACGGCTGGACCGATTTGTATAAAATTGTGTGTGCATATCAAGTAAGTCTGAGAATCAGCCAACATCTATTTTTCATACCCGTGATAAGGAAGACCTGAGCAGCGGTTGAAACCGGTGGGCACAGCTAATTATATTAGGCAGTTCAGATCCTGCTCTACGTAAACTGGGGTCTGTAATATTTATCACTATCATTGAGTATCCGATATTCTAATTCTACGCTATTGCAATTTTCATGATCATGGGTAAACTAAGCATGAATGGTAAATTTCCCGTTGCAAGTGAAAATGATAATGTTAATGTGATCATTTCAGAACGACAACAGTATTATAACAGTCATTTGTAAACTTTCCAATATAAAATTTGGTAGTAAAAAAAAAACTGATATAATGTCCCATCACTACCATTTCCTCCCATCCTTCATTCCTCAGTTATTAAAAGTATAGTCTTTGAAACTAGTCAAATAAATGTGCTATTTATTTAGTTTTTAGTTTATTGTGTGATGGAAAATAACTGAACATCGTTATAATTAATATAATGAGTTTTAGTGGTGGCCATAATTGATTTATAATAGAGCGCGATCGTTTGATATTTTATGAGAAATTAATTATTGGTAACAAGAGTGTTGATTAGTTTTTCGATACTCACAATCTAGATAAAATTACTTGTTCGTCTGTTCAGGTAAATAATTTTATAGATTGTTCGTTTTTTAAGGTTCTGTAGACAAATTGTAAAAACGTAACCCTTTCGGCTTGTTCGTCCGCAAATAACAAACGCCATTTTTTCTATTAATAAAAACAATTTACTCAATAAAATCTTTTTCCTACTGTATTTATTTCGAATTTGCTATAAAGCAGTCTCATACATATTAATTTATAATGTGTTTGAAATTACTTATATGTATAGCCCTAAAATAGTTCATTTTGACTCAAATGAGGAACAGCAGTTACAAATTATCACGTGAATCAAACGACGTTTTTCAATACACTAACGGAGAAATTAAATATCAGAACAAAAGTACTTTAGTCATTAATCAAAATGAAACTATGATTCAATTTTCTTTTTACCCGCACTTTGTCTTCTCATACTAAAGGAGAAATAAAGGCTTGACATCGTTAAACAGCCTAATATTAAAAGAAGAAGAAATACAAAGATTTTTGAATTTAGAACTCAAACAAATGACAATTTCTTGTATGCAAATTAGTAATGCGATAAATTATCATGTTTATTTGTGTTAAACGTAAAACATTTTTTTTATTGAATATGATGGCGTAAATTAAAAAAAAAACACTGCCAGCTATAGGGAATTGAACAGTTGTTTTTTTATCCGTGATGAAAAAAAAAATGAGTACCCTCGTTGTGAAATCACCAATTTTGAACTTAACCTTAACTTAGTGCATTAAGAGCCAGATTTCGAAGAAGTGTATTGAAAATGTAAAACACACAACAAACAACAATATTCATAATATCCGGAACACAAACCGCGGTATTAAGTACCTACGCACAGACGCGCCGAACGTTATATTTTTTTCTAATTTTAGAACAGACAAACAATTTATTGCATTTGATTGCGAAGAGCGATTTCGGATACTCGCACCGGTGTCGGTAACCGGTAGCCTTAACCGCCGCTCGTAACTACGAACCGCGTGATTTATTAATTACCTTGTAACTGGTTATAAACACGGTTTTGTGTGTTTGTGAAAAAAAAAATACAGTGACATTAAAAACCCAAATAAATTCTTAAAATTGACATGAATAGACCATAGTGCGTGGTGAGTTGAATTCTAAATTCAAACTTTAAATAACAGTTATTAAAAAAAAAAACAAAAGAACATCTAATTAAAAAAAAAACATAGAAGCAGTGCAAAAAGTTTTCATTTCAAACTATTGTAGTGGAACAAAAAGGTTTAAATCATGGGTTGTGAACTAACCAAGTTGGCATCATCGGAGTTCAACCATGATGCTATAGACCGACCGCCGCCACCTTCAGACCCTCGGTCACCCCTCACCACGAAGCAGCAGTACTGCATGCTGGCATCTTGGAAGGGAATCTTCAGACAAATCGAGAAAACTGGCATCTTATTGTTTATCAAGTAAGTTCATGTTTTTTTCAATACTAATAGTGAATCTGTATAGAGAACTTTGTAAAGTCCTAGAAATTACAGAGCTTATTGATGCTGTCTGTGCTTTAAAATTACGGTTGGAGTGTAGGTCTTAGGGTGATATGGACCGTAGACTTTAAGGCCCATAACTTTTTTTTTTTCCTATAGTGGCATTCACGTCTCTTGTGTGTGAGACGTATTTATCGCCAATTACAACGTTGTATGAGAGTGACACGTAGGGCAGATGTACGGTGTTTAATTTGAGGGTGATAGGAGTTTGGTTCGGGAAACCTAAAACAAATAACATTAAATGACGACACAAATATCACAGGACAATAACTTTGAAAAGGCATTTCAATCATTTAAGTTCAGTTCGATGCAGGTGCCGTTATGTCTATCTTTAATCCGATAGGGCAATAAAGTTGGTGAAATCCGAATTAAAAATAAAATACTTTCCTTTATTTTTTTGTTTTCTTGGTGCGCCTAAGCGTACTACAAGAACTGTTATCAATTCGGCCCTAGGACGACCCACTGACCAGAATTATCATAAAAACCTAACTGCAAATTTATGTTGCCAAGTGCCAGTCTAGCTGTGTCGATTTAGACAGCAACGGTCACAAGTCAGCAAGGGTTAATGAAGCGTATAAAAATCAAGAAATTAGGAGAATCGTTTATTTTTTGGGGATGGGAACTCAAAAAACCCACTCATGTTCCTTCTATTGCCCTTTCTGTTCCGGGGCCGCGATATCTTTTTCGATCAACCCGCAACCTCAGCGAGCGGTAGCACTCTGCTTTGCTAACATCTCTTTGAGGCGCACGTGGAACACAAACGCGCCTTCGGTAGACGGACGAACCCGCAACATTTGAGGATCTACCAATTTGCTGGCCATACATTCCCAAAGCTGACTAGGCCTTAGAATATTAAAAAAGAAACTTGAGAGGTGTCAAGGGACACCCGGATGGAATGAAGTTATTAATTATTATGTACAAAAAACCTGTATACACTCAACAAAAATAATCGTCGCGACACCACACTGTTCAATACGAAATAGAAAGACGAAAATAAATTAACTTTCTTGCTTTCTTTGAGAGAGAGAGAGACAAAGAAACACGCGCACGCCGCACGGTTTACAACTATACCAAAAAGTGTTGTTACAACTTTTGGTCTTAATTTTTTCCGTCTAGCCCCTTTACGCAACGCGCGAGAAGGAACTTCGTTCCAAAAAACCGTTTGTCATGAGATATTAATTATCACTCTGAAACAGGTTGATGACATTGATTGTTTATCACAATGGTTTTCATAGGTACTAAATAACACACTAAACAATTTAACACTGAGATCCGGGTACCGCGGCCATCACATGACAGAGGATCTCTTCCCAACCCAACATCCCATAGCCATATTGAACAAGGTTGTCTAATTATTGGAGTTTAAATGATAAAAATGATGTTTATTTTGCAAGAAGGTTTTCACAAACACTTTTAGGCCAGTGTTTTGTACCCGACTACTCTGAGAAGAAACAGCCGAAACAAACTCAGAGGTCAGTCTCTTTTAAGGTTCAGACAAAAAGTCTTGGTCAACTTACACGAAGACTATGCAGATTAGTGTCTGAAATGGCCTTTTTAAGAAAGCACCACACAGATTGAGTAAACCTGTCCAGTCAGTGCAAGCATTTGTCAGTTATCGTTAGCTCGACTAATAACCCAAGGAGCTCAACGATTTGCACGTCGGAGTTATGGAGTAAGCAAAGAACTCCGTCAGATTCATACTAACTTACCCATTCTTGTTGTTCTGTAGATGTATCCAGACCGAAGTAGTCACCATTGAACGGGATATTAGAATAAGTTACGGGAACAGATAACCATATAAGATACGTCCAATTTAAAGGGGGGAGGAGATCATTTTCCGTCAACCGGACATTATAGATTCCGTGGGTACTACTGTGAAATTCGTGATGAAAATCCTGGAAATCTCTTCTAGTACCTTATGGCTAGCAGTCGTACTTGCGGTAATTAAACGACGAGGTATTATCTTATAGATTGGCTCTTATATTCTTGTTCTAAAACAAACACTTTAGACAGCAGCTACAATAAAAGACTTCAGTACGTAATATTCAATCAAACTAAGGATTTTCTTTGAAATGTGTCCCCATTTTGCTTTAAACTTTGGTTTATTGGATTTTTCGACCGTGCAATCGGCAGTCAAAAACATTTTCCTTTGCTTGAGCACATTTTTGACGTGAAATTCGGGTGCATATTTTTCGTAGACCTCTTTGGTGCGATACTGTTATTCTTTTTGGTCCTGCTAAAGTACTACCAGCATAGCTGTTGCAATTACCGTTTGATAGTCGCGTTTTCAATTATAGTTTCGATTTTTATAGCTATTTTAACATTCATGACCGTTGGATGGATATTAAAATGTTTTTGATGTGTACATTTCTTCGTTTTTAATTTTGTTTTGATGATAGCTTGTTTTATTTACAGTTCAGTTATGATGTTTTAGAGTAAAATATAGTTAATTGTAAGCCAAAATTAGTTACAGTTATTTATATTAATTCATAGTATTTATAACATCAGATGTACCTCTATTTCCAAATAATTTATTTGAAAATAGTGTTGAATTCAGCAAAGATTCATAGAAGATTAATTCAATTATAATTAAAAACTGTTTGTGTATGTGAGTTTAAATGTTTGTAAACGCACCCACGATACAGGAGAAATTCCTAGTGTGGGGCAACGTTTAAAAAATAGATCGTTATAGGCACTTTTGAATGTCAGAAAGAAAAAGATGAAGCTACAGTCCCAGTCAGTTACCCATTCCAAAACGTAGACCTCTATGGAGAAAAGTAGGCAAGAAACTCCATAGACACTCTTTTTAATCATAATGTCTTTACAAGGTCAGGGATACATCATTCACGCCGAGATTACACATATGTTTAAGAACGATGTTATTAAACGTGGATGATGAAGATGTGTCCAGAAAAGTAAAAAAAGAAACCAAAGAGTTGCAATTAAATTAAATAAAGCTACATAAGATCTAGACGGAAAAAAAATGTTTGTATGTGTAATTACTTTAAAAGTTTAGACAGTTCGAACATTTACGACTCTCGAACTTAAGATAATATAAACAAAATAAAGTTTTATCGTGCTAATTTCTCGCTAAACTATGCAGACAGTAATCAATTCTTAATTACTTTCTAAAGTGAGGTACACCTTAGTAAAAGTACGAGCAGATCGTATTAGGAATACACAGACGCTATAAAAATCTATTTACTTAGTAGAATTCACAAACCATCAAAGCGGAGTCTGGCGCCAAACCACTTACTCAAAAACATCATAGTGATAGATGATAGAAAATAAAAATGTATATATATTTCAAGGTAAACATTATGTGAGTAAATACATAATATCTTCAGAGTTTTATATTTAGAAAATAACAATTGATACAAATAGTTTAACGGAGATTTTCTGAAGAATATAATTCATCTGGAAACTGAATCATTATGCGAGATTTAGAGATTAAATTCTTTGTAATTTGAATAATAATTTGTTAGGAGTATTTTTTACAATTAAATTTTTAGAGCCATTAGTAAGATTTGAGCTATTTAGAATTTTGGATTTGAATTTGATAATGAATCGTGATTAAGTGGAAAAAAAATCAATCATTTTGGTGATATTCCCCTTCATTATTGTGCGAATCTTCAGTTTCCGGTATCCACTGGCATTTTCTCTGTTCCTTCACCATTATAATGTGGCTCTTTTCAAAGTTAGAGTTAAGGCGCAGTATTATGTCGTTGACCTTGTTCATACATTTTGACGTTGGACTTTACTGCATACGTTTGTCGTAAAAATACAAATAAATTTGTATAAAGTTAAATATTAACTATTTAATCAAAAACAATCCATCATTGAACGCAGTTTGGCGTTGGAAATTTCATTGTATACTTTTGATTATAATTACGATTAATATTGAAGAGATAAACTGCTTTAAAAGAGAATTTAGAGGTGTGTTTGAATATTTTTTTACACATTTTAGTATATTTAATTATAATTTGAATTTCATCAATGTATGCAAAAAAGCCTTAAAAACATCATATTTTTTTCAGTGATTAAAATTATGTATGGTTTAAGAGATACACTGCGTTAAAAAACCTGATTTTTGGCCGTTCTCAAGAAATCTTTACCTTAATCGATTTCTTCTAGGCAAGCGTGCTCTACCATAAACCGCATCATCACTTGAAATCAGGCGAGTTGCGGCCAAACACGAGCCTATTTAGTACAAAAATTCCGGCTAAGTGCGAGTCGGACTTGGTTCCGTACTAACTTTAGCTAAGGAAAGTGTAGCGACACAATTCTGGACATGGCAAAAATTACTCCAGCTCCATCTATACAACTAACAAAGAATAACTGCGAATTCCTACATCTCTTAAGCAAATTGGGTAGGGGCCCACCAGTCACAATACCTGTCTGATCGGAGGATCCTCCCTCTTACAGGTGATAAAGAGTTTCACACCTTGTTCATCATGCTCTTAAAAATGTACCGGACAAACCGAGCATTGCCTCATTCTGTTCTCGCCGATGAAGCCTTCCGTTTTCCCCCAGCAACGCCCTAAGCCAAAGCTCGTACCCCACAGCAAACTAAGCGACTATACGATTAAGGCACCCCGCCTTAGGCGTGTAGTCGCTTAGTTTGTAAGTTTTTTGCCCTGGCTGAAGGCTTTAATTTTAAGGCATCCACAGGAATCACCCGGTTAAGCAGACAACCACCTCCTAGATTGAACTGCGAGATTGCTGATGATTCAAGAAAAAAAACCTAGCATCGTCACAAACTTAACTTAGCCATCGGGTTTTAGTGAACTTACACTGTACACAATAAAACGATTCGTTTATTTACGATGAGTAATTTGTTTTCGAAGCGCCATCTTAATTGACTGGTCCTTCTTGATCGTTGCTATATCCATCGATGATCAATTCCTTGTGCAAAAATAGATATCACAAAGATTAATGATCCCTATGTTTAGCACAAGAAGAAACGACAATAAAGTATGACAAAGCCAACAATGAATCATTATGTACCATTGCGGTAATCTGCGAACTACTCGGGTAGCCACGAGCACAATGCTCCGTCTTTAGAGACAATAATTCCTCCTCGGTTTATTCGAAAAACTAAGGACCGTTTGTGGCTTGAAATGTAGAAATTGGTTTAGAAAAAGAGAGCGTTCCTAAACAAAATAAGTTTTCCGAATAATTTGTTCAGTCTCTAGCCTTTTCTAAACTATGTTTTGTTTTCTAGCGGATGGGAAATTATCAAATGACTCAGGTGAATCTATTAATATTGTTTGAGCGGTAGCAATGCTAATATTTCGCATAAATTGTAGCTTAACGAGTCATGAAATAAAACCACACATTAATTAGCCTTCAATTTGGAGGTCAAACCTCCGAAAGTCTCCAAAACAAACAAAACCCTCAAATTCCTTGAATTACCCACTACATACTTTTTATCATTCAATGAGGGAAACTCTGTCAGCCTGTTTTTTATTGCGGATGGGAAATCATCAAATAACTTCCCCCGCTTCGCCCAGAGCGAGGGAAGTGTCAAACTTTTAATGTCTAAAAGCCAGGTTCCTTCTTTTGCCTTTAAGTTCTCTTTCGAAAACCCGCAACCCTGGCAAGCGATAGTCCTGGCAGACCCCTCTGTTCTAAACTGTGTTAGAGTTGGCTTCCAGTTTAACCGCATGCAACTGGCTACTAGTATTTTACAAGGAGACTTATCTGACTTCCACAACCGGCTAGAGAGTAAACACGATGCCCTTTAGTAGGACTAGTTTTCAGACTTCTAACTACTTTTAACAAAGTACAAAATCTACAAATGGCATCGGAGACCAACGTACGTGTGCCTTACCAAGGCACGGGCTAAGATGCTGTCATTGTCATAAAGATAGTCCCAATACAACCTTCGCCACAGTTGTCTACCCAACAGGATGAAACGTAAAGATCTTATTTTCTTCTTTTTATAACGAACATCCCACACAAGGAATTTCTCCTGTATCGTAGGTACCTTTACAAAAAGTTCTCACAAACACATACAGCCAGATCTGATTCAACTACCATATCATTTCAAATTAAAATTTTGCAACTAATATCTTTTGACTGCGTAGAATTATATGTTTATTTTTTTCACAGCACAAAATAACTATAGAGGTAAGTATATGGTTTTAATTTTAACTTGACGCGTTACTAAGATAAAGGGTCTTAACAGACAGACAGACAGTCAGACAGCAAACTACGAGCCCCATCTTATTTTGAAAATAATGTTAAAGTCCTCTCAAAAAATGTCCAAAGAAAATATCGCAGCTCTGTTTAATGACCTACCCACGCAAACGTGTGTTCACTAAATCGATCTCTGTTAAAAATAGCAAAATGTCCTGCCCTATATCTCCGAAACGGCTTTTGACACGTTTATCCGTTCACGTCGACTTCAATATCATTACTACGTGTTAGGCATTTACCAGAGACAAGTATTTTCTTTCCTTTTATTGATGTGGCTCTTCCGTGTTACGTCATAATATAAGTACATGGATATTTTTGTGTATGGTCAAATCAGAGTTAAAAATGAGTTCTAGATTTTGTTTTAATTTGTAATAAAAACTTTTTTGCTATAAAAAATATTCGACTTTAAAAAAAATTGAAAATAACTTTCTTAAGTAACTTTTGTTTATTTTGTCCTATTTAGTTGTAGTATGATGGTTATATCACATGAATTCTTATCAGTATTCATTTTCCATCGCATAGCAGTTCATCCATATAGTTATTAAGAAAAAATATTTTATGGAAGATAAAGTATTACTTGTTGTTAGAAAGAGATACCGCAGCCCCGGAACACAAAGGGCAAAAGGAACATTGGTAAGTTTTAGTCAGTAATAATCTGACACTCCGCTCAGAGCGGGAGACGATGACTAACAGATGATTTCGTATCCCCATAAAAATTGAATTAAAAAGGGTATTCGTTATAAATTTCTAATCTGCACAGCTTTTTTTAAATATCGGAGTCAGCTACCAGTCTTACTGAATGTAACTGAATACATTGACCAACCAATATCTTTTATAACCTTGAAATAGGCAGAGAATATAGGAAGAAGGTCCGCCAATTCCACCATCAACTCAAATAAGAAAAGAACAAAAACAAACAAACAGAAAAACGCATTCTAGAACTCCATTTAAAACACATGAAGTGCGAAGTTAAATAAACTAAGACATAATTTATCAGTTTCTTAACATCCCACGCGAGTTAGAATAAATCAAGAAAAATAGCTCAGTGCCAACGAAACTCGTAAACGTTGGCTTCAGTTATTCATGCATTGCTTGCATTTGTATTCTCACCGCTAAGAGCATTTTCAGATCAAACATTTTATGTGAGGATTGAAGAGGCGAGGTGATAAAAAAGAAACTATTCGAAGTGGTAAGTTCGCTAACGGCCACTCTTGGTGGGAAGTCATTACAGCCGCGTAGAATGTGTTTGTTCCCACTAGTATTTTTTTAAACGTAGGGATTTCCCCTGTATCGTGGGTGCGTTTATAAACATTTAAACTCACATACACAAACAGGCAGACCCGAAACAACTACTTGCCATACAAATATTTGTTCCGTGCGAGAATCGAACCCGCGACACGCAGCGCAGCAGTCAATCGCTAAATCACTGCTGCCCTGCGTGTCGCACCCACGATACAGGAGAAATTCCTAGAGTAAGTCCTAATCTAGGTTCCGCCATGGTTACTTCGAGAAATTCGTGATGGATAAATTTAATAAAACTTGGCCCTTAGTCAATTGAACCCAGGTCCTCTTGCTCAGTAGTCTTACTTGCAACTACTCAACAGACGAGGCAGTCAACCTTTGGGAACATACTTGTTATAATATATCGCTTTGCTCCAAAGAGAACTAACTGGCTACATCAAGTTTAATTCCAGTTGCAATAGTATCAAATACACTTCTCTTAATTTATGGTATTGCAAACTTTGCGGGACCATTAGAAACTGTTCTGCCTATATATATTAAGCTCTAGGGCAATTATAGAACATATGCTACATAGAATAGAACATATAACTACGCGCTATGCCTCTATGGTTATAGGCAATATTGGAACGTAATTGTCGGAAGCCAACCTCGTTAGTTCTGCTAGGTTTGTCCCTAAAGCCGTTGGAAGCTGACCAATTCCTTGCCAAAATGTGTGCACTATGTGTAGGCTTGTTACATTATCGGTTTGTATGGAAATGAAGTTGAAACTTCTAAATCTAACATGGGCTATACAACATTACGCTACTTTTCAGTTATATAGTTTTCTGTTCATAATCGTGTTACCTATTTCAAGGGGTGCTCCCTGCCGGGGTTGCGGGTTGTTCGAAAGACATACCGCGGCCCCGGAACGTAAAGGGCAATAGAAGAAACATGGGTGGGTTTTAGTCAGTACAAGTCTGACATGCGCCCCGCTCCGCCCAGAGCGGGGAAGTCATTGGATGATTTCCCACCCGAAAACTAAAAAAAGGGGTAGTACCCTTAATACTTTAGATAGAAAATTTTACTCAAAGAAAACATTCCTTTATTTTTGAAAAGAAAGAAAACGGCATTCAACTTTTTTTTTTAATTCGTTTGCCGCACACTGTAATTGAACCGACTGAAATCTGTAAAAGTTACACCCTGTACTTTTATTGTATTGATCGTTAGGGTCAATAAGAATGAAATCTCTTTAACAAACTTCATAAGTTAAATGAAAGGAATAACTGTATATAAGTATATCTTAAGGAGTGTAAATAGCGGCTCATAAGTATCAAACATATCGCTTCAGAGACATTTTAAATAACATAAGACGTTATAAGCAGTTGATTGATTCGATATTAATGATTGCCATCATAAATTTCACTGTAACGACTTCAACGTGATGATATTTTATTAAGAGAAGGTCTATTTATATAAAACTAGCTGTTACCCATGAATTCGGACGCGTCAAAAAAAAGATTTAAACTAATATTATAAAGAGATATTTTTTTCTGTTTGGTTGCATGTTTGCTACTATTTAACTCAAAAACTGCTCAACCAATTTGAAAAATTCTTTCACCATTAGAAACCTATGTTATTACAGAGTAACATAAACTATGTTTTATCACGCTTTTACTCATGGGAGTGAGACAGTAATCAAAAAACTACGCAGGGCAGCTATAACTACATTCGATTACTACGTTCAATATTTTATTTCCCACCCGTCCCTTGCTAGAGCCAGTCCGCGCTGCTGAGCCAGTAAGTTCAAATTAGTCCCCAATTAATATCACTCAGATCCAGCATGTCCCTCTACTGTCCTCCCTCAGCGACGCCTCTAAGCCGAGGCTCGTACCCCACAGGGGGTGCACTTAGCGTGTAGTCGCTTAGTTTGTAAGTTTTTGTCCTGGCTGGAGGTCTTAATTTTTAAGGCATCCACAGGAATCACCCGGTAATGCAGCCGCTAAGCTCCTAGGTTGAACTGCGAGATGCCATTCAGAAAAATAGCTACGTTCGACATTTTAACAACATCCATAGCATTCATTTTCTTGAAGCCAAAACTCAAAAAAGCTAATTCTACAAAATACAAACATCGAATTTTTCACAATCACGTTACATATAATTCATTGGACAGACAAGATCCCTTAATTCTATTGCGGTACAAGAATAGCCCTTTTATTGAAAACCCCAATTTCCTACGGCGAAGAATGTCATGACGTGGGCCGTGGGCGAACGAAATATGAACAATGAGGTGAATGACGGGTTGTACCAACAAATCCACCCACTTGAAGTACGTGGAAACTGCCCATTGAAATGTTTTTGTAGGTTAGACAAAGAAATAATGGGGCTAAAAAGTAAAAGTTATTTTAAAGACATAAGACGGGCCTGTTGGTCTAGTGGTTAGTGGCCCTGACTGCTGAACCGGAGGTCGTGGGTTCGATTCCCGCCCAGGACAAACTTTGTGTGATGAGCATGATTGTTTGTTCTGTGTCTGGGTGTGATTTATCTATAATATGTATGTATTTATAAATTATATAAGTATGTATATCAGTTGTCTGGTTACCATAACACAAGCTGTGCTTAGCTTGGGATCAGATAGCCGTGTGTGAGTAGTCCCAAGATATAAAAAAAAAAAAATATCGTGCCTCTTGTATGTAGAAGTGTGTAGGAGTTTAGGAGTTTTAGTGAATAAATAATACCAGCCTATAACTGTCCCACTGCTGGAAAGAATCTTCTCATACAGAAAAGGCATGAATATTGATCACAATAATTGCTGAAGAGGGGTTGGCGATTTGAGACATGTTAACCAATATTATAATGAGGATTTTTTCTGGCGTTTGTATCGAATAGGCCCTAAAACTACTCGACCGTTTTAACCATTTTTTCAGTAATAGAAAGCTACATTTTTAGAAAGTAACATAGATTATACAACATCACGCTACTACCCAGGGGAGCGGGGCAGCAACTAAAGACACGCAGGACAGCTAGTTAAAATTATAAGTCTTAGTTTCCTAACGATATTATCTAAAAAAAAATGGACAAAATTTGAAAGAGTCAGTGGTCATCATCTAACTGTCATAGATCGGTCACGCTTTTTTTTCGGATCCATAAAAATGTTAGAATAAAATTAAAATTAGATACAAAACAACAAGTTCATTATTATACTGAACTATTTCCACGGTATGTGACTGGCCTGGTTACTTTCCTCTTTTGCTGACTGTACGTTAGTCTATTGTGTTGGAGATCTCGTTTTTGAACTTGTGTAATAATTCCCGGTCTCTACACCTCCACTAATTTTTAAACAAAATCTTTGTTGGGGTCGGCTTTCAGTCTAACCGGATGCAGGTGAATTTTAATGACACCAGTATTTTACATGGAGCGACTGCCTCTGACCTCTACAACCGAGTTAGTACTGAGTGATCCGATACCCCTTGGTAAGACTGGTTGTCAGACTTTCGGGACACTGACTACCTGTAACGACTAAACAAACAAGATTAAATTAACAAAGGAAACCATCAAACTACATCAATTAAAGTCATCCACCATCATCATATTCCCCCCTTCTCCCATTCTATTTGGTGTCGGCGCAACACGTTTTCTTCTTCCATTCTCCCCTATCGGACGTCACGGCATCATTTACTCCTCTCTCCTTCATATCATTTCTTACACAATCCAGCCATCTTTTCTCTGGCCTTCCTCTCGCTCTTCGTCCATCAACATTCAGATCCATCACTCTTTTAGTCACACGTGCTTCGCCCCTCCTCATTACATGTCTATACCAAGACAAACGACACCCTTTAAATTTTTCTGCAACAGGCGCAACTATCAAACTTCCTCTAATATACTCATTAAAATTATCCACCAGTTTCTAAAAAAATATATCTATATCTGACGAGCCAGTACCAGTTACCATGACATCTATAGCAGTACTTATTCCTGTGTAAGAAAGAGATGGTGCTAGACACCCTGTATAGCTCTGTTTCTTTCCCTTACTGGAACAAGTTCTGTTTTAAGACGTCATGGTATGGTGGCAGGTCAGTTATATCTTTCGCTTACTGTACATAGTTACCTACAGACAGCAAACAATCTCGAGTTCTTCCCAAAGTTTTGTAGACACAGACTTGTAAACAAATACAATAAAAATTCTATCAGGTACTCACACAGTTCTTGAAAACTTATCCAACTCGTGGATCTTGGGGGATAAGGGGACAGAGAATAACCGCCTCTCGAAGGGGATGACGTCAAATATGTTCTGTCGATTAATGCCCCGTTCCAATAAACAGAAACGAATCGTTTTGCTTACGGATAGTTGGATTTTGACATAAGTTCTATGAGACTTATGTCAAAATACAACTATCCGTAAGCAAAACGATTCGTTTCTGTTTATTGGAACGGGGCATAAGCCGATATCAGAAGCTTCAGGTAAATGAACTGTTCACTTGTACTCGAGTTTACGTAATTTTCATTTTGCAGTCACAAGGTACCGAAAAGTAGTAATTATAGTTCACTTGCGCTTAATCATCTGTAGTGAATAGTTCATTTTTAAAATGTTCACTTTCAAATTTTTGTTCTGTGTTTTGGCGTTTCAAGAATGAATGATCGCGAATGAATATCTCGCGCACGGAGGGTAGTAGGTAAAAAACCATATCTGTTGACTGCGTAGACTTAGAGGGTTGTTTTTATAGCACAAAGGGACCACAGGCTTGAGTTTACGGTTTTAATTTATTACAACTTGATACCTTCACGCGTTCCTGTTATAAAGGGATAAATGAAATTGCGTAAAAAAAAAATTCCTTAACGCTATCATTTAATTGGTAATGTCCTCAAGAGACTTGCCAGTTTTGCCATCATTTAGCCTCTAGCCAAAGTAAAAACCAGCCATTCGGGTCAGGGGAAGTCCCAACTAAAAGTGCTTAAATTTCCTTTTAAAAGACAAAGAGAGAAAAGACTATGAGAACAAGGACCACGGACCTAGAGTGTTAACCCCACACGGTTTGGAATATTATCATAGTAACCTATAACGCCGCGGCTTCGATATAACATTAGCATGTAATAGAAATATATCGAAAAATATAGTCACGGCTTGACATGGAAAGTTAATAAAAGACATCCATTAGTTAGTAAGTGATATTCACTGTAATGTTGTTTGAAGCTGGACTTTCGATTGACCTAAATATTTCCAGTAATGGCCGCCACGTGTCATTTGATTGTAGGAATATGTGATTCTATTTGTGAAAAAAAAAACTTTTTTTTTTTATTTAAAAATGGAATAAAATTGTTCTTTATTTGCATGGAAAGAAGGTGAATATATACAGATGTTAAGTTTAAGAATGATCCTTATACCAGCTAGCTTAAAAAAAAAACAGTTAATTAACATTTCTTATTTTATTCTTCTTATCTTATTTCTTATTTCTTAAGATCTATATTATGTGAAAGTTTTGTTTGGTTTAATTCTATGTTATTTATTTGTCTCTTACTTAACTTACTCTTACTTATCTACCAGGACCCCAGAATAGGTGAAGGCCTCCTCCAGTGTTTATAAAAACTTTCATATTATTCTATTTTTATTCCCTTGTCTTCTCATTTCCGATATTCCAATGATATCGTATTTTATATTTTTTAATCTAAGCTTCAAGCAAACGTTTATATGATGAAAGAGTCTGGATTTGTGTTTAGTTAATAAATAAATAAATACCTTGGGACAACTCACACACGGCTATCTGATCCCAAGCTAAGCAGAGCTTGTGTTATGGTAACCAGACAACTGATATACATACTTATATAATTTATAAATACATACATATTATAGATAAATCACACCCAGACACAGAACAAACAATCATGCTCATCACACAAAGTTTGTCCTGGGTGGGAATCGAACCCACGACCTCCGGCTCAGCAGTAAGGGCCACTAACCACTAAACTAACAGGCCCGTCAAATAGTTAACTAGCTTAATATTTAGTTAATATTTAACTAGCTTAATTTTGACTATTATGGCTAACTAATTAACTTTTAGTAAGTATCTTCATTTCAGATTGTTTGGTTGTTTATAGTTTAGTGATCTGTAGTGAAATCAGAAAAATGAAAGCCCTCGTTGCGATAATTAAGAAAAAAGCTCGTATATGAAATACATTGCAAGTGGAACCTAATCGTACTGTAATAAAGTCAATTTTCGAGTAAATATGTTTGAAAGACAAATGGGAGTGCTCCAATAAATACAATTTATAACCGTAAACTTTACCCAAAAATATCTCTGACCCAGAAACCTTGATCAATAAGCACACGTGTTAGTAGGAACTTTTATGAACATTATATGTCATATTAAATGTAAAAAGCAAACAAAACTTATAATATATTTCGTGGAAACATCCTTACTTCCTTACTAAATATTATAAAAGCGAAAGTGAGTTTGTTTGTTTGTTTGTTACCTCTTCACGCTTTAATGGCTAAACCGATTGTGATGAATTTTGGTACAGAGATAGTTGGGAACCAGGAGACGGACATATGGTAATTTTTATTTAAAAAAAATGAGATGTGAGGGAGAAAGAAGGAAGAAAAGGGAAAACTTAGCGTTGCTATTACAAATCAATAAGGCGCAAAGAGAACTGTGTTACCCCGAATTTAACGCGAGCGAAGCCGCGGGCAAAAGTTAGTTTATTATATTTGTGGAAAATAGGCAATGAAATTGACAGAATTACCTGATTTACTAATGTCATCATCTGCCTAGCCTTTCCCTTACTATATTGGGGTCGGCTTCCAGTCTAACCGAGTTATTGTACTCGGTATTATGATACCCCTTGTTAAGACTAGTAGTCAGACTCTTAGGCCACTGACTACTTGTAATACTTTGTCAGCATTTCAAGAGAGTAAGTTAATGTGAATCCAATCAGTAGGTTGTATTTCGGTAGTTGTAGGGCTGACAAATACTACTGTTGTTAAGGAGTTTGTCCCACCATTTCTTCTTCTCGTCTCAAGCACTGGGAAGTAACGAAGGAATAAATTGAAGTTGAGACCTCATGGTAAGCCTGGATGTCAGACTTTTGGGCTATTGACTAACTGTAGAGTTTCCAAATTTCTAAAAATGGCTGCCGAGACCAACTTCTTACTGAGGTTCCGAGGAAACTAGGTAAGCAAAGAATGCTCATACATCCACGAACCAACCTAGGTAAGCTTAGATTGACCCGATTGAGCTGTTATTATTGAGCTGAGTAATGAACTAAAAATATCAACATTCATATAATATTAAATAATATTAAAATTTCGTAACAGACGTTCTGACTTACATTATTTACATAAGAATCTAACTCACCTTGCAACAAATATATAATTACGAAATCAAAGACACCATTTTTATCGACCAGAATGCTACAGAGTATTTTTCCTAAATTTTTGTTTTGGTAAACAAACACATTACCAAAATCTAAAGTTTTCACATCAATCACAAAATTTGAATAAATCTCGGTCGTTGTGAGAAACACGTACCGATTAAGAACAAGATTTATATCATTAGAGAGGCCACTCTATACGTATCGTGTCAAAAGATGTCGTCGATTCTATTTACATCGTCATTACTTTTCATCATTGTTTTCCTGCCCTTGTCCCATTTTATTTAGTGTGTGCGCAACACGTTTTCTTCTACCAGTCTCCCTAGTCATGCGTCACTGCATCATTTACTCCTTTCTCTTTTACATCATTCACTAGCTTTTACCCGCGGCTTCGCTCTCGTTAAATTCGGGTCACACAGTTCCCCTTGCGCCTTATTGATTTGTAATAGCAATGCTAAGTTTTCCCTTTTCTTCCCTCTTTCTCCCTCACATCCCACTTTTTTTTAAATAAAATTTAGCCTATGTCCATCTCATGGTTCCCAACTATCTCTGTACCAAAATTCATCAAAATTTGTGTAGCCATTAAGGCGTGTAGAGGTAACAAACAAACAAACTCACTTTCGCTTTTATAATATTTCATTATCCAGCCATCTTTTTTTTCCTTCCTTCCTCTCTTTTTCATCATCCCATCAACATTTATACACGCTGAGGATGTTGGTGGGCTGCCTCGGCTGCTTCGGGCAAAAAATGAAAATAATAAAACATGTCATGCGTAACACTATTTTGCTCCTGCCAGGGTTGTGGGTTGTTCGAAAATCATTCATGTTGAATAAAGGCAATTTTATTTCTTTTTCTCTTATAATAACTGTGATGAAATATCAATAATCCATTCCATTCTATTCTATTCTTACTACGGACATTATTATCAACATTTGAAACGAAATAGTTACCATGTTTATATCAGACATTATTCTAATCTCAGCTGATAGATTATTTAATAGGTATCTACGTTCAAAGCGAACCCATTACATCTGTTGAACCATCAGACTTGACCTGAATACGTCATCCCTCCGATACGAACGTGCCAGCATGGTTTAGAGGAAATTGGAGGCCTACATCGAATCTACGGCAACAATTTTAGTGCTTGAAATGTTAAAGTTATCTAGCTCAATATTAATCTGTATTTTAAGTAGTTGAAGAGTGAGTAAAGGTTTTTGGAGTTTACTCCTTAAGAATCGATTTTCATATACATATAAGGCGCCCGGTATGAGAAAAATCCGAGGGGTAAAACCTACTAAAGTAACGAAAATGTGTCACGTTTTTGGTGCGCAACTTTCTAATTTGGCTGTGAGTGTATTAAGGCGTACATATGGTATGCTGTATAGGCGACTATACCTATATACTATACATATGTTATTGGGCTTGTTTGTTTCTATCAGTGTCGATGTATTTATATTGCTATTTTTTTTCATTAATTTGTGAATTTACCCTTTCATTTGATATTAATATTTTTTCAGTTGAATAAACTCTTTTTGCGTATGGTTAGATACTGATACTTAAGGAGTATACTGCAGTCGTGCGTCTGAGCTGACACACACACTTTTTTTATTTATAACCGACTTATACTAACAGTAAACACCACACATACAAGTTATCAGTCGTACATAGGACAAGAAAATTAAATACAGTCACACAAAATAATCGCAGTTAAAAAAATGCAAATTATGAACATAAAATAAAAAATCAATACAATTTGGTACAAAATTATTCAATTTACGAAGAGATTAACGGAGGATGCTCCTTTGGAACCGCTGTACCATTTTGTGCCCATAGCAGTGGAGACCATATGCAGTTGGGGTAAAGACGCTAAGGACTTTGTTCAGGACTTAGGGCACAGGCTAAACATTGTCAGTGGTGACTCCCGCTCCAGCCGGTTTCTGGCGCAAAGGTTGTCCGTTGCCATCCAACGCGGAAATGCGGCAAGTGTTATGGGCACCTTTACACCAGGAATGGTCAGGGGCGGGCTATTTAATTAGATTATGACATGTAATTTTGTAGAGTTGTAAAAAAAAAAAAAAAACGGCGATAGTACTGGGGGTAGCAATGGACTCTAGGTAACGGGTAGCAGTAGCAGTTTTCAGGTTATGTTTAAAAGGTTGAAAATTAGGTACTCTTTATCTTGTTATATCGAATTTTGATATGTATCTGTCTCATTGGTCCAGTGTTGGAAAACGTGACTACTGAGCATGAGTTACTGTGTTCAATTCGCGGGGCGAGAAAAGTGTTATTAAGTTTTCCATCAAACATTTCTCAGTAGATGGTTAGAGGCTGAAAATTCGCAAATGTGGTCTCTGGTGGAAGCTGTTTAAACCCTTTGTCGGGTTTATCAAGCCGTTTGAGAGCCTACCCCGGAGACAATTAGTGGAGCGGGGGGGAGTGTCAGACTTTCACTGACTAAAACCCAACCATGTTCCTTTTGCCCTTTATGTAACAATCCGCAACCCTAACATTGTCGTGGCCGACTTGAAAATCTCTAAATAGGCTCCAAATCCAAGTACATAGCAAAGACAATATCAAGAGATGGGGTTTCATAGACGGCACAGATCTCAAGTGTATATGCGGCGTGTTTCCAAAGAGAATGGCACTACATCTCACGATCATAACTAACTAACAATCATATGGCTGCATCAGCAAGCGGTCTTCGCATCTTAGCTGAATTTGGGGCCAAAAAAAAATTAACCCTTTTACCATCGCTAAAAAGAAGAAAAGCAATTTCCTCGCTCTCTATTACATGGAACTTAAACATAAAGGAAACTGTTTGTTTTAATCTCCTTTTTTTGCAAATGGGAAACCATCACATAAGTACCTGTCAGACTTTTACTCATTAGGCGCGTCGCCCACACGACCAAGAGTCGAGGCGCAGACGGGGCGCGGGCGCGTTAGGCGCGTCGCCGTCGCCCACACAACATTTGTAAAGAAAATCTCGTTGCGGCGTGACTCTGCTGTGAGATTTTCTTTACAAAAGTCGTGTGGGCGACGCGCCTAACGCGCCCGCGCCCCGACTAGGCGACTGCGCCTCGACTCTTGGTCGTGTGGGCGAAGCGCCTTAGAACCTATCCATGTTCCTTCTTTTGCCCTTTGTGTTACGATGCCGCCGGTATCGTGTTTTAATCTCCTAAGGGCTCTCCATTAGGCACACCACTGTGTGTCTCTGACATTACAAGCGTGATGTGTGTAATTTCCAAGGCCCACCTCCTTTCGTACTCAATTTACACATTAGTATGTCTGTACGTACCAATAGTTTCCACAATCATAAATATTTATACGAACTATGATTCATCTCTAACCAGGTCAACCGTCTGGATTCAACGTTCAACTCGCTGATAAAAATCGTACAATATTTGACCAGTTATATCATTCATCTTCGTACCTATGTTATAAGCAAATGTTCTATCTTGATTTATTTTTATGTACCGATGTGTATTAACTTTAGTATACAGTTCCATTGCCCCTTGGCCACGAGATAAACGTTCAAGCGGCACGGGGCTTGCGACGGCCACCGAAGAGAAACAATTGAAAAATATTATTAAAAACATGGTGCATCTAACCGCGACGCGACTTAGCCTTACTAAGTGGAGATGTAAGAAGCGGAGAGGAGTGTAGATTCATAAGTCCTTGTGGAGATAGGTTCTTGCTAGACTGTAGCAGCTATGTATATACACACTGTACGTCACTCATGTTTCTCGTCTTCGCTGTGGACTGAAACAAATATTAGATATCTCCTCTTCTATAAACTCAATAGTTTTCATTAACACAAAGCGGAGTTAAGAAGTATAAATAACGAAATTCTATGGTTGACAATACATTTCCGCCTCTCTTGTGTGCGATGTAAGTCGTATCATCTGAGGCTGTTCAATGAGGTTAAGATTTTGATAACAGTAGCCCCTATTATACTCGTGTAAAAAGCATAAACCAATGTGTATTATAATAATACAAAATTACTAAATATAAATGAGAAAATAATTCATTGAACCAGACATCATTTTGCGTAATACCTATTGTAGAAAATTATTATGGTCCAAAGAATGTTATTGACATGGGTTCTGTTTCTATATATATTATTATTTTGATTACAACAATAATATTATAACTGATGTTATAGGGATTTATCAAGGGTTCAGTAAGCCCATTCAGTCTAGTAATTAAATTTACTAAGAAGATTAACCCATTTTCATCGTCATTCTCCTAACCATTTTTTCCATCACATCATACTATGTAAAACTACATTCTTACAAATAAATTTCTGATTTCTGTATTCGATTGTAGGTAGATTCAACTAGCCAGACGCTGTTTATTACTACTATCTGCTGATATTTGCAGTCATTGATAGCTGTATGTTTGTTCCTGCTCTTAAAGCCACACTATTTTTTGGGGGTGGGAAACCATCAAATATGGTCCCCCGTTATGGACGGAGTGGGGGCAGTGTCAGACTTTTCATGACTAATACCCATCCATGTTCCTTCTATTGCCCTTTACGTTCCGAGGCCGTGGTATCTCTTTCGAACAACCCGCAACCCAAGTTACACTATTTGATTTAGAATTCCCCGAGTACAAATAATGCCAAATTGTTGAACCTTTGAATTTAATTCCAGTCGGAACCTTGATTCAGAATTCCTGAAAGACTCAGTTTGAACTGTTATTTAACAAGTTTTGGACACTTAAATCTATATTGACATTGCTGGGTATTTCCAAAAATACCAAGAACTATACTAACCTGAAAACCTTTAAAACCCAAAGATCCTTTTTAATATTACTATTTTTATCTATACTAGTTTTTCTGATTTGCAGGTACCTGCTACCTTAGTTTTTGCCCTTGCGCCTTATTGATTGTAATAGTATAGCTAAGTTTTCCCTTTTCTTCTCTAAATTATAATTATCCGTCTCCAGAGTCTCAACTATCTCCGTACCTACCAAAATTCATCAAAATCGGTTTGACCATTTAGGCGTAACAAACAAACTCACTTTCGTTTTTTATAATATTAGCTAGGATAAACAATCCTCTTTCCAGCTTCAACGCTCAATGTCATAATAGGGTAAACGCAACTGTTTCTGGCATTCACTCAAACGAAACTCATTAGGCAATAACTCAATCTGCACAAACACTGCCGACGATTTCCATTCTGTCACTAGTTTAAATTAATTCGAATGATTTATTACTCGTTTATTTATACGAATCGGTAAAACTTAAACGAACGTAGAACAGTGATGTGCTCATAAACTTTATCGGATTATTCGAATGGAATAATCGAATTGAGTTTAACAATGGAATTATATTTTAAACAAGATTTATGCTTCAGGGGTACTTCATAATAAACAGTGTAAAAATACAGACTAAGTTATGTTCAACCAAGAATTTTAATGGTTTGTTAGATACTTCAAAACTAAACGAGTTTTAGTATGCAGTAAAATTAGAATTTTATTTCTCTACAAAAACACATGGGAGCACGCCATTTTGTTTTTTTTAATAAACGAATCAAATAAACTTTATGACATTTTCATTTCATAATTTGTAGTAGAGTATTCTTAGTTCTGCCTACTCTTTTGATGTTCCTGAACGTTTTCTGTTGAGAAAGAATAGGTTATTATACAAATCCGTCGTATACAATTTAACACCACGCAACAAGAATGAAACAGCGACTGAATATTAGATGTATGATTTAGTCTTTAACAGGGGCAAATACATAAAATCGACGGCACGGTTGGCGCAGTGGCTGAGCGATCGACTGCTGCGCTGCGAGTCGCGGGTTCCATTCCCGCAAGGAACAAATATTTGTATGACCTGCAGATAATTGTTTCGGGTATGGCTGTTTGTATTTGTGAGCTAAATGTCTGTAAACGCACCCACGATACAGGAGAAATTCCTATTGTAGGGAAACTTAAAAAACAATTAATTAAGTTATCAAAACAAACCTTACCTAACTAAACATTACGTCTTAGTTATCCATTTAAAGGGCTTTACCTCTTACTGTCTTTGATAGTATTTTCTGACGTCTCCATCGCTTTTTCTGTTCGACGAACACAAATGGAGTTGATATTCCTTGTTTTTATTTTAAAAGTAATAACTGCGAGTACTGCGACAAAGTAAATCGGATGGAAACGCTATTGTCTGCAGTTCTTTCTAAGAGACTTTGCAATTTTCTTTTATTTTGTGATTAAGCTTATTTCTACTTATAGCCTTTTGATGTTAAACAAAGCTTTTTTAAAATTCAAAGTGGTAAATTAAGTAAATTTCATAAATATACATGTTTTATAAAGCAATACGTTTTATTATTATTAAATACTAGCTGTCTTGCGCGGTTTCACCCGCGTCTTTCGTTGCTGCCTCGCTTCCGTGGACGCGTGACGTTATATAGCTTATATTACTTCCTAATAATGAAGATTCCTATTAGTGATTTTTTTTTAATTGATCCAGTAGTTTTTGAGCCTATCCGACAAAAACAAACAAATCTTTCTTCTTTCTAAAAACTGTATATTTTACAAATAAAAAGCTATGAAAACTGAATGCGCCTGTTATAGAAGTCTTGGAACGTAAATGCACTGCACAGTATAGCAAAGCGGAGACAATATTGGAAAGAAACGACTACGTCATGTTTCTTCAATTAAACTAACATTAGTTTTTAAAAACGAAATGTGGCGCTGTGATGTTCCTCCTCCCCCCCCCCAACAGCACAGCATCATGTCTGATTGTACCTCAAAAGGAAAAAACGGAACCCTTACTACCTACATAGAAATGCCTTAAAAACTAATTTTTCATCTGTACTATCCTACCTACCCTGTTAGGTCGCCATCATTACCGTAGCGCCTTTGTCTCTTACAGCGCGCTTCAAATGAAACTCTTTTGTTCTATGAGGTAGGGGCACGAGTTGTGCGACATAAAAATATATTCGGATAAAAGAACATCGGTTTTGTGGGCTGCTTTGAGCGACCATGTTTTATTTTTAAGGGAATTTTGACGTTTGTGTGTGATGTGAGCTATGTCTTTGTTGTAATGGAGTGTTTGACTGTTGTTGTACAACGGTGGTGGTTTTATTAAATGTTAAGCATTGCATTTTTAAATTCCTGTTTTATTTTAATGTGCGTTATAGATTTATTTTTGTTCTCACGTGTATTAATTTTTCGTGTAAATAAAGTTTTAATCACACCAAAACTTTAAGATCATAATATGTATTAATAACCGAACATTTACCAACAAAACAACATAATTGCACTTTGCCCAAGTTAGTAATCTAACTCCCTTATTGCTAGTACAAACCTCAAACCCATAAACCAGTCTTCATTATCGACAAAAACTACTACTAATACAGCAGAATTGTATTTCGACTCGAAAACCGTGCAGCAACACACGGCGAAAAACCAACCTATACACATCCAGTATAACATGGTCTCGCTTTATATTTATTGCCCACACAGGGAGGGATCTGCATTAACGTATAACAAAATAGTTTTGTAAACCTTGATTGGTCGTTTTGTGTACACACTGCTAATAGTGTCGCATATTTTTTTAGCGTGTGACTATTAACGAACCTAGCGCCGCCATCTTGTTTTATGCAATGCTTAGTAATATTATAAAAGCGAAAGTGAGTTTGTTTGTTTGTTTGTTACGTCTTCACGACTTAATGGCTACACCGATTTTGATGAATTTTTGGTACAGAGATAGTTGGAACCCTGGAGACGGACATAGGATATATTTTTTTAAAGTGGGAAATGAGGGAGAAAGAGGGAAGAAAAGGGAAAACTTAGCATTGCTATTACAAATAATAAAGCGCAAGGGCAAAACCTGCAGGTAGCAGGTACCTGGAAATCAGGAAAGGGAACTATGTTACCCCGATTTTAACGCGAGCGAAGCCGCGGGGCAAAAGCTAGTAATATTATAAAGGCAATTTCACAAACACTCACCAATAGCTAGAGGGAGCTACTGGTAAATGTCAATGTCAGTCACGCGCCAAAAGAGCTATGGTGCACTAAATAATTCCCATGGCAATATGTGGTACATCTGTCGCTATTGGGCAACGTTCCAATTCAAACAAAAATAGTCACTGAAAAAGGCTTGCTTACTAAATAATAAAAATATGGAGTTACATGTTCAGCCAGTTATAGAGAATATTTCGTTTGTTACTTTGCGTTTTATTGAACACCAAATAGGCTCATAAAAGGCATAAAATTGGGATTATGACGTCCATTTTGTTCGATATTGGTGTCGGTTATAATATTTTCGGTATACCAATTCTATGGATGGTTTAATTTTGAATAAGTATCTTGTAATACAAGGTTAAACTGAATGTATATGAAAGTAATATGTGGCTTAAAATTATGTTAAATGATAAATGATAAATGATGTTTATTTTGCAAGTAGGTTTTCACAAACACTTTTACACGTCATTTTTTTTTAAAACTAGATGAGGCCGGTGTTTCGTACCCGACTACTCTGAGAAGAAACAGCCGAAACAAACTCAGAGGTCATAGTCTCTTTTAAAGTCCAGACAAAATAATCTTGGTCAACTTACATGAGGACTATGCAGATAGTGTCTGAAATGGTCTTTTTAAGAAAGCACCACACAGATTGAGTGGACCTGTCCAGTCAGTGCAAGCATTTGTCAGTTATCGTGTAGCTCAACTCATAACCTAAGGAGCTCAACGACACGACGAACAATACCAAAAAAAGGACATTTGTGTAGGTCGCTTATAGCACTCAAACTGCCAGACCTTCGTCAAAAAACAAAGTAAATAAAAGAAATGATCCACATGGTCCTCACATTTACAATAAACAAATAAAAAATAAATAATTAATGAGATCATAATGAAATCATAAAATGTCATAAATGAAAATAATAAGAAAATAAAATGTCACTAATCATAATAATAAAAAGAATGTAAAAATAAAGTAAATATTAATGTCAAAGTATATAAAATAAAGGAATAGACAATAAATAAGTGAAACAAAGGCAAATTTTGACAATTGTTAATATAGAATGTTTTTCTTTGTGTTGTTGCCTTGGTTCAAGGTTTAGTGTTATTAGAGCTCCGAAGCCCAATGACAATAACATAGGTAAGTATGTCCTGTTTGTCTGTTTGTCACAGCCATTTTACTCTAAAACTATTGGCACCACACAGTTGTATACCGAGTACTTGTAAACTGAACAATCCCTTTATTCTATTCCAAAAATAAATATAAATGTTAAAGGAAGTCTGCAGTAAAGCTATGTTTTCACAACAGCTGAACAGACTTTGATAAAATTCACAAAACTAGAAAAACGTCGAAAAAACACGTTGGTTGATCTTAAAATCGGTCATATCAGACCGCACATATTACATGTATCGTAATTGAACATTTCCCGTGGGATTATTTACGGATTTATGGACCTATCCGTATATAGTTACGTACTTTGTATTCTTTCCCAATTCATCTACCTAGTCTTTTACCTAACTATGTTGGATTGGCTTCGAATCAAGCTGGATGCAGCTGAATAAAAATACATCGACACTGATAGAAACAAACAAGCCCAATAACATATAGTATATAGGTATAGTCGCCTATACCGCATACGATATGTACGTCTTAATACACTCACAGCCAAATTAGAAAGTTGCGCACTAAAGGTGCTCACCAAAAACGTGACACATTTTCGTTACTTTAGTAGGTTTTACCCCTCGGATTTTCTCATACCGGGCGCCTTATATATGAAAATCGATTCTTAAGGAGTAAACTCCAAAAGTATTTTACATAAAGCGACTACCTATCTGACCTCCACAACCCAAATAATATTATTTAATACCATATCCCTTGATTAGACTGGTTGTTAGACTTTTGGAAAACTGACTATCTGTAACAACTGTCAAGGCCTACAATTGACAACTGGGACCAACAGCTTAACGTACTTTACAAGGCGTGGAAAAATCTCGAAATGTAATTGCTGGTCACCCATCCACGGCAAACCTAGGCAAGCGAGGATTAACCTGAAGATCGACCCGAGCAGCTTATATTATTTAGCCACGAGCTCTTTCCCGACTGATAATTAATAATTGCTTTTAGCGTATTCTTTCCTAAGTCGTCTTATACGGAAACTTTTCCAAGTTCATTCGTTTTATTTCCGAGCTCTCGCTAAACCTGCAAAAGTTATCTTTTATTAACGTTATTATAGTGCGTCACACAAAACAAAAATGGAGGTGCAATTTTCCTTTCGCTGTCTCCTGCGAACTACATCAAATATAGTACTTTTGAGTTTATTTTTTTGCAGAATAAGGTATAAAATTGTAATGTTTGTTGGCACTGGAAAAGCAAATACATTTAAACTTGTTCAATTTGCTATTTCTCTCTCCCTTGTCTTACGTAAATATATCCCTATCAGACGACGTGTTATAAGGCAAATGATTCGCCAGAGTGAAAACACAGCTAATTGCAACACTAATCACACAAACTGCAACTATACGATTTGAATTGTTCGTTGTTTCGCACAACGGAATGGCCACCAACAACACCACAATCTCTGTTTAACCTCGCAAATTTATTTATTTACCTCCTTCATTGTCAAAGTAAACATCAATAAATAACACAATAACATTACTGTGAAAACTCGGTTTAAAACATTCGTGTCTGGCTACTTTCGATTCAAAATAGCTAAGTTTGTTTATACAATCTGAATCCTCTTTGTATACAGAAAATCGCGTTGTTTGTATGGACGCGGAAAATAATTTCAAACAATGGTTATTCGATAATTGGTACATTCACCCTGTAAGGGCGAAAACCGCGGAGTTATTAATTACTAAAGGGACATTTGGGAAATGACAAATGATATTAAGGGACAAACAGGATGCTTTGATGGTCCTCTTCGTGGGACCAAAGTAATGTTATCCAGCAGACAGATCGTTTACTGGAATGCCTATCACTATCTTGTAATGGGTTTGACTGCGGTTACTCTGGGGATTTCTCAAATAATTACTTTCCATGATATTCTACAATGGATTTCCAATATATTAAGTCTTTCTGCTCTTCTTTTTTCTGTCTTAAGAACAGGAACTCGTGGCTAAATAACAGCAGTAACTTTGGTCGATCTTTAGGTTAAGCCGCTCATGCCTAGGTCGGTCTGTGGAAGGCGTAAACTCTATTGTTTTTTATTAATATTTGTCTTAAAAACTTTATCTTATATTTGGTCGTTTAGCGAAAGATATCCTTATCTTAGAGAGGTTTAGTTTTAGTTAAATTTACCTTGGACCTTTGTTACTGTATTAGCCGGCACGATATCGATGTCGATGTTTCACATCTTTAAAATAACATCTTATAAAGGTGTATACAAATCAGCTGACTAGGAATTATTCCCCAGATAAAAACTAAAATGACAGGACTATAGCCCTTGGAGCGAAATTAGTCTGGCACCACTGGTCTACAACATAACAATTACGAAGCTACTACCAAATTAGTTCGTTTACCAAAATACAAAACACGGTTTCGTAATCACTAACTTAGTTCGTTTACCAAAACAATCTTCTCCTTTCTCCTAACTATCTCATTATTTCGGGTCAGCCATCCTGTTGTTTCTCAATACCATGTCATGTTTGATTGTTCAAAGCCAGTTCATTTATGCTCGTCCACGGCAACACAGTGGCAGAATTTAATCAAGCTTTAGTCCCCAAACACGCACGCTCGAACCAATTCATTGAACTGGCATAGTCGGATCGGATACAACATCGGATTCGGATTGCAGTGACAATAATTGACGGATGAATTTGATGGGATGACGTGAACGCATATTACACACACACACACATGCACACAAAATAGTTCTGTGATTGAGTAACTGACTGACTGTCCACAGCAATAAAATTGATACGAATATCGTGAAATTTGGGTAAAACGTATTTTTTTTCTTAAATTGATATTCTAGCCTTTTTTATATAGAAACGTTACCCCACACTAGGAATTACTCCTGTATCGTGGGTTCGTTTACAATCATTTAAACTCACATACACAAACAGCCAGACCCGGAACAACTATCTGTAGGCCATACAAATATTTGTTCCGCGCGCGGATCGAACCCGCGACACGCAGCGTAGCAGTCGATGGCTCAGCCACTGTGCCAACCGTGTCGTCAAACTCAGTTTCTATTGAAAGAATTATTGGTGGAATTCGCTCTAACAATACGTTTGTTTGCGAAAGTCCAAATGGTCAGTGGAATGGTCAAAAGGATGTTTGCAATGATCATTATGTCGAATTTAAATCACTGTTATCACGTTTTTTCTACTATGTAAGGGTCGACTTACGAATACAATCATAACCGTAATCGACACTGGTCTATGTTCTCGTCATCCAATCGACTAACTAGTAGTAGTTTATTGGTTTGGGTATTTTCAAGAAGAGAATAAGATTCCCCCTAACCCCATCTTGGCGGATGGGAAGTAATGCCAGGGAGTGCGCAAAGTTAACGCAGTTCCCCTTTCCTGATTTGCAGGTATCTGCTACTTGTAGTTTTTGCCCTAGCGCCTTATTTATTGTAATAGCAATGCTTAGTTTTCCCTTTTCTTCCCTCTTTCTCCCTCATATCTCAATCTTTAAAAAATAGCTTATGTCTGTCTTCAGGGTCTCAACTATCTCTGTACTAAAATTCATCCAAATCGGTTTAGCCATTTAGGCGTGAAGACGTAACAAACAAACAAACTCACTTTCGCTTTTATGATATTAGTAAGGATTTTATTTTATTTTAAATCGTTACACGCTCATAACACGTTTAAGTACCTCAGGAATAACCCCTGATAATATACGTTTTTGTGTGCAAAATCATGTGAAAAATCAATTAAAATCCATAAAGAACGCCTAGAGATGACAAGTTAACGACCCGTCACTCTCGACAACTACTTGAACATTCAAACGCTACGTAGGGGGTAAAAACCACCCCTAATCGCTCCATTTCGTTCAGAAGGGGGGTGAAATTCGACAGAGAAATAATTGAGCCGGTCACATAGAACGAGTGAATGAACAAATAAAATTTTATTCATTCGTTCAATCGAATCATGAGTTTGTAGCATCGTTAGCATTTTATTTTATTGTGCTTTTTTAACGATATTAATATTATCTTTTATTGTTATCCTTTTTACTGTTAAAAGTTAGTCCATAAGAATTAAGTTTTGGCTTTAAAAATGTTTTTAAACTTTGTGTTGAAGCTCTCAATTGTAATTAAAATTAAATTCTTCATTTTCCTGTCCTCATCCCATTCTATTTGGGGTCGGCGCAACACGTTCTTTTTCTTCCATTCTCCCCTATCAGACGTCATGGCATCATTTACTCCTTTCTCCTTCATATCATTCCTATGGTGTAAGGAATCCATCCATCTTTTCTTTGGCGTTCCTCTCGCTCTCCGTCCATCAACATTCAGATCCATCGCTCTTTCAGTCATATGTGCTTCATCCTTCGTTACATGTCCATACTAAGACAAACGACTATAATTAAAATTAAACAAAAAAAAAATACACACAGACAGAAACAAAAAATTTAGGGATTCCGTTTCAGCTATTTGTCTACGGAACCTTAATAAGACTTTAAAAAAAATACTATTCCTTTTTTTTCCATTCTTAACTTTTAAGGATTACTTACACAAGGAGTTTTAAAAACAAGAACGTTTCTCTACCAACCAAATTAACAAAAAGCTTTTTCCTTATGAAAATCATATTTTCCAAGCTGATTTCTTAAAAGAATGGCGTATAATGAAACAAACAGCTCCTTTCAAAGCAGATTACATTACACATAATAAAGCTAAGTCGTGCCCTTCACTGTGAGCACAAGATTAAAGGCTCGGATGAGAAAGGGGAACATACGACGCCATCATTGAAATTTCTTTCGTTAAAGTTTTATAGTTCATTTATTGGTTTTTATGCATATTATTACATTTTTAAATGTTTAAAAAAAGCATAAAAAAAATATTTAAAAATATAAAAATAGTAGCCCACCGGTATCGGGAACAGGATCCAAGCTACCGGGCGGTCAGGGCTCCAGAGAAACTATACGAGCCGTGTCCAGGAGTACCGCTTTCTGTATCAAGCCCTCGATCCAGCTGCCTAACGAGAGCCTTCTCAGGTGTTGGTCGAGGCTCTTAGCAATTAAGCCATTGGCTGTAACGACTATCGGCACAATGATCGCTGAGTCCACGTCCCAGAAGTCGACAACCTCGCGAGCCAAGTCAATATAAAGTTTATTATTATTAGTGGAGACAGCTGGTTATAGACTACATCTTAGTAATAGCATTAATGCGAATGTTTGTGAGGATGGATGGATGTATGGATGTTTGTTACTCTTTCTCGATAAAACGGCTGAACGGATCTTGATGAAATTTGGCACAGAGGTAGATTATAATCTTGAATAGCACATACAGTACGGCCAACGAGAAGTGATACGAAAGGTCATTAACCTAAAGAACAACTGTGGCGTTGACAATCTAATATTTAGCTCTTTCCATCTTGTGCCTTTGTCGTAATGTCTCGTTCTCCCGGCAAAAACATGACAACGTTAAGACGGGTTCGCCAACATTCGGGCGGCCATTTTAGATGGGGTTTTAGCATGGGTTTTGTTTACATTTGGTATCGCTTCTCGTTGGCCGTACTGTAGGATACTGTAGTGTATCTATTTAATAGATATGTAAACACTGTCTCACACACACAAGTGGTCGGGTAGCTGTCACGAATGTCAACTGTCAGTCATCACGAATGGCGGGAAAGTGGCAAGGTGAAGCGGACCAGGAACGAGAACTTGGTTGTGCTGGTGAGCCTGTGATAAGTGATATATAGTGTTACCAGCTGTTGCCCGCGGCTTCGCTCGCGTTAAACTCGGTAACGCCTTGTTGATTTGTAATAGCAACGCTAAGTTTTCCCGTTTCTTCCCTATTTCTCCCTCATATCCCACTCTTTTTAAAAAATAATAGCCTATGTCCGTCTTCTGTTTCCCAACTATCTCTGTACTAAAATTCATCAAAATCGGTTAAGCCATTAAAGCGTGAAGAGGTAACAAACAAACTCACTTTCGCTTTTATAATATTATAGTAAGGATTAGCCCTGCTGGCTCTGCTAGAAACCAAATACTACAGATACTTTTTTCGATATCACGCGGGCGAAGCCACGGTTGGTAGCTAGTTTAAAATAAAGCCTTTTTTCTATAAGTGACTTTTGATTTTGATTGGACCACGGACAAACTTAGACAAGTAGATGGCGGATCCATCTTCTTCACCGGCTCTTATTATTTAACTACAAGCTTCTTTTCTTCTAAATTCACACTATCCATAAACATCACAATTCGAATAAAACTAATAATGCATGGAATATTATACCGTAAATAATTTGTTTACGCTTAACCGCAAAAGGACAAGGGGTCAAACGATATTCACCCCCTTTAGTCCCCCACCGGGTGGCTTAGTACCCTGCTGCCCAGGTGGTTTCCTATCAAGTGTTTGCACAGTTCACGTATTATATTGACGTATTGTAGGATGTAATTGGGACAGTTATTTTTATCCATTTCCAAAAATAACTCAGTAAAATATTAGAGGAATATTAAAGGACTGGCTAGAAGCTTTTGAAAGAATTTTATCATAAGTGTATACTTATGATAAAATTCTAAAGAAACGTAAAGACTACTTTTTTAAATTATTTTACACTAGCTTTTGCCCGCGGCTTCGCTCGCGTTAAATTCGGGGTAACACAGTTCCCTTTGCGCCTTATTGATTCGTAATAGCAACGCTAAGTTTTCTCTTTTATTCTACCTTTCTCCCTCACATCCCACTTTTTTTTAAATTAGCCTATGTTCGTCTCCTGGTTCCCAACTTTCTCTGTACCAAAATTCATCAAAATCGGTTTAGCCATTAAAGCGTGAAGAGGTAAGAAACAAACAAACAAACTCACTTTGGCTTTTATAATATTAGTAGGTAAGGATAAAAATTACCTAGACACAAAAACCCGAGATATATTAAGCCTCAATCATAATATATTGCTTTTGATGAACTTTAATACAGAGATAGTTGGGCATATAGGCTATTTTTTTTTAAGTGGGATGTGACGGAGAAAGAGGGAAGAAAAGGGACAACTTAGCGTTGCTATTATTCCTCCCATCTTATTTATAAAACTGGCTTTGTAAAGTACTTTGGTTATTTGTTTACAAATTCATGAAAAATAAAAAAGATTATCCTTACTAATATTGTAAAAGCGAAAGTGATTTTGTTTGTTAAGCCTAAATGACTTAACCGATTTTGACTAAAGTGAGAAGGGTGAAAGAATGATTTTTTTTTCGATCATCACGCGGGTTAAAGTTAGCGTCAGCCAAAAGTAACTATGCCACGTGAACGAAGTCGCGGGCGAAAGCTAGTCTTTTATATTTGTAGAATAGTAGCAATTTTGGCAGACCACTTCATTTTGTTTTGGTAGACGACCCACTGAAAAGAAAGGCATATATCCCCAAAAACCTTAGATCGCACCTTGCCTTACCATGCTATCGCACAGACCCAAGAGACACGGTCCACTTTAAAGTAGTTGGAAAATCTTATAAATAAATAAAATAGCAAGCGACTCAAACGATCAATCAAGTAGCTTCATTCGGGGAATCTATCCTCCGGAGGCATCTATCCCGACTTTACCCTAGTCAAAAGTCAAAGTGCACGGATGCCGTGCATAATTTACAAGCCTGAATGCAAGCTAAATAAAATAAAAAACCGGCCAAGAGCGTGTCGGGACACGCTCAGTGTAGGGTTCCGTAGTTTCCCGTCCGTCACAATAAGTGTTCCCAGTTATGAGGCCAACCGAAAAATTCGGTAATACCCGATCCAATGTAATAAGTACCTACAGCGCCATCTCTCGAGGAATTGGGTTACTAATTAATACAAAGACGTGCAATTTCGGTGTTAATTTTGGATTGCGAGAACCGATTTCAATAATTCTTTTTTTTGTTTGAAAAAAGATACGTTCAGGATAATAAAATATGTAAACAAAGTTACAAAAAAAGCTTGCATATACGATTATACTACAAACTTAGTCCAGAAATTATTTTGTACAACTTTTTGTCTTTTTTGTACAAAAACTGTTGTGTCAATCAAGTTCAAAATGATTTTCATAGAAAGTCCTTATAAAGTTCTACTTTTCGGATTTTTTTCATATTTTTTAGACTTATGGTTCAAAAGTTAGAGGGGGGGGGGACACATTGTTTTTTACTTTTGGAGCGATTATTTCCGAAATTATTGACATTATCAAAAAATGATCTTAGTAAACCCCTATTCATTTTTAAATACCTTTCCAACAATATATCACACGTAAGGGTTGAAATTAAAAGAAAAACACTTCCCACTTTACATATAGGGTGGCTACCCTAATAAAACATTTTTTTCAAATTTTTATTTCACCACTTTGTCGGCGTGATTGATATACATATTGGCACCAAATTTCAGCTTTCTAGCGCTAACGGTTACAGAGATCGATAAAGAAACTTTTTATCGACGCATGAAGAAGCTGTACGCAGCATGGAAGGGCGAGGACGGACGGACGGACGGACGGACGGACGGACAGACAGACATGGCGAAACTATAAGGGTTCCTAGTTGACTACGGAACCCTAAAAACTATAAATGCAAATGTTTGTGAGGATGGATGGATGTATGGATGTTTGTTACTCTTTCACGACAAAACGACCGAACGGATTTATTAAATTTGGCACAGACGCAGATTATAGTCTGGAATAACACATACGATACTTTTTTTTAATATCACACTGGTGAAGCCATGGGCGCCAGCTAGTTTTCTATATTTCTTTGTTCACACGATTTTATATAAACTGTTCCAGAAGCAGTTCCAATAAATAAATAAATAAATATCTTGGGACAACAGCTCACACACGGTTATCTGATCCCAAGCTAAGCAGAGCTTGTGTTATGGTAACCAGACAACTGATATACATACTTATATAATTTATAAATACAACATATTATAGATAAAACACACCCAGACACAGAACAAACATTCATGCTCATCACACAAAGTTTGTCCTGGGTGGGAATCGAACCCACGACCAGCAACAACTGCTCAGCAGTCAGGGCCACTAACCACTAGACCAACAGGCCCGTCATTCAAACAGGAACAATAAAGATTCCTCTTCATATGATACTTACCTTGTAATATAGTAGCCGGCTGTCAGTTGCCCCGACATCACGTGGTTTACGTGTCGCATACAATATTAACGGTCGTATGCAAACCGTGCATGATTTAACGGTGATTTGTGGGTCTCGTACCATTAATTTATGGTTATAAATGTTACTCGTGTAGTTGTGGTGGGAAGGTAAATTGTAAATAATGTGTTTTGATTAGAATTTGATACACGATAATATGTAGTTTGAATAAATATTCTTACCAATGTACCTACATGCCTCGCTGTGCATGCATGCGTGACTGGGTCTTCAACATAACTGGCGAAATGTGATATTTCGCCTGTTATATTACGTACTAACATACATTCCCTTTTCCTATGCTTTTAGGTAGAAACTTCATAAAGCCACTCGCTTAAAAAAACAAATGATTATCAGGCATTTTAAAGTTTTGACAAAAAGTCCACCGCAAAAAAAAAGTCCAACACATCGCAAAATATTTCTAATGGGCAGATTTTAGTTTTTAATTTTACCAGAATCAAACCATAAAAATTGTAGCAATTAATACAAATTACAAGCGAGGCTAAATAATAGCAGCCGTTTGAGTCGATTATAAGGTTAGGCCAAGCTTGCCTAGGTTGGTATGTGGATGGGTGACCACCTGTAACATACCGAGTTTCTTCCGTACCTCAGAAAGCACTCTGAGCTGTTGGTCCCGGCTGTCATTTGAAGATCTTTTACAATCGTTACAGAAAGACAGTGTCCTGAAAGTCTGACAACCACTCTTAACAACGGGTTTTGAATTACCCAGTGCTAACTGGGTTATAGATTTCAGATAGGCAGTAGCTCTATGTAAAAAAAAAGTACTGGTATTCACCTGCCTCCGGTTAGACTGTAAGCCGACACCAACATAGTTAGGAAAAAGCTAGGCAAATGATGACGAGCGAGTTTAAATAGTGACGAAGTTACTTTATTTGGATCCCTCAATTTTATTGGCACACGTCAGCAAACGTTGTAAATGCACACAATATACAAGCACAACAACTATTTCAGACAGCCTAACATGCAACCATTTAATAGTTCTCCAACTTCCATTCCGTCCAGTTTTTGAAAAGGCAAAACCACAGTATTCAAACTAGTGCCGTTAGTGACGAACTAAACATGAACCTCAGAGTGTCTAAAATACATAGACAGAGACATACCCCCTATTTCACGCACACACACCCATCTCCATTTATCATTTATTTATTTGAAACAAATCAAGTACATTGACTTGGCTCGCGAAGTTGTCGATGTTGTCGACATTGACGTGGACTCAGCGATCTTTGTGCCGATAGTCGTTACAGCCAATGGCTTAATTGCCAAAGCCTCGAGCAACACCTGCGGAGGCTCTCGTTAAGCAACTGGACACGGCTCGTATTGTTAGGAGGTTTCTTTCTCTGGATCCTTGACTGCCGGTAGCTTGGATCCTGTTCCCGATACCGGTGGGCTACTATTTTTATATTTTTTGTTTTTGATAAGAAATATGTAAAAATTCCATCTCCATTATTATTAACACTTTAAACGAGATATCCGAATTTCCAATATTTCGGCTATGTTGAAGACGCCATGATCACGGATGAACCGATGTTAATGCGGGTGGGTATTTATGTAGAAGAAAAAACGATCTACCCTCTTCCGTATACGTAATTTTGCGTTCGGTAACACTACACACAGGTTAGCCATCGTTTCTTTGGACCTCCTCTTTATACTATACTCATCCAGATTCTTGTTCACATGAACTAAACGTGGATATCATAGTTCCAAAATACACAGAAACACAGACTGTCGCACAAACATACACACACAGTGACAAAAACAAATGCACACATCGAATCTAGCTGGAACATGTAATCGTGATGCGGTCAGTTGGTTTTCCGCCTGTACGAAGTGATTTCCAGGTATACAGCATGCATAATAAAATCAAAGGTTTCGAGGATGTTATTCACAGGTATTGGTCACGTGTAGAATATTTTAAGGAATTTGTAATGTGTTTAATAGAAGGAGTTTTTCTTCGAACATTAGCCAGCCTAGTGTTAGTCTTGTTGGGTTTTATAAACCCGTTTACTTTCTGAAGCCAAGAACACTCAATTTATAATCGCTATCGCTCAGTCTTCTCAGTCTTAATAACTCGCCTTGTCATCGAATACTGAGAGATGGCGTTAGGTGTTGTACTGAACACCTAGACTTTTCCCAACTATTTTCCCATTGGCTTGCCGTATGAAAGTATAATACTACATGTTTACTTAAGAGTATGGTTGGTTATAAGTATGGTAATGAATAAAACCAATGATAATGACTGTATATGACTGTCTCCGAAACATAATTATGTTTCGGATAATTTCTTACTAATATAACCTTCTGACCTCTTTATCCCTGATCTCTACAACACAACCTTACAGTACCACTAAATATTGTGCACTATCATCCTCTTGGGATCGAGTAGCTCGTGGCTAAATAATAGCAGCCGCTCAGGCCGATGTTTAGGTTAAGCCGCGCAGCTTAGCTGGCTTAACGTGCTTTAGATCTTGCGTCTTTAGATCGTTGACCTTCTGTCAACTAACTTTCTGTTTTGTAGCTCCGTCTCTTTCCAGTTGGTGTACTTGCATCGCTTCAAAGCATGCATAATGAAGTTGGCAGGAATTTGGTTCCATGATTTACAAGATCTAACTTAAGATTTATTTTGGTCTAGAATAAGAAATACGATGCAAGAGCTCTTGGCTAAATAATATCAGCGTTCAGTTCGATGTTTAAGTAAGCCGTGCTTGCCTAAATTGGTCTGTGGATGAGTGACCACCCATTGCCATTGGTACTGTCTGTCATTTGTAGATCTTTGACCAAGTCATTTATCATTTATTTACTCTGGACGCTCTTACTCTGCACGTCTTTCTACATCGTTCTCACATATTTGTATACTCTCAATCTCAACATGAGTGTTGAAAATACGATTTTGTAACCCTTATCCTTACTAATATTATAACAGCGAAAGTGAGTTTGTTTATTTATTTGTTACGTCTTCACGCCTAAGTACACTTTATTAAATTATAATATTACTAGCTTTTGCTCGCGTTAAATTCGGGGTAACACAGTTCCCCTTTCCTGATTTTCAGGTACCTGCTACCTGTAGTTTTTGTCCTTGCGCCTTATTTATTGCAAATTGCAATGCTAAGTTTTCCCTTTTCTTCGCTCTTTCTCCCCCATAACTCAATCTTATAGATATTATTTTATTATTATAGAAAAATAGCTTATGTCCGTCTCCAGGGTCCCAACTATCTTTGTACCAAAATTCATCAAAATCGGTGCAGCCATTAAAGCGTGAAGAGGTAACAAACTCACTGTCGCTTTTATAATATTACTATGGAATAGTAAGGATGTAAACAATTGTCGGTTGGTTTATAAAGTAAAATAAAACTTTGTTCACTATAATCATCGTCTTTACGCACTGTAGATTTCGACCGATCATAGATAGGTCCTAACTCATTCTAACAATCAATGTCCAATTGGCCATTGATCTGTGTAACACAAAGGGACCATCACCACGAGATATTCGGCCTGGTCATTGTCACTTCAGTGAAGCTAATTGTCGAGATTGTGTATGGCTATTGACTGTTCATCAAAGATCATGTCTTGGTTATATTCAATAGAATTGGGACAATGGTTTCTATCGAACGGCGTATTTGCTGTGAAGTATAGTGCCAATTAGAATTTCTAGTAGTAGGTATTTCTCGCGGTTTTGTTTTGTTCTATAGTCCGGGATCCTTTTATAATTAATACTAGCTGTGCCTAGCGGTTTCACCCACTGCTCAGGGGGTCTAAAATGGATACTTAATCCTTTCCTTTCCTTACTAATATTAGAAAAGCGAAAGTGAGTTTGTTTCTTACGTCTTCACACTTAAATGATCAAACCGATTTTGATGAATTTCTGTACAGAAAATGTTGAGACCCCGGAAACGGACATAGACTAAAAAAAATAGAAAAGGGGGAGTAAGAGGGAAGAAAAGAGGCGAGAAAGATTTTTGTTCGATCATCACGCAGTTTAAAGTTAGCGTTAGCCCAAAGTAACTATGCGGAAGCTAGTAATGCAAATAATTTAGATTAAGTAAATATTGACATTGTATCACAATTTAATGGATGGCAACAAAATAAAAGCCATTTTTTAATTGAGAACTGAAAGTTTGGTAGGAGGCATTGTGAAGAATCTTGTTCCACTTTGAATAAAGCATATATCTAGCTAAATATCTACATAGGAGCAGGCATAAACCACTACACAAATGTTCCCACATCCTCCATATTTCCTGTCGAGTCACCGCACACGTCGGCAACGTAAGATAATGACTCCATTACCAACACTCCGGGATAAATGGACGCTGTACCAACTTAATAATGCAAAGTGGCTGAGTGATGAACTTTAAGCATAGAATGTTTTATAGTAAACACTAGCTGTGCCCAGCGGTTTCACCCGCTGCTCACTTAGGGGTTTGAAAAATAGATGTTGGCCGATTCTCAGACCTACCCGATATGTACACAAAATTTCGTTTAAATCGGTCCTGCCGTTTCGGAGGAGTATGGGAACGAAAACTGTGACACGAGAATTTTATATAGTAAACAGCTTTAAGGTGGGATCTTACTTAACGAGAGGGTAGGAATGATGGAATAAATTACACAAAGGAACTTTCCTTTGTGTAGGTTTGTGGCTTCGAATCACACTTCCCTTGGCAAGTGTCACAGGCTGTAACTCGGTCGTTCCAGCTAGGGTTGTCAACAATTACAACAACAACCGGGAAGGAAAATAAGCAGTATTTTAGACAAGTGGAGAGTATTTTTTTAACATTTTACTCTATCTTCTTCAACAAGTCCTTGTAGATACCAGTTATGCGTTTATAACGGTATGGTGTACCCCACCTAGTTTCTTATTTGGTTCAACAGTAAAAAGTACAAAGCAGTGAAAAACCGTATGATACTGCTTTTAACAGTACTGTTGGTAACCCTAGTCCGGGCTAATACTAAATGGGTCACCATTGCTTATACTTATTAGTCACTAGCTTTTGCCCGCGGGCAAACACAATTCGGGGTAACACAGTTCCCGTTGCGCCTTATTGATTTGTAATAGTAACGCTAAGTTTTCCCTTTTCTTCCCTCTTTCTCACTCACGTCCCACTTTAAAAAAAAATATTAGCCTATGTCCGTCTCCTGGTTTCCAACTATCTCTGTACCAAAATTCATCAGAATCGGTTTAGCCAATAAAGCGTGAAGAGGTAACAAACTCACTTTCGCTTTTATAATATTAGTAAGGATAGTCACAGTATCTCTGAAATCATCAAATGACTTCTCCCACTCTGGGCACAGCGCAAAGAGTATCAGACTTGTACTGACTAAAACCCATCCATGTTCCTTCTTTTGCCCCAACCCGCAATGGCACTCAAGAACCCCTCAAATTCGCTGACATCTCTTTGAAACGCATGTGCAACAGAGAGCGGACTCCACAAGCTTGCGCCTACGGGGTATCATCTCGCGGGTAATATAAGCCAAGCTTGCTGCCACGTTCGGAAATGCTGGCGCCTCTCGTCACGTAACCAATAACGAACAGCTTGAAAGTTTTGCGGTTGCACACTTCTTGTATGAAATACCAAGCTGTGCTCTTCCACGTATCGCTTCAGGAGATTGCTAGCTATAAAAACATTTTTTTGAAAATTAAACTGATAGGCAGTATGGTAGTATGGTAGTAATTATAGCTTGATTGTCAAAAAATATATTTACCATGTTTCACATAACATTATGCCTGTATTCCCTAAAGGGTTCGGCACAGGCATACCTGATAGTACACCCACTGTTGTCGGAAGGCTTTGGGAGACCAGGAACGTTAGGATCCTTGAAGAAAATGACAACCACGGCTTGACAACACTGGCCACTCAACTTTTTTTTGTACTTCTTATTTTGAAAATCTATTTACAAAAAAAAAACATTTTAAAAGGTTCCATTACGTTTATGTTTTAAGCCCCATGTAATAAGGGCGAGCCTATTGCCATCAACCGGGCATCAATAGAGACTACGTGGCTGTCAATGAGAAGGTCCTGATGAAAAAACCCGAAAATACCACCACCATATTCCGTCAGGAATCTTCAGTTCGATGGAAACACGAAACAAATATTTGTATGACCTACAAATAGTTGATCCGGGTCTGGCTGTTTGTGTATGTCAGTTTAAATATTTGTAAACGCATACACGACACAGGAGATTTTTTTAGTGTAGGGCAACGTTTATTTTAAAATAATAAAAATAAATAAATTGTTACGCCCCGGCTATTTTGAATCTGTTCCTGACTCTTAGAAAAACCATTTAAAAAAAATAACTGTTGAAATATAAGCGTATAGTAATATACACCTTCTTAACAAGAAATTCAGGCAAGAAATTGAGTTATGATTTATTCAACACTTTCAGTAGCAATATATTCCACTTTCATCTAACGTAGAAACTGTTTTGCACCCCTGCCTCCTCACATCACTCCTCACTTGAGTACGTGAGAACTTTGAAATAGTTAATTAAAGTTGGTCCTCTCATCAACCAATTACAAATTATGTTTATACTTGACTTGCTTTTGCCCGCGGCTTCGCTCGCGTTAAATTCGGGGTAACACAGTTCCCCTTGCGCCTTATTGATTTGTAATAGCAACGCTAAGCTTTCCCTTTTCTTTTCCCTTTTCTTCCCTCACATCCCACTTTTTTCAAATAAATATTAGCCTATGTCCGTCTCCTGTTTCCCAAATATCTCTGTACCAAAATTCATGAAAATCGGTTCAGCCATTAAAGCATGAAGAGGTAACAAACAAACAAACTCACTTTCGCTTTTATAATATTAGTAAGGATTTCTTCTTAGTCATTCAGTCTTGACAGAGTGGTTGTGGTAGTGGAAGGTCGCTTACAACTGCGGTGACTGGCTTCGTGATATTTTTCCACGCGTGTTTCTCTCTCTCTCTCTCTCTCTCTCTCTCATAGAAAGCAAGCCAGTTATTTTCGTTTCGTCTTTTTATTACACATTGAGAAATGTGGTGTCGCGACGATTATTTTTGTTTAGTGGATACAGGTTTTTTGTACATAATAAATAATAACTTCGTTCCATCCAGGTGTCCCTTGACACCTCTCAAGTTTTTTGGTATGAATAAGATTATCTTATTTAAAGACTGATGTGTACCACTGCAGTGCAAAGGCATCCCTTCACTCATTTCATGTTTTCCTGTCATTTGGGCCCTATCTTTTTGTCAAGAGTCCAGCCTGTCACTACGTCTGTCCTTTTGCTACCATCACCGGGTCTTGTTGTTCGGAACCCAAACTGTTGCTGCTTTTTCCCAATTTTGACGCGACATGCGGCTGTTCTGGCCGGCCTTGTTCCATATTTATTTTGCGGCTGTGCAAAACGTCTTTGATTTGGGTCTAGAATCGAAGTATCCTACTGTCGAGGTTGCGGGTTGTTCAAAAGAGATACCGCGGTCCCGAAACGTAAAGGGCAATAGAAGGTACACGGGTGGGTTTTAGTCAGTACAAATCCCACACTGGGGTGGCCGCTCCGCCCAGAGCGGGGGAAGATATTTGATGATTTCCAATATGCAAAAAAAAAGTATCCTACTGTTTTTTATACACTCAGAAATATGGACTCCTAGTATGCTTCGTTCCTTCGTATAGTCAAGATTATCTTAGTTATAATTATGATAATAAATACCTCATCAAAATCCATTGTGCAGTAGTGCAGCAAAATAACCACTAAAAAAAAATAACCGATCACACAAAGGAACATGAAAAGCGACTTTATTTTATACTGTATATTATACTCGTAGAAAGACGAATAAATGACCTCACTGCACAGTGGGGAGAATTTCCAGTACAGAGATGCTTAAACTTAGTACAAACGTGGTTTTAAGTGCTAGCATTTGTTTCTCTCTAAGAGAAGAATGTGTAGGAGCATTGTCTTGCTTTTTCCTGAATGGGTAGTTGGAAACACTTGTGGTGTTCACATTTACTTTGTGTGATTCAAACAGTTTAATTTACTATAAGGTTTTATTGACGCCCTGTGACTAGCAAATAATATTACTATCCTTACTTAAATTGTAACAGCGAAAGTGAGTTTGTTTGTTACGTCTTCACGCCTAAGTGGTTAAACCAATGTTGATGAATTTTGGTACAGATAGTTGGGACTCTGAGACCCTGAGACGGACATAGGCAATTTTTTTTTAATGACAATTGAGGGAGAAAGAGGGAAGAAAAGGAAAAAGTTAGCTTTGCTATTAACTACAGAACCTGCAAATCATGAAAGGGGAACTGTGTTACCCCAAACAAGCAAAAGCTTGTATTACTATAAAGAGACCAAAGTTTCACAAAAACTTACAAATAGTTTTGTTTGTGAAATTCTAAATTGAAGTGTTGACAGACAGTATCTGCTTAACCTTTTCCCAACTTTATTTTAATGGCCTTCCAGTCTAACCTGGTGTCTAGTAACTGGAAGTTTATCTGACCTCCGCAACCCATTTAGTACAATATCCCGTGATAAGTCTGGTTGTTAGACTTTCGGGATACTGAATATCTGTAACGACTGTCAAAGATCTACTAATGGTCAAGTGCGAGTCGGACTCTAGGTAACTAATAAAAGCACCGAACATTACTCTAACAAAAAGATAAACTGCATTGAAGGACAAACTTAATTTTGCCGTTGAAAAACTGTACATACCATACATCGACATAGGTCGCGGTTAGTGTACCAATTGCAATTAAGTTTGTATTCACATTTTTTGTTGCATCTACTAATTAACCGTTTTCAGACTTCCCCGCTCTAGGCGGAGCGGGGTGAAGTGTAGGAATGTCGGATTTATGCCTTCACCGGTATTCTATCATATTGCTTCTTGCCAAATTTTTGGTTTAAACGTTTTTAACTTAAATTTTATTTAAGGTAGGTCTTGGACCTAGAATAATAAAATTTAAGGAAGAAAGTATCCTCTAGAATTTGATTTTCTTTGCAAATGTATGGAAAATGCAACATAAACAACCATACCTATTGATTGAGATGGATGGATTGTGTAAGGAATGATATAAAGGAGAAAGGAGTAAATGATGCCGTGACGTCTGATAGGGGAGAATGGAAGAAGAAAACGTGTTGTGCCGTCCCTAAATAGAATGGGATAAGGGTAGGAAAATGATGATGACCTGTTGATTGGGTAAACTTAGAAGGTTAGATTTTTCACAGTTCTAAGGGACCGCAGACGTAGTACCTACTTAGTATTATATAGTTACACAGATAAAAGGGCTTGACAGACAGACAGAGGGACAACAAAGTGATCGATTTCGTTTCTTCGTTTTGAGGTATGGTACCCCACAATTAATAATGTATGAAAGTCAAACGTGTTTTTTTTTTTCAACTATAATAATATTAAAAGGTATAAGGATCTTGTATAAAACTAAACACAAACAGTCGTAACGTAGAAATAAGAATTTCGCTAAAAACAAACATAATACAAAAACGATTTGTCAAGCTTTCAAAAGTGTAGGTACGTATACCGGTCACTATCTCAACACCCAGATCAAAACAGACGTGACACCTGACGAAAATGGTACGCGACGTTGAATATTGCGGTTGACAAGGATAGTCTTTCTAAAAACTTTCAGAAAACGACACTTAAAAAAATGTAGAAAATAAATGGAACTGAGTTCCTATAATTTCAGTAAATACTCAAATCTAATCAAATGATCTTTATTGTGGATCATAGGACAGCTGTTGTCACCACCCACCCTTTGGCCCCTAATATAATAAGTAGAATAAGAAAAAAAATATCTCACCTAAAAAATATATAAAATAAATCATTCAATATTTTTATAACACCAATAACGAATATTCAAATCGTATGTTCACAGAACACATCATGACAAGGGGAGATTGTATTCTGTCAGTGATTTGTCGGCAAAGAAATCTTTATTTGACTAATAGCACTTGAAACACAACAAAACAATAAATTAAAACAGTTTTTGTACTTCGTTTTTCGATATCATTTTCACTGTTGTCCACTCATGTTCTTATGTAGAAATGTTCTGATGTATTTACGATTTAAATTCTCTCTCTCACACAATTGCATTACCAATCAACTTGCGAAGTGAAACTACTGCCGCTTGTCTCTTTTATGTAAAATCAAATCCAAGGTACCGAAGTAAGCACTCATCATCTGCCTAGCCTTTTCACAACTATTTTGGGGTCGGCTTCCAGTCTAACCGGATGCAGCTGAATATCAGTATTTTACATGGAGCGACTGCCTATCTGACCTCCACAACCCAGTTAACACTGGGTAATACGATACCCCTTGGTAAGACTGGTTGTCAGATTTTCGGAACACTGACTACCTGTAACGACTGTCAAAGATCTACAAATGACAGCCGGGACCAACGGCTTAACGTGCTTTCCGAGGCACGGAGGAAACTCGGTATGTAACAGACCAACCTAGGCAAGCGCAGCTTAACCTTAAGATCGACCCGAGCGGCTGCTATTATTTAGCCACGATTTATGAGCCCTAACTTAATGAATTTGGGGACGACCGGTAACAGCCTGATAATGTCCCATTTTGTAATGAAGCTGAGAAAAACTTGAGCTCTAACAAAGTCTTGTGTAGACTTACTTAGGGAATAATTGGTTTCAGGGATTTATTTGGTGTTTACCTTCTGTTGATTTACACAAATTAGTGGTTATTTTATATAATTGCTAGCTTCCGCCCGCGACTTCGAGCGCGTGGCATAGTTACTTTGAGCTAACGCTAACTTTAACCCGCGTGATGATCGAAAAAAAAATCTTTCTCTCCCCTTTTTTCCCTGTATCTCCAATTTCCTCACTTTTTTTTCCAGGGTCAGTCCCTACTATCGCTAGACCAAAATTCATCAAAATCGGTTTGGCCATTTAGTCGTGAAGACGTAACAAACAAACTCACTTTCGCTTTTATAATATTAGTAAGGAAAAGGATATTTATATTATACTAGCTGTTTGCGCGGTTTTACCCGCGTCGTTGGTTGCTGCCCCGGTCCCGTGGGTAGTAGCGTGATGTTCTATAGCCTATGTTACTTCTAGATAATTAAGCTTCCTATTAGTGAAAATTAGTACAGTAGTTTTGGTATTCGATACAAACAAACAAACAAATTTTTCTTCTTTATAATGTAAAGATTTCTCTTTATAATTTAAAGAGGAAATATTTTTTTGTTTGTAAATATAAGTATGGATTTGAAATAGATTTAACATTCATTTGACTTTGTTTTGTTTCAACACACTTATTTTAATTTTGGTTTTTGCAATACTAGTGATTTCTTATAATTTATTTAATTTAAATTCGGGTTAACTAATTTCATGTATTTTTTATGATTACCTTGTTGTGTAATATGGTTTTAGTTTAGGCAGTTTCCAATTTAATGATTTTATTTTATTTATAACTAGCGAAATGTAAGTTATATATGGTATATCTCTGCTTATTCTTTCTAAGATTATAGGTGTGATGTAACGTAGGCTAAGAATCAGCATTTATTGAACGTCAAAATGAAATACCATTTTACCCCAAAAAGACCTCCTTTCGCGATTTTATCCTAAAGTTTAAGCTTTGTAGAGGGAACTGTAGGCCTACTATGACATCTTAAAGCAGAACTTATTCCACTGAGTGAAAGAGATGGTGCTAGACACCCTGTATAGCTCTGTCCCTTTCCCTCAGCGGACTAAGTTCTGCTTTAACACGTCATGGTAGCCGAGGGCCTATTCAGGCGCTTTCTAAAAGTGATATTTCTACAACATTCATCTAGATTTACACAAGCTTCGGTAGTTAACATTTTCGATTCTTCTATCTTTATTTAAAATACGTCCATTTATCTAGCTAGGCCATGCCAATCAGAATAAAACATTATTAAAACTCTTCATAATAATATACATTTGACCTTATTATAATGTAATTAAAATCAACTTCAGATCTGTTGCTATGATTGAACTATTTCAAAAAAAGGTTTAATTTATTCATTCTTTCATAAATATTAAACTCGAACATTGTTCAAATTTCTTTTATTTCTATGAACCAAATTTCATTTCAGATCTATTATCAAATTACTAGCTTTTGCCCGCGGCTGCGCTCGCGTTAAATTCGGGGTATCACGGTTTCTCTTTCTTGATTTGCGACCTGTAGTTTTTGCCTTATGGATTGTAATAGCAAAGCTTAGTTTTCACTTTTCTTCTCTCTTTCTCCCTTATTACTGACTCAAAAAAAAATTGCTTATATGTCTCCAGGGTCCCAACTATCTCTGTACAAAAATTCATTAAAATCGGCTTTCTCCCTCATATCCCATTTAAAAAAAAAATAACCCCAACAAATAGGCCCAACTATCTCTGTACAAAAATTCATCAAAATCAGTTTTATGATAATTATGTGTATAAGTATTAGTGCTCCTTTTACGTTGTATATTATCGCTCCTCTATCAGTAAGATATCGGCCTACTCTTTACACGATGCGTACATTACACTGTCAAAACATTCACTGAATGAGTGAATGAATGAATGAATGTTTTGTTTCGCGAACAAAACGCGACTAATGTAACGAAAGTAATGGAAGGTATTGTGTTCGGTGAGTGAATGATAAATAAGTTTTGGGTAAAATATGAATATGTAATTCATTACGAATGATTGATATCTATGTAAAACGAGTTGTTGGTTACGTAAACAAAAGAGGTGTTAACAGAAATGGCAGAAAAATCATCTATCATTTTATTGTATTTACATACTAAAAGCTAGGCAGATATTATAATGAAGGCAATCATGCATCGGGGTTGCGAGTTGTTCGAAACAGATACCGCGGCTACGGAACGCAAAAGGGCAATAGAAGGAACATGAGTGGGTTTTAGTCAGTAAAAGTCTGACACTCCCCGCGCTCCGCCCAGAGCGGGGGAAGTTATTTGAAGGTTTCCCACCCAAAAAAAAGGCATCATATACATGTTTCATTATCAGAAAAAATTAAAGGGAGTCGTTTATCTTTGTATGGACATGTTATGAGAAGGGACGAAGCGCATGTGACTGACTAAAAGAGTGATATATATGAATGTTGATAGATAGAGAGAGAGAGAAAGCCAAAGAAAAGATGGATGGATTGTGTAAGAAATTATATGACGGTGAAAGAAGTAAATGATACCGTGACTTCTCACAGGAGAGAATGGAAGAAAAAAATCGTGTTCCGCCGACCCTAAATAGAATAGGACAAGGGTAAGAAAATTATGATGATCATCAGCTACCCAGCCTGTTCCCAACTATGTTCTGGTCTCCTTCCAGTCTAACCGTAAGCAGCAGAATATTAGAATTTTACATAGTATGACGGATTTTACGATACCCCTTCTAACTACTAACTAACGACTAGTCATCAAACTTTCGGGTCACTGACTACCTGTCAAAGATCTACATATGACATCTGGGACCAACGGCTTTAAGTGTTTTCCGAGAAAAAGAGGAAACTTGGTTTGGGTGGTTACCCATTAACGGACCACCCTAGGGAGACGTATCTTAAGATAGAGATTGATCCGAGCTACTGTCGTGGTTTAGCTACAAGATGCTACTACTGGTGTCCTAGCGTATAGACAGATAGATAGAATATTCTTTATTATGTACACCATACAAGTAACAAGAATAACACTAGACAAACTTAGAAATAGGGTGGCACAATGGGCGGTCTTATCGCCAAAAGCGATCTTTTCAAGACAACCTTTGGATGGATTTAAGAAGAGGAGAAACAGTACTGTAGGTAGTCTGTGGCGTAACATTTTCAAAATTAATAAAAAAAAAATAGTTAATAGTATTATATTTGTCTTATTTCAGATTATTCGAAGAAAACGAAGACCTACTCCATCTATTCGAAAAATTCGGCGAGTTGAAGACAGCTGAGGCCCAGATGAGTTCCGAGGAACTTGCTGAACATGCCACGAAGGTCATGCATACCTTGGATGAGGGCATCAAGGGTTTGGGAGACGTGGACGCGTTCTTCGCTTACATTAGGCATGTGGGAGCCACGCATCATCAGGTGCCTGGGTTCAAGGCGGAGAACTTTTGGGTTAGCAATTGTTTTTGTTTGTTTGTTATTTGTATCTTCTCAAAACTGAGGTTAATTATAAAAGCATCGAGTTTAATAACTCAGTTTTAGAGTCCCATTCCTCAAAAGGAAAAAGACAGAGACATTATAGAATCACTTTATTATCCGTCTACCTGTCTGTCTATCAAGACCTTTAATCTTGAGAAAGCGTAGAGGTAACAAGTTTTAAACACAAGTAGTCAACTAAATGCTGACTTCAAAATCTAACTAAACCTGGGAAAACCGGTTAAGACCGAGTCAGACTAGCACACCGAGGGTTTCGTACAAACTTGCTACATAAACGGCTATAACTTTTGACTGCGTAGACTTAAAGGGTTGATTTTCACAGCACAAGGTTTGTTTAATAAATAACGATTGTAGTGGAACAATATCCACTATAGGCGAAAGAGACTGAACTCCACGATACACTATCCTAGTGTGCAGTGTCATTTAAATTGTGTTTCTACTTTTTTTGTTGAACAATAAATACATAAATAAACAAAAAGACCACAGACCGACAGACAGACATATCGACAACAAAGTGATACGCTTTCCATTTTTTTGTTTTTGAGGTACGGAACATAAAACTTACAATCGTTATTTTAATTGTAAGTTTTATGAAGTCAAAACACATTTAACAAACACATTTGCAAGCACTTGGAAGTCAGAACAAAATAGAAACTTTAAATCCGAAGTGATTTTCTTCAATATTTTATCTCCACAATTCGAATATCCACCAACCGGTAATACTTGGCTCTCTGCCAACCATGAAGGTAAAAGAGCATGAACGTTAAGCATCTCATAATTCCCGGATGAAAGGTTAACTGAATGTACACACGGCCGCAAGTCAACCTATAATAATAATAAATAAATAAAATAAATATCTTGGGACAACTCACACACGGCTATATGATCCCAAGCTAAGCAGAGCTTGTGTTATGGTAACCAGACAACTGATATACATACTTATATAATTTATAAATACATACATATTATAGATAAATCACACCCAGACACAGAACAAACAATAATGCTCATCACACAAAGTTTGTCCTGGGTGGGAATCGAACCCACGACCTCCGGTTTAGCAGTCAGGGCCACTAACCACTGGACCAACAGGCCCGTCCTATTCTAAACTAATATAACCATACCAACTCCAATAAACAAAAACGAGTCGTTTTGCTTACGGATAGTAAGATTTTGACATAAGTCTCATAGAACTTATGTAAAAATACTACTATTCGTAACCAAAACGAATCGTTTTTTGTTTATTGGAACGGGGTGTAAAAGCAGAACTTATTCCACTGAGGGAAAGAGACAGAGCTATACAGGGTGTCAAGCACCATCTCTTTCTCACACAGAAATAAAAACTGCTATTAAATGTCATGGTAACCCATCAGCTACCCTACCATGACGTGTTAAAGCAGAACTTATTCCGCTGAGAAAAAGGGACAGAGATATACAGGGTGTCTAACACCATCTCTTTCACTCAGTGGAATAAGTTCTGCTTTAAGATGTCATAGTAGACCTACTGATCTCTCTACTACGGATCGCACCGTAGTAGACAGATCAGGTTAAAATAATTTTGTATAAGTTGATGTGCCGTCGTGTGTACCCAAAACGTTTATAAGAGATCTACCTACGTTGGTCGTCGCTTCTACGCGCCATGTTTCTGAAATGCAATATCGTCCTTTTTGGTTATAACATAAGAACCGTGTTGCTCGGAAATTATGGAGGAATTTTTAACCTTCATGATAAGAGTTGAATTTTTCATTTGAGTTGTTCCAAAATGTTCTCTTTTTAACGGTATTTTTTTTTTCGATTAGAAATTATAACCTTGTGACCACTGTCAGTCTTATGACTATTTGGTAGGGTCAAATAAGGATAGAAGAACAGAAGCCAAGTGCGAGTCGGATTCGGGCCCGAAGAGTATCGTACCATCCTTACTAATCCCAACTATCTCTGTACCAAAATTCATTAAAATCGGTTTAGCCATTTAGGCGTGAAGAGGTAACAAACAAACTCACTTTCGCTTTTATAATATTAAGTAAGGATTCATATTATTAACCTATTATAATGCTACTTAAGCGGCTATTTTAGACCCCCAGAACTAAAGTAAAAACATCCCACCAAGAAATAAAACGTAAGTCTTTCCTATATACTCATAAAACCAATTCAGCGGCATAACTGCCTCGTTAATAAAATAAATACAACAGAAAAGTTAATTAAAACCATAAAAACAGTTTACCTTCAAACAAAGATTAATTAATTACTCAGAACGTCAATTCTCTCAGTGTTTAATAAGAACTTAGAACAAGTATAATGCTTCAAACGAACAAGTTCGAAGAAATAAATGGAAAATACTGAAAAGGATTTCTGAAAATACTCTTTCTTTGTCGATGCACTTGGTCACGGCGTTCAAAGACAGTAAAGTTTTCTTGAACTGAGTAAAACAACAGCTTTTTCCTGCAAGTGGACGGACAATGATTGTTTCAATAAGTTGCCAATTAAAAGTATTTAGGACAATATGGTGGGCTATTAAGAAAACATCAAGGAAAATATTAGCCTTATTTATGTTTTTTTTTATTTAGACATCTTTGTACAAGAGAGGAGCTCGTGGCTAAATAATTAGCCGCTCAAGTCGATCTTTAGGTTAAGCCACGCTTGCCTAGGTTGGCCTGTGGATGGGTGATCACCCGAGTTACATACCGAGTTTCCTCCGTGCCTCGGAAAGCACGTTAGTTGCTCAGTCGCTCCATGTAAAGTACTGATATTCAGCTGCATCCGGATAGACTGGAAGCCGACACCAACATAGTTGGGAAAAGGCTAGGCAGATGATGATCTTTATACATAAAACCATGAAAGTTCCTCTGCAAATTACGTTAAAATCAGTGATTTCCTCCTCACATTCCTCCACTTACCACCATCCTAATAAACGCTCAGAGATATCCATAATAGGTGCCTTCCAAACTTTGCAGACACAGATTATTGATCGTTTTTTGTTATTAGTAGATTGCAGGAAGCAGCTGCTATTGCTGCTCTTAATGTACCTTTGGGCGTTAGTATATTGTATCTCGTCTTAAAAGATCTTATTAGAAGAAAAACCTCAAAGAAAATATTGTATTGTTCTGCATTCTAACGAAATGAAAATGAACGCCTCGTTGGTTTTGTTGGTTTCAGGGTCTTTTTTTGGGGTGGGAAATCATCAAATAACTTACCCCGCTCTTGGGCGGAGCGGGAGGGAGTGTCAGACTTGTACTGACTAAAACCCACCCAGACACAGACAAAGACGGTGTCCAGACTTTTGGCTCAACACAAAACTTAAGGATCTCAATTAAAACATAAGCGACTTAACTCCAAACAAAAGCAGCTCGACGATCAATATCAATTAATTTAAAGCAACATAGTCGAATTTACAGAAAAAAAAAACATGTAGCGATAAAATATGATGCACGAAAAGTTCTAAAATTCATAAATACCCACAATCAATATAATAACCTAACAGCAGAAGTCGAGAAGCCCATCAGACACAAAACCTGTCTGGTCAGAGGATCTTCCCTTTTTCCATGCAGGATCCGGAACCTTACACCTTATCCCTCAAGCTTTAAAGACTCAAATCGAAAGCAAAGCATTTAGCTCAAGTAACCCAGTTGCAGACATTTGAATTAAAGAAACAATGACAACAATAAAATAAAGCCAAAGTCCCAGTCACAAGGCAAAATAACGGTGAAATTATTGTAGTTGCCCATTCCAAAGCTTAGATCTCTATGGTGAAGAATCTCCATGGACAGTCTTTTAAAATTGTATACATCCTGCCCTTTTCAATAATCTTTTGTTCTTCAAAATCAAAAGTCATTTATTCAAATTAGGCTGAAAATCAGCACTTTTTGAACGTCATATTACAAGAGACAGTCCCACAAAAACGCGCCACTTCCTTGTTCTTGCTTGTCCTTGTTTTAGCTGGGAAGAAGTGGCGTAACAAACTCCCAGCAACACATCTGTCTGTCACGTGGAAGAACCAGATTTTTTTTCTTAGTCAAATATTCCACTTTAATCATAAATTACTGAAAATCACACCAATAGCAGAAGGATAAAAAATACCACAAATTATTTGCTCTAAGCAAACAGTTCCCTTATCGGTTGATTGCCTTTCACACGATAGCCTCGGATGGGGCTAATCATCTGGCCAAACATATCGGGTGATGTGATTTGTGAAGCGTTGTTATTCAAACAACACCCTAAATCAACGGTTTCCTTCCTTATATTAGAATAATGTATCTCTTTCGAGTTCCGGGAAAAACAACCGAAATTATTAGAAGAAAAAACAAAAGATACAGATCAGTATTTTTCTCTTAGTGGAAATCATCAAATAATTTCTCTGCCCAGTGTGCGAAGTGTCAAACTTTCAATGGAAAAACCCATCTATGTTCCTTTTTATGCCCTTTGTGTTCCAGGGCCTTCGATCAAAAGTATATTATTAATCGAAGTCGGAGGCCGTGGTATCTCTTTCGAAAAACCCGATACTCCGAGCGGACGAAGTGTCAAATTTTTACTGGAAGAACCCATGTATGTTCCCTTTGTGTTCCGGGACCGCCGGTATCTCTTTCGAAAAACCCGATACTCCAGTAGGCAGTGGCTTTAGCAGGCCTCTCTGCTTTGTTGACATCTCTTTGAGACGCTTCGTCACTCGTCACTTGGTATATTTATTCACTTCATCGCTCACCGTACACAGACGCGCGTCTTTGGTGACTGGGAGTCGTCGCAGCACCCGACTCCCGAAGCGTCTCCTGTGGCGGCTGGGTTGGTTTAAGGTTCTCTCAAATCTGTCTATATATGTAATAACATAATTAAAAACTTGAGAGGTGTCAAGGGACACCCGAATAGAACGAAGTTATTATTATATAAACCTGTATACACTCAACAAAAATAATCGTCGCCACACCACACTGATCAATGAAAAGAAAGACGAAAATAACTGGCTTGCTTTCTATAAGAGAGAGAGAGAGAGAGAGAGAAAGATAGAGAAACACGCGCACGGCTTACAACTATAGCAAAAAGTGTCGTTACAAATTTCGATCTTAATTTTTTCTGTCTAGCCTTTCACAACGCGCGATTAGGAACTTCGATCCAAAAACATATAACAGAAAAAAATATTTATTAGAATATTGTGTTTTTTTTACAGAAAATCGAGCAGCCTTTTCTACAAGCTGCTCAAACGACTCTCGGAGAAAGATACACGCCGAACATAGAAACCATTTACAAGAAGACCATCAAATTCATCTTGGAGAACCTGGTGAAGGGCTATGAGGACTCTAAGGTGGAAAACGGGAACGCACAATCTTGACAGGAGAAAAACTACCCTACCACGACGTGTTAAAGCAGAACATATTCCGCTGAGGGAAAGGGACAGAGGTATACAGGGTGTCTAGGACCATCTCTTTCACTCAGTGGAATAAGTTCTGCTTTAAGATGCCATAGTAGGCCTACTGAAGAGACTAAATTTAGTGTCATAAGTTTTTAAGAGTAAAGTTACCTTATAAAATAAGTGGAAATTAGAGTTAAAAACTTGTCGAGATAAGTTCACAACCTTTTTATTTTAATCAGCACTATCTTCATTTAAGCCCGCAACCATTTGAATTTAAGCCATCTTTTTAGGGTTTAATTTCTCAATAGGAAAAACGGAATCCTTATATCATCAGTTTGTTGTTTGTCTGTCTGTCTATCAAGACCCTCGGGAACGCGTCATGATTATAAATAGAAATTAAAACTTTATACTGAAAATCAACCCTCTAAGAGTACGCAGTCAAAAGACATGGCCGTTTAAGACGTAAATTTGTACAGAACCCTCGGTGTGCGTTTCCGTCTCGCACATGGCCGTTTTTTCGGCTCACAGCCATCAATCATTCTTCTTCAAAAGTAATAACAGCATAATAGACAAAATTGACAACGTCGATGTCATGTCATGTCATGTATGTATGTGTGTGTGTTTCTCGATTTACTCAAAGTTCTTCCACTAAACTTCTAAGAGACCTTTTTATTTTTTTCTATACATTAAAATAACTTAAATTCACTTATATAAACACTGAACTTGGGAACTCTGCCAAGATACCAAGACCTAAGGCGAACTTTAGCCAAGTCTTAGCTCTAACTTACGAACATAAAACTACTTAAGGTACTTTTATGTTTATAAGATTTGTGTTCAATATTCATCTTCGCAAATTCTCGAAACGGAACTATGGACTTTTTTTTTCAAACTTAAACTGCTATCAGCTGTTTTCATGTTGATCAGGATTTAAAAGTAATATTTCTGAACTAAACACATCAAAACTGCCTCAATGTTAACGGCACATCATCAGTTCATCACGTACAAAAGAACGTATGCCTTGCTTCTTAGGTGTGTATAGCACGGCCAACGAGAAGCGATACCAAATGTAAACAAAACCCATGCTAAAACCCCGCCCGAATGTTGGCGAACCCGTCTTAACGTTGTCATGTTTTTGCCGGGAGAACGAGACATTACGACAAAGGCACAAGATGGAGAGAGCTAAATACTAGATTGTCAACGCCACAGTTGTTCTTTAGGTTAATGACCTTTCGTATCGCTTCTCGTTGGCCCTACTATAGAGTAAATTTGAATAAATTAAAAAAAAACAATAATCATTTATTTCAATTAGTTAGACCATTACAGGCACTTTTGAATGTCAAAAAAAAAATTAAAGCTACATCCCGGTCACAAGACATGATAACTTGTAAAAGTATTGTAGTTGCCCATTCTAAAGCGTTGATCTCTATGGAGAAGAATGGGAAAGAAACTCCATGGACACTCTTTTCAATTAGAATACTATTACAAATTCGTATTTACATCCTTCGTGTTGAGATTATACAAATATGTGAGAACGATGTAGAAAAACGTGCACAGTAAGAACGCCCAGAGTAAAAACAAAATTCAATATAAATTATTAAATAAATTAAAAATGAACCGTGGCAGCTAAAAGATGACCAGTCCAAACTGACAGCGCCCGTTCACGAACATGACGTATGGATCAGCCCCATTCAGCACGACCATTTTGAAGGGAGCTAAATAATCCGACACACCCGCCACCATCAGCGATAATAGTATATTAAATGTTGTGAATTTAGAAAATATTAAGGTTTTGAATTAGCGATAGCAGCGCTGAGGTTTCTATTCTTTTTGCCAAGCAACTTCAAAACCTATCGTACAATAAATACTGCCAAAATACAATTTCAATTACAGCTACCTGCTTACCACAAAAATATTTACAAGCATTTACCAACACAATCAGGTACTGAAGAATACCATTAAATTTCGTGCAAGCGAAGATTCGAATCTGCCCGGATTTTCAGATCCTTTTATAAGATTTTCAGTTCGGAATGTCATTGATTTATTCACTGCGAACATTCAATATGAATGTATGATTTCATCTGTAGACGTCGAAGCGAATCATGAGGTCAGAACGAAACGGAACGAGCAGTTTGGTTCCCTGCAATAAATAAACGTAAGATTTCTAGGAATTTTCAATGCTTTGAAGTAGAATAGTTTATGTTGTGAGGTATTTACGGTAACATTCAGTTCAATAGTCATTTAATTTACAAAATTGATTATTATTAAGTACTTTTTTCATGTTTTTCCCGTGCTATGGGCTCTTTTCAAGACTTCGGGCGTTGCTAATTACCGCCTACTGATATGCGATTTGCGCCAAGCGATACTAACGCTACTTGACGAAATGCAAAGAGTTCAAGCATGTTTTTTTCTGTTAGTATATCGTTGTCGATTGAGCATATATCTCAAGGCCAAGCAGTTACAAATTTCACTGTTTTCTGAACAAAAACAATTCAATATTTAAGATTTTACCAAACAACGTCGATTAAATAAGTATTATTACTGTAATAATTAAGGCATTTAGATAGTCGATTAAGTTTATAACTCAGTCCTTTTAGTAGCGCAGATTGTGCATGTGTAATTCCGCTTACATCTAACTATACAATTCTTGTAAACAATTACTCCAAAAAAACAATCAATACTTATTGACTCAACTTAGTAGATGATCATTTTCTCTTAAACAAAACCTAACCGTCGAAACTAAAATTAAAAAAGATACTTAAATCAAAATAAATAGTTTGTTTTTCTAACCTAATAATGAAATAACGATATTTTGGCGCTAAAATTACATTGACACAAAAAATATATTTAAAAAATCAAGAACAGCGCTAGTTTATGATTTTGGCCAACTCCCAAACGAAGCTCACAGTTAATTTAAAGATGTTAGAAAGATTGAAGATGTTGTAACCCTTTTTTATTTTATTTATAATGCTTATAAATGTAGTTTCTTTAATTATTGTAATGTTTACCTGTAGTATGAAGAATTAGGCTTCATAAAAAAAGTAAAGTAAAGTAATTAGCTGGAAATGTTTTTTACTGTTTTCATTAGGTGTTTTTTTTATAGATACTAAGGCGCGAACATTTGTAAAGAAAATCTCGTTGCGGCGTGACTCTGATGTGAGATTTTCTTTACAAATGTCGTGTGGACGACGCGCCTAACGCGCCCGCGCCGCGACTGCGCCTCGATTCTTGGCCGTGTGGGCGACGCGCCTTAGTCATAGTATATTTTAAATATTTCTACAATAAAATCTGTTATATAGTGTCTTATTCTAAATGTATATAAATAGTATTTTTAATTAATTTGACTATTTTGAAGGGCATATCTATTAAGTTTATTTGTAATTAAACCGATGGATGATAATGAAAATTCTGGTCATTGTATTGAATGTATTATATAGTTATAATAGAAATAGAAACATTAAAAATATATTTTATGAGTAATATTTTTTTTAGAAATTTGTTAGAAATATATTTTACTATATTATGTTATTGATTTTTCTTTACATTAACCCATTTAAAAATATTTATTTATATTGGTTGTTGGTAATCTCTAGATCCAAAGTATGTTTAGGTGCCACACCCGAAAGGAGTCGCGGACAGAAACTAGTACGTAACTCATAAGTTAACTATCCTGCGCGGTACACTACTACCCCGATCCTGTGGGTAGTAGCGTGATGTTATATAACCTAAGTTATTCAGTAATAATGTTGCTTTGTAAGGGTAAAATCATTTTTAAAATCAGAGTAGGACTAGTTTTTGAATTAAATCTTGCAAACCAACGGCTTAAGGACCTTTCTGAAGCCTGCTGCACACTCCGTCTGTAGTAGATGGTCACCCATTCACGGACTAACCTAAGCAAGCGGCTCAACTCGAAGATAGACCCGAGCTGCAGTTATTATTTAAAATATCCAGAACGTATCCCAGTAATTTACCTAGCAACAAACCATTTCGACCTCGCATTATTGTATATAAATACCTATTTCACTGTATAGATGAATAGACATCTATACAGTGAAATATAATCCGCCAGCTAATCCCGAAATACGGTATTAAAAGCCTTTGTTTCAATGTTACAAGTGCGGCAGGAAATCTTCAGCGGTGCTTACGAAACCTTGAGAATGTTCCTTTGAACGTTGACTGAATTCAGATCAAAGATTAAACCCATATTTATTTTCCCTGCTTACTATTCCATACTTGATGCTCGTCAAAGAAATGTCTTAGAAACTGATTCTAGAAACATAACATTAGAGAATGGAAAATAGCAGAAAGATGATAAAAACGTAATATCACGCGTTTTATCTCAAAAGGACTGCGCAGAAGTGTAAATAACAATTCACACACATTTCGCAAGTTTTTTTAAGTTCTTCGTAATAGGCGGCGATGGTGTTGCCGTCAACTGGGCGCACATCCAAACTTCGTGCTTGCATCTGAAATTTGTGATCGAAAAACCTAATCAAACTTGCCGCAATCCTAAAATCGAACCCAGGAAAGAACTTCAAACCAACCCAGCCGCCGCGGGAGACACTCTGAGCGTCGGGCGCCGCTAGACGACTCCTGGCCAGCGTACACGCGGGTCTGTCGGCAGTGAGGAATAGGTAGCTCACCGGCCATCCAGCTAGTGACGACAGGCCGTATCAATCGATCGACGCTTCAAAGAGATATCAGCAAAGCAGAAGAGCCTAAAAGGGCTACTGCTTGCCAGGGTTGCATGTTGTTCAAAAGATACCGCGGACCCGAAAGATAAGGGCAAAAAAAGGAACATGGATGAGTTTTTTCAGTGATAGTCTGACACTTGCCGAGAGCGGGGGAAGTTATTTGATGATTTCCCATCCGTCAAAAAAGGCCGTCATTCTCAGCAGACAATAGGGTAGTTTCCGAGTCAAAGTAATTAAGTAAGTACATTCTATATTTAGTCCGTCTTTTAGAATATTCAAAAATAAAGGACACGTCGGGACACTCGTTGCCAAAAAATGCAGCAACACGTGACATCACACGTAACTTTAATGGGCTATTTCTTTTTCATTTGTATTTTAATTTACAAATAAAAAATATATATCCCTTATTTATGAATAATCTAAAAGACGAACTATTTTTTTTGGGACAACTCACACACGGCTATCTGATCCCAAGCTAAGCAGAGCTTGTGTTATGGTAACCAGACAACTGATATACATACATATATAATTTATAAATACATACATATTTTAGATAAATCACACCCAGACACAGAACAAACAATCATGCTCATCACACAAAGTTTGTCCTGGGTGGGAATCTAACCCACGACCTCCGGCTCAGCAGTCAGGGCCACTAACCACTAGACCAACAGGCCCGTCAATAAAAAATACGTGTCCCTTATTTTTGAATAATCTAAAAGACGAACTATTTTGTTTTGACAGTAGCCTAATAGCGAATACTCTTCGACTAACGAGGCAGTCAACATCTGTAACTTCAATCACATAAATTAGTATTTATAGGCCAGATATATTCAGCCTGTTTACACGACAGCAAGTTTCCAGTTCCAGTCATGTCAGCTAGCAGCCTACTTGCCGCTAGTAAAGTTTCTGCTTCGTGCATTATACAACAGTTGCAGAATAGATACGATACTTCCTTGCTTTGTCAGCATTTGGAACACCGTGAGGTCAAACCGTTCTGGTGGAACTTGGTACGAAATTGTGTTGTTGTCTAAATTGATACATAATAATTATACATTATTTTCCCGCCGCTTCACTCGCGTTAAATTCCGGGAAACACAGTTCCCCTTTCCTAATTTGCAGGTACCTGCAACCTGTAGTTTTTGCCCTTGCGCCTTATTTATTGTAATAACAAACATAAGTTGACCCTTTTCTTCCCTCTTTTTCCATCAATTGTCATTTAAAAAAAAAAATCACAGCCTATGTCCGTGTCCCGGGTCTTAACTATCTCTGTACCAAAATTCATTAAAATCGGTTTAGCCATTTAAGCGTGAAGATGTAACAAACAAACTCAGTTTCGCTTTTATAATATTAGTAAGGATATATAATTATGCATGTGTAGGTATATAAAAGAGTGTACAAACACTTAAAGGAGCAGTTGCATTTCCCGTTACGAATCAGTTTTTTTGGATTCCGTACCGCAAAAAAATGGAACCCTTGGTTGCCCGTCTGTCTGACCCTTTATCTCAGTAACGCGTAGAGGTAAGGAACCTTTGGAGTTGTGAAAAAATCAATCAGTCAAGAGATATGGCCGTTTATGTCGCAACTTTAAGTCGCTCTTTTTTTTCAAAACTTCAAATAATATTATTTACTTTTAAATACATCAATGACACCTGTACTATTCAATGCATTGTCAACACAATGTTTTAAGTGAAACATGTTTCTGTGACGACTTTGAAAGGGATTGTAATGTGTGTGCTTATATTAAAGCAATATGTCTTTGAATTTTCAAAATCTTTATCACAAAAAAAGAATGCCAGCCTGTCTATGCCCTCTGGTTGCAAATTAAATCCTACTAATATTATAAATGCGAATTTTTGTGAGGATGGATGTTTCGATGTTTGTTATTCTTTCAAATCAAAACGCCAGGGCCTCAAGTCTGCTATTTTATCTAACTTAGTCATTCCAACACGATCCCACTGTCATTGTGCTGAAAGTTCGTAATCTGCTAAATTACAATGGTCGATCATTGGTCGGCCAGTGGTCTCATAATGGAATCGTAGCAGAATGACATTGTAGTATTGCCATTATTATAAAACCCGTTGGTAGAAATGATTTTCGAAAAACTACTACCACATTTTAAACGTTTATTCAAGCCAGATTTTATTTAATATATTTTTCCTGTCCCGATGCATTTTATGTTAACACGTTTAGTCAACTTAAAAAATATAAAATGATGATTTTAAAATGATATACATAATGCATCCTAACCAATCCAACACTGAAATTTGTCAGTTGACATTATTAGAAATGTCATTTCATAACTTTGTTTACATTTGCATCACAGTGAGCTTCGTTTTCTATTAAAATCGCCGTTTTTGACCATGAATACTGACTCTGGTGATTCTCCTATTTCTGACGATCACGGCTTGAATATGGATTCCGCTCTTACTGATAATGACAACTCCCACGATAACATGGATTTGATGTCAGCACCTATCGAAGACCCGGCATACAATCTGATTCGAGTTCTTCACTGCGAACTGTTGTAAGTGGATATGTACGCTGTGTAAATAAATTGTAATTTTTAACATATCAAGATTGCAAAGGCACCTTTTGGAAATTGTCGAAGTTTGACCTCTCGTAAAAACATGGGTTGGACTGTGGACATCAACAGGTACTTAACTATAACAAATCTACAACTGTAATGATAATATGCAAATATGATCCAAACTACGATTCCTTGCAAATAAATACATAATATTGTTTTTTCTTTTCCAGTCAGTTAGAAGACAGTGATAGTTTGGTGTGACGTGCATGTTGGACCAAAGCAGGAATAAAATCAGTCAGGGAACAAGTCAACACTCAACAGTCCACATTTTGTTATTGTTGTCCACATTCATATCTCTATTAGCTGTGGCACCTCTCTTCTAAGGCAAAGGGCATATTTGCTGAACATTGATATACCACAACGGTAAACCAAATAAGGAATGTGATTGCATATCAAATTGCACCACAACCAGGTTAAGATAAGAAGACAAACTATACTATTTTTAAAATCCTATTGAATGCAGTAAGATTGCTCTAAAATGTTAAAAGGCTAACATTATATAATTTTTTTTTGCAGCCTGTCTGTGTGATACTCAATTTTTGACAATGTTTTAGTTTATGATGAATTAAATGTTTTCTATTAATACATTATTATTGTTTTATTTTCAACTATCTGTAATATTGAAATAGTATATTTAGCTTTTATATTTCCGTGTGGTCTCGGAGTTTAAGAATACGGCCACCCCATCTCATCCCGTGGGTGTCGTAAAAGGCGACTAAGGGAACTTATGACCCAGTGCAGACTATCGAGCACATTGGGTCACCCGAATGGTGACGGGTAATTCACCAACAAAAGCATTCCCAAGGAGGGTTAGTGTCAGGTAGGCGGCCGACTATAAAATTTTTGCTAAAACCTAAAGCAACATGGATGGACAGATTGAGATGCGCAATAGGGTTAGGGCGTACCCCGCAGGCGACGCGCAGGGGCAGCACCCGGCCCCCGCGGGAAATGGACAAGGGTTGTTGCATCATTCCGGGCGGGTGCGACGTAAGAAGCGAGCTCGGGAAGTGAGATTGAGGTATGCTAGTTGGAATGTTGGGACAATGACTGGAAGAGCCAGAGAATTAGCGGATGTGCTGAAAAGAAGAAGAATAAATGTGGCGTGTTTACAAGAAACTAAATGGAAGGGTACAAAAGCAAGAGAAATCGGTGAAGGATACAAGTTTTTCTATTGTGGAAGTGATGGGAAAAGAAATGGCGTGGGAATAGTCCTTGATAGTAATTTGAAAGAAAGTGTCTTAGATGTAAAAAGGATTAATGATAGGTTAATAGTTGTGAAAGTAATGTTAGAAAATATGGTCTTGAATGTGATTAGTGCGTATGCCCCACAGGTAGGATGTGAAGAAAGAGTGAAAGAGAAGTTTTGGGAGGATTTTGATACGGTTTTGATGACCATCCCGGTGCAGGAGGAATTGATAGTTGGAGGTGATTTTAATGGACATGTGGGAAGAACAAAAGGATGTTATGAAAGAGTACACGGGGGATGGGGTTTTGGTAGATTAAATAACGAGGGGGAAACTTTGTTACAATCAGCTACTGCATTCGATCTAGCAGTAGCCAACACTTGGTTCCAAAAAGCCGATGGACACCTAATAACTTATAAAAGTGGTATGCATAACACGCAAATTGATTACTTCCTCGTAAGACGCAACAATTTAAAGCACATCAAAGACTGCAAAGTGCTGCCAGGAGAAGACTTGGTCTCACAGCATAGACTCCTGGTTATGGAAGTAGTTTTACAAATGAGGCTTTCCAAACAAAAAGAGCGACCCCCTCCTAAAATCAAATGGCATATGCTAGAGAAGTCTGACTGTGCGAGGGAATTTATAGAGCGAGTGGTAGACAAAATGGTAGAGATGGGTGATTTGAATGACCTAAGTGTAAATGAATGTTGGAATGAGATGGCAAGGTGTATTAGGAGCGCAGCAAAAGGTATTTTGGGAGAGACAAAAGGAAAGGGCACAATAGAAAGGGATACGTGGTGGTGGTCGACAGAGATACAGAATGTGCTGAAGGAAAAAAAGAAGAAGTTCAAAGAATGGCAGAGTGTTGGAAATGAGAGTGCTAGTTTGAAAGCTGTAAGAAAGAGTGAGTATGATGCTCTCAAGAAAAAAGCCAAAAGAGCTGTGGCCATAGCAAGAGCAAAAGCCCAGAACAAACTCTACGACACACTGGATAGTCCAGCAGGCCAAAAACAACTTTACCGGCTTGCTAGAGCTAGAGAGAGAAAGTCGAAGGATGTCTGTCGGATTAAATGCGTAAAAGACGAAGCTGGAATGGTTATAACAGATGATGAGAAAATTAAGGATAGGTGGAAAGGATACTTTGAAAGACTGATGAATGAAGAGAATGACTGGAATAGTCTGCTTGAAAATAAACCAGTGAATGAGGGATTAGTAAGAAATGTTAGTATGGATGAAGTAAGGATTGCAGTGAATGGAATGAAGAATGGTAAGGCATTAGGACCGGACGGAATACCGGTTGAAGTATGGAAGTTATTGCGGATGGACGGATGGACGTGGTTAGCTTTATTCTTCAATAAACTGTTGCTGGAAGAGGCCATACCTGACGAATGGTGTAACAGTTCGCTGGTGCCCATATTTAAAAACAAAGGTGATGTGCTGGAGTGCAACAATTATAGAGGAATAAAGCTAATGTCACACAGTATGAAAGTTTGGGAGAAAGTTATTGAAAGGCGACTGAGAGAAGAGAGCGAAATCACACAGAGCCAATTCGGTTTTATGCCTGGTCGGGGAACGACGGACGCCATTTTCGCTATCCGCCAGTTGTGCGAAAAATACAGAAGTGCACACAAGAACTTGCACATGGTGTTCATCGACCTCGAAAAGGCATACGACCGGGTACCGCGAGCGGTTTTGTGGTGGGCTCTTAAAGAGAAAGGTGTGCCTGGGAAGTATGTGCAGTTGATCCGTGCGATGTACAGTAGATGCAGTACCCAAGTCCGGTCCACAGCGGGCACTACCGGCACCTTCAATGTGGCTGTCGGTCTGCACCAAGGGTCGGCTCTTAGCCCTTACCTCTTCCTGGTGATATTGGACGCTCTCACGTCGGACATCCAGGAAGAGGCTCCCTGGTGCATGCTGTTTGCCGACGACATTGTATTGGTTGCCGAGAGCGGCCAAGAGGTCCAGAGCAGATTGGAAGTGTGGTGGCAAAGACTGGAGAACGTTGGCCTGAAATTAAGCAGAACTAAAACCGAATACTTGTTCTGCGATTTCGGCGGTCTCTCCAGTCCTGTGCCCATAACCCTTGCCGGAACGCCTATACCGATCTGCTCCAACTTCCGGTACCTCGGGTCGCTTGTCCAAGGGGACGGCGAAGTAGACCGGGACGTAACGCACCGGATCAACGCAGGATGGATGAAATGGCGACAGGTCACTGGAACAACTTGTGACCCACGGATGCCCCTCAAGTTAAAGGGGAAAATATATAAGTCCGTGATTAGACCTGTTGTACTGTATGGGTCAGAATGCTGGGCTGTAAAAAAGGTGGATGAAAAACGACTGCATGTAGCGGAGATGAGAATGTTGAGGTGGATGTGTGGAGTGACAAGAATGGATAAAGTAAGAAATGAATATATTCGAGGAAGTTTGAAAGTTGCGCCTGTTACAGAAAAGATGAAAGGGAGTCGTTTGTCTTGGTATGGACATGTAATGAGGAGGGATGAAGGACATGTGACTAAAAGAGTAATGGATCTGAATGTTGATGGACGGAGAGCGAGAGGAAGGCCAAAGAAAAGATGGATGGATTGTGTAAGGAATGATATGAAAGAGAAAGGAGTAAATGATGCCATGACGTCTGATAGGGGAGAATGGAAGAAGAAAACGTGTTGCGCCGACCCCAAATAGAATGGGACAAGGGCAGGAAAATGATGATATTTAGCTTTTATATTTTATGTAGGAAGAGTTTTCAATACTTGTGTAGGGCACATAAAAATAACCTTATAGTTTGGAAACTCCAATGTTTTTCAATTAATTTTCTTTTATTACTATATTATTTGGGGGGCATACTAATATCAACATTCAATGTTGCTTGTGGGCACTCAGGGCCTTAAGTCACTATGGCGGCTTCGCATCCCTCTTTATGAGTAATACAATTTTTGTAAAACAACTCAATAATGTTTTAGCTGTCACAGTCAAATGTGATATTAATGTCAGTTATAAGCAACTAACGTTAACCATATAGTTCTGTACAGACCACAGAGTACATTTTATATACGGACCCCTTCAGGTACTTGACATTCAAACCTCCGCTGGCTCGGTACTGTACTGACCCTGAAAGGGTCGAATATTTAAGTCACACCACCACCTGATTATTTTTATAAATATTTTATTTTCTGGTTAATTGTATAACGGGCTGGTGTCCGCAACTCCACGTCTGAGGCGCGTATTTTGCGTATGGGCAGTTTTCTGTATAAAAAATAATATGGGTGTGTATCAATTAAGATAATAGAATTAAAAACTCTTATGTAAACGTCATTAGAAGTTCATAAGTTATTGAGCAAGAGGCTTGTAAAGTCCAAGACCGTAAATTACGATCATCGCAATTTTGATGGCAGTGTAGGTCGACGCTAAAAATCATGAAAAATGTGGTTTTCGGACATGTAAATCCACTTTATAGGGCATGAATATCTTTAATAAATATTCTTTAGCTCGTCGTGAACATATTTCTCCAATCAATACTCCACAAACACGATGGATAGCAAACACTTTTTGTCAAACCGAGCTACTAAAATCAATGACTGCACAATGACTTTGTAATGGTAGATCAATGATCAAAGGAACTGTCAAAAATTTAGCAGATTACCGAATGTGTCAGTCATTCGTTTGTCATTATGTACGAGATTACCATTCTAAGCAATTTCTTTCAATGGACTGTCAGTGACTGACCAGTGGAATGTCATAATGACGACAGTGTATTAGTAGATTACCAAACTTGTCAAAATCAACCATTATGCGATCAGTGATCGACCATTCTGACACTATTGTAATAGCAGACTTAGGCCCCTAAACGGATCTTGATGAAATTTGGCACAGAGGTAGATTATAGTCTAGAATAACACATAGGAAACTTTTCTTTTCGATATCACGCAGGCAAAGCAGCGGGCGCCAGCTAGTTAAAAATAAATTGTCTCGATACACACAATCTAATTAGAATATCTCACAGTTAATTACTGCGCAAAATGTAATAAAATTCATAAAACTAACTACATTGTATTGTGTGCTGTGCCAAAAGATAAGCTATCTATGCCATACGGTCTCTTAAAAGGGTTGTGACATAGGGGCAGATGGCCAAGTTAGATAACCAATTGGCAACAAACAATAGAGATAGTAAAATGTGTTGAAGTTGATTAAATAACTTAGGTTCTAGATAAGTTACTAAGTTTGTCAAATACATTTGAAATTATCTTACATTTATTTTTTCTCTTTCTCCGCTACATTTTTCAAAAAAATTGGTGCAGTGGCTGAACGATTGACTGCTGCGCTGCGTGTCGCGGGATCGATTCCTGCACGGAACAAATATCTGTATGATCTGCTGATAGTTGTTCCGGGACTGGCTGTTTGTGTGTGTGAGTTGAAATGTTTATAAACGCCAACTTACCACCACTATTAAAAAGGAGTTTTGTTTTTATTTGAAAAAGAAAAATAGTACCTTTTTATATTTTTTGTTTCAAACCCTTTTATAAAACAAGCTTTATTATTTTATATTACGTTCAAAATACTTTGCCAAAATTTCATAGAAAAACACGTTTGAAATCGTAAGTTGGATTCACAATCATGTTTTATTTTTTTCCCATTTCACAGGATTACCACGGCGACGTAAAGATTTTCAACTACAACTTCATGCAAACAGTCTGATTTAAACAGAACAAAGGAACATTTTAATGAGATAAAGAGCATTTCCAGTAAAACGTTCTCGAGGTCTTGAAACAACAAACACTTTGCTTTGTACTGTTAAATATTAACATAATACACGAATACTCACTAAAGTAGTGTATCTTGTTGCATTTATATGCATAATATGCTACCCTACCATGACGTCTTAAAGCAGAACTTATTCCACTGAGGGAAAGAGATGGTGCTAGACACCGTGTATAGCTCTGTCTCTAGGTTGGCCCTAGGGCCTACCTAGGGCTGGTCTCCATTTCAAAGAGTTATATTATAAGAGTGGCTTGCTTTGTTCATGTTCTGCTGCTTCTCAGAAAACCGCAAAGTTGAAGTGTGCTGGACTTGTCGGACGCATATCTCGCAGACCTCAAAGCTTATTATAATGTAATATAGGTCAAGTTCATTGTTTTCAATTTCAAAAACTTTGACCTGGAAAAAGTTACCTTGACCTAAAGTTGGATGACCTTGACCTTGATGTTAATGACCTTGACCTTGGTAGGATCCCTGGTGTTAAAGTGGTCCCGATTTCCCGAAAGCTTGACTAGTATTGAATTGAAATAACTTCGCCTGGAAGTTTTTAACAAATCAGGAATGACGGAGCTTGGTTTGTTGGCCGTGCTTAGTTATCACCTGACCATTTTGACGAAACAGTTGGCGTAGAGCTGAGCGATCGACTGCTGCGCGGCGTGTAGCGGGTTTGATCTCTCTATATATGTCCTACAGGTAGTAGTTTCGGGTCTGACTGTTTGTGTATGTAAGTTTCAAATGTTTGTAAATGCACCCACGATACAGGAGAATTTCCTAAAGTGGGGCAACGTTGTTTAAAAAAAATCAGAAGAACCTTTACAAATAACATGACAATAATGGAGATTAATAATCATCGTAGCCATAAGTACAAAATAATAATTAAATATCTAATTATTTCTTTTTTATGCGAAAGTTTATGAAGACGGTTTGATGATGATGGATTTGTTACTCTGACACGTAAAAACTAGGGTGCGTTTTCGAATGAAAGTCACACAGATTGTTTATTGATTCACACATAATGGTTACTTCTCCTCTCTATAGTAAAATTTCATGGGAAAATTTCCGAACTCCACGCGGGCTATAGCTAAAGATATTATTAATTAAAAACACCCACAGAATTTCATCAGTAAGAGCCACCATGACGTCTTAACCCCTCGAGCGTCCTTATGAGCACCCGGGTGCTCATAAGGAAAAATGCTTCAAATGTCGCGTGTGCACCCGTTGGCTCATAAGGAATCGGTTGCGATTGGATGTAATTTTTTGGCGTTTTTTCGCATTTAGCAACACAATATGGTTTTTAGTAAGTAATACAGTCCTTGAGTAACATTTATTTGATCACAACCTAATTTGGTACCATAAATACCGCAAAGTCGTGCGTGTGCGGCACTATTCGGAATTATTTTTTTTTTGTTTGCAAATAATATGTTTGGAAGTAAAATACGGTGTAATATGAATGCCTGAACATATGTGTTATCGTAATATAGTGTTATTTAGGTGAATATGTGTGTGAATTCGGTGTATTGTGATCAAGTTTCAAGGTTATGTGAAAAAAAATATCAAAATAAAAACATTTCACGTCGCTGTGAAGTCAGGTTAGTTTTAATTTATTAGATATATATACCAATAAACAGGTAAACTCATAACGAATCCAAGAAGGTATAATTTGTATTGTGTTATTATCTGTATAAAAACGAAATCTTAATTTTTGTGAATGTCTACCCAAAATAATTTTATACCTACTAACTGCTTCGACATTTGAGGCATTTTCAAGCAATGTTTGCGGACGTGCGACGGGAAAAAGAACTTATTCCATTGAGGGAAAGAGACAGAGCTATACAGGGTGTCTATCACCGTCTCTTTCTCACACAGGAATAAGAACTGCTATAAGATGTCATGGTAACCCTTCATAACAAAACAAATTGTGAATTCTACGAAGGGGAGGTGACAATAATTAATCGTACCGCCCACAGACAAGAACGGACGGGTGAAATAATTCCCTGTCTATTGTCATTACTCGCATACCTACGCTGATTCTTAATTTACGCTTCAAGGGAAGAATTTTGCGAATGGTTTTTGTTAAATCGTGGCTAGTTTAAACAGGTATTTAACTATAATAATCATACTTGGCTTCTTTGGATTGTTTTGTGCGTCTAACGTAGTGTGAAAAAACCGTCTTCAAAAAACCACTGTAAAGGCCGACTTACGGAAGTAAATAATTTTCTGTTTAGTGTTTTTCTTAACCAGTCTCAACTGCTTGACAGAATTTCGGGCCACTACTAACAACAGCTTCAATTGTTTCTTTGGGAATTCGTCGAGATTCATTGTCTCGATGCTGGTCTTTTTCGGGTAGACCTCACTGTTGATTCTGACTCTCAGAAGTTACAGAGGTTTAAGAATTGTGCTTGGCATATCCCAAAAAAAGATAGTCAGGTAAATGACGTGTATTTAGAGAAAAGGGTCTCATCAAATAACTTCCCCTGCTCATGGCGGAGCGGGGGGAGAGAGTATCAAGGTTGTACTGACTAAAACCCACCCATATTCCTTCGTTTGCCCTTTATGTTCCGGGGCCGCGGTATCTATTTCGAACAACCTTCAACGCATATAAACACCCTTGCAGTAAGAAATTCTCGAAGATGTTAAATTGGTACAAATTGAAATATTAATCACCATAACAATTACAAAACACATAACGACTTCCCTATCCCCTAATCGTTGCTTAAAAGGGAAATAATTAGGCCTACATAATGAATTCACATTCTAATTAATATTTTCCTCCGTTGTATACAATTAGGAATTTAATTAAGTTTCAAATCTCAGCCACGTGTGGTTCTTTGGGGTCGTGATTTAAGTTTAATGGCGTCGCGTATTTTCCCTGTTGTCTATCAAATAAAAGATCTTGGAGATAAAGAAAAATAAAGTTAAATGAAAATTGTAATTTACTAAGTTTTTCCCAGTAAATAAGAGATTTGCCGTTTTACTTAATAGAACGGCGAGGTATATTAAAGGATTATATACCTTACTAGTTTTTGCCCGTGGCTTCGCTCGCGTCAAATTCGGGATAACACAGTTCCCCTTTCCTGATTTGCAGGTACCTGCCACCTGAAGTTTATGCGCCCCCGCGCCTTTTTTACTGTAATAGCAAAGCTTAGTTTTCCCTCTTCTTCCCTCTTTCTCCCTCATTTCTCACTTAAGACAAAAAAAAATGTCCTATGTCCGTCTCCAGGGTCCCAACTATATCTGCACCGAAATTCATCAAAATCGGTTTAGCCATTTTCGCGTGAAGACGTAACCAACTAACAAACAAACTCATTTTCGCTTTTATAATATTAGTAATGATGTGTGACTTTTCCCAGAAAACAATACAACGAGCAGAGTCACGGAATTTTCATTATTTAAAGTGAGTCATCGAATTTCAGACACCTACTTTGTATAAAATTAATATCAGTAAAGAGAAAATGCCCCTGTGTATTTTTAAATTGTTTTTTTTTTTATCTAGTCCCTTATCCAATTACAGTGTAAGCAAGAATATCGGAATTAAGGTCAGAAGATTATTATTGAAAAATTGCGATGGGTGCTATTTGTATTTTCCTAATTTTCTTTCGTTGTTTCCTTACTTCATCTGCGATTTATGTCATTATTATTGCGAAATTTGAAACACTTATATATTAATTTTGTTTATCTGAAGATTTGACTTGGAATCGCATTCTAGAAATACTCTTGAAGAATATGTTGTGACGAAAAATATGTCGTGACGAACAGTATGTTGTGACGAACAATATATGGTGACGAACAAATATGTCGTGACTCTTAAACGCATTTGTAGGAGAGACATCACAATTTACCAAAATAACGTCGTTTGCTCAACCATCAGACGCTGAATCTGATATATTTTTTTCACACTGTTAGATTTTATATTCACCTCGTAAATGTTGAAATCTTCGACGGTGTTGTTGGCACAGTAGCTGAGCACTTGAATGCTGTGCAGTGAGTCGCGTGTTCGAGGTTTGCTCCCCGCACGAAATTAATGTTTGTATTGCTTATAGGGGCCTTAGTCTGTTATTACAATAGTGTCAGAATGCTCGATCACTGATCGCATAATGGTTGAATTTGACAAGTTTGGTAATCTGCTACATACTAAACTTGTCAAATTCAACCATTATGCGATCAGTGATCGACCATTCTGACACTATTGTAATAGCAGACTTGGCCCCTGATAGCTGTTCCGGGTCTGACTGTTAACGTGAGCTTAAATGTTTGAAAACGTACCCAGGATACAGAAGAAATGACGTGGCAACAGGAAAGGCAACGTTTACAAAAAAAAAAAAAAGTTATTAAGAAAAATAGTTTTACTTTCAACTCGATACCTTAACGTGTTACCGAGATAAAAGGTATTGACAGACGGACAACAAAGTGATTCAATAAGGGAGCAGTCTTTTTTTCTATTTGGGCTCTAAAAAAATCACGCGATTTATTGTGAAATATGTTTACAAACAATTTTAAATGTAACTAACTTTGAAATATAGTCTCTCCAATGAAAAAAGCATTTTTCAAATCGGACGTCCCAATAAAAAGTTATACGTGGTCATACATAAAAAAAAAATATAATTTCGAATTGAGAACCTCCTTTTTTTCGTCGGTTTAAAATTAAAATCAATCGTTCTTTCGATTTCATTTAAGAATACCCAGCGTTTGAATTATTTATTAAAAGCTTTTAACTGGCTCACTTTGTTGTTTGTCTATCAATTAGAGAGAGCAAAAATAGCAGATGAATCAATAACATTCGAAAATTGGTCAATTGTCCAACGCTGTATCTGTATCTAATAAATACCATAGTATAGACCAAAAAGGATTGTGGTTTAATGAAACCACGGAAAACTGAAACTCTTTTTTTACATTATAGACATTTAGACATCCCTACTCCGCGGCCGACCGTCACGCGACATGCAACACACAGACGAAAAAGTTTAAGAAGATATTATCAAAGTTTCACTTTAAAACTGAAATATTTAAAAATGCAGGCAAAAAAATGCCAACCCTTTTTTCCTGGTATCCATTCAACATGTCACGTCACACGACATCATACAACATCGTTATAACGTTTAATAAAACGCTTATGTCTCAGAGGAACGCAACGCGTAACGTTTAAACACGAACAGACAGACACACGACATAAGTTTACGACGCCAATATTTTGTTATTACGTTACGTAATTTCGCAGTTAAGTCAGGAGGAAATGTGTGGGTAACGTATTACTACACATTAGTTCCAACTCGTATCTCTTAAGTCACGCTGTTTTTAAGTCTTTTTAGGAACCTATAGACCTAAACTTAACTGGCAAAATGTTGGTGTTCTAACACCTCCGCACTTGGCCGGTTTTTTCGTTTTATAAACTGCCCATGTTTGATTTCATCCTTAGTAAGACTGGTTGTCAGACTTTCGGGACACTGACTACCTGTATCGACTGTCAAACATCTGCGAATTACAGCCAGGACAAACGGCTTAACGTGCTTTCTGAAACACGGAGGAAACTCGGTATGTAACGGGTGATCCCCCATCCATAGACTAACCTAGGCAATCGCGGCTTAACCTAAAGACCGACTTGAGTGGTTGCTATTATTTAGCCATAAGCTCATGAGGATAAATAACATTAAACAATAATTTATCAAAAGGTTACTAACGTTTTCATACACTTGAAAACAAAAGAAACTTTATCGTTGCTGCAATGTTATCGCTCTATTCCACAAGTTTTGTAAAGGAGACTACACACTAAAGTTCGGGTCGGTATGATGCGGTACCACCGGGCGGTAAAAGCAAATATAGGAAATGTAAAAAAATCCTTGACCGGTCTGAAAATTGCTTACAGTTATACCAACATACTTATATGAAATATAATAATAATTTTGTATACCTAAATTGTAACGGGTTTTAAAACATGAAAGCTCTATATTCGGCATTATTATCGATCGTCTATTGTTTGTTTATGACGTCACTACACGAGAAGCTATCAGAATGACACCACCCGCTCCTTGTTTTGCCATGCACATTTCCTCATTTTAGTACATTTTATTTAATTGTTATTAGGCTACTTGTTACCCCAAAATCATTTCATAAATTAAAAAAAACTGTCCTACTTTTTTTTTACAAATATTGTAATTATAGTACGTAACGTTTTAAGTAATGTACTGTTCATAGCATCAAGCTGAAACACGGGGAACTTAAACATATCTATCGAAATGTGAGTTTTTTTGTGCACCTTTTATACTAGTGCCCTGATAACCACTCGGACAAAGGCGGTTGGCTTTGCTCAAATTACACCCTACGGAGCCAAATATGAATTAACGGTCGTAGAAACGAAGCACAGTTTACCGATCGGCATAAACTAAACGATAACCGAAGAAGTCACGAGTCGTTCCGCTGTTTGTGTTTGTGAGTTGAAATATTTGTAAATACACCCATGAGACAAGAGCAACATAAATTGTGGAGCAACGTTATAAAATAAAAAAAAATTGTAATTGCTTCAAATAGGGTTGATGTTCAAATTACCCTCCTTTGCGGTGCGCAGTCGGGTAAAAAAGATTGCGGTATCAGCTTTGCCAAACTGTAGCCCTACTATGACCTCTTAAAGCAATTCTTATTCCGCTGAGGGAAAGAGACAGAGCTATACAGGGTGTCTAGCACCATCTCTTTCACTCAGTGGAATAAGAATTGCTATAAGATGTCATAGTAGCCCTTCTGAACAATGTGAAGCACCACTAAGGAATACATAGTTATGTTTTTTAGGGCAGTATAGTCAACCGGCTGGCACGGTGCGGCAGGCGGACTATATTGCCCTTTCGTATTTTATTACTATTGAACATTTGAGGCCGAATTCGCGGAACTATTATAGCCTAATATTCGGAAAGAATCCTACTTCCTACTATATTATTATAGATGCGTTTTCTGTTTCTTACTCTTTCACTTCAAAACGGTTGAACGGATCTTGATGAAATCGTGTTAAACATAAGTGTTTGCTTTTATAGAAAGACTTGTAAATGTTAAAGGACATCACCAGAAATCCATACATCGTTGGGCCAAATCTGAACAGTGACAATACATGTGTTGTTTAATAGATAAAACATGTACATATTAATATCAGAAAGATTATTTTCAAAATTCTATGGGAATTAGGAAAAAAATTGTTTTTGGGTCACTAGGTTAGGTTATACGGCAGATGGTAAGAATAATTGTATTTATAATGCCAAAATGCATTTTAAACTCTGAAGCCAACTTATTATATCACGTTAACAAGAATTAATGTCATTTTCATAAATAAATTAATTTTATTTGGCCTTACTTCTGGGAGATCGTTAATATATCTTAGAAAGAGTGATGGCCCTAGCACGCTAACCTGTGGGACGCCTTATTTTAAGAACGTGGGTTTTAACAGACGCGTGTTTCTTAATTTGCTTTTTGGACAAACCCCAAAAAATCCATACATTGAAGCCTATCATTTAAGCACGATGCGTGTATGTGAGTTTAAAATTTTGTAAACGCGCCCACGTTACGGGAAAATTCCTAGTGCATTCCACCATATTTATATAGTTTAGCCATATCTACTTTCAATGCATCATGTAATGGCCTTTATACATGTAGGGATCGTAGCAGTTGATTTAATATAATTGAACAAAACAGTATTAATAGTTAGTTAATGTTTGTAAAAAATATTTTAAGTGTAATAGGTAAGTACATGACTTTTTGGTCACAGTAAATGGTGTTTAGTAAAACCTAAATCAGACTCAAAGCTCTCAACGTAATGATTTCTTAAAGAAAACGCAGTATTATATGGTTCTTAAGAATTCATTATGAAAAAGGAAAATGTACCCTGCCGTGAAATTGAGGTTTAAGCGACCGAAATTATACCTAAAGAAGAATGAAATGAATCTTATTTTACGTTAAATTTTCTAAAAGTCTTTGATTTATCGTGAATTTTTAAGTACTAGATACTTGAAAGTCTCATTATTCTTTGAGTTTTCTGATTAGCCACAAGAATACTTGAAGTTTTTCCTAATGATCGAACGTTACTTTGTAACCGACTTTTTAAATAACTAATGAGATTGAAAATGTGGATGAACAGAGCTTTGAGAGATTTCCTTTTATTCAAAAAAATCTGATGTTAATATTGAAATATTTACGCGAAATTATTCGAGTCCTTATTAACTCACAATTTTGTAAAGTATATTACTAAATTGTAAGGAGAAGCTCGTGGCTAAGTAATAGCAGCCGCTCGGGTCGTTCTTTAGTTAAGCCGCTCTTGCCTAGGTTGGTCTGTGGATGGGTAACCACCCGTTGCATACCGAGTTTTCTCCGTGCGTCGGAAAGCACGTTAAGCCGTCTTTGACAGTCGTTAAAGGTAGTCAGTGTTTCGAAAGTCTGGCAACCAGTCTTACCAAGGGGTATCGTAATACTGTTATGCAGCTGCATCTGGTAGCCGACCCCAACATAGTTGGGAAAAGGCTGGTTGGTTTGGTTATTTAAAATGATTGTAATTAAAAAAAACACCTATGTTCCTTCTTTTGCCTATTATGTTGCCGGGGCCGCAGTATCTCTTTCGAACAACCCGCTACTAAATAGCAGCCTAAAGCACTTACACTGACGTCCTGTCGGTACCGATGACTCTTAACTATAGCTATCATCAATAAATAAACAGGTTAAGTTTCCTAAGTTCCTCCTATAGTTAGGTTACTCGATTAGATCAACAACAGTTATTAATTCAATCACGATCTACGGAACACGGAACGGGAATTAAATTTAACTGTTTACGTGAACTCCTTGACGATCCAATTATAGTGCCTTAGTACATCACTATGCAGCCCCACGTGAATAGGGCTGTGCTTGCACGATCATGGCGAAATTATAAGCTTTAAATTGTGTACCTACGATATTAACCCGAATTGGAGTTTCAATTTATGATTAAGTCTTTCATCTTTCAGCTGCAATTAAACGCAAAAATTTGCATTTTTTGGGTTTCGTACCTCAAAAGGAAAAAATGGAATCCGTATTGTATCATTTGGACCTTGGGTTTTGAGTCGAGCTACACGATAACTGACAAATGCTTGCACTGACTGGACAGGTCCACTCAATCTGTGTGATGCTTTCTTAAAAATACCATTTCAGACACTAATCTGCACAGTCCTCATGTAAGTTGACCAAGATTAATTGTCTGGACCTTAAAAGAGACTATGACCTCTGAGTTTGTTTCGGCTGTTTCTTCTTAGAGTTGTCGGATACGAAACACCGGCCTTATCTAGTTTTAAAAAAAAATACATTTAAAAGTGTTTGTGAGAACCTACTTGCAAAATAAACATCATTTATCACTTCTTGTCCGTCTGTCTGTCTATCAAGACCCTTTATCTCGTAAACGCGTGTAGGTTTCAAATTGAAATTAAAACCATATATACATGGTCCTCTGTACTCTGTCGTCCTTATCTGCTGTCATCAGTCTGCAAATTAACCCTCTAACCCCCGAATACTGAAACGTCACTTAAAATTTGAGGGCTGCTTAACATTTGAGCAGCTCTTAAACTTTAGATTTTGTATTGTCAAACATCAGTTCTGAGTATCTGTTAAATTTAAGTGGTACTTAAATTTTGAGTGACGTTTCAGTATTCGGGGGTTAGTCTATGCAGTCTTGGTGCGGGAGTCTGACTAGCTTTTGGCTGATTTATTTTTCTGATGGGGCGAGCCTACCACTTTATTACAGTCTCTGCAACTTCTACAAGACAGAATCAACAGTGACCACTAGTAATGCACAAAGGAAATACATTAAATATTTATGAAAAATTTAAACTCAATCGGAAACCTTGAAGTGGTTCAAATTAAACTTCTTACTTGGTTTATTTTACAGCTGCAGGTAATATAAGCGTGTTGTTTAAATGACTAGCTGTCCTGCGCGGTTTCACCCGCATCTTCGGTTAATACCGCTTTCTTGGTTAGTGGCTTGATGTTATAGCCTATGTTATTTCAAATCGATTGAGTAATTTTTAAGTTAAATCGTAACAAAGAAACAAATTGTAAAATTTGTTTGTAATATTATAGTTTACTGGATTTTGCCCGCGGCTTCGCTCGTGTTAAATTGGTGATCACATAGGTCCCCTTTCCTGATTTGCAGGTACCTGCTGCCTGTAGTTTTTGCCTTTGTGCCTTATTTATTGTAATAGCAAAGCTAAGTTTTCCCTTTTCTTCCCTCTTTCTCCCTCATTACTGACTCAAAAAAAATGCTTATATCCGTCTCCAGGGTCCCAACTACCTCTGTACCAAAATTCATCTAAATCGGTTTGGCCATTTAGGCATGAAGACGTAACAAACAAACAAACTCACTTTCGCTTTTAAAATATAGTAAGGATGATTGTGTGACACATTCATCCAGCAGTTGGGACTCCGAACATTTTGCAGCAGCGAAATTAAGTAAGTTCAGAGGTATCTTCAAGAGTGTTCCTCCAATTTACAATAATAATGAGAAGCAGTCTCCAGTTACCGAGATAAAGTTTCTACAAAGCTACTTGGTAACAGATAGTTATGATGGCACAACTTCTCAGTACAGTAGTAACAAGAAACTCTACTAAATAATAATTGTAGTTATCCCAAAGGAAGGCAAAGATCTCTTCTCATTCAGGGAGGCATTACAACGTTGGCACACTTTCCGATTTCAGAACGATACCTCTAAAATAGTTTCAAGGCAAAATTTTAGGAATCCTACTAATTTAATAAATGCGAAAGTTTGTGGGTATGGATGTATGTTTGATCCTTACGAAAAAACTACTGAACGGATCTTGATGAAATTTGGCACAGAGGTAGATTATAGTCTGGAACACATTTTTTCCGATATCACGAGTTCGAAGCCGTGGGTGCCAGCGAGTGCAACATACAGGGTGGCCAGTTGATAGGCGTCCAAAGAAAAAAAATAGATGCCTTATGCTAAGGCGTACCTGAATTACCCCCATGTATGTTCCGCGATTTTTCGTTGTTTACGAGCTTGATTTTTTTAAGTACTATTTTCAAGGGGTAATTCAGATACCCCTTAGCATAAGGCATATTTTTTTTTTCTTTGGCCGCCTATCAACTGCCAACGCTGTATATAATGTATATCAAAAGTTTCAATGCAAAATAGTTGACAGCACGGTTAGCGCAGTGGAAGAACGATTCGGATATATTTATTTCCAACAATGTAGGTACAGGTATAAAATGATACATGGTTGAAAGTTTCCGCTACATTGCGATCAACGGAATATTTTACTACAGCCTGCAGGTAGTTATTCCTGGCCTGGCTATTTGTGTATGTAGATTAAAACGTTGCAAATACAGTTTAAACATAAAATGGTGAAATCAGATGTTTTTAATCAAGAACTACGTCTCTTGGGGACATTGCCAACTGACAGCGTTGAGGACGAATTTTTTAATTTATTTATAAGTTATAATTTAGAAGTATGTTTAATTCTATCTAATTAATATAATCTAATAGTGTTGTGCGCTTATGAAGGTATCAGTCTATTCCCACATAAGCTTTTAATAGCCCGCTATGACAAAGCGAAGCTACCGTTTGTAGACGAGAGCTAATGCATTTTTGAACGCGATACAGAGAGTACCGTGTGGACCACCAGAATTTGCGAACAAATGGTCCTATCCTTACTAATATGCCGTTATAAATTACCGATTTTGAGGAATTTTGGTATTTTTGATAGTTGGGAACCAGGAGACGGACATAGGCTAATTTTTATTTAAAAAAAGTGGGATGTGAGGGAGAAAGAGGGGAGAAAAGGGAAAAATTAGCGTTGCTATTACAAAACAGTAAGGCGCAAGGGGAACTGTGTTACCTAAACTAACTGCGAAGCCGCGGGCGAAAACTAGTACTAAATATTTGAGAAACTAAACCAGGTAGCAATATTCTATCAACATCCCAAGGAAATTCAATATCGTTTGCTTCTTATGTGTATGTATTATATATGCTCCATTTCGTAAATACCGCAATGAATGTTGCTGTACCGTCATAATGGAAGACATTTTAGTGTTACTCACTAATCACCTCTTTGGAGTTAGCATAGCAAATGTAGCATACAAACAAATAAAGTACTGGCCGTAAAATAACCGTGAAAATGCTAAGCTAAACCTAGAAAGCCCGGAAATAAGTTAGCAAGCGAAACCAAAAAAAAACTGGTTGGTATGCAACATTTGTAAAATCGGTTAGGAAAGTATTTTAGAGGTATCCTTCTGAAATCGGAAAGGAATTTGACGACACGGTTACCGCAGTGGCTGAGCGAACGACTGTGTCGCGGGTTCGATCCCCCGCACGGAACAAATATTTGTATGGCTAGCGTGGAGCATAGTCTTTTTTTTTATAAAAAAGACCCTCAAAATTTTGCTATTTTTTTATAAAAAAAGACCCTCAAAATTTTGCTATTGCTCATAATTTGCCGTAAATTAAACGTGAAAACCATTTTTGTTTTTATCTTGAATGCTACTCATTTAATTTTATGTTGTAAATGCGTAAGTGACGCATTATGTAACTTTAGTTTGTATAGAAACTATATAAAGTAAAGTAAAACTGTAGTTTATCTATACTATAGATAGATAAACTACAGAAACCATAGGCAAGTTTCCAAAAAAAAAAATGTTTGTCTTTCAGATTATCTATACTAATATTATAAAGCTGAAGAGTTTGTTTGTTTGTTTGAACGCGCTAATCTCAGGGACTACTGGTTGGAATTGGAAAATTCTTTTAGTGTTGGATAGTCCATTTCTTGAGGAAGGCTATAGGCTATATAACATCACGCTACGACCAACAGGTGCTGAGCAGCGTGGGTGAAGCCGCGAGGAACAGCTAGTTCAAAATAAAGGGACACGTATTTTTTTATTTGTAAATTAGACGAAAAATGACAAAGATATAGCCCATTAAAGTTATGTGTGACGTCACGCGTTGCTGCATGTTCTCGCAACGAATGACGTTACACGTAACTAAAAAATACGTGTCCCCTTTTTGAATAATCTATAAGGAGGACTAAATATAATGATTTTGACGCTGAAAACTACCCTATTCTGATGTAGCTCAAGCTGACTGGCTTGTACCGTATCAAAGTATTATGGCGAAAAAAAAGTTTTTAATTTGCATTAAAAACTTGGTCTTATATATCTGACAAAAATCTAAGAGAGCTGAAAATTTAATATTACTAAAACCTTGGCCTGTAAAATGAAACCTTTACTTCAAAATAATTACGCGCCAACCCTGTACAACGAGCAATTTGGGTCCCGTACCTTCTAAATATCAAAATTAATTGTTCGTAGTATACGGGATCCAAAGGTTTCCGTATATTGTGTAGGCAACTGTAGGCCTACTATGACGATTTAAAGGAGAACTTATTCCACTGAGGGAAAGAGATGGTGCTAGACACCTTGTATAGCTCGGTCTCTTTCCCTCAGTGGAATTAGTTCTGCTTTAAGACGTCATGGTAGGGTAGCTGTACTAGCTTTCACATAGTTCTTCTTATACATATTTGACAGACAGGGCCGTCATCTACTCCGGTCGCTCAGGAGAGTGGAACCGGCGAGAGATGTCGTGTGGTGTCCCACAGGGATCGGTTTTGGTACCGCTCCAGTGGGACATCGGTTCCGACTGGACCTCGCTAGCGGCGCTTGCATGGCGAATTAACAAATACATCAGAATTGTTTCAATAATCTATACAAACAAAAGTGAAGGAGAAAAAGTTGGAAAAAGGAAAAAGGAGGTTTTTTAATGAGGGAGAAAGAGGGAAGAAAAGGGAAAACTTAGCATTGCTATTACAATCAATAAGGCGCGGGCAAAAACTACAGGTAGCAGGTACCTGCAAATCAGGATAAGGGAACTGTGTTATCCCGAATTTAGCGCGATCGAAGCCGCGGGCAAAGACTAGTTTTCATTTTAACTTAATGTTACACCATGCTTGTAATTCCGTGAGGGTTATGCAGAGATATCTATAATAGAATCCATCTATTTTATTTAACTCCCATCTAACCATCAAATGGGCACAAATCCAGCATCTACGCTGCCAGAATGATCAGCAGTATTATCTTAATTATGTTCTCAATTACAGCTTATGAAAACTCAACGGTTTTCTTTCTTAAATATAATTATATTAAAAATACTAGTCTATTTATTCAGACAACGAACTAATTATCTTTCCCTCAGGATCCTTCTCGGGTAATAAAAAAAACAAAGGGTATTTACCGAGGGTAAATATTGCCCCTATTTTTCAAGATTCATTAAATTTTTACGTCATCAAAGTGAGCTTTAATATTTTAACGAACTGTCTTGGCGCTGAAATTTGATAAAAAAAGAGCGTCATTTTAGGTGACTTACCCAGAGGCTACCTCGTCTCGTTAACTGTGCTTATCAGCATCTCTGTCATTCAAAAGATAAGCATTTTTAAGGTTCCTTACCTAAAAAGTAAAACACGAAACCCTTATTGGATCACTTTGTTGTCTGTATGTCTGTCAAGACCCTCTATCTCAGGAACGTGTGAGGTATCAAGTTGAAATTAAAAGCAAAGGTTCCTTGGAGCTGATTTTTTTTTTTAATTAAAGAAAAAGAATCTATACTCCTCAAACCAACTCAGCCGCCGCGGGAGATGCCCCGGGCATCAGGCGCCACGAGATGACTCCCGGCCACCGTAGATAGACCATGGCATGGCATCGTCTGTAAACCATCGACCACAGACGATCCCATGCCATGGTCCATCTATGGGTAGCTCACTACCACCAACCACCACCAACTCCAGCAATGGGTAGCTCATCGTCCGTGCGTCTAGTGACGACAGACTGTGTCGACGGCGCGTTCGTGTTCCACGCGCGCCTCAAAGAGATGTCAGCAAAGCCTGCCAGGGCCTGTTGTTGTTCGAAAGAGATACCGCGGCCCGGAACATAAAGGGCAAAAGAAGGAACCTGAAGTTATTTGATGATTTCCGAGCAGCAAAAATTTTACTCCCTTTGTTTAAATTAGTGTAGACTAGCGTACTACACGGTTTCACCCGCGTCTTAGGTTACTGCCCCACTCTCATGGGTAGTAGTGTAATGTTATAAAGCCTATGTTACTCAGGGATAATTTAGCTTTATAATGGTAAAATAATATTTAAAATCTTTACCTACAAGAATACAAATCTTTCCTCTTTATTATAAATAAATAAATATCTTGGGACAACTCACACACGGCTATCTGATCCCAAGCTAAGCAGAGCTTGTGTTATGGTAACCAGACAAATGATAGGTATATATAATTTATAAATACATACATATTATAGATAAATCACACCCAGACACAGAACAAACAATCATGCTCATCACACAAAGTTTGTCCTGGGTGGGAATCGAACCCACGACCTCCCGCTCAGCAGTCAGGGCCACTAACCACTAGACCAACAGGCCCGTCAAAATTATATCTATTAGTGTAAGATTTAGATGATGATGTGTATGCGTATGTTTGTTACGCCTTGACACTTCAACAATATTACGGATTTAGATAAAATCTCGGAAAAATTCGGTGTTCCCGCGGGTGATCAAATCATTCAAAATGGATTTTCACAGCGGGTAACACAGTGGGGCGCAGCAAGTATGTTATAATTTATTTAGTATCTAATAAAAGGAGGCACCAAATATTTTCTCTACGGCGGGAAAATCTGCTAGAGTTCACAACCAAAATAATAGTTAACACAACAAGCTTACAAACTTGCTGTGTTAACTTCTATTTTGGTTATTTGAAAATATACATGTGAGGTCGTTTTGTCGTGGATCCACGTTCCAGCAGTATAATGCCCCGTTCCAATAAACATAAACGACTCGTTTTGCTTACGGATAGTTGTATTTTGACATAAGTTCTATGAGACTAATGTCAAAATACAACTATCCGTAAGCAAAACGAGTATATAGTATATAGTTGTATTTATTAGCAACGCTAAGTTTTCCCTTCCCTCGTTCTCCGTCATATCACACTTTTAAAAAAAAGCCTATGTCCGTCTCCTGATTTCCAACTATCTCTGTACCAAAATTCATCAAAATCGGTTTAGCCATTAAAACGTGAAGAGGTAATAAACAAACAAACTCACTTTCGCTTTTATAATATTGGTAAGGAACATGTGTAACATGTGTAAAGGAATAATGTTTCCCACAGCCCACAGCGTTATTCACCGATTACCGTTAATTAGTAGACTTTAAATTGCTAGGACATAAGCTGTTCATAGATGTCAGTTAAATCACTTATTTTAAGTACAAAAAAAAAACCTACTAACCTAATAAAAACTACTAAATAATAAAACACTTTCAACGCAAATCTAACTATACCTACTAAATCAAAGGTACCTAAATAAACAGAGAAACTGATTATTTTACAAAACCAGGTATTATAACAGTAATCAAATTTATCAAAGTTTTGAAACTGATCAAATTGTTTTGTTGATACAAGGCTATCAAATGTTCCGTAGTAAACGCGTTTCATTTAATCATTTGTCAGCAAGATTTAATTATTTATTTATTTAACGATTTATGTACATACACACTGAATACAGAAAAATAAATAGGAATAAAAAACAGGTACATGCATGGTAATGCTTATTTCTATAGAAATCTCTTCCAGCATACCTGCGAAAGGAGAGTAAATAAAAAGAGATGTAGACACAGTGCGTATAAAGAATACATAAAAACAAAAGCAAATAATGACTAAATACAATATACTAAATACAATATAAGATATAATAATAAATACCTATGCAACTATGGTGAAATTGAAAAATAATGTTCTTTTTCTCTTCTCTTAAAAACTGAAACAGTTTGGCAGTCCCTAATGTCAGGCGGAAGCGAATTCCACAACCGCACAGCGTGAACAGTAAAGGAGTAGGAGTAGAAGTCGGTAGAGTGAGGAGGGGGTTTAAAAGAGGATTTATCTTAAACTTAACTTAATTTATAAACTGTCCTAATCACGGTACTGATTTGCAGGTATTTTGCGTTGGTCACAAAGAGTGTGTGTCTGCGAAAAGTCCCATATAAAATGTCATCCCATCTTTTAAGAGGTTGGGGGCAGAAAAAAATGATGCACGATGTTTTTGTTAGTGACAAAATAGTCCGCATACAATTTTTTGGCGAAGTGCTCCGTACAAACTTCAACCCCCTATTTTACTATTTTAGGGAAGTGGGGGATTAGAAAGAGAGAAAAATTAGCATATGTCTGTCTTCAGAATCCCAATTATATCTGTACCAAAATTCATCAAAATCAGTTTTGCCATTAAGGCGTGAAAACGTAAGAAACATACAAACTCATTTTCGCTTTTATAATATCAGTCATCTGCCGAGCATTTTCCCAACAATTGGGGTCTGCTTCCAATCTTACCAGATGCAGCTGAATACCAGTATTTTACATGGGGCGATTGCTTATCTGACCTCTATAACCCACTTAGTACTGGGTAATAAGATACCCCTTGTTAAGAATGATTGTCAGACTTTCGGAACACTGACTATCTGTAACGACTGTCAAAGATCTACAAATGACAGCTGGGACAGGCACGAAGAAAACTCGGTAAGTAACGGGTGGTCACCCATCCACAGACCAACCTAGGCAAGCGCGGCTAAACCTAAAGATCGACCCGCACGGCTGCTATTATTTAGCCACGAGCTCCTCCACTAATAGCTCTGCAATAATACAAATAAAATAATGGTCTGCATTCATAGATCGTTTTATACGGTAATTGGTAATGACTACGACAGTAACTTTCAGAATAATGTACCCAGAATTGAACTGCGTACAAAACTTAATTGCATATCCAATTTCCATTGAAACAAACGGGAGTTATTGGCACGAGTTTCTGGAAAAAAACATTAATTCTGTTGGGAGGGAATAGAGCCAAATTACGAATAAACTTAATTACTGTGAGATGGTTTATGGACTGACCTAGTTACTGTTGGTAGTTTGTCGCCACGGGAAGCGTTGAGCCGACGCCACCCGCTCTATGATGAAGATTATCCCCACATCCTTACTTAATATTATAAAAGCGAAAGTGAGTTTGTTTGTTACGTCTTCACGCCTACATGACCAAACCAATTTTGATGAATTTTGGTATAGTGATAGTTGGGATCTTGGAGACGGAAAAAGGTTAAAAATAAAGGGGAGAAAAAAGGAAGAAAAGGGGAGAGACAGACAATTTCTTGATCATCACGCGGGTTAAAGTTAGCGTTTGCCCAAAGTAACTATGCCACGCAGACGAAGTCGCGGACGGAAGCTAGATTATTATATTATATACGTACATTCAAACTTTCACAAATGTGAATATAACTAACTTTTTAACTGCGCTTCGTGTCGCAAGTCCGATCCCCACACGAAAAAAAAAATGTATGGCCTACAGATAGTTATTCCGGGTCTGACTGTTTGTGTATGTGAGTTTAAATGTTTGTACCACAATACAGGAGAAAAGTGTGGGGCAACGAATATAAAAAAAGTAACCGTACGAAGGAAAAGAACAGAAGAAAATCACGCGTAAGATTTTTTTTTTCGACATTCAAATATATACCCAATAAAATGGATGCAGTAAGTACATTTTCTATTGGTTAGACATCAATTCTTCAATTTGATTCTTGTTGGAATGTGCCAGCAAATGTTATACATTTTTGAACTCGCGACTCTGAAATCACCTCATTATAACGTAATACACTACGTGTCACGATTGCATGCAAAATCAAATTCCCTGCTCAGTTGCCCTCGTTGCGACTTGTTTGGGTTTCAATCTGTGTTTATATTTGGCTTCAAATAAATTCTTTTTTAACTTTATCATGCAGTCAGAGAACGTGTGATGATGCGGAGATTTCTCATCATCGTCATCTACATATCTTGAGGTGCAGGCATGTGTGCGCAGGCACAGGTACACTCTCTGTTCTCTCACCCCCATTCTCCGATGTGACGGAAATCCGACACGACCGGAGAGAGATTAGTCACAGGGGCAATGGTTTAACTTGCTTACCGAGGTACAGTGTTGCACCGGACCCACTGCGGGACTCTTAATGGAAAATCCGAATAATACTTTGCCCGCTCAGAGAATTGAACCCAAGACCTCGTGCTTGGCAGTCGACAACAAACATAAAGTATGCATAAAGCAAAGGAATACATTCAGTAATCCTTTGACTGTAGTAGGAAAGCGCAGACGAAAAACGAGAAAAAACAACAGTTTACTCTTTAGTAAGCAGCAAAAGAGCTAGTTTGTTATATGAGATATTAGTCTAGATAAAGATGAATTTATTACTATTAATCCTTACTATATATATAAAATGAATCGAAAAATGTGTTGGTAAGCGCATAACACAACAACGCCTGAAGCAATTTTACCAATTCGTCTTTTAAAATTCAGAAGACAAAAATTCGATTAATTCAAATAGAAATTTGTAGTAATAAAAAAATAATGGCTCTCGTTAGGCAGCTGGATCAAAGGCTTGATACAGAAACCAGTACTCCTGGTCACGGCTCGTATTGTTAGGAGGTTCCTTTCTCTGGAGCCCTGACCGCCGCCGGTAGCTAGGACCCTGTTCCCGATGCCGGTGGGCTACTATTTTTAATTTTTTTTTTCAGAAAGAAAGAAAAATGTAAATATATGTTAGTTAAACAATAAATGAACAAAAATAAGAACTTTGTCTTCTAAATCTCTTTGTCTACTAAACACTTTCAACATTTTTACATAAACTCAACACGAGTAAATATTTATTAAAAAGTAACAAAAAAGAGAGCCACAAAATAACAATAGAATGCGTCTGTTTGTATTATAATCAACAGAGATGTTCGTGGAAATGAAAAAATATGATAGAACACGAGGTAGGTGTCAACTGCGGGCGGAAAGTTCAACTTTTCAGGAACTGTGATGACGAGCACATTTAAACTCACACAAACAGTCAGACCCGGAACAACTATCTGTAGGCCATACAGATAATAAAATTTGTTCCGTGCGTTGATCGAATCCGCGACACGCAGCGCAGCAGTCGATCGCTCAGCCACTGCGCCAACCATGTTGTATATTTCGCTATGAATGCAACTTTTGGCTCCATCAGTGTCATTCAGTTGTCATTCGTTCCAAATTTAAAAAAAAAAACTTTTTTTATCTTTATTTTTTCTTCAGCCGTGTCGTCGTGTCATATTTGGATTTTAGGGTTCCTTACTTCAAAAGGAAACCTTGTAGAATCTGTTCGTTGTCCGTTTGTCAAGATTAAAACAAGTCTGAAAAAAATCAACCTTCTTAGTCTACGCAGTCAAAAGATATCGCCATCTGCACCTTGATCTGTTGCGATATCGTCTGACGTTTCTTTTAGTCCGGATGATCAACGAGAAGCATTGGCGTATGTATTAATTAGGTAGTCTCGTTTAGTTTTTGCCTGAAACTTTTAACCTATCTAATGGAAAGAAAAATCAATTATTATATTATTATTTATTTAATTAGCAGACTACAAAGAGGTCTAGTGTGTTATAACTATATGTATGATTTTTTTATAGATCTATATAACTTTAAGATGTAGGTATATATGTAAACATACATTTATCATTTTTATTTTATAACTATGTATGTTTATTCTATACTGATATAATTATCTTTATTAATTTCTGCTGGAAGAGATATCTGAATGAAATAAGCGGTACCTTTGTGCTCTTTTGCCTGTATGTAATTTTCTATATGTGTATTATGTGTACATAATAAATAAATATAATTCATCCTATGTTAGTAATTAAACAACTAGAACAGGTCGAGTGCGACTAGCGGACTGTCAATCAATGTGCCCTATAATGTGCTGGAAAAATTAAAAAAGTTACTGCTAAGTAAGTACTAGCTGGCGCGTGCGGCTTCGCCGTGATATCGAAAGAAAAGTATCCTATGCGTTATTCCAGACCATAATCTACTTCTGCGCCAAATTTCATCAAGAGCCGTTCAGCCGTTTTGACGTGAAAGAAAACAAACATGCATACATGCATCTATCCTCAAAAACATTCCCTTTTAAAGTATTAGTAGGATAGTAGGATTTTGTTATCTTACTAACCACATAAAAATACAATTTAACAGTAACTTAGTACCACAAAAACAAACCCGCTCACAATACAACCATAACCTAACCATCGTATTTCGTAGCTAGTAACTTGAAACACTGATTTTCGGTGAGAAAATATTTGCGCGTGAAAAACCGTTTTACCAAACAAATCAAGTTACACGATTCGATGAAATTGAGCAACAAAGTGTGCCTTTACGTACAAGGGTATTAATAGACACCTGGGGACTATAACAACGTCCTGTACATAATCGAGATGTAAAGGGTGTTGTGTTGTGTTGGGATGGATTTTTTCGTTGAGTTTATGTTCATTTTTATGCATGTTACAATGGCGATATGAAAGTATGCCACTCATTCAGGGTTTACACAAAAGAGGTAATGATGGACGAACATATTAACACTTACGTGAGTCTGTAAATGCCAAGTTGGGCCAAGGCTTGTATAGTACTTTTCACAAATAAAACGCGGCAATTAAAACTAATTAGTGTCTGGGTTGAACTTTTTTTGAAACGAAGTTCCTTATCGCGCGTAGCGAAAGAGGGATAGACGGAAAAAATTAAGCCCAAAAGTTGTAACGACACTTTTTGTTAAAGTTGCAAGCCGTGCTGCTTTCTCTATCTCTGTCTTTCATAGAAAGCAAGCCAGTCATTTTCATTTCGCATTGAGCAGTGTGGTGTCGCGACGATTGTTGCCATTCATAAAAAAAAGGTACAGCAATTTCGATTTTTCTCAAAGAAGGTGGCCAGAATTATGTTGAAATAGTAACTATAGCAACATAGCGCCTGTAGATCCCCGAAAAATTAGGCAGAGTTATACGTAAGTACGTGTCCTTCGGGTTGAGTAACATCTAAAACTCATCTTCTATTTAATTCTGTAAGTCTAGTCTAAGCTCTTATTAATTAAGATGAACAACTTATAAAAGCCTAAGGCTATCACCTAAATGGTTAACTATTTATAATTAACTTAGTACAACTTCAAGTCTCCACGAAATAGCCTTAAGCCTTTATTGATAATAGAATAGGAACACCAATTCGTTAAAGAACAGGGTATTATAACAGGGAATTCAATCACCGGAATAATAAAGTTTTCCTGTAAGCCTAACAATCGTTAGATCAAACAATTATTTCAAGATGGCTCCTTAAAACCTGGATTAGCAAAGCTTTGTATCGATGGCAACAAGTTTAAGTAACGGAAATTAACCTGTTATATAAGCTGTAGAAGGAGCTTTTTGATAAATAATAAAATCCACCAGTTCCCAGCCAATTCTGTGTGGGAGAGGTAAGCAAATCAAACAGGCAAGCAAAATTATAATTAAAAGAAAAAATTGTGTTAGGAAAAAAAAACAGTGTATAAAGAAAAAATACCACAATAATTAAATATCCTTACTAATATTATAAAAGCGAAAATTTGTTTCGTCTTCACGCCTAAATGGCTAAACCGATTTTGATGAATTTTGGTACAAAGCTAGTTGGGACCCTGGAGACGGACATAGGCTAAAAGTTTTTTTTTTAAAGAGAAGAGAGGGAAGAATAGAAAAAGAGCACCTTTGCTATTACAATAAATAAGGCGCAAGGGCAAAAACTACAGGTAGCAAGTACTTACAAATCAGGAAAGGGGAACTGTGTTACCCCGAATTTAACGAATGAGGCCAAAAGCAAGTTATAAAATAAATCAAAATTTAACTAACTCAAGGCATCGAAGTACTTACCCATAGCGCTGTCATGAGGAAACGTGCCCAGAAGACTACCAGAATTGCCACGTTCTCATGCACTGTATACGGGTAATTCTTTCTGAATAACATGACACTTTCCCTCTCCCTCCCTCTCTTTCTCTATTACCGTACAAGGAATATTCTTTGTTGTGTATTACCAAAAACCGATTTTTCCTTATACATTTTTAATTGATATACATAATATCCAATATCAATCGATGCCGATAATGATCTCATCTTATTCTGAACAAGAAATATTTCTTCGAAATCATTAAACTTCCTTAGTCCCAAATCGCTACGTAGAACTTATCGATACATGTACAACAAACTATACATCGTTCTAACATCCCTTAATCAAGTCCTCCCAGATCGTAATCTAGTAGGCTTTAACTCAATCCCCTTACAGTCAACGTACAAAACAAAATGGTTAACAAAATAGGAGAATTCTTAGGCGTGAATGAGATGAGAAATTGGAAGCACCTTTTCAAGCAGTTATTCTCAGAATTCCTCGCAACATTTTTGTTTTTGTCACTCGTCTTATCTTCTGGTTTAGCATTTGGTAGCAATAATGCGAACGTGGTTATAAGCTTAGCCCATGGTTTTGTCATTGCTTCTATAGTGCAAGTATTCGGTCATGTATCCGGTTCCCACATTAATCCTGCTGTGACTGTCGGGGCTTTAGTATGTGGATATATAAAGCCTTTGAAAGCTGTGTGTTATGTTGTCATGCATGTTCTGGGCAGTATTGCAGGTGAGTTGTGTTTTGTTCTGTTTTGCGGTGATTTTGTGGTCGAAATATGGATCGTATCGTAATAAACAAGTTTTTTTTTGTTTTTGTTTAAAATGCATCCTTGGTTTTGTCTCCTGCACTCCTTGTATTAGATTCGGATTGGGGCTCTGGTGACCTGTAATAAAGGATTTTTACTGAAACCTACTTCAGGCATCAGACTCTCACAACTTAACTTAACTTAACGTTTTGACCATGCATGTCATTAAAGCTTAAGTAACTTGTGTAGAGAAAATAAACGATTTTTATTATTATTAAACATGGCTGTACATGCTTGTTGGATGGGTTGGGATGATGGGTATCGTTAATAACATACCGAGACCACTTAACGAGTTTTACAAAGGCATGACATTTCATACCTTGGTTTCGCTAAGCGTTTCTACAGTTTACTTACTTTACAGTATCTAAGCGTTTGACTGCTACGCTACGAGTCGCGGGTTCGATCCCCGCACGGAACAAATATTTGGATTACTTACAGGCAGTTGTGCCAGGTCTGGCTGTTTGTGTATGAGTTTAAATGTTTGTAAACGCACCCATGATACAGGAGAAATTCCTAGTGTAGGGCAAGCCTGTTTGCAAGACCTACCGTGTTATTCAGTCGCTCCTTGCGTCGCTCTGAATGGTATTCAGATGCATATAATTAGACTTGAAACTACCCAAATTGAGTTATGGCAAATGACTTTTACAAACACACTCAATAATGTAAAGAAATGAAAGAATTACGTCAAAATACTTTCAGATTTTCTTTGCGGTTTGGAAATCATCAAATAACTTCCCCCGTTCTTGGCAGAGCGGGGAGGAGTATCAGATCTTTACTGGGCTTCTTTTCCCCTTTGTGTTCCGGGGTCGCGGTATCTCTTTTGGACAAATTCTTTGAGCTTACTGTATAATCTTTAATGTAATGCAAACTTGTAATTACCTTCCAGCCTTGTTCACTTATCAGTAAGTTCTTACTTACATCAGTAAACTAAGTAATAAACAAATATTTTACTTCAACGATAAACAAGTATCTAACGTTATTAAAGTTCTCTTCATTACTGGAGACTTTAATTATCTTATGTCAAATTAAATGTCTTTCGCTAGATGCTAGACAGAGAATTTCATTTTAATTATCTTTTAGCGAATGTAATTAGTACAGATTCTCGTGTTCTTAGACAATGTTAATATTCTGAAGTCTTGATATTTAATTTCGATGATATCAATGATGGAGTAGTCAAAAACTAATTAGTAAAAATACGAATGGCCTCGGAAGCGATTGGCGTTCGTTTTGGCCGAAACGTAATTCGTACTGATTTTATAAAAGCGAAAGTGTCTTCACGCCTAAATGGGTCAACTGATTTTGATGAATTTTGGTACAAAGATACAAAAAAAAGTTAACTATGTCCATCTCCCGGGTCTCAACTGACCCGGGAGATGGACATAGTTAACTTTTTTTTAAATGACAAATGAGGGAGAAAGAGGGAAGAAAAGGGAAAACTTAGCATTGCTATTACAATATCTAAGGCGCAAGGGCAAAAACTACAGGTAGCAGGTACCTGCAAATCAAGAAAGGGAACTGTGTTACCCCGAATTTAACGCGAGCGAAACCACGGGCAAAAGATTTATACGAATAAACTTGACAAATCCTGGTTCTGTACGAAAGTGTTTGTGGGAGAAATTGAGGTAGAGCTTTGCCCAGCAGTGGGATAGCACGGCCTAAATAACAAAAATCAATTAAGTTACTTCTCCGAGTTGGATTCAGTGGTATCTGGGTTGTGCTTTTTTTCTTTGGATGGGAAATCATCAAATAACTTGCCCCGCTCTGGGCGGAGCGGGGGGGAGTGTCAAACTTGTACTGAATAAAACCCACCCATGTTCCCTCTATTGCCCTTTACGTTCCGGGGCCGCGGTATCTCTTTCGAACATCCGCAACCCCGGCAGGATCTGGTTTGGGCTTCAGTATCATTTTTCAGTCTGATCTTGTATGATATCGCTCCCTATCACAAGCAATTCCAGCATAAGATCACGTCCCAAAATTAACATTTTAAAACGATTTTATCAAATGTAGTTTTCTACATTTGATAAAATCGTTTTAAAATGTTATTCGCATTAAAAATCTAAACCATTCACAATGACCATCTTCCAACTTTCAGGTGCAGTAGTTGCCTATGCAGTGTCAGCTGAATCAATCCGAGGCAACCTTGGAGCCACAATCCCATACAAAGACACCACTGTAGAACAAATCTTCGCTTTGGAGTTCCTGACGACTTTCCTGCTTGTTGCTCTAGTTTTAAGCGTCATTGACCGTGATAGAGGAGCGAGAGGACTTGGGTCCTCATCCCTAGCTATAGGAATTTGTGTATCAGGGTGTTTATGCTCCACTTTACCTTATACGGGATCGATGAACCCCGTGAGGACTTTGGGACCAGCTGTCTTGATGGGTATTTATGACTTCCATCATGTTTACTGGGTAGCACCTCTTTTGGGTGGCCTTGTGGCTGGGTTAGTGTATAGGTTGGTGTTAGGTGAGAAATTTATTGAGTCTTATTTGGAAGAAGAGAATTAAATAAATATAAATAAATAGGTTAAAATACTGGTGTTTCAATTTGTTATTTTTTGAATATAGAATTAACACTTTATAGTGATGAAATTTGACTTTATGACCATAACACACTAAGTACACGTATTACGATTAATGATTTGAAGGTCTATGAACTCATACCAACCTATCCGCCGAGACGGTCCGGGAACCGTAGACGCGGGTTTGTTGACGATGAGCAATGGGTAGCGCACCGTCCATCCATCTATTTACGACTAACTGTTCCACGCGGTTTCACCCACGCTGCTCAGCACCTGTTGGTCGTAGCGTGATGCTATATAACATCACGCTACGATATATAGCCTTCCTCAAGAAATAGACTATCCAACACTAAAAGAATTTTCCAATTCCAACCAGTAGTCCCTGAGATTAGCGCGTTCAAACAAACAAACTATTCAGCTTTATAATATTAGTATAGTATAGATTAGTATTAGTATATATTAGTATAGATAGTATAATATATATAGTATAGATAGACCGTGTCGACATATTCCACGCACGCTTCAAACCGATGTCAGCAAAGCAGAGGGGCTTGCCAGGGCCACTGCCTGCCGTGGTTGCGGGTTGTTCGAAAGATATACTGCGGTACTGGTACACAAATGGCAAAAGAAGGAACATGGATGAGTTTTTTGTCTGAAATAAATTTATTTTTGAGCATAAATATTTCCATAATTTTAGTAATTGCGCCTGTTGAACTAAAATGCTATATGATAATTGTATTTGTTTTATTAAAAAAAACAATTATCATGATTACTTTAATTCAATTAAGTATGAATATTTTTGATTCAGTAATACAATAAATCATATAGCATAAACGTTGACGAATTAACCGCGCGCTCGTGCTAAGGTCTGTTAGTCCAAATAAAACCAAATAAACAGAAAAACTTGTAATTACCTACTAAAATACTCTGTATTTCAATTCTCTGGTCTCGCATTTTCGAATTATTAGTATAATTTCTCAAAGATTTACCCTGGCGGATACTGCCGAGATAAACTCCGTAGATAGGAGCCGCTAGCTCGCCGTTGTTCTTTCATTTCGAGCTAAACATTATCTGTGTTGGATAATTAATGAATATGGACCTTGGAGCTTAGAGGCATAGGTTTCTTTTTTCACAATAGAATATTGTTGTTGTTTTTAGAGTTTCATACCTCAAAAGGAAGAAACTAAATCCTTATTGGATTACTTTATTGTCCGTCTGTCTGTCAAGATCTTCTATCTCAAGGACGCCTGATGATATCGAGTTGAAATTAAAACTGCATACGTAAATCTGTAGTTTCTTGGAGTTATGAAAAAAAAAAAACATATTTCTAAGTCTATGCAGTCAAAAGTTATAGCGGTTTATTCCACAAGTTTGTAAAACACTGAGTCCGACTCGCACTTGGCCGGTTTTTATTTACTACATCAAGCCCGCTGCGTTGCCTGCGCGAAGTTCGGTAATTGTCCTATGGGATTGTTCTACTGGTAATACAAGTATCTTATAAATATGAGAATCTAGATTATAAGCTATCTGCAATATGGATTATTAGCTTTTGGCCCGCGGGGCAAATTCGGGGTAACACATTTCCCATTGCGCCTTATTGGTTTGTATTAGCAACGCTAAGTTTTCCCTTATCTTCCCTCTTTCTCCCACACATCCCACATTTTTAAATAAAAATTTATATGTCCGTCTCCTGGTTCCCAACTATCTCTGTACCAAAATTCATCAAAATCGGTGTGTGGCCACACCGATTTTTTAAAGCGTGAAGAGGTAACAAACAAACTCACTTCACTCACACAGGATTAGCTGGCGTTTAAGGCTTCCCCCGCGTCATATCGATAAAAAAAGTATCGTGTGTGTTATTCCAGACCATAATCTACTTCTGTGCCAAATTTAATGAAAATCAGTTCAGCCGGTTTGACGTGTAACAAACATCCATACATTCATTCATCCGCACAAACATTCGCATTTATAATATTACCAGGATTGAATTATGCATGTAGGTACCTAACATTTACGTCTGTTCTGTTGTACCTACATATTTTCTCGAATAAGTAAATTAATAGTTGTCAATCTCTGTCTTTACCTACAATCACTAATAAACCCTACATTGAAGTAGGTACATATAATTCCATATCAATCATTAACTCCTCTAATTAAATTCCGATCAACCATACTAATGCCGATATGAACCCTCTGATCTGTTGTAATGAAAACTTCAAGTGTTAATTACTTGCGTTGTATTGATTTCATATGTTAATTATAGGTTTTCGTCCCATCGAGAGGCAGAATTTATTAAATGCTCGCGCCTTTAGTATGTGACAGTCAATTTGAGTTGTACTTTGCTTGCAATAAGTACCATTATTCAATCATAATTCGAAAGGTGGTGACATCGATCTATCACTAGAACGTTACTGTAATTGTATTTGAGAAAAACAATCTTATGTCTATGTCTATGCAAAATTTCAGGATTATCGGATCATTAGTTTAGGCATGAAATGATAACAAACAAACATAAGTACTTTCGCATTTTTATTCTTGGAACGAAGTTCCTTATCGCGCGTTGTGAAAGGGGGCTAGACGGAAAAAATTCTTACGAAAAGTTGTCACGACACTTTTTGCTATAGTAAGCTATTGTAAGCTGTGCGGCGTCGCATGTTTCTCTGTCTGTCTGTCTGTCTCTCTCTCTCTTATAGAAAGCAAGCCTGATATTTTCATTTCTATAGGAACTTCGTTCCATCCGGGTGTCCCTTGACACCTCTATTTTTAGTTAGGTTCTTTTACGGATACGGACCCATGTTAGTTATTTGCTCTTTTTGTTCGGGAGCCGCGGTATCTATTTCGAACAACCCATTGCTCACCGTCCACAGACCCTCATCTTCGAAGGCCAGAAGTCGTCGTCGCCTCCTTTGATAGCATAATTGCTTCGCAGAAGGAGGTAACCGCTTCCCATTCTCTCTCGATCCGGACCATGTACTGAACCAGGGCCGGACGCGACAGATCACCGCCGCCGATATATTAGTTAGGATTGAGGCAGAATTCGCAGAGGAAATCGACACTTATCAGATGTTTGTCAGTATTTCACAGTTCATCAAGTATTTGTACTCAAGGCTTGCCTTTCACTCTTTCATGATATCACGCCTGTTATTTCCGTAGGCTTAAGCTGAGGTGTACCATAATAACCAAATCGACCAATCTTTGCCAACAAAAAGGTTTGATTTTCAGCATGATATTGTGAGTCTTCAAACCAAGCAAGTACCAAATGAGATCCAGTGGTATCTTATTTTAAAAGACTAAAACCTTTAAAATTCAGTAACCAATCGTGTTATTTAAATGAGTATCTTTACTGTGTAAGGATTGCCATGCAATTAAAAATCAGTTTTCAAAAAAAAATAACGAATGATAAAAACAGAGCCATCTCGTCTCATCTATGTAGGTAATAGGAACATTGACTACTTACTTTAAAACCAATATAGGGCGTTTACAATGAGAAACTGACTGATCTCGCGCCATGTTGATGATGTCATAGCTGTTAAAAAGAAGAAGTTGGTTGTTTGATATTTACTTTTTATTTGCCGAAAAAAACATAAAAAGATTAAGATTTGCCTCAAGATGCTGCGTAAAGACTGCGCACCAATTAATATTGAAAAATAGTCAGCATTCAAATGGCAGTGGACAAATTAAGTTTCAAAATGGCGCGACCTTACTCCTCTTCTCATTGTGAACGCATTATATTTATCAAAACTTCGCAACAGAAATCGCAACAAAAAATTATTATGACTATAGAAAAATTACTGGCTATTATTTAGAAAAAAAAACAGTATGAATCGTGACTTATAAACGAAACACTAAAAGAAATATACTTTAAAACAGTTAAGTGAGCTGGCAACTCTCTAGAATACATTAATTTCTACACGAAGGCTTTATCTTGAGGTGTTTATCGTGAACGTTTTCCCCTTTTGTTTTCCTATTTCTAACTTACAGTTTTAAGTTGAAGTTCGTGTAAACTAGCAGTTATTTAAAGCTGTTGGTTCTCATTCACACGACATAATTATTTAAGTAAGTAGGTACCTAGCATAAAAGACTGGGTATAAAACAATATTCTAGAAAGTCCTAATTTTAAGTCCACGAAATGAAAATTTATTAATTAAATTCAGCTCCATCCCAAAGGATCTGTCTGTATTTGTACTGTAAGCATCACCTATCAACGTTGCGGGTTTTTCGAAAGAGATACCGCGATCCCGGAACATAAAGGGCAAAAGCGACACTTAGCGGGGGAAGATATTTGATGATTTCCCATCGGCTAAAAAAAGACTGAAAACCAATAGGTTGTCAGATATATTATGCTTAGATTTCTTTTTAAGAAAGCCTATATATTGGCTATTCGTATCGCAATTTACTCGAAACTCGAGCAATATTCGACTTGGCCGAGCCAACAGCCAACACCAGTATCGATTCTAGTCTAACTTTTAATTGCAAAAGTTGACACACGGCGCGTGGAAGTCAGCTCAATTTTGTTAGTGACATCTACATTCAAACGTCAAAGCTTATTAAGACTCGTTTTGCCTAAAAACTCGTCAAAGGCAAACAGGTCTTCCCTTCTCGTAATTAAAGTCGGAAACTGCGTAGCTTTTTACTGAATAAATTTGCCTTTAACACTACTTGTTTCATCTGCGTATCGGCAGGCAAAGACTGGAACTTCCAGCGGGTAAATGAAGTAACGAACTTCAAAGTTCATGTGAATTGGTTTCATATGGGAAAAAAAATTGTGTTCACCAAAAATAGTGATCGTGCACCAAATATTATTTCCTGAATGTAAAAAAAATGCGTAGGTTAGGTTAGGTTAAAACTGCGACCCCCTACGCCAGTAACGACTTGCATTAATAGAAAATGGATAAAGATATAACACTTTTTTATTGTAGTGCTGTCTTTTTCCTGATGCTCGTTATGACATATTTTAATTAACATATTTTGGTGCACATTCAGTATATTTGGTGCAACACAGGCAAAATTAGGTAAACGAAATGGGAATAAATTGAAGTACTTTTAAATACCATCCGTTTCTTATAGGCGTGTTACATTCTAGGCTTTTTTTTCGGATGGGAAATCATCCAATGACTTCCCCCGCTCTGGGCGGAGCGGGGGGGCATGTCAGACTTGTACTGAACCCACCCATATTCCTTCTATTGCCCTTTACGTTCCGGGGCCGCGGTATCTCTTTCGAACAACCCGCAACTCCGGATGTTTGTTACTTCTTTCCATTCTAGGCAGCGCTTTACATCACGCGATTTTTTTAACGTTTTCTCACCCTAGGAATTCCCCCTGAATCGGGGGTGCTTTTCACATTATAAATAATAGATTGAGATTGTTAAATATTGAGATTGTTATAAAGAAAAAAATCATGAATTGTCTAATAAGCTTTTTCATTTTTCGAAATCTCCTTTTAATTCTAAATACTGTAAAATGTTGATCTTATTAAGTACTTTATGATAAATGAATGTGCAATACCAAAGTTTTTTGGAGTTTACTCCTTAAGTATCGATTTTCATATGAGAAAAATCCGAGGGGTAAAACCTACTATAGTAAGGAAAATGTGTCACGTTTTTGGTGCGCAACTTTCTAATTTGGCTGTGAGTGTATTAAGACGTACATATGGTATGCTGTATAGGCGACTATACATAGGTATAGTCGCCTATACAGTAATAACATATAGTATATAGATACTATATGTTATTGGGCTTGTTTGTTTCTATCAGTGTCGATGTATTTATATTGCCATTTTTATTCATTTGGTTTGGTTTTTTTGCGTATGGTTAGATACTCGTACTTAAGGAGTAAACTCCAGTCGTGCGTCGGAGCTGACACACACACTTTTTTTTGCATTAACGTGGTGTTACATAAAATTGCAAAAACGACCCAATATCTCCTGTAAAAAATAATGACTGTAAAGTTAATGATGATTGATATGGATGTGCCGGTGCACATAGCCAAAAAGCCACACGGACATCTGTCAATGTCATGGGGCTGTATGAAGCGAAAATACAGATTATACACTGTTTTGCAAAAAAAAACGGGCACAGAAGTCAATATAGGTTCTAAGACTGATTTAAATTAATTTTATCGTTTGACGTAGTCTGTATACTTAAAAACATGTGAGAAGAAAAGCATGTATATAGTAGTGGCAATTTAAAATGAACATAGAACCGAACAGAACTTGAACAAATTAGAAGTGGTCAGCAATAAATACAAGTTTTTATTAAATTAAGTACAGACGCCTGCACATCAAGCTACTTCAATCAGTCAGATTTCTTTGATAGATTTTCGACTTTATTTCTAAAGCAATAGGTTCAAGGTTCATTGGGAAAAATTGACAGTTTCGGGTAACTTGACCTGCAGGCGTCTGTACAATTGTGGAATTCGTTCCCATTCTTCTGCAATAGACTAGGTTCCAAAAAAAAAAATATTAGTCCGTCTTTTAGATTATTCAAAAATAAGTGACACGTAACTTTAATGGGCTATATCTTTGTAATTTTTGGTCTAATTTACAAATAAAAAAGATATGTCCCTTATATTTTAATAATTTGAAAAGACGGACTAAATAGAATGTAATTACTTTGACCCTGGAAACTGCCCTATTATGTACTCGTTTTAGCTCCCTGATGTTTTGTGAAGCAGGTTGTACTGATATTTCCCGTCTTCTTAGAACATCCCAGTATTGTGGTATGCAAGATTCCACGTGGCGATCGCGAGCATTGTGGTAGATAAAAACAGAATCTTCTACAAGAACAGTCAATGTCAATTAAAATCAATGTGTGTGGAAGTTCTTCGGACAGAGCGAAAAGACTCGCTGTGACTAAAGTGATAGATAAATCAATTCACTGCCGATCCTTTAGTGAGGCTTTTTTTAAACTGTGCCAGACAAGAACAGACAACAACAAGACAAGAAGACAAGACATGAATTTCTCCTGTATTGTAGGTGCGGTTAGATCTTTTAGAATGCCATTAAAAGCACCCACGGTCAGAGGAGCCTGCCAGGGCCACTGCCTGACTGCAAGTTAATTCGAAAGCGATGCCGCGGCCTCGGAACACAAAGGGCAAAATAAGGAACATGGGTCGGGGATGGGTTTTAGTCAGTACCAGTCTAACACTCTCTCCCGCTCCTCCCAGAGCAGGGGAAGTTATTTGATGACTACCCGACACAAAAAAAATAAGCACGGAAGAATTTCTTAGAGTTTGGTAGCGGTCTGTTTCAAGTTTACCAAGTAATTAATTTTGTCTATAGTTTTCGTGGCGTCAGTAGGCCATGAAAACTATATTATTTCTGGCCATCAAGACAGAGAACAATCGTATAATAAAACCAAAATGATTGTAAAAAAGTAACCATGGAGTTTCTTGCCGGTTCTTCTCCATAGTAAACGACCAACCCGAACCGTGCACCTTTTCTCGACGTTTTATAAGTGCCCATGTAGGCCTATGTGAAATAAAAATATTTGGATGTGATTTGAAAGTCTTAAAGTCTTTTGTTTTTTAACAATTAGCTCAAAACATAACATATTAGTAGGTCTTGGGCTGCGGGTTCATTCGAAAGAAACGTCGCGGCTCCGGAACATAAAGAGCAAAAGAAGGAACATGACTGGGTTTGAGTCAGTACAAGTCTAACACTCCCTTCCACTCCGCCCAGAGCGGGAGATGTCATTCGATGATTACCCGTCCCAAAAAAAAAAGTGTGTGTCTGAGTTCTCAGTTCTCAGTTCTGAGTTTACTCCTTAAGTACGAGTATCTAACCATACACAAAAAGAGTTTATTCAACTGAAAAAAGATTGATATCATATGAAAGGGCAAATTCACAAATTAATGAAAAAAAATAGCAATATACATACATCGACACTGATAGAAACAAACAAGCCCAATAACATACAGTATATAGGTATAGTCGCCTATACAGCATACCATATGTACGTCTTAATACACTCACAGCCAAATTAGAAAGTTGCGCACTAAAGGTGCGCATCAAAAACGTGACACATTTTCGTTACTTTAGTAGGTTTTACCCCTCAGATTTTTCTCATACCGGGCGCCTTATATATGAAAATCGATTCTTAAGGAGTAAACTCCAAAAAGTAAAAATGGCGTGAGTCCATGTACGTATGTATATATCATTCACTTTATACACAGTCTACAAAAATACACAAGCGATCGATCAAAAATGTATGAACATGACAAACAAACGCGTCTTGTGCAAACTTACATGAAAAATATTACTTCGAGTATTCGCGAAGATTGATTTCTTTCGAAGTAGGTAAATATGGAAACATAGTATATCAGTTACATTGATGGAAAAATCTGCAAGAACTTTTAGAAACTGGATATAGTATATTCTTAAAATATTCAATCTTTGCTTTCCATGTTTTCGTTACCTTGTAAGTTCTTTGTACAATGGCCGCGCAAACGTAAAGAATAACAGATTATATTTGACGACACGGTTAGCGCAGTGGCTGAGCGATCGACTGCCGCACTGTGTCGCGGGTTCGATCCCCGCACGGAACAAATATTTGTATAACCTACAGGCAGTTGTTTCGGGTCTAGCTGTTTGTGTATGTGAGTTTAAATGTTTGTAAACGCACCCACGATACAGGAGAAAACCTAGTGTAGGGCAACTTTAAAAAAAAAAAAGGATATCAAAGCCAATTATGGTGCGTTTTTTAGGGTTCCGTATCTCTATGGAAAAAGCGGAACCCGTATAGGATCAGTTTATTCTTCGTCTGTCTGTATGTCTGTCAACCAACAGTTTTGAGTTGAAGTTAAATCCATGTACTCAAATATGTGGTCCCTTGAAGCTGTGTAAGACCAACCCTCCAAGTCTACGCAGTGAGAAGATATGACCGTTTTTATCGGCTTGCACTCCGCGGGTTCCGTACGAACTTGTGTCATAAACGGCCATATCTTTTGACTGCGTAGACTAAGAGATATGATTTTTCCACAACTCTAAGTTAAATTATGTGAGCTCATGTGAGCTTAAAGCCCCGTATCCCACTAGGCAACATTTGGCGCGCAACGCGTGACGCTCAACAAGTTCTGCAACGTTGCACAACAGCGCGCGACATGACGCGCGGCGTTAACGTGCAACATGCAGATAAGCATCAAATGTTGTCAAGTGTAGACGTGACGCGCAACAACACTGCCTCTGAAATCAACACCCAGTTCCTCTAGCGACATGTTGTCGGCGACTGTTCATGTATGGATAGACAACATTGCTAAACAAAAGTCTTTTTTTTTGTAAAAAAAATAAAACCGACTTCCAAACCGGCTTTTGTTGGTTTCGTTGACTTTTTTGCCACCGACTTCCGGAAATAAAGTTATTTTCCACTCTTTAGTTTTTTTTTGGAAGAATCATCGATATCGGTTCACCCAGACCAGAGTTATGAGGTTAAACATAGGGTCGAATTGAGAACTTCCTCCTTTTTTTGAAGTCGGTTAAAAAGTGGCGCATTAACGTTCAGCATGTTGGGCATCAAGTCCCAAATTAAATGTTGCATATCAGATACGAAGATTAAATGTTTATAAACGCACCATGAGATTCAAAGACAACGATTAAAGGGAGTACACCACGGTTTAAGAACAGCATTGACAAAAAAGGGCCAAGGCTTAAGTATGTTATATTGTCACTCCATGAGTGAGGATATATTAAAGGAGTCTTTATGGAGACTGGTTCAAAATATTCTTAATCACGCACCATGAAATTTAAGGACAACGACACCACGATTTAAGAACAGCTGTGACACAAAGCCTAGGTATGTAATATTGTCACTCTATGAGTGAGTTTGACGGGCCTGTTGATCTAGTGGTTAGTGGCCCTGACTGCTGAGCCGGAGGTCGTGGGTTCGATCCCCGCCCAGGACAAACTTTGTATGATGAGCATAATTGTTTGTTCTGTGTCTGGGTGTGATTTATCTATAATATGTAGGTATGTATTTATTAATTATATAAGTATGTAGGTATATCAATTGTCTGGTTACCATAACACAAGATCTGCTTAGCTTGGGATCAGATAGACGTGTGAGTCCCAAGATATTTATTTATTTATATTTTAAAGGAGCCTCTATGGAGACTGGTTCAAAATATTCTTAATCAGGGAAATAAAGAGCTTATAAATACACAAAACGAATTCGCCAATGACACATAAGTAAAACGTGAGTAAAACCCACAAAATAAGCCACAAAATTATCTATAATCCAACCATACTATTGCGCTATAGATATGAATGTTGCTGGGCAGGGATGGTCAACCTACGGCTGCTACCTTGCACATTCTCTCGATGTGTAGATGTGTAGACTTATGTGAAATTAAATATTTTAATTTCGTTAGTGTGGACTTTAATGCCCTTTCTTGTCTTGTGTTATCAATACAACTATGTAGTATGCTTATGGCGTCGTTTAGTCGCGGTGAGTTCGTTAATTGTACTACCGGATATGACAATTATCATTAGTGTTTTTCTTTTAATAAAACCATCACTGGCACTTTTGTCACGAAACAAAAAGTTGAAACTACAATCCCAGTCACAAGGCTTGTTAATGTACTGTAGTTGCCCATTCCAAAGCATTGATATATATTTAATGTGTTTTTTTTTAGAAAATCATGGCTCAAGATTCAAGATTTATTTATTTGCTAAAACATGTGTAGATAATATACATGGTATAATGCTTATTATAGGTGTTACAAACAATTATCAGGCTCAAAATGTTTGACCATGACTGGTTTTCAAATTATGTCGAAATACAGGTTAAATCATTCATGTTGAAATCATAAAAATATGTGAGAATAATATAGAAAGACGTACATATATTTCTAATCAAAAACGTACACATTAAGAGCGTCCAGAGTTAAAGCAAAAGTAACAATTCAAAAATTTATTAAAATAAACGGTGGCAGTTATAAAATGACCAGTCCCAACTGACAACTACAATCTAGTTTATGAACTATCTGTGCGCCAATTTAATTAAAATTCATTCATAACTTTCCAAAAAAATATTCTAGCGGCGCTTTCGAATGGTGTTAAAATACAGGACGTGTTTTTTTTTAAATCAACGTGTTCGATTCCTGTCTATCATTAGCCGAATATAGGTCCCTAATTCAGTTTTACCGTTACACCCCGTAATATACCACCAAAGCTGGCGCCCGCGGATTCGCCCGGGTGATATCGAAAACAGTATCCTATGTGTTATTCCAGACCAGAATTTACCTCTGTGCCAAATTTCATCAAGATCCGTTCAGCCGTTTTGACGTGAATGAGTAACAAACATCAATATATCCAAACATCCTCACAAACATTCGCATTTATAATATTAGTAGGATTTCTGAACAAAACCAAAATTCCACATTCAAAACTCAACACGTACAAACTCACTGACAGAATCTAACATTGCACAAAGGTTCACCATCCCTGATGCTAGGGGAACATTTTCCTAATGACCTACTTTCCACGCCAACCAATTAATTACGGCTCGTCTCGATAATACGCGGACATCGGGTACTGGTAGGTACATAGGTTTATATACTTTGTACATATGTAGAGGACGATAGTGCGAGTGTCCGGTAATTGGGGAATAATTGCAGTATGGACACTGGACACTGCTATATAGTTGCTTCAACGCCTTTTTGGAAACCGAACCCTTATGAAATCACTATGTTGTCCGTCTGTCTGTCTCAGTGTTTTCAGACATTGCTTTTTTATTTGAAATACTGATAGCCTTAGTCATCTGAATGCAAGATTTGGTATTCCCACATGTTTAGTTTTTGAGAAAAACATCTATGGAAACCGTTAATTCTTGCCGAATATTTAGAGAAACACTTACTTCTAAAATAAGTCCTGTACGCAATGATGGTCTTAGAAACATCGACGGCTGCATATATCCTTATCCTTACTTCCTTACTAATAATATAATATTATAAAAGAGAAAGTGAGTTTGTTTGTTTGTTACCTCTTCACGCTTTAATGGCTAAACCGATTTTGATGAATTTTGGTACAGACATAGTTGGGAAATAGGAGACGGACATAGGCTAATATTTTTTTGAAAAAAGTGGGATGTGAGGGAGAAAGAGGGAAGAAAAGGGAAAACTTAGCGTTGCTAATACAAATCAATAAGGCGCAAGGGGAACTGTGTTACCCCAAATTTAACGCGGGCGAAACCGCGGGCGAAAGCTAGTTAGAGAAAAATGAACCTCGAAACTTTATTAGATCGGGATACAAAAGCAGTTTGTTTCATTTCAGATTTTATTAGGTATTTTTCGAAAATTCCACCGTATTGGGATAAGTTATTTCTACTAAAATTATGTTCATAATTTCTTCTACACAATACATTAATTTCAAAATTAACCCTCTAAGTCTAGGCAGTCAAAATATATGTCCGTTTATGTTGCAAGTTTGTACGGATCAGTAAGTGCGCCAGGCTGAATCGAAATTGGCCGGATCTTTTTGTTCGGGTGGGAAATCATCAAATGTCTTCTCCCGCTCTGGGCGGAGCCAAAGGGAGTGTCAGACTTTTACTGACTAAAACCCATGTATGTTCCTTCTTTTACCCTTTGTGTTATATCTTTCGAAGAACCCGCAGCCCCGGCAGGAGTTATTAAGAATATAACTAATGGCAGTGGCCCTTGCCACATCCTCGATCCCTCTGCTTTGCTGATATCTAAGGGCAAAACTTACAGGCTAGACGACTAGAACTAGGTAGGTAATTAAAAAAAACATTATTCATGGAAGTAAGTTCATAGCCAAAAATGGAACAAAGATTTTTTCTTCCCAAATAATTACGAGCTGCCTTTAATTCTCTGTAAGTTATTATTTCTTTCTAAATTTAACTATAGCACATGGTTCCATCTACCTTCTATTTTATAAAACCTTATTTTGTTTCTTGCAATCACTGCCATCTATTGAAAGTAACAAAGAAACGTTAAGCCGTTTTGTTGGCAAGCAAGACTTTTCCACGCTTTAGTTACGTGTGCCACAGAAGATGGCGCTTTAGCCAACGTGATGTAGCAAAGAACCTTTCTATTTCGATGCAGTCATTCTTCTATTTGTAATTTAAAATTGCCAAGAGGGCACTGTTCGTTGGCATTTATAATAATTAAGATGGCGGCGTAAGTAATTTCCGATTGTGACCACGCTAAAAAAATACCATGCAATACAAAACTTGCGCATGGCGTACTTTGGATACCTATGTTTTCGTACGAATTTTAGACGCACAAATGATCCCAACCTTTCAAGAACTATGGGAGTGCGCAGACTAGGTGCGAGTACTGCGAGTTGGACCTTATGTGCGTGTAAAGGAATATCTGGGGAAGCAATAGAATGTACACTTTCGGTTTTACGACAACGACAGGCTCCGAGTTATAAGAGAATTATCTTGAAGATATAGGTACCTAGATTATTCAACGCGCTCCAAAGAGTGCTCGGGAGTGATATTACCGGAAAATTACCTGTTTGAGGTAGAATAAGTTATTCAATTTATGGATTTATGGTAGGTACCTCCGTAAGTACTCGTCGTTTCCACGAATGGTAAGTTCTGTGTGTACTTTTTGATAGGACCTTGTAGTATTTTGCAGTTTTTCTACAATGACTAAAACAACCCAGATGATAATGGTGCGGGTTTATTGATGGAAAAGGAAGACGTTAATGCATTTATTGGAGAAATTTTCTGACAACGAAAATGTTGTTGAATGTGTTGACGTCAAAGTGATACTCAAGAGAAACTATCCTACCACTTTCATCTCCGTAAATGATCTAACACATCGCCATGTTTGAATGAAACCCGTGCGAGCTGCGCACACACAGACTACAAAAGTAATTTCGATATTTTTGTTGTAACAGCCAATGGCCTGATGACCAAGAGCCTCTATGACTATCTGGCGCTCACCTTAGGCGGTTGGATCAAGGGCATGATTAAACAGGCAGTACTAATGGATATGGCGCGCAATGTGAGGAGGTTCTTGTTCCCGAATCTTAATCACCGGTAGCTTGGACCCTGCTCCCGCTGCCCGCGGACCACATTTTTAATTAAATATATTTTTTAAGAAATATTATTAAATAATTAAACACTGATAATTTCAATAAAAGAAATGGGTAGACATATTCTTATTTATTAAGAATCAACATGGCATATACATATAAACACTGCTCAACGATATTTAACATTATAACACGGGTTTTGAGTGTTATAATCGATTTACATACAATTTATGTAAATATAATCGGCTCTGTTCAGGTAAAACTACAAAAACCGAATCTGTCACAATCTCAATGGCCAACGAATCGCAAGACCGTATCCTGCCGTATCCTGGCGAAATGCATTGCATTTTGAAGAGCCACCAGTAGACCCAAATTACATTATACTACTAGGTCACAAAATTATACAAAGTCAAATCTGATTATACAAAAGCACTGGCTCAACACCAGAGTTCCTTTTTACTGGTTTTGCTCTAGTCTATCGGAACGGAAGGTCCCTAATATGGCACATTGATTGCTAAAAAGGCTTTTGTGACCTTTTGTGTCGTTAGAGTCGTACTTTACAAAACCAAAACTTTTATAAACCTTGCAGTGCCAATTTTTGTAATTGTTTGTTGTAATCAATTTGGGCATTATTTGAATAACAAAAAAAAACCAGTTCAGTACCTAAAATGACACAAATTTGAATTGAAACTTGCTGAATTTTGTTGTATAAGTACAAAAAATACACTCTAAAATTACTTTCATTCGAAGCTAGCTCGCCCATATTGTAATGCTGGGCCTATTTAGGTCCCAACATGTTCTCAGGTCTAACCCATTGATCAAACTGTTCTGCAGTGAGGATGTTCAGTTTGATGGCAGTGTCCTTCAGGTTTCCTCCCTCTTTATGAGCAGTCTTCGCAATTAAAGCAGCCTGAAACAAAATATTTAGCAAATGAAATAGGCAAAGCTTTTGTTTTACTTTTTTTAGCAGGGTGACGTAGCAAGGATACTAAAACATAAGTGGCACGTTACAAAACGTGCGACTGGGATAAAACTAGGACGTGAGATTAGAGAGGAATGCTCAAATACATATCTCTTGCATTCTCGGAGCAGTCAGCTCCGTTTCAGCCCCTCTAAGTGAAGCAGTCATGCTAGCGAAGGAAGCGGGCGGGCGTTTGAGGGAGAGAATCTCAAGCCAACGCAGCTGCCGCGGGAGACACCCCGGATATCGGGCGCCGCGAGACGAGTCCCGCCTGCCGGGGTTGCGGGTTGTTCGAAAGAGATAACGCGGCCCCGGAAAGTAAAGGGCAATAGAAGGAACATGGGCGAGTTTTAGTCAGTACAAGTCTTACACTCCCTCCGAAATTATTTGAAGATTTCCCGCCCCAAAAAAAAGCCCCTCTAAGTTAACATTACCATCAAATCATGTGCAATTCTCTTATAGGCAGTTTCATTTCAATACGCAAAAAATAGGGGACTCCTCTATAAAAACGTATCTCACTTTATCATATCCGATGTGAGGATTGAGAGCCGTCACCAACATAAGCGACTCGTTCATGATCTTCTTGATAGCCTCCTCGTTGGCTTTGATACCGATGGCGCAATTCTTGTTGAATGCCTGGCATCCATCACCTGGGAAGATTGCAAGTTATTTACAGTTAAATCTATATGGACCCTTCTCTCAGAATTAAGCTCAACTAAATCGCACTGGTACTAAATGTAGTTTTTTTTTAGGTTTGTGACACAAACCGCCACATATTTTTGGCGGCGTATCGCAGTAACTAATAGTACACTGTTAAGTTTTCCTATACTCTTTATTGATTTAAAATAACTCTCAGTAAGATTTAGGTGAAGTATTTATGGAAAAGGAACTCCGTCTTAGTCGTCAAGAATGAGGTAGAACGTTTAAACTCACCGATCAGCCTAATAGACCGTAGTACGTTGGCCACCATCATAGTCTTGAACACGTTGAGTTCGAAGTGTCCGTTACTTCCACCGACGGTCACAGCCACGTGGTTGCCCATCACCTGCGCCGCGATCATCGTCAAAGCCTCGCACTGCGTAGGGTTTACCTTACCTGAAATATTGTAAACCTTCAGTTAGAACAAACTTATCACAATCCCATCTCAGAGTATCTAATCAGATGAAAATGACTCACCAGGCATGATAGAGGATCCAGGCTCGTTCTCTGGTAGCGTCAGTTCACCCAGACCACACCTAGGTCCGGAAGCCAGCATACGAATGTCATTAGCGATTTTCATTAAGGAACAAGCAACTGTGTTGAGCGCTCCTGACACCTCCACCATTGAATCGTGGGAAGCCAGCGCTTCAAACTTATTTGGTGCCGTCTCAAAAGGAATGCCTGCAAAACGATTGTTTTAATTGCATTCATTAAATTGACGATAAAACTTCCCAAGCAACCAAGAAAAGTAAGTAGAAATAAAATAAGAAGCTACTAAGTATTACTGCCGTACCAGTGAGCCTAGCGATCTCCTCAGCGCACTTCTCTGCGAAACCAATGCGCGTGTTGAGGCCGGTGCCGACAGCTGTGCCGCCCAGCGCTAGGTAATGCAGGCGCGGCAAGGTACTGCAGACGCGCTCGATACCGTACTTCAGCTGTTCTGAGTAGGCGCTGAACTCCTGCCCCATCGTCAGTGGCGTGGCGTCCATCAAGTGGGTTCTATACAAAAAAGAAATACAAATACTGTTCAATGTTTTTCACACAACCGCTTGAACGTTTAATATCAGATATATGCTTTTTATTTGCACCTTTTCCATATATAAAAAAGTCATTGGTCTACTATATCATGATTTTGTTATGTCTGACAATTTGCTCTTATTATATGTGTGATCTTTCACACAAATAATAAGAGCAAATTGTCACTCAAATGCAAGTGAGCCGGCCCATGGCAAAGACCGGTTACGAGCCGCTCTTGTGTGGCTCCGGAATGACAGGCGATCATCGAGGACCACACCTAGGTACTTGGCTTCCCTACCCTAAGGGATAGGTTTGCCGTACATGCATAGTAACCGGGCTAGGAGTAGGAGTAGGTTTTTTCCCTACTTTTTTTGGGTAAAAGCTTGGCTCTTGTCGGGATTGGAGTTTGCGAGCTATGGCTTCAGAGCAACCGGCCAGAGTAATAAAGGGCTGTGTCGTCCGCGAATAGATCTAGATGGGCGTATTTAACTTTGGGGATATCACTCGTGAACAGCGTGAAGATAAGGGCGAGCACAGAGCCTTGCAAGACTCCGGCTCGAATTGGGTGAGAAGATGAGAGGGCACTTTCTTGATGAAAGGAGCGATTTGACAAGGAGTCCCGTAAGATGAGCACGAGACGGTGCGGATACCAAATAGCACCCCTATTTGGTATAGCTTAAATAATAAGCCATTGTGCCAGTCCTTGTCGAATGCTTTGGCTATGTCAAAAAATAAGGCACTGGTCATCATTCCACGTTGAAAGCCAACGCTTGCATGCTCGACGATTTGGTGCACTTGTTAGACAATTGAGTGTTTGGTCTTGAAGCCGAAATGCTCATTAGGAATGAGGCTCTTCCACTCGGCATATTCTTTGAGTCGCTTAAAAATAAGTCTCTCGTAGATTTTGCCAAGTGATCGGACGGTAGCTCCAAGGCTCCAATTTGGGTTAGCCAGATTTGGGAATACAAATGACCGTGGCTTCTTTCCAGACTTGAGGGAAGTTTGTTCAGGGCACCATTGAGGATGATGGCCAGAAGCATTATGAGTTGACTATTTCCAGATATAAAAACGTTTAATTTAAAGACTCTTCTTATGCCCCACAATTTTTCATGATTGTCAGTTTCTAAGAAAAGTGCATCACAAACAAATTATGTACTCAAGTCTTCAAAATTATTATTATAGTGGGAATTTGTTTTAATCTTTAAACCAATCTTGTAATGCCTGCTGTACGGGAAGTACACCGTAGTACTGTAGCTATGAATATCAGATAAAACTTTGTTACGTGACTGCCCCATCTCTAGAAATATATACATATTGCTATATTTATAGATTAGTGACCCTTATTTGAGGCGGGTCGTTAGTAAAGACTGAGGTAGGAACTAACTGAGAGAGGTATCTGGCATATCAAGACGACCAATGGACTACAACCACGATCCAGTAAGACCCAATGACTGACAATATCGAGCCAGACAGACACAGACGGCGGGATGAGCTGGACCCTTAACAAACATTGATTTTTTGCAGCTTTGGACAGAAAAAAGGTAAGGAAGATAGCTAGGCTTTTTTTCAGCAGTATGACGACACGGACTACTAATAAAATAATAGTGAGCAACGCACCTGCCGATCTTGATCAATTTATCGAAGTCCTTGGCCTTTGCATCGATAGTATCCTTTAATGCTACGAGGCCAGGCATGAGTCTGTCTCTCAGTTCCATTGCCACAGCGACGTGCATGGCAGTAGGGTACGTGTCGTTGGAGCTCTGTGACTTGTTCACGTGGTCGTTAGGATGCACAGGGGTTTTACTGCCCAATTTTCCACCCATTATTTGGATGGCGCGGTTTGAAATCACCTGAAAATAATTTTGTATTTATGAACACGTCTTTTATAGGTATACTTGCATGAACATGTACGGAGGTTTAATCAGTATACGATACCTCATTCGTGTTCATATTGGACTGTGTTCCAGATCCTGTCTGCCAGATGACAAGAGGGAAGTGCCCCTCTCTGTACAACTTGCCGGATATGACGTCATCACACGCTACCATAATAGCTTCCGCTGTAACATATTTGAAGGCAAATTAATTACCTGCAAACTGCAATTATTGTATACGTAATTATATTTAATAAAATATGTACTCAGTTCACTTAAAGTGGTCATGCTATGAAAAAAAAAACAAATGATGATCAGCCTATTTAAAAGAATGCCAGATGGTGGTGTTCTGTAGTCCAAAAATCAAAATTGCTTACCGAGTTTCTTATCAAGACCAAATTCGATGTTCACTTTGGCGGCAGCCTTCTTGATGATGCCGAAGGCGACGATGATGGGGTACTGTAAATAATAATTATAGTTCAAAATTTATGATAGTTGTAGCAAAATCAGCTTAGCCTTTTCTCAACTATGTTAGACTCGGCTTAATATTAACTCGGTAGTAATCATACAGCAAGTCAAGTAGCCTCTGGAACTCAAACCGTCCCAGCTGGCGCGGGAGACGCTCTGGGCATCATCGGGAGGCAGGAGATTACTCCCGGCCACCGTAGGCGCGAGCCTGTGCGACTAGTGACGACAGGTCGTGTAGACAGCCCGCGATTGTTCCACGCACGCTTCATAGAGATGTCAGCAAACGTTATTTAATGACATACCATCCAAAAAACAATAAAAAAGTCAAGTGGCGACTGTCTATGTGACATAACAATCCACAACCATGGATATCAGAAAAGAGCTTTTAATATTTCTATGTCCACAACCCACTTAGTACTGGGTTAGATACCATTGGTAAAAGTGGCTTTTAAACTTTCGGGGGCATTGATAGCGCACAGTAACGATTGCAAAAATAGACAGGCTAGCCGGAACCAATGGTTTTACTTGCTTTCCGCGGCACGGACGGAACTTGGGACCTATGTAATAGGTTACCCATCCACGGACTAATCTAGTTATGCACTGCTGAACCTGGAGTTCCAGCTGAGAGGCTGCTATTATTTAGCCACGCTTCTTTTGTTTTTTCGCCCTGAAGAAATGAAGTGTTGAAACATTAAAAAAAAAACTGAATTACATTTTTTAAAACAGATGTGTGCATTGCCTTTTCCGTTTAGGACTTTGAGCCTGAAGTTGAATGTTATTATTAATCTTATCTTTTACTGCACACCAATTGCAATACTAAAGCTTATGGACAACGGTGAGCTTAACCTTGAATTGTGTTTTTTTTATAGCAAACCTTACTTGAATTGAGAAATTTGCAATCTAATTAATGTGCATGACACACAAACACTACACGATGTTATGTTACTTCATTATATTAAACTACTAACAAGTATACCTTTAGATATCAAGGTTTACCCTTTCCCCAGCACAGTGACCCACATATGGTACCTGCACAGCGATTGTTTATTAGTGCGTGTCATTGTGAAAGTATTAACCTGGTTGAACATGGAGAACAAGCCTTTTAGTCTAGTCTATGACTACACTTAATTTGGAACCAGTGTGAACAAAAACTGTGTGAGTGCGAGGGTTAAGTGCAAACTTGTAGGGAACTAATGAACGTACCGAATATTGCTTTACCAAAAAGATAAACTGCATTGAAGAACTTTAAGAAGAGATATACTACAGATTGATTTGGAGCTAAGAGTGAAATTGCAAGTAGGAAAGGAGACTTAACAGAAATCAGCAAAGTATAGGGACTGCTAGGGCCACTGTCTGCCGGGTGTCAGGCCGCGGCTTGGGAACACAAAGAGCAAAAGGACGGAGGATGGCTTCTAGTCAGGGGCGTAGCTACCGCCGTATCAATTATACGGGGCCACGGGGGCCCCTACCCCCTCACTATTGTCCATAGAGGCAGAAATTTTAGAAAAACTAAAATCATCATCAGCCAATTTAGCTATAAATGATTTAATAAATCAGTTTGCCGAAAAAAGGCTAGGAGAGAGAATATTTAAAACTTGATTTTTATTTGTAAAATGGTTGAATTATGTTATGATAAATAAATATTTCTTTTCACAATATGTTTTTTCTTTTGTGAAAAATCTTTACCCCCATATAAGGGCCTCCAAACAATTTTTTTATACGGGGCCCCGACAAGGCGCGCTACGCCACTGCTTCTAGTCAAGACTGAAACTCGGTTCCGCTCCTTTTAGAGCCCATGAAGTTATTTGATGAGAAGATGAAGTGACTTAGAGAGTTGTTTTTTTTACAGCTCCAAGAAACGACAAGAAACACTGCAGTATTTGGTATTAATTTCAACTCAGTACCTTCACGTGTTTTAGAGATAAAGGGTCTTGTCAGACGGACAACAAATTGATCCGGTCAAATGTTTTTTTCCTTTTGAGGTGCGGATCCCTAAAAACGTTTGCTTACTTGAGACTAATCTACTTTTTTATGTCTGCCAAATCTTATCTAATATTATAAAAGCGAAAAAGTGTTTGTTACGTCTTCACGCATAATTGACTAAACCAACTTTTTACCTATGAATTTTGGTACTGATATAGTTGAACCCTGAAGACGGTCATAAGCATTTTTTTAAGTGACAAATGAGGGGGAAAGAGGGAAGAAAAGAGAAAGCTTAGCTTTGCTATTACAATAAATAAGGCACAAGGGCAAAAACTACAGGTAGCAGGTACCTGCAAATCAGGAAAGGGAAGCTGTGTTACCCCGAATTTAACGCGAGCAAAGCCGCAGGTAAAAGCTAGTTTTCTATATTTCTGGAGTGATAATCTTGGCGGGACTTTATCTCACAGTGGCACAATTATTCCTTTTTCAGTATCGTTTCATTTTATTAACTAAGTACAGGCTTTAGTTCGTGGTTTTGCTCCCAACACATTATGTAGGTACTGAATAGGGACCAGGGGAACGAAATGTAGTTATTCCGCTCATTTGTCCCTGGACATCGAGCGATGTGCGCGGCTATGACACCCGGGGTAAAGAATTTTCGAAACCGGATCAGTAGTTTTGAAGATAACCCGCTACATACAAACTTACAAACAAATTAAACGTCTTTATAACATGACTATATATAGAAGTAATAGATAAGTAAATTAAAACAACACATTTACTGAGGTATATATGTGTATATTAGTGTCCAAGATATTTTTATTGCGTCACACTACAAACGGGGCATCGTAGGTCAAACTTTACATCAGTATAAAGTCGATCAATAAAACACATTGTATTCTCGTGTTACGTCATTATGGACATATTTTATTTAAGACTAGCTGGCGCCCGCGGCTTCGCCCGCATGATTTCCAAAAAAAAAGTATCCTATGTGTTATTCCAGACTATAATCTATCTTTGTGCCAAATTTTATCAAGATGTGTTCAGCCGTTTTGACGTGAAAGAGTGCCCAATATCCATGGAGTTTCTTGCCCTTTCTTCTCCATAGAGATCAACGCTTTGGAATGGGCAGCTACAGTACTTTCACAAGTTATTATGCCTTGTGACCGGGACTGTAGATTCATTTTGTTTCTTGACATTCAAAAGTGCCTGTAATGGTCTAATTGAAAGAAATGATTTGTATACATACATCCATCATCACAAACATTCGCGTTTATAATATTATATAGTAGGACTAGGTGTTACCGCAGTTTCGCTCGCGTGAATATACTATCCTATTGGAAAGACTAAAATAAAAGAACAAGTTGATCTCCAAGGGAAAGCAGTGATTGCTAAGATCAGTAGGATCATGGGTGACCGTCCACTACAGAGGTAACAAGTTTCCAATGTAAACGTCTTTACTCCCAGTTACCTTCTACAGATCTATGACACCCTGATCGTCAGTCTTACCAAAGGTATCGTTGTAATCACTACTAACTGTGGAACGAAGGGCAGATATGCAGTCGCACTATGATACTGATATTCAGCTGCACCCGGTGAGACTCAAAACTAACTCAAACATAGGTAGGTACCTAGTTGAGAAAAGACTAGGTGGATGATGATGGTTGGTTATTGTGATTTTTTTGGTAGGTATCGGCAAATAACCTGGTATAAGTCGGACTCCTCGGTTGGTTTCGCGGTCGCAAGCACGACTGCTGAGAACAAGGTCCTGGGTTCAATTCCCGGGTCGGACAAAAAGTGTTATTGGGTTTTTCCATTAGGAATTTCACAGAAGCAGCCCAGAGTTTGGAAGTTGGCGGTAAGATATCCCGTGCCTCAGAAAGCACGTTAAAAACCGTTCGGAATGCTGTTGCATTGGACTATGAAAGTGAGTGAACGGAGAGTGTACCGCTATACCTGCGCTCAAAATCAAAAGTCATTTATTTAAATTAGACTGATAATCAGCAATTTTTTAACGTCACATTACAAGAGGCAGTCCCACAACTTGTTCACTTTAATAAATCCCGCGCCGATGGATAATCTCCGCTGAGATTGGCCGCGGTGGCCGAAGACGGTCAGGGACCTAAGTCTGCTATTACAATAGTGTCAGAATGGTCGATCACTGATCGCATAATGGTTAATTTTGACAAGTTTGGTAATCTGCTACATACTAAAGGATGGTATTTAAAAGTACCTACTTCAATTTATTCCCATTTCGTTTACCTAATTTTGCCTGTGTTGCACCAAATATACTGAATGTGCACCAAAATATATTAATTAAAATATGTCATAACGAGCATCAGGAAAAAGACAGCACTACAATAAAAAAGTGTTATATCTTTATCCATTTTCTATTAATGCAAGTCGTTACTGAGACTGAAAATGTGGGTGTACGATTAAAATATCGCAGTTGACCCCAAAAAAATTAACACGACGAAAAGAACTTTTTTTGTCTACAATTATTATTCCATATTTGAGTATACAATGTAAAAGTACAGACGCCTGCACATCGAGCTACTACAATCTGTCAGATTTCTTTGATAGATTTTCGACTTTATTTCTTAAGTATAAGGTTCAACGTTTATTGGGAAAAATTTACAGTTTCGGGTAGCTTGACCTGCAGGCGTCTGTACAAAACATAGTTGACATTTTATTTTTAAAGTTTGCCATACAAATATTTGTTCCGTGCGGGGATCGAACCCGCGACACGCAGCGCGGCAGTTGATCGCTCAGCCAATGCGCCAACCTTGTCGTTTAATTTCACCAAAACATAGAATCTTTAGGTACATATACAAGAATCTGATTAAACTCACCGGCATGCGTTCCTCGATGCCTCCAATGGGGAAGTTCATGACAGACCTGAGGGTCTGGCATCCATAGAGTCTGTCCTCTGGCACTTCCAGCTCGCCCATAGTGTCGCGCTCCTTGCGCTGTAACAGTCATAGAGAAAAAGTTTTAATAGATAGGAGGCGACATCTATACCGGAACATAGGAACTAAAGTCGTATATCCAGTTAACCACTTGATTAATAGAATTATACGTTATAGCTGCGCCCCACAGTTTCACACGTGTGGTGATAAAATATACAATATATCCATATGAATTCTAGCCTATGTGTTGTTCTGATGTATAAGCTATACTATTGTAAAGTTTTATTGAAATCCATTCAGTGGTTTTTGCGTGAAAGAGTAACAAACATCCATACAAACTTTCGCGTTTATAATATTAATAGGATAGCTGCGCCCAGCGGTTTCACCCGCGTAAACCAGGATACAAAGTAAGTAGGTTCTATACCAAACTTGTATGAACAGACTGTTGGAATGAATATCACCGTGAATTCATGTAAGCTTACTAGTTTTATTATAAACAATCCGGCCATTGAAATGCGTTTTCCCATACAAACTTAACCGCCCTATTTCACCCTCTTATATGTAACTAGCGGCCCGGTACGTGCTTCGCTACGTATTTACAAAAAAATGTGATACAGCGTCATCTGCCGGACTGATTTGTGAATCTAAACCATTCCCAGATCCCCTTGAACACACACAAAAAATTTAATCAAAATCGGTCCAGTCGTTTAAGAGAAGTTCAGTGACATACACACAGAAGAATTATATTTATTATAAAGATATCCGAATAGCGCAAATCAATGGTGGTTGGTCCTGACAACCAACTTTCTTCATCTACTTTCTTTTTGGTTTGGTTCAGTTAGTTTTTCAGTGCTCGCATAGGCGAGCTCTGAAAAAGTAACTGCGAATTCCCACATCTCGCAATTAGAGTTTTCCGCGAGTTAAGGCTATATATACGAGATCACGATAAACACCTATGAGGCATTGGTCCACCAGTCACGACAACCGTCTACTCGGAGGATCCTCCCTATACTATAGAGAATAAAGAGCTTTACACCCTGTTCTTCATGCCACATCGTTAGGAAACCAGCAGGCCTGATAGATATTTCTCGACGGCATGTAAAGTCAGAGGTCTATGGGCAGAGACTAACCCTTACCACACGACAAAAAAGAAAAAATAATCACTGCTTAACGATGAACAAAAAAATAAAACCCGAAAACTGCCAGGCTGTCAGTCCTCAGTTCACTAAATGCAACACCTGTCTGGTCGATCCCCTTTTTTTTAATGAAGTATAAACCATTACAAACTGTGGTTTCTATCTCTGAATGGTTCCGACAAAGAGAGGCAACGGACACATTCTCATACCTTTTACTCTTCAAATAAAATCCTGAGATGGCGTGAGAAATCCTACTTACGAATATTACCTTATAAATTTAAAGTATCCTTGGCTAAGCCGAAAGGGACTTCTTCTCCCCGTTTCTAAGATGCCCAGGAAACCTTCTAGTTACGGAGCTATCAGGGTTCAATATTCCAAGATTTTCTCAAGTTTCCTTTTTAATGCAAGTTTTTAAACTAATAAGTTTACTTGTAACACCTTACCGATCCTCGTACTATTCAATACATCCATCATCCCGTTTTAAGAGCATAACACTGACCACAAACATAATAACCATAAAAAACATGACCGACTGACTGACTGAACATAACCTTAAAAAATGACTTTTAACCCCAAAATAAAAAAACCGAAAATCCCATTTTGAAAAACCGAATGCTTGGTTGAAGACTTCGTGAATGGTTCACATCGAATTTAGACGCAAACATAGTGAGTGCCAATCTGGTTTGTTTACATCTAAACTGATTTTTATGATCTGGCACACAGGTAGGTCATGGTTGGATAATCTCTAATACGAACCAGTGTTATTCTACTCTCCTGGACTAATTTAATGATCGTTCATAAAAGTAACTGACCGTTTTCTCCTTTTTTTTCTCCGGGTCCATACATACTGCGCACGCCATTTTCAATAAATTTATTAAAAATTCAAAACAATATCAAAAAATCTCAAAACAACTACAGTACAAAATTGAATACAAAATAGTATAAAATTAAAATAAATAAAAGATTCTTCATGGCTCAGTGACAACGTCAGGCACAGACAGTTTAATTTGTTGTTCTTTTTTTTTAACGTACTGGTCAGCAGATGTTTTTTGTTCAAAAAGGTTGCATACACATTTTCTTATCATTGCCGTTACTCAAAGACATTCAAATATTTACGAGTAAAAGTAAAGTAAGGCTTTCAAACCTCTCTGCCGATTCTCCATACTGCAAATAGACGTAAACTTATAATAAAACTATATACTAAAATTACAGGGCGTCAAAAAATCCGTCCGCATTGCTGTCAGTAAAAGTGCCTAGAAGGCTGGCAGTATTATCGCGTTGAATGGCAATGCTAATTGTTTAGCCAAAATTCTTTGACCCTATGGCCCCTAGTGTTTCAACCCCAAACAGCTCAAACACATAACTACCAATCAAATTGTGATATGTGCGCCGTTTGACGTTTTCAGCAAGATGCTAGAAAGATGAGATGGTGCAAGAGGTCGACTCAAGTTGCATCCCGCACCAAAGACCTACCCAGCTTCCATGGCATTATGGTCATATCATCTGGTATTTTTACATCAACGCGTACCAAGCCTGTTCTGTTCTGTTCTTATATGTGTTGTTCTCACAATATTTATTTCCGAACATGTATTTCCTAACATTTTCCACCATCATCTTTTTACCACTTATCAAGTAAATGTCGTAATTTTTTTTTCGACATCCACGTGTCATTCAGCAGAATATCAAGGTCAGGTTTTCTACCTGGCATTATGCTGAGCTGGACTCCATTTAGAGCAACCTTGAGGCACACCGCACACCGCCCAGTAATGGGCGACCCTTATAAATGTATGTGATGTGTCTATGGGTCAAGCTAACTTTTTTTTCTTAATTTTTTTAATCCATGTTTTTTTCGGTTTGTCTTTTTGTATTAATTCCTGTATTGTGTCTCTTGTTGCATCAAATCACGGCATCAAATAAATGATTTATTTATGTATCTAAAATACACAAATCTTCAAAAACGCCCCCAGGCAATTCCCTTCTCTCTCTCTGTATTAACCCCGATATTTTAGGTTAAGACAATCTTATTTTAGTTACTATTCTCTTCCTGCTACCCTACCATGACGTGTTAAAGCAGAACTTAAGATTTTGTCTCATATAATACTTGTTTATTTTGATATCAGTAGCCCTACTATGACCTCTTAAAGCAATTCTTATTCCGCTGAGGGAAAGAGACAGAGCTATACAGGGTGTCTAGCACCATCTCTCTCACTCAGTGGAATAAGAATTGCTATAAGATGTCATAGTAGCCCTTCTGCTATTGATAATAATTAATACAGGGTCGACAGTTTTAGCTCTCCGTCCGGCCGTCTATTGACAGGCCGTGTCGACGGTACGTTCATGTTCCACGCGCGCCTCAAAGAAATATCAGCAAAGCAGAAGGGCAGGCCATGGCCATAGCTTGCCGAGGTTGCGGTCTGTTCATTAAGATTACCCGGCCCTGGAATAAAATAGGCAAAATAAGGAACATGGATGGGTTTTAGTCAGTATAAATTTGACACTTTCTACCGCTCTACCCAGAGCCGGGGAAGTCAAAAATAGTAATAATACTATTGCCATCATTTAAGCACAAATCCAGGCAGATAAAAAATGTTGTAAAAACCCAATAACCTGACTTAAACTGTAAATCGAAATCGGTATTTCTTGCTTAGCAGTAACTTAGCTACTACTAGACCGAAGAGGCAGCTCAACAACCCAATGCTTCCTGCCTCTTCCTTCTTCCAACGGGACGCCAGATATACTACTGGTTATCACCTTACCTTACCCTGTGAATATTCCACCCACATATTCGCACGTAGCTCTTTGCCTTTTATTCCTTTGTTATGCGGATATCTAAGGAGTCAGTAAATAACTAAAAAAAAACTAAATAGTCAGTAAAAGTTCAAGTTAAGGAAGTTCCCGAGGTTATTTTACGTTAGCTCGTTCTATCTTTGACATCATTTATGTCCTCAGAACAAGATTGGGGTGTAAATTAGGCCCATATTGACAAATGCTTTTGAAAAAATGGGAAAATTAAATGTGTTGGGTACATGTGTATCTAAAATATTATCCCTGCCGATCGATAAGAACCAAGGCCGTGACAAGCTTTTGATACTGTTTGTGTGGGAGGTAACAATAAAGGTGTACGCAGATTAAGGGACTTTTATCAGAATTTAAATGTACGGGATGTATACCCATTATTAAAACGTTTTTAGTTTGGGTTAACCTCGTCCCACAAACCCACACCACTGTAACTCCTGAAACAAGAATAAACAGTGACGAACGGCAGAAAAGCGCTAAGACTTGGAATCTCGAGGCAGTCCCAGGGAAGTTCCAGTCCTCGTGTTTTCCACCACTGACCACGGACCACTGTCGGCTGAGGATCATCGAAAGGGATACCGCAGCCCCGTAACACAGAAAGCAAAAGAAGGAATATGGATGAGTTTTAGTCAGTAAAAGTCTGACAGAGCGAGAGAATTTATTTGATAATATTCCATCCAAAAATTAAGAAGACGTCACTTTCTTGTTTAAGTTTAGTAATCTAGAGATTTCAGTTAGTTCGTTACGTTGTTGTTGCTGATGTATGTTTTCGGCAGATTAAATTTTAAATTTTAAGTTAAGTAATGGAACAGATAAGTACCTGTCAAACCTTTTCCCTACTATTTCGGGGTTGGCTTCCAGTCTAACCAGTCTCCACAACTCAGTACTGGATTATAAGATAAAAAAATTGAGAAAAAAAAACGTCCCGTCATCTGCGCAGGCCTTAAACAGAACTTTGTCTGGTCTAGGCTGAAGGAACCTTGACATTGTTTTACGTGGCTTACGCATGGAAATTTGGAACCTTGGTCCTATCAAGGGCACTAAAATGTAACTGCGAAACTCCAAAGTACAGCATTAGTGTATTTTGAATTTATTTATTTAATCATTTATGTACACACAAGAGAAAACACAGGAAAACATCATAAAAAACAAAGAGTACAAAGGCACAGCTTATTTCTAAAGAAATTTCTACCAGCAGGCCTGCGAGAGGAAATATGAAGAAAGGAACGTAGACAGTAGTGTGTGAGAACAGTAGGCCTACTATGACATCTTACAGCAGAACTTATTCCACTGAGTGAAAGAGATGGTGCTAGACACCCTGTATAGCTCTGTCCCTTTCCCTCAGCGGAATAAGTCAAAGTCAAAGTCAAATTCTTTATTGCTAACTAAGGGCGGGTTGTTTCAAACAGTCGGTTAACGTTACATACGAAAGGTTAAAAGTTACTATTACGTGTGCTGTTTAACGTTCGTTAAATAAAGAGCGTTGTTTCATCACAAAAAATACCGATAGTCAAAGTTATTCGGGTTGCCAGTAAAAAGCAACACTTTTTCCCAAAAAAAAAGGTTGGGAGTTTTTTCTAGTATGGCAATGTTATACCATTCACGTCAAAATTTGATCTGCCGAACGCGCGAACTTTTAAATAACAAACTGAGAAAATTTTTATTGACCAGTGAGTGACCAGTACTTATTGTTTATTTATCAAAAACTTAAGGAAAAACAAAATGGATACGTATACACCAAAGTAAGTACCAAAATGTATAAGCACGATGATATTTGTTAAACATTTATGATAGAGTCTTCTGTTTCTGTATATTTTGGACTTCACGTGGTATTTTTTTTACAGAGAACGCTCTTCAAATTTTTCACAACTGGAGAAACTGCGCTTCCAAGCGTTAATTGAGAAGTATAAGGATGTTTTATTCTAAAAAAAAACGGACCATATAAATAATTTAAAGAAAAATAAGACTTGGGCTGCCATTCATGCAGAGTTTAATGCTGGTGGTGATCAGCCGAGGACTTTGACGCAGCTCAAGTCCAAATTTGATAACATGAAGAAAACCGCACGCAAGGTAATGTAGAGGTCTTACCTTTAACAATAGATACATTATGTGTTTAAAATATTTGGAACAATTTATTAAGAACCTGTAATATATTGTTTCTGTTTTAGGATGCCAGTCAAGAACGGCAGTCAAGGATTAAAACAGGAGGTGGGCCTCCTGGGCCTTCTGTTCAAAAAGAAACAGAATGGTTCCGCACAGTTATGCCAATATCAATGGATGGACTACCAAGTGTTGTTGATGATGATTTCATTGACTATGAACCTGTGGCCGAGAATCATTCTCAAGAAGTAAGTGTGTACCTGTTTACATAGTCGTGTCATCAGTATCATGTACTATTAGTCTAGAGGGCAATATCTACTTACTTTATAAAGGCATCATAATAAAATAATTTAATATTATGTATATTTTTGCTATAGGTCATCATCATCAATCAGCCTGAAAATATTGAAGCAAGCAATCCAAGAGAAAATGTAAGATCAACTGGTACTTTTTTTATTGTTTAATAGCATTCATCAAAAAACTCAAGCTAACTTTAATTTACAGATAACATACACTGTTTCGGAGACGGTGGTATTGGGGGACAATGAGTTTAACTCAAAGTCACCGGCATCATTACTTCGAATACCAGTGTCAAAACCACTTCGTAAGAAAAATAGGTTATTTCAGCCATTATATTATTCTATTACAGAAGGAGTTCTTATATTCTCTTGTTTTTATTTGGTTTCAGGTATTCGTAAAAGGACTCACAACAGATACCAAGACTTGAAGTGTGAAACACTAGAGAAAGTTAAGGAAAATGAAGAAAATATTTATAAACTTAAAATTAAACACATGGAGGAAAAGAGGAAAGAGGAGATGGAGATATATCAATTAAAGAAAAAGAAACTTCTTTTAGAAATAAGTTTATTAGAAAATAAATCATAATAAAACAATTCATGACTTTTTAAACCAACCTGACATGGCATGCAATTTATTAATTTGTCCATCACCAATAACACCAGCACCAGTAAAATTAAGAAAATCTGTGAATAAAATTTATGACCTTGTTAATACACTTAAATCATATTAATTAGCTATTCTTACAGTTCTTCCTATTCCTTTTTTAGCATACAAGCGGTTAATTAAATGTGCTATTAATGATGTATCATTAATAGCACATTAACCGCGTGTATCAGCCACACTTTAGATTTTGACCAATGGTGCAATAAGTTATATAGTTATTTTATTACAGTGATAGAACATTTTTGGTACGGTTTGGTACTCTATTACCAAAAATGTACTATTACTATTAGTCTAGAATATTCTATCTTCTATCTACCTAGATAGAAGATAGAATATTCTAGACTAATAATTATTATTATGGATTTTCAATAGTAATAAAAGTACCTGCTAAAGTAATTATTAATCAAATAATTCCTTGTAGTTGAATCTAAATGATTGTTAGATAAAATATTGCTTGCTTCATGAATTTCTTCATTTAATTGGACATTGTCTGGTGGTTGTGCAACATTTAATTTTCGGCAAATATTGTGCAGTACTGCTGTTGCAACAATTATGTACTGGATATTTTCTATTTTTGAGCGTACTTTGGTTCCAATAATTGGAAATCGTCGTTTCCAAAGTCCAAATAACCTTTCTATTGTATTTCGTGTTCGTATTTGGCTTTCATTATAATATTTTTCAGCCTCAGTTTGGGGATCATTTAAAGGAGTGAGCATGAATGATCTCAAAGCGTAGCCAGAATCCCCCAGTAGCCAATAATCATTATATTCACCAGATTCCAATCTACTCTTTAAATTTGAGCTATTAAAAATGTGGCTATCATGTGCTGAACCTGGCCATCTTGCAACTATGTTTCTTATGCATAAATTTGCATCACCAACAACCTGAACATTGATAGAAAATGTACCTTTTCTATTTCTAAAATCTTCTGCATTTTCACCACCTTAAAAATCGAATATTAGGTAATATTTAATAAAATGTAAGTGTGTACCTATGTTTATTGGTATTTATGTTAGGATGGGTTTATAAGATACTGATAAAATAAATGTTTCTTACCAGGAGAAAGAATTTGAATATGAGTGCAATCAATTGCACCCAATACTTTTGGAAATCTGCATATTTTATAAAACTCAGTTGCAACAGCCAATTTCTCTTCGTCGTTAGTTGGCAACTTGATGTAATGAGGTCGTAGTTTAGCTATAGCCCGAGTCACTCGATGAATAATACGGCATACCGTTGATTTATGCAAGCCTGACATGTCTCCGACACATCTCATAAAAGATCCTGAGGCGTAATATTGCAGAGTTGCAAGTACTTGGTCTATGGGTTTAACTGCAAAATTTCTGAAATAATAAAGAATCATTAAAATTATGAAGTATCTGTATGGTGACAGAATAGTAAGTAGGTACTAGGTATCAACACTTACTTTTCTGTGGAAAAACTTATTTCTTCTTCAATAAGGCCTGTTAATAGTTGAGCCACTTCCTTAGATACACGGTATCTTGCAATAAATTCTTGTTCATCCCATAGTTGAAAGTTATACAGACGCGTTTTAAATACTTTTTTCTTTCTTTCTACACTGTTTGTATCATAATCAGATGAACTATCGTCGAAAAGAAACGAAAACAAAAGAGAGTCCATAATGTTTTATTGTTTGACGTAGGCAAAGTTATTTGAAAACGAAAACAATATCCCGTAAAATGACGTTAACTAATGGGGAAGGCATCGGTTAAAGTTATAGTAACTTTTTAACGTACGTTAAGGCCGCCATTTTGTGAAACAACCCATTTTTTGTTTTAACGAAAGTTAGCGCCATTTTTTACTATTACCGATGAGTCAAGTATAGCTGAAGCAACCCGCCCTAAGTGTAGTAATTTAGATCTTAACAAAGGGTAGCCCTTCTGCTTTGCTGATATTTCTTTGAGGCGCGCGTGGAACATGAACGTGCCGTCAACACGACCTGTCGTCAATAGACGGCCGGACGGAGAGCTAATACCATCGACCCTGTATTAATTATTATCAATAGCTGATATCAAAATAAACAAGTATTGTATGAGACAAAATCTTAAGCGTCACATTTACGACATAGTAGCTATTAAAATTGTGCTGATAGCGAAGATTGAACTTTGACGGCTTATAGGTATCTCAGAAACATGACGTTTTAGGAGATTTTGTCTCATACGAAACTTGTTACAAAACAAGTTTTGTATAAAGCCAGCCGCTAAACGAGTAAAGGCAATCGACTGGTCTCCTATTACATGTCATACCACAATATTTCATGTAATATTTATACAAAGTCATCGTAGAAACTCCGATACTGTTTATTAAAGAGCAGACATCAACTGTGTCAACAGTCAATTCATTGAAAACGTCGATGCACTGATTGACGTTGTTTCATTCGTAAACTGAGAACATCCGGAAAGCGATACGGTCTCTAAAAACTTTGCAGTAACTGTTGGTGTCCTATGATTGTACGGAACACGTTGGTTAGATCTTCTTTACATCGATTTCGCACACAATATTTTGTAAATAACTTGACTTCAAGTTACTTGAAGAACAAGCTTGATTGGGGCAGGATACAGCACTGTCTCTCAGCCCGCAAAATATGCATGCGTATATTGTGCATGTGATTTTTCTTGCAGATCCTCAATCGATTTCTTTTGCTCTGGAGATAGCGATCTGGTCGTTCGAGAGTCGTTCTGACTAAAACCACGGTGTCTCTCTGGTGTCCTTCGGACACGTACGTCGAGCGTAAGTTGGAGCACCGTTTTCCAGGATGTTGGTGAATCCAGAAGATTAGCACGCCAATGGTACGATATTACATAGACGACGATATATGGATCCCTCTCGCTCCAAACCATGGACTGAACCAGGGCCGGTCGCGAGAGATCGCCGCCGCCGATCACCTTGATGAGGCTACGGCCATATTCCGCCCAAGCTGGGTAGAACGCCACAGTGTGCCCCACCATGGTACTGCTTAGCCTTAAATCCTCTAAGCACACTGCTAGATTTGTAACTAGGCTAACGGTTATGCAGTACTTTTGTGCTCTTCTGTCTTAATGTAATGTCCTGTCAAATATTTTGTGTGCATAAATCAATGACTACAATGGCCACTCATTAATATATTGGCAAGTCTTACTTTCTTCTTATGAATTACTGATTACCCAAACACAAACAGCCTTCAGTGAATAAAACATTTCATTTTACGTGTTATGAATACCCAACATTTTTTGTTTTGCAATTGTATCGACTTCTCTTCTTTGTATTACAATTTCTACAACATCAGGAGCCAAACTTTTTCGAATTCCTTGGATGGGTGCCAAATACGTGTCCTGCAGGCTGCAGGATGTTGGAATTGTATTTAAATTACGATAGCCTTTTTAAGGTTGATTAAGAACGCGTCGTGGGACACTTTTACCTTGAGCTTTCGCTACAGGTACAGACAATATTTCCTAACGGCTAAATGTTATTACACCATAATTGAGTAATGTAGGGCGCACGTACATATGTTCAACGATATTGAGGAACTACCTCATACACACACAAATCTATTAGTTGTAAAAGGTAGGAAGCTCAAAACAAGTCTTAGACTTTCCGTGAACAACAAGATTATTTGATATGTCCCCGTTTACATCTTGGTGTGCTATACCAATATGTAAACGGGGACAACTCAAAAATCGTGAATTTTTAGCTATCCTTGCATTCGAATGCTCGGTGATCATACGCAACGATCTAAACAATTTACATACCTTTTACCTAAAGTGACATTTTACAAACTATTTATGATCCAAAATAAATTTATTGTTAACGTTGTAGTATTTAATATAGTCATTCAACTTTGTGCCAAAAGTTTACCCATTTCTCGATAGATGGCAATGGCCTGTTTAAATTCGAACTATCGTTGTGTCGCCGTGGAAATATAAGGTATGGCGACAATTTCCCATTAAATGTCTTCGTTCTGGAAACAGTTTTTATTTACACCCTTACTGCGAGTGAACATAAGGTCCTTCGAGCCGGAATCGGAACTTGAGCAGCTGTTAAATCGACATGGTGCAAGTGTCAAGGAGCGCATGGTGTCAAGCGGAGGATTATATAAAGGAAAGTGTTTAAAGTGATCAGTGCCAATAGAACTAAAAACTGTGAGTACATTTTCTTCAATTATAGTTCCAAGTGTCAAAGACTTGTAAAAATTTAGAAATTATAGCATGGTCTTTGAAAGTTTGAAGAAATTTTGGACTTAGAATAATTTACAAAAAAGTGAAGATACCCCGAATCTATGCCCGATCTCGCCTAGAACTACTGTTTGGACACTTAGAAAAATTACATTAAATTATCATGGAGGCTAAGTTAAGGGTCTTAGAAGATTTAAAAGGTCGTATCCAGAAGGGGTTGAGTAACTTTAAAAAGTCGCCAAAGGACAGAGTTAATGAAGCATACGTGAATTCGCGGTTAGAAATATTAGACAAACAATTTGAAGATTTCACTAAGAAACATGAGGAACTCCTGCTTAATTACACCGAAACTGAATTAAGTGCAACCAGTTACATAAAAAATGACGTATTCGAAGTAGTAATGGACACCTTTATAATTTATAAAGTAGAATTGAAGAGTGCTTTGCCGAAACCTCAGTCTACAAAAATGATTGATGATGCCGCGTCTCCAGATAATTATCAACCGAAAACGATGTCAATCGCAAGATTACCAAAAATAACAATTCCGGTATTTAGTGGTAATTATCAGGAATGGTCAACGTTCAGAGATCTGTTTGTATCACTGATAAATAATAATCCAACTCTGGATGATGTACAACGCTTACATTATTTAAGGACTCAGTTGTCAGGTGAAGCGTCACAGCTCATAAAGCACATTCCAATAACAAACACAAATTATAAAAAATGTTGGTCACTTTTAAATAGTCGGTACAATAATAAGAGATTTTTAGCAAATTGTATTCTTAAGCGCCTACTAAACCAAAAACAAATGACGGTTGAGTCATCTGTTGCTCTCAAAGAGCTTTTAGATACTACAACCGATTGCTTACATGAATTAGCAAATCTAGGGGTGAAAGTAGACGCTTGGGACATTATTATTATTTATTTAATAAGCTCAAAGTTGGACGTTGAGACTCGGAAGCAGTGGGAATTGCAGGTAAGTCAATCTTGCGAGGAACTTCCCAACTTCAACGATTTTAAAGACTTTTTGGATAAACGTTTTCGGGCTTTTGAATTTGTAGAACCTCAAGGTAGCAAGTCTAAAGGTAGTACTAAAGCATTTCACGTAGTTTCAAAACCAACCTGTCCTTATTGTTCCGAGGATCACCTCTTGTGTAATTGCAAGAAGTTTGCTCAGGAGACCGTCGAACAACGTCGTCAAACAGTTAAATCTCATGGTTTGTGTTACAATTGCCTGCGCTCAAGTCATCTTATTGTTAATTGTCGAGTAAATACTAAATGCAAAATTTGCAATAGAAAGCATCATACACTCTTGCATCTAAAAACAGATTCAGAAGCAGTAGCGAGCTCTTCCTCATCTCCAGTACAAAGGGAACCACCCCAGAACGAGTCCACTTTGGAACCTTGTATTACTACCCATTTTGCTCAAAATATTCATAGCCAGGTAATACTGGCTACAGCTGTTATTAAGGCTAAGTCATGGAATGGGCATTTACAGGTTTTGAGAGCCCTGTTAGACCAGGGTTCTCAAGCTTCTTTTATTACCGAATCGGCGGTTCAGTTATTAAAATTAAAAAAGATAGCTGTTAAAACGTCTATCTCAGGTGTAGGTGGAAGTCAGAGTGATCTAACATCAAAGTTTATGGTTAGCATAAACATTCAGTCATTATGGGATCCTGACTTCACCTTTCAAACAAAGGCTTTTGTGTTGAGTAAGGTGACTTCTATTTTACCTGAAAGGAAATTCACATTGGTGGATTGGCCAGAGCTTAGTAGTATGAATTTGGCCGATCCAAATTTCAATAAACCTAACAAAATTGACATTTTGTTAGGGTCGGGAGTCTATACCAAAGTCTTAAAAGAAGGCTTAATCAAGGACCCTAAGGGTAAAACAATGGCTCAAGATACTCACCTCGGCTGGATCATATCGGGAGAATTCGGCAATCATGATGGAGATACAGCTTGCCATAATGTTATTCTAAGCATGCACGCTAAGATCGAAGAAAACGCAATCCTAAAAAGGTTTTGGGAACTAGAGGCAGAGCCAACAGGCTCTGAAAAGACATTTCTTAGTCCTGAAGAGCAAGCATGTGAAGATTACTTTGCTGCTACCACCTGCAGAGATGCAGATGGTCGCTACATCGTTAAGCTGCCTTTTCGATCCAGTAAAACGCCTTGCAACACAGAAGAAATTTCAGATGAAAAAGACAAGAATAAAGTTGGCGCTGTTTACTTACCACATCATGCAGTCATTCGCGAAGACAAGTCAACCACAAAATTAAGAGTGGTATTTGATGCGTCATCCAAGGATTCCAAAGGTGTATCTTTAAATGACACCTTAATGGTAGGACCACGCTTACAAGCTGATTTACGTCATATAGTTATGCGGTGGCGTCAACATCCAATATGCTTGACAGCCGATATCATAAAAATGTATCGCCAAGTAAAGATAGCTGATGATCACGTAGACTTTCAAAGGATTTTATGGCGCGATGACGTTCATTCTAAGATAAAAGAATACAGGCTTTTGAGAGTCACATTCGGAACATCAAGTGCACCTTACCTGGCTGTCAAGGCACTGCAGCAATCCGCTAGTGATGAAGGTGAATTGTATCCATGCGCTGCTAGTAGGGTCAAGACAGATTTTTATATGGATGATCTAATGACAGGTTGTCAGACTGAAGAAGAAGCTGTAAAAATCTATCACGAATTTAATGAACTATTGAACAAAACAGGTTTCCCTTTGCAAAAATGGAAAAGTAACCGCGAAGAGTTGCTGAATGAAATAAGGTCAGATACTGGAAGCTATCTGGAAATAAAACAAGATGAAACCACTAGAATTCTAGGACTTACCTGGAATCGCAATTCAGATGAGTTCCATTACACTGTAAACTTACCATTTTTAACACCGCCGTCTGCACCTGAAACTAAAAGAACAGTTATATCAGAAATATCTCGTTTGTATGATCCGCTAGGTTGGATAGCGCCTTGTATAATTACTGCAAAAATCTTCATCCAAAAACTATGGATATCGGGTTTGGATTGGGATGAAAAACTGTCTGAGGAACTGCTGAAAGAGTGGCAGTCTTATCGTAGCGCGTTGCAAACACTTAACAACTTCCAAATTACAAGGTGGCTAAAAAGAAATAGCGATGATCAATCCGTTGAACTTCATGGTTTCTCTGATGCATCAAGCTTAGCATATGCCGCGGTTGTTTACATCAGAGTCATCGATGCTGTTGGTCGCGTCCACTGTAATCTGGTCACTGCAAAAACGAAAGTGGCTCCGATTAAACAAATTTGTATACCACGACTGGAACTATGTGGGGCCGTTCTAGTTACCAAATTACTTTTAGAAGTGGCTCGTGTCCTGAATGTTCAAAAATCTAACTTACATGCTTGGACAGATTCTACGGTTGTGCTGGCTTGGTTGAGCGACCATCCCAGTCGCTGGAAAACGTTTGTTGCAAATCGAACATCTGAAATCCTTAATGCTCTTGATTCCACTCAATGTCATTATGTCGATACAAAAAACAATCCAGCTGACATTGCTTCGAGGGGAACAACATCAACATCTCTGTTAGATTGCTCGCTTTGGAAACATGGACCGTCGTGGTTGCTGGCTGATACCATAGAATATTGCAGACCTAAGGCTATAATGACGAAACTGGAACTGAAATCTGTCAAGGTTCATGCAGTACAGATAGGCGAGCACCCTGTTGAACGAATGTGGTCTAGATTTTCATCATTTCGAAGGTTGATCAGGACTCTGGCCTATTGCAGACGATTCCTGAAATTAAAGATAGCCAGAGAATCAGGAACTAAGTTGCCATGTTACCTTACCGCGTCTGAGATTACGGATACTATGCATTGCTGTCTCAAACTAAGTCAAAAGGTTTGGTTTGAGAATCAAATAAAGGCAATCCAAGCTGGAAGGGACGTTAGTAAGAGCAGCGGTTTGACTTCTTTGAATCCTTACTTGGATGATAAGGACATGATGAGAGTAGGGGGTAGGATCCAAAATTCACAACTAAGTGATGATACGAAACATCCCATCATAGTTCCCCATAAGTCCCATCTGACAAGATTACTCATCTCAGATGCTCATGAACGTGTTATGCATGGCGGGCTTCAATTAACACTTAATTTTCTTCGTTCAAAATATTGGATTGTTCGAGCAAAGAATTTGATAAAAGCTCATATCCGCGACTGCGTACCGTGTATACGTAATTCAGCTAAAACACGCAATCAATTGATGGGTCAGCTACCATCATGCAGAGTTACGCCAAGTAAACCTTTTCTCCATTCAGGTGTCGACTATGCGGGACCGATTCAAATAACAACAGCAAGGGGCCGTGGTCATAAATCCTACAAAGGATATATATGTCTGTTCGTATGCATGGCAACTCGCGCTGTTCATATAGAAGCGGTCTCTGATCTGACCTCTCAAAGCTTTCTTGCTACATTTAAACGTTTTGTAGCTAGACGGGGTCACTGTAGCCATCTTTACAGTGACAATGGCACTAACTTTGTAGGAGCATCAAAAGAGCTTAAGGCAATGTTTCGCGATGAATGCGCTTCTCTTCCTCAAGAAGTTGCCCCTATATTGGCAAACAATGGAACGGAATGGCATTTCATCCCGCCTCATTCTCCAAACTTTGGAGGTCTGTGGGAGGCTGGGATCAAAAGCATAAAACATCACCTCAAACGAGTGATTGGCGAATCGACGTTGACTTTTGAAGAGCTAAGTACCGTTTTATCACAAATCGAGGCTTGTTTAAACTCGAGACCTATATCGCAGTCTAGTGAGAACTCGTCAGACCCAAACCCATTGACACCAGGACATTTCTTGGTTGGTCAGCCACTGGTGACAGCACCAGATTATGATTATGAGCATGCGACAGTAGGTAGCTTGAGACGTTGGCAATTGACACAGAGAATGATTCAATGTTTCTGGAAACGTTGGTCTCAGGAGTATTTAACTATGTTTTTTCAGCGACACAAGTGGGCTAAACAGACACGCGATCCAAAAGTTGGAGATGTTGTCCTCGTAAAGGAAGACAATTTACCGCCTGCCAAGTGGTTATATGGGAAGGTAGTCGAAGTACACCCTGGTAAAGATAACCTGGTGCGTGTAGTCACCCTCAAGTGTAAGGACTCCCGAGTCAAACGTCCAACTTCTAAGCTATGTGTTTTGCCTGTCAACGATGAATGATACAAATTTTGTGTATTTCACTGCTGTTAGTTTTATTTATTTTTTACTTTATTAGTTTTTATATACAGTCCACTCTGATACTAAATGTTGAATGTTAAAGTAAGAACGTAATTAAGTTTGATTGTTGTAAACTTAAATTTTGTCTGTCTTTCATGTTAAGGTTTTTGTTGATATTATTATAATGTCCGAACACCAAGGATTAAGAATAACACTAATATTGTTCATATTTTACTCTCAAATTTGCCATGGTGGGCGGCTTGAAAGGACTAGGTCCTTGGTGGGCGGTATGTTAACGTTGTAGTATTTAATATAGTCATTCAACTTTGTGCCATAAGTTTACCCATTTCTCGATAGATGGCAATGGCCTGTTTAAATTCGAACTATCGTTGTGTCGCCGTGGAAATATAAGGTATGGCGACAATTTCCCATTAAATGTCTTCGTTCTGGAAACAGTTTTTATTTACACCCTTACTGCGAGTGAACATAAATGAGTGTTTATAAATTCCCATACAATAAGATATAGATACGTTTTTTTCGTCTCCTGAACAAATAGCTATACCTAACCTTTCGCAAAGAGGGTCACCCACAAGGGCAGAAGAATATTGATCTTTCAATGACATCGACGTCCGTTTCTTTTTTTGCTAGCATTATCACATACATTAAGTTGTTAAAACTAAAAAGGAAGATAATACCCTTCATTAGTCTAAAGAATTTTAGTTTATAGACTGGGACTGTCATGAGGTAGTCCGAGTTAAACTTTCTGTCGTATTGTCGTCTCCACTTTGTAGGTATAAGTTCTTAGTTACTATGCCAATAAATCATTGACATCGACATTGACCTATAAGTTTTTACATATCATTTAGTAGATATGTAGGTATGTAGTATATGACCAAACAACGAAATGTTCCAGTTTCTCGTCCCATTACTTGGCGCTCGTCACAATATTTTCATACGATAGTTGTTGTTATAGCAACCAATTATTTCTGTCTCGTTTTTTATTGGCTGGGAATATGATTACGACTTGCATTAACGATTTATGAAACAATAGTACACTTAAGTGAGGAAACTTTATCGTTGCAGCCGAGAGACAGAATGAATAGTACTAAGCAACATACATCACTAATAATAGTTTGCATTCGTATATCTTTATTTTTTATGTTATAGTGGGACTCTTTGGACAGTATTTAGAAACAAATCTCACTCGTGGTTATGGAACCACGAGTCTGACTGAACATCTTAGGAACATGGGTTCTTAAGATGTTTCTTAATTAATTAATACAGTACCTATATCTAAAGATCATCTTAGCTCTATAGCCAGTCGCGCCACATTTAAAATGAATTAATCGACCGTTTTAAATGTGATCTCTGTTTTACCACAGTTAACATAGAATTTGTCATATGGATGCTCAAAAGGTCGAAGTTGCCTGAACCTAGAACGTAAAATAAAGAGTCTAATCTGTCAAATAGCATTTGTAAACCTTTACCTTTCTTTATCCCCCAAGTTATAGCCATGCTTCATATCCCGAAATTCTTGCAAGAATAGATCAATGGGGACTGATAATGTTGATGATAATAATGGCAAGATGAAAATTTATGATAAAATCACCCGAGAAAAAGAAATTGTTTCCATATCGCACGCGATTAAAATTTTAAACTGTTTTTCTTTTTCTTATAAATGATTGATTTTATTATTGTGAATCAAATCATTATTATCTTCACCGAATGATGTTCAAATGCTTACGGCAGTATTATTGCTGTTATTATATGAAATCTTATCTACTTAAAAAAACAACTTCATAAGTTAGATAGGTATTTTGTCTACCTAAATCGCCCCCTTTCTGTGTGAGCGCCTACTATTTTTATGTATGGTTCTCTGCTTTTGTTTGAAGAGTTATCATATGTTAGATAATTAAATATAGGAAATGCTGCCAGCCTTCTGGGCACTTTACCTGTTGACGGCGATACGGACGAATTTTTTGACGCCCTGTAATTTTCTATTTTTTACTTGTATATATTTTTTTATTATTAGTTTGTGTATATTCATAGGTTGTACCTATATATTTAGTAATTAATTTAATTATAATATTATAAATTAACTATGTAGAATGAAAAAAATATATATTAAATATAGGTAATGTTAATTCATCATATTCTGTTTAGAAGCACAATTTAAATATTCACACATCACCACGGCATAGTAGGTATACTTACCTACCTAAGTGTTGAGTGCCTTACAGCAGCGCTAAATAAAGCCCACTTTAGCAAAATGCCATTTTATTATAATAACAACAATAGCTTACTGCAATAAACTTACCGTTTTAACTGGCTTTATCTTTGCACTACAATTTGAGCATTCCATTTTGATAACACAAGAACTTCGACTCAATCAAGAAATAAAAACAAAACGACAGCAGTGACCGGTTAGTCTGCCGGCTGAACTTTCAATTGAGATTTTTTTGCGAGTATTTCTGATCGCCACGTTGCGTTGAAGCAAAGTCACGGTGTTCAACAACCGGTCTGATACACCCCACCACAGTCTAAGGTATAAACGTTTGGTCCCGCGTATTTATAATATCCGTTATAGGTACTACGGTATTGTTATCAAAATTGTAGATTGTTGGCAATAGAACCGCCCGCATAGAGAGTTGTGGCGTAACTGATTGTGTCTGGTAAATAACCACAATGCGATACGAGTTATCAATTAACGTTGTTTAATTTAACTTTGGCTGCTATTTGCATAATTTATTTTCGTACCTACGTTGCTTGTTTTGTTGTTACATAAGATATTTGGGAGATATTGTGACCTATGTAGATGTTTTGTAGTTGAAATGTTTTCATTGCAGAAGTAATGAATGATGCATGATATTTTTTTTTTGTAAATCTGATACTTAGTCTTAGCTAGGTACAGTGTAGGTATACCTAGATTGAATCTATAGGTAATTAAGTTACCTGCCTAAGTAACTTATGGTATCTTTACCCTATATTCAAAATTAAAATTTTATTTGCATATGTAAATACAATTGACATCTGTTTGAGGTGGCGCGGGAAAATAAAAAGATTTGGAAGTGCCTTTCTTTGCCCAGCAGTGGAGATATCGTGGACTAGAAATAAAGAAAACATTTGCCTGTAAACGGAGATGAAGAACTTCGTGACCTAGGTACTTGAGAACACAATGTTGGGTCAGAGTTTAGCTTTTAGACTGTAGGTAGGTACCTACTGTTTAAAGTTAGGACCTTCACTTGTATATATCTGGCTTAAAAACTCAAACTCAAAGCATTTATTTAAATTAGACCATATCAGGCACTTTTTAATGTCATTAATACAAAAAGATGATCCTTCAGCCCAGTCATAAAACATAATGACTTGTGAAGGCACTGTATTAATAAATTAGGCTCGATAATGGGGATAGGTTTGATCAAAGAGTAGGTATAACATACTCGAAATATTCAGTTGCTTGCTACTAACTCAACCCTCGAAGGGGAGTTTTTATCTAGGTATTTAGATTACCTAACTATTATTTTTTATTGATTCAAACCGGTTTTTTGTGCAACCTGCCATCTTTTGATTGAGCTTATGATCGCTTGAAATCTTTAAGCTTACAAACTTATAGATAGATGTCGGTAATAAGGCCAAAAATGGAACAAACATGGGACTTATGTGTGCATGAGTAAGAACGAATTACTGTGAGATTTAATTATCTAAATTTACTAGTTTTTGAAAGTTCAAAATATCTATTTTTATAATGTATGTGCATCAAAATTTTCATTCGCTCTTATATCTGCGGATTATGCATTCACCATGGCCATTCATTAGTTCATTCATTCATTTCATTCACGTATGGCAATGACGTCAAAGAAAATGTCATTTTCCTTTGTGACGTCTTTCTGTTCTTTAGTTTTCAAGCTTTTTCAGGAGTTTTGATTGAAAATCAATGAAACATGATTGCTTCCATATTATTTTATTAAAAAAAATCAACAATATCTAACCTGAACATGGACACACTCGGTGAATACGAGGAAAATGACTATCCTATTTGGCAAGAACCACGGTGCGAGCCTTTGGGAGCGCCCAAGGAGACTCTTTGTGACGAAACAACCCCAGAGCAGGCACAAGGAGATAGGCTACATGCTTTGGAAGAAGAACAGGAAATCTTATCATCGTCTGTGTTCTCGCTGACCTCACATCTTGCGCAGGTAGAGTTTCGTTTACGACAGATTTTAAAAGCCCCGCCGGAAGAGAAAGATGTGATGCTAAAAGCTCTCGAAGAGTTTACATCACGTGGAGTGCCTGATTCACGAGCTGCTCCACAGGGAAGTTCAGGCGACGCGTCGTGCGGGGAGTGTGTCGAGTTAGAACGCAAAATATCGCGCCAACGAACGAAACAGGCTCACTTTATTGATAGGCTTAAAGTACAGTTGAAGGAGCTAGAACATTTCGCTGCAGACCCAGCCACCACAGGTGACAGTAAACACAGGACATTGATTGATCATTTAAAAACTGAAATTGACCAAAACCTTGAAGAAGGATGCTACCAACCACTCACTGCAGAAGAGCTCAGGCACCAGATCAACTGTGCAGTCCGGCAGTATGCAGACAAACAGCTATCGAAAGATGAAATCATCAGCAAACTACAAGCACACATTGAAGACATGCAGAAATTCATTAAACTAATGAAAAATGAGGAGCTTAAAAACAGTAAACTGGCACCAGAAACAAAAAACGTTGGGAAATCTGAAAAATTTGAGAAAAATTTCAATAAGAGTAAAAGCAATGATGATTTAAGAACTGAAACTATAAATCTGATGAGGAAAGCATCAACTTTAATTCAAATCTTTACTGTGTCTCAGTTTGGTTGCTCACCCCACACAAATAGGAAATATGAAGGGAAGACATCTCCTAATGTCACCCACTGGGGTAACTTACGAGCTAGGCTGGAGATGTCGGTTGATGGTGTGCTCCATTTAGTTTCAAGAGACAGACCATCCCATAACATGATAGACAACTACGACAGTGAGTCTGAAGAAGGTGGTATTGTTATAAATGATGCTCCCCTTACTACTGCAGTCCGTAGACATTTAGCCATCAACTTGCGTGACTTACTGCACCATGGACTCACTGGTCCTGAATCTAGCTCTCTTGTTCCTATTATTGGGTGCTTTCCTGTACGCAGATCTTCCACATCTAGGGCCACACATATCTGGGAGCTGATCCTAAGATATTACGATTTGAATGATGGTGATCGATTTAATTCTACCCCAGCAAGGAAGTTAAGTCAAAGTTTTAACTTAGATATAGTGGGTGGAACAGCTATTACCAATAAGCAGAGTTTGTTGAGTGCAATTGGTAGCATCGTGGCATCTCATACACCATACAAAAGAAGTTATGATGCCCATTTCAAAGCTTTTGTTTGTGCAGCATTGAACTCACATAAACTTGTAATTTGGCTAAATATCATTTTGAAAAGTAGATCACTGATTGATGCTTACTATTCATCTACCAGCTATGTGGTGAATACTGGTTTCCAAGATGCATTACAAAGTTTAGACCGCTTGACTCCATACAATTTTGAATTACCTGTCGACCTTGCTGTTAAACAATTCCAGAATATCAAAGATGTATTTATGTAGTTAAGTTATTTAGTAAGAGTACAATTTTATACATAATGTACATTTGAACACTGTTTCTGTGTGTGACAAGAGGCTATAGTAGATATAAGGTGAACATATAGCCCAGTTTAAATTTACAAAAATTCCATAATTTAAGTCAAAAATTAAACATTGAATTAGCTTCAGTTTTGGAGCTAAAGGGCTACCAATTAATGCACCCAGTAGCATCTTGTCACAACATTGATAGCAGGCTTATGATGCCTTCCACAATATCAAATTATGCTATATGCATTTATTGTATTCTAGTCTATTATTAATCTGAATTAGTCCTTAGTCTATCCAGTTAAGTTTAGTTATGTAATTGTCATACTAGTCTAAATTTTGTTTGTTCTCTTTACAACATCAACAGTTGGTATAGTCGACCTTGTAATTTCTGCTGTAAGGCTACAAAATAGAAGTGTGTAAGTTTTGGGCCGAAAAATTTTAAATGATGAGTCTAACTAAAACATTGATATATCATTGGTCTCAAACTAACTTTCATGAGCTTTCACATCATACAACAATAAGGTCCAATTTTCTCTCTCACTCAATGTAACAGTTAAATGTTTGAAGTAAAATTTCAATTGTTGTCAATACTAGTACAAGGAGGTGCAAGCATTGAATATGGAACCCTTATCCAAAGTCTATGAGTCTTGGCCTTTCCTAATTATTGTAAGAAAGTAATTTACGAAATCGCTACATTCCAATCAGATCTCACACGAAACCAGATGTGATAACAAAATACCTTCTACCAAAGATGTAATTTTAGTATTATGTTTAAGTATGTATATTTATTATTGTTGCTAATTATAATGTAGTTGATGCATGAAGGAAGAGTTTAATTTGTGTATCCATCAACTCCATTTCTAAAATTGCTTGGACTACAGCTGGTTTGTTCATCTAAACCCGGGGTTGCGGGTTGTTTAAAAGAGATAAGTACCGAGGCCTCGAAACACAAAGGGCAAAAGAAGGAATTCAATTTCAATAGGTATCCTAATTGTGGATCATAGGTTTGTACATAATACAGGAGTTAAATAATTAAATAGATCAGCTATGTCCCGCCCTTTGGGCATACAATAGTCGTGTAATATTATAGGTAGGTAAATTATTTTAAAAAATATTAATATTTCACAAAAAAAACTAAGTTTGGTATAGTGTAAACACAGGCTACTGAACACATCATGACAGAGGAATTATATTGGAGCAGTGATTTGTCCAATAAGAAGTCTTTGAGTAGTACTAGTAGCACTTATCTACTAACAGATTTTTAAATTTTGCAATTTCCGTAATTGTTCTGATAGGTACCGGAATATTTTTTTAAATGCGTGTAACCATACAAAAGGTACCTACTTTCATAAAAAACCCCCAAACTCTTGGAAAATATGGGTCCCCCCCTTCCTAAAAAAATAAATAATATGCCATCTGTCGGATTTGTAATAAAGTTATCAACTACCTACACCTGCGCATCAAGGACATAGCTGAATTTTGGACCAAATAAACTTAAGTAGGTACTTAATAGTAAAATGTCCAGACCAGCTTTTTTGCAGTTTTAAAATCGTCAAGTTGTAACCGCGGCCCCTGTCGCTTATCATTCAAGTAGGTTGCTAATCACTGCAGCCGTGTTGTGGTTAGCGCTATCGAGGCGTTAGGAGGATGTAGGTAAATGGTAACAGGAACCACAAACTGACCTACATCAACTCACAAATGCTTATACCTACCACAGTCCTGTCATATTAGGTAGGTACCTGTTTGTCATAAGTTCATAACCACACTAGAACTGGATCTACAGGGAGAAAGTACATTCTGATCCATTCAGTATTCACTTGAGGGGCATCCGTGGCTCGCAAGTTGTAAGTGCTATGTCGCCATTTCATACACCCTGAGAGCGGTGCATTTGGTGCCTCGGGACGCACTCGGTATGTCCCGGGCTAACCATCTCCTTGGACAAGCGCGGTATTAGCGTTCCAGAAAGAATTATGGGCTCAGGACTGGAGAGGAAAAGTGTCGTGAGAGTCAATTGATTAGAGCTATCTAAGTGGCTTTTCCTCTTAAAATAACGTAGGCATTTTGAGGCTAGGAGAAATAAAAGAAAAAGTTAAAGAAAAACGATTTTTATTATGTACTCTCACATGAAAATGAAATTAAATTACTGTTAAAATTTTCATGTTCACATAATACTATTTGACTGTAATCGTTATCATGTAAATGATTAACAAATAAGATTCTAAAAAAGACAATATCTATAAAACATTTTTTTACAAGATACAGTTTGTAGATGAACAAAACATAAATGCAAACTGTCAACAATCGTAACAAACATTCAAAATATTTTTCACTTAATCTTACATGGGCAAAAAACCTTAGAAGCTAGGTGCACGGTTCCAATTGGACGTTTCCTGTAAAAAAAAATTGGCAGGAAACTCCACAGTTACGAAAACAAAAATATTGTTACGATTCTTAACAATCGTTATTAAATACTTTTTTATGTTGATACAAGAATTTTTAATAGGTGATCAATGCCTTTTTACCCAATTGACGGAGGGTAAAGTGTTTTCAGTTGTTATTCCGTTACCCCCTTCCCTGGCCATTAATTTGTATATATTTTTGTATACCTATACATTAATACTACATTCTAACTACTTCATAGCAGCAACAAAACATCATTAACAATGTTACCAGTATCTAGGATTAATATTCAATCAAAAAACGATTACAATTTTATAAGCATTGTGGCATTCAAATCATTTTGACACTTACGCATTGTCACGATTGTACCAAGGGAAGGGACATTGGATCGTTTCAGGTCAATTGCAACCGTCCGTGGCAAATTCTAATACAACACAAAAATTTCTTCACGTTCCTTTTACATGGTGTAGAGTAGTTTACTTAGGTCCTAACATGTTTTCGGGTCTCACCCACTTGTTGAATTGTTCTTCTGTTAGAATACCTAGTTTGATCGCTGTTGCTTTAAGAGTGCTTCCCTCTTTGTGGGCTGTCTTTGCAATTTGTGCGGCCTGAAATAGGAAGATGGATATTAAATATTGTGTAAAATTACATCATCAGAACACAACACAGAGGTCTATCTTTAATTAATATATATAAATCACGTGTCACATCGTTTGTCCGCGATGGACTCCTAAACTACTTAACCGATTTTATATTACTTTGCACACGCACATGTTTGTCTCATTATTATGTAATTTTTCATTTGTTAACTATTTTATTCTGTACAAGTTATATAAATACGTTTTATTTCTAAGGTTCTAGGTCACCAGTTCTGCATATTTACACTGCTATTCTTTTAGTTGATAAGTGTAACAGTAAAAGGAAATTACCTTATCATATCCGATGTGAGGGTTGAGGGCTGTGACCAACATGAGCGACTCGTTCAACATCTTTGTGATCTGCTCTTTGTTGGCAGTGATGCCGACTGCGCAGCCCTTGTTGAAAGCCAGGCAGCCATCGCCTAAGAACATAACAACATTAAATTGTCAAAAATGAAATGTTATAATGGAATTTTTGTTTTGAACTCCTTTGAATGAAACACGAGCAACTAGAAACACCGATTCATTTATTTGGACACACTAATCGCACCCATTGCTCACCGTCCACAGGCCCAGCATCTACGGTGGCCGGGAGTCGTCTCTTGTCGCCCGACGCCCGGGGCGTCTCCCGCGGCGGCTGGGTTGGTTTGAGGTTCTCTCCCTCAAACGTCCGGCCACCTCTACATATATCTGGGCAAATGATGGCGAGTGGAAACCACAGCTACATAATGACTTACCGATGAGAATGGCGGACCGAAGCACATTAGCCACCATCATAGTCTTAAACACGTTGAGTTCGAAGTGTCCGTTACTTCCACCGACGGTCACAGCCACGTGGTTGCCCATCACCTGCGCCGCGATCATCGTCAAAGCCTCGCACTGCGTAGGGTTCACCTTACCTGGAATATTGTAAACATAATTTATCATTCTCCAAATACAGCGATCGGCGCAACATGTCTTCTTCTTTCATACTTCTCTATTACTCATTTTTTGTGGCCGTCTCCAACACTATTCTGCAATCGATAGCTGACCGGGCAGACAGCCCGCTAATGTGGGCGCTAACTAATCACACTCGATCTCTTCTAGTTATTAAGTACTAGTAATAGGCTACCTCATATTGTTTCTAACACACTGGACCACATTGTAGTCTGTAATCACAGATAGACGTGGGAATCTGTAATCACAGATAGACGTGGGAATCGCAAATGAACGGAACGTTGTTATTTTGCTCCTCAGTTTTAAATAAGTTTTGTGGTAAAAAGTGAACATTACAGCAATAATATACTGTTAACTTAAAGCCAGTGAAGTGACCAATTGATTTGTGTATTTTTATGGTAATCGGCATAAGTTATACAAAGTTATATCAAAAATAAAACAGTGGAAAAATCTTTGAATTTAAAAAGGTGTGTTAACGAACTTTATCCCTGACCTACGACAACTCGCAGAGCGCTCGATACCTCCCGCGCTAACCGCCACAGTCCCCGTGGTCGCCTGCGCATTATTTATCACTCAGCGCATACCAATCAAAAATTTCGTCTTTATATATCAAGTCTGGTTGGCAGAGTGGTCCACGTCGCAGTATTACGAAGTCGACGCGTCGCTGATTCAAACCCCCACAAAGCGATATTCTTTTTGTGTTATAATAATTCGCAATTGAAACACAACGAAGCATAAATATGAATTTCTTCGAGAATATTACTCTCCGGCGCACACGTATTCGTACTCAATCACTCAACGAAAGTATAATAGAACCAAGCAATAATTCCAATGACTCGTCCATAGATGGCACCACTCACAGTTTACCTACAATATCGGATGATGAGAACGACGAAGTCACACAATTAAAACAACAAATTGACCAACTTAACTCAGAATTACTAGCGGCCCATGAAGAAATAAATAATATATCATGTGAAAACACTGAACTAAAGAAAACGATTGAATCCCTAACTAACAAACACAAACTTGTAAAAAAAGCGACTAAGAAGCTAATTAGTGACATTGGGACACCAAATAAGGATCAATCAACTCCAAATCGAAATTTAAATCGACATAACAAGAAGCTGGAAAGTTCTACAGTAACTTTACTTTACTTTTGTTATGTCTTCACGCCGAAATGGCAAAACCGATTTTGATGAATTTTGGTACTGAGGTAGTTGGGACCCTGGAGATGGACATAGGCTATTTGATTAAAAAAAAAATGATTAATGAGGGAGAAACATTATTTAGATTAGGATTTTCTTAACATTTTCTTTTGGTGCAATAAATAAATATATATCTGTTATCAGCTTACCAGGCATGATAGATGATCCAGGCTCGTTCTCTGGTAGACTAAGTTCACCGATACCACACCTAGGTCCGGAAGCCAGCATCCGAATGTCATTAATGATCTTCATTAGAGAACAAGCGATCGTGTTGAGTGCTCCCGACACCTCCACCATTGAATCGTGGGCAGCCAACGCTTCAAACTTGTTTGGTGCAGTTTCGAATGGAATTCCTGTAAATGTGAACATATTTCATTTTTAGTAAGGTTCAGTTTCGTAAGGCACGGTAAGAAGCTAATCTTTTGATATTCGCGAAGGTGAGGCTAGCTGCAGACTGGGCGTGGACTTACAGAAGTATACGACAGTAGTAGTCGACATCGAACGATTAGAAAAAAAAAAACTAAAATATTGCGGCGTTTGATTTTTTTTGAATATCATGTTTTTAGTTTTTTCCTGGATAGGAAGGTCCGTACATTTTTAAAGGCATTTCGTATGCATAGGCATTCGTATTCGGCCAAGACGCTCCACAATCGCGAGATATGCAGTCTCAGGGAATATTTCCTAAAATCCGACGTGGGAATGCATCGGGATGTGGTTGCAGTGGACAAAGGTCTCACCCCGCTCTCCTTGGCTAAAGAGAACTGGTGCAAACCTGTAGTGCTTGACACTAACGACCGCAGGGAGGTATGGCAGAGCAAGGAGCTTCACGGACGCTTTTTCCGGGCCCTACATGGACCCGATGTAGATCAATCAGCGTTCGTAGCCTGGCTACGTGCCGGGGATCTCTTTGGAGAAACTGAAGGTTTTGTCTGTGCAATTATGGATGAAGTTATTGAGACAAATAACTACCGGAGATTTATTGTGAAAGACGGCACGGTTGACATATGTCGGGCATGCCACCGTCCGGGTGAATCAATTCGACACATTATCTCCGGTTGTTCTCGTCTAGCTAACGGAGAATACTTGCATAGACCCAACTTTGTAGCCAGGATTATCCATCAGCAACTTGCTCTAAAATACAATCTTGTGGAATCGGAAGTGCCGTACTAAAGGTATGAGCCCGACCCAGTTCTTGAACATGGCATTATCACATTGTACTGGGATCAATCCATCATCACTGACAGGACTATTGTTGCCAACAAGCCTGATATAGTGGTGGTGGATCGATCAGAGCGGCGCGCAATGATTGTTGACATAACAGTCCCGCATGATGAGAACCTCGTGAAAGCCGAGAAAGATAAGCAAATGAAGTATATTAACTTGGCTCGCGAGGTTGTCGACATGTGGGATGTGAACTCAGCGATAATTGTGCCGATAGTCGTATCTGCCAATGGCTTAATTGCCAAAAGCTTCGACCAACACCTGAGGAGGCTCTCGTTAGGCAGCTGGATCAAGGGCTTGATACAGTGCGCGGTACTCCTGGACACGGCTCGTATTGTTAGGAGGTTCCTTTCTCTGGAGCCCTGACCGCTGGTAGCTTGGACCCTGTTCCCGATGGGCTACTATTTTTATATTGTTTTTTGTTTATTTTATAAAAAAAAAAAATATGTAAAAATATAAATAATATGTAAAAAAATTGAATAAACTAAACAAAAACAATATTTGTTTCTTTTTTATTTAAACAATCACGGGATTTTTTCTGGTCTCTAGAATTAATCCCGGGATTTGAGACATATCCACATTATTATTTCGCTGTATTAAATCAGTGTAAGTACATAAATAACTACCTAATTCCGACGTCAGGAGGCCTACCATGAACTGTTATTGCGATTCAATTGATGGCCTAAAATAAACTGATTTGCTATTTCATACCACAATATCCTTAATACGATCCAGTTTAGGCAACGCCAAATCAAGTCGACAATTGCGCAAACTGTTTTCGTTCATTCATTTTTCATACCATGAAGTACCAATTCAAAAAAGTTCCTATTTCTTGGCGTGAAATGAGTCATTTTGTTAATAACTTTATAAAAATTGTGATAGTATACGTAATTGAAGGTATTTCAGTTGAACATTTAGTGTTTCTGATGAGTTAAACCTAAAAAAGTGATTTCTATAGCTAATTTTCATTGTTAACTGATTTACAATGCTATAGTTCGTAGTCACTTTGATTATGGTATGTTTTTATTAGATCCTTGTAATAAATCTGACCATCTAAAACTTGATGAAATTCAATCAGTGTTTACGTATTATTCTTGGGGCGATGAAGTCGTCTCCTATTAATGCTATGCAAGTTGAGTTTGTTGATTGAGATTTATTTTTAAACTGGTGCAAAATTATGATCATCCCTTGCTTGGTAAGCTGGACCAATTATCTTCCATCTTTGACTCTTGTCGGCGTTCTAATTTAGAACTTTCTTGTCTTCTTCGTGCCAACCTTCAATTCTCTCGTCTTTCTTTTTGGAGATATTCAACCTGAGATACCCATCAAACCTTGTTGTTTGGATGAAGGAAACGTGGGCGATTTATTTTTCTCCTTTCCCAAATTGCGGTTCTCTTTTCATGAAATCATTCCTCCTCATATCATCATCTATCTCATATTTTCTCGTTTTGTTTTCAAACTATGTAAATTCATCGAAATTAATAAAATTAAGTTGAAACTTTTTGGATCGTTTTTTTTTTGCTTTTAGTCTCTTTTCTGTTTCTGTCATTCTGTCATGAATTCATAATCTAAATCTGCAAAGAAATACCTTTATTGCTTTTATAATTTTTGAATTACTGTGATTACTTGCTTAATATTCTCCAGCGTTTGTTATTTTATTACCAGTACACGTGTTATTGGCAAAATTGTGGTATCTGTCGTCCACAGATACCATTATTGAAGAGTTGAAGCTGAGTATTGTGATAATATACGTAATCCAAGGTATTTCAGTTGAATATTTAGTGTTTCTGATGAGTTAAATGTAAAAAAAGTGATTTATATAGCTATTTTTCATTGTAGATGTCTGATGAATTAGTTCTTTTTGAATTCATGGAAAATGATACTGAAATAGACGCAATACGTCGACAAAAAAGACGAATGACACGGGAACAATCAGACCCTTTTGAATTGGAAGATGCAGAATTTATAAAGAGATATCGGCTGTCTAAATAGAATTGTGTGATGAACTGAGGCCATTGTTGAAAAATCCAACAAAATCTACTGATTTATCAGTAGAAACAAAGGTAAAACAATAATCATTTTAAGGCACATTAAAATAAGTTATTTGCACCTAAGTACCCCTAGTAAATTATTCTGTTACACTAATTTGCATTTTTGTTTTAGGTTTTGACTACACTGTCGTTCTATGCGACAGGGTCATATCAAAGACCCATCGGAAACATCAGTGCTCACTCTATAGCTCAACAAACAGTTTCCTCTGTAATAGCAAAAGTAACGGCATGGATTGATTCTCCTGAGATGAGAAAAAAATATATTACTTTTCCAAAAAAAAATTATGAAAGAAATAAAATAAGGTTAAATTATTTTGTTATCTTTATTCCTTACTATTAAAAACCAGGTAAACCTGTTTAATAGTAATTTGTATACACAAACTTTATTTCAGGTTTTATGAAAAATTTCACATCCCCGGTGTACTGGGGTGGATAGGCTGCACACAAATAGCATTATTTAGACCCGTTGAAAATGAAGAAAGATATTTTTGTACAAAACATTTTTTTTAATTTACATTTGTAATCATTCCAATACTAAAAATATACATTATTGATAAGTTTCAAAGTTTTTTTTTACATAATCATAATTATTAGTGAATATGAATTCTTTTTACTTTGCACCATCCTTTCCAATCTTTATTGGCACCATCACCATGGGAATTTAAATTCTGGGCTATTTCAACCCACATTCTTTTTGAAAACTCCCTAGCCTGGGATGTTTTATTATAGCCTGTTGCTATGGCTTTGTTTTTATTTAAAAATTCCCATAGCTGCTCCAGTTGATTATAATATGATACTCTTCGACGCGATATATCACTGTATAAAAAAACACTTAAATTACTTTGGCATTTAGGTTTGCTGGGCATTTAAGATAACAAAGTAAGCGGCGGTACAATCCCTCTTTGAGGAGTGGCTGGAGAAACGCCACGGGAAGGTGAATTAAAGTGTTGGTCAAGGCTCTTTGCGATTAGTCCGTTACTATCGGTACAATGATTTGATGGTCGCCGACCGGCTAGAAGAACCGCCTAATTTCTATATTACATAAACTCTAAAAGAATACTTACGTCATTATTCGTATTATTAATTAATATAACTTTAAATATAGTAATAAAATTAGGAGAACTCTCAAGCAACAACAATTATTAAACTTTTAAACCAGTAGCTAAGTAGTCAAATCTGACATGAGATACAGATTATGTTTCGAAACGCAACGCATATGGTGCGAGTAAAAGAGACAGACTTATGCAACTAAGCATACCATCAACTTTTAAGCGCAATACACACACAGAGCGGGTGCGGGCGCGGGTCGTCTCTCGCGTGACACGCGCTGTTCGTCGCCCTCACACGAAACGCGGGCGCGGGTCGTCGGCGGGTACGCCGCGGGCATGCCATGTTAGCGAAAGCGGATTCAGCAGGCAACAAATGCAGTGTTGCCTGCTAACGCGGACGAAGAGTTATTATTTCTACTTATTTTGAAGAAGAGCACAGAAACGAAAAAGAATCTGGTTTCATGAAATCAGTAAAAAAAGTCTACAATATAACGTACCTACGTGAAACGTACGAAGATAGATTTTACAAATATTTTCACATGTCAAGGGCGAGTTTTGAAGAGTTGTATGATAATGATAAACTAAGAACAAGAGTTTTTAAACTCGATACAAATTGGACGCCAGCAACAACTACAGCGTTTCTGTAGTTTTTATCACTTGGTTCGTACAAACAACTATGTTTACGAACACATTCAATAATTTTTTCATTGAGATCCATAGTAAAATCGAATTCTTTTTTGTAAATAATCACAAAACAAACTCGCAACCTGCGCAGCGCACGACCCGCACACGCGCCAGTGTGAGTGCCTTACGTAGAGTACGTGTATTAATTACGAAGAATAGAACGACGTTATGCCCGCTCCCGACCCGCGCACCCGCGCGCTGTTTGTAGTGGCGGGCGACGGGCGGCGCTCCCGCGCGCGACCCGCCCCGCGGCCGACCAGCACACGTTTTCAGTGTGATGTCTTTCATATAAATACAAAGAACTTGACCCGCTGTACTCCCGTCTCGAAACGCGCCCGACCCGCGCCCGATCTATGTGTGAATTACGCTTTAGTTAAGCATTCACTTCCGATGCAATCCAGTATAAGTACCTACGCAGATTCGTACCATGAAGTGCCTCTAGCTGACAGTAGATTGAATCTCTCACGGACTGAATGAAAGATCGAAAATTGTCTGTGGTCCGCGGTGTGAGAAAGAGATGACGCTCTACAATTGTTACACAAGTCTGTCTCTTTTACTCGCACCATATGCGTTGCGTTTCGAAACTCTTAATCTGTATAAAAGATACACCAAAAACATTTTCAAATTACGTTTTCTAGCTTCAAATTATATACCATTACGCCATTTTTAGTACTCATTAAATAATAGTAGTTTATATAATTATTTAATTTAGAAATATAAAAGGATTGCTTAGTGTTGTTGTTAAAATAAATTGTTTAAGACGAGTTAGGAACGCACCTCTACTCTTGTCAGATTTAGCAGCAGTTTTGAAAGAACAATGGGCAAATTTCTATAGAAGCTGGATTTGACTTTTTTTTTCATGTCCCAAGATAAAGCAGCAGGTTTGTTTTTATATTATAAGCACTATCCTGTTTGAAAATCATATTTAAATAGCCACGGTTTTTCTTTATAATTATCTCATCAATACTTTGAGGTTAAAATCAACAACTACCTTTTACCTGACTCGACGCGGCGCAGTCTAAAAGTGTACTTAGTATTAAGCGAGCAGGTAATCAAGATGCCGTTTATATTTTTTTCGATTACTCAGAATCAGAAGAACCAAAAAACGGACATCTTTTAAATCTCACCAACCGTTTGTCTGTGAATTGGTCGACCACCGTGTCAAGCCGACTCATGGAGACTGGTCCGCTTTAACGACGGATTTTGACCGATAATTCAGTGAAAACTACTCTTAATTTGCTCTAACCTGCATAGTGCTGTAGAAAACCAAAGATGACGTAACATCACACAAACCACAATAATTCAATGTATGGGAAAAGTCTGGCTGAAGAGAGTTAGTCGCTAAATACTTATTCTTTCAGTCTTCAATATGTAAGTTGCATAATGTATTCACAAACCGAATAATGGTAGGTTAGAAGAGTAAATGAGAGGAAGTGTACCTAATGGTAGGTTAGATTTAATTAAAATTATGTTTCTTGTGTATTTTAAGACCTTAAAAAATACCGGTATTTTTCATATACCTACATATTAATGGCATGTTAGGACGCCATCATTTCGTAGTGTACGGTACGAAATGACCATCCTTCTTTTAATTGTTGTAAGTTTTTTACTTAATTTTATTAGTATTATTTGAAGTTATATTAATAAGTAATACGAATAATGACTGAAATACCTTAAATTACGTATATTATCACAATTTTATAGAGTTATTTACCAAATGACTCATTTCACGCCAAGAAATAACAACTTTTTTTGAATTGGCTACTTTGACATATAAGCTATCTATTTCAGGTCGATAGGTCACCTCATGGTATGAAAAATGAGTGAACGAAAACAGTTTGCGAAGCAATTGTCGATTTGATTTGGTGTTGACTAAACTGGATCCTATTAAGGATATTGTGGTATGAAATAGCGAAATAGTTTATTTTAGGTCATCATTGAATTGCAATAACAGTTCATGGTAGGCCTCCCAGTACAGCGTCATACTTATCGCCTATTTCGATCTTTTATTCAGTCCGCGAGAGATTCAAACGCCTGTCAGCTAAAGGCACTTCATGGTACCAATCTGCGCGATTTAGTTTAGGTACTTATACTGGATTGCATCGGAAGTGAATGGTTCACTAAAAGTTGGTGGTAGGCCTGCAGATAATAACCCAGTCTTTGTTATAAAACCGCGGGTTGCAGCTTTATATATACTTTAGGTCACCTACAGTACTGTATCTCCTCTTTTAAATCCATCCAAAGGCTGTCTTGAAAAGATCGCCCATTGTGGTACCCTATTTATAAGTTGTATATTGTTATTCTTGTCATTTGTATGGTGTACATAATAAAGAATATTCTATCTATCTAGGTATATATTATTTAGCGTGTTGTCAACCCTCACCAGTAATGGAAGAGATCTCGGCGGCGCACTTCTCAGCGAAGCCGATGCGCGTGTTGAGTCCGGTCCCGACGGCCGTCCCGCCGAGCGCCAGGTAGTGCAGGCGCGGCAGCGTGGCGCACACGCGCTCGATGCTGTACTTCATCTGCTCGGCGTACCCGCTGAACTCCTGGCCGAGCGTCAGCGGCGTCGCGTCCATCAAGTGGGTTCTGTGTGGTAGAACAACAATATTTCAGAGATACCATCTAAACGTTTTTTCTTTTGTATAGATTCTTTTTACCCAATTCGTTGTGAATGAGTGGACATGGTTGGCCTTGTAGATTCTTAGACGCTTGTTAACTTTTGTTAACGTACGATTTTATTTTAAATTTTGTAAAGTAAGCAATGACTTATTGTCGGGCCTACTCTGTCCTCTCATACTTAAGTACTAACGCTGTAACAACAACATTGTAAAACTAAAATGATTTTAAAGAGTAACCATGGAGTTTCTTGCCGGTTCTTCTCCATAGGGACGGGCCTGTTGGTCTAGTGGTTAGTGGCCCTGACTGCTGAGCCGGAGGTCGTGGGTTCGATTCCCACCCAGGACAAACTTTGTGTGATGAGCATGATTGTTTGTTCTGTTTCTGGGTGTGATTTATCTATAATATGTATGTATTTATAAATTATATAAGTATGTATATCAGTTGTCTGGTTACCATAACACAAGCTCTGCTTAGCTTGGGATCAGTTAGCCGTGTGTGAGTTGTCCCAAGATATTTATTTATTTTATAGGAATCGACCAACCCGAACCGTGCATCTTTTCTCGACGTTTTATGAGTGCCATGTAGGCCTATGTGAAATAAAAAAAAATTTGTTGTCGATTTTAAACAACACACCAAACAAAACTAATATAAACATAGAAACTTAAGCGCTTTACTTAAGTTTAATTTTCCGTCAACTTTAGCCAGTACTTATGAATAAAATTGACCGAATGTATAGAACTGATGAAATCTACTGGTCTTGAGATTGCCTCGTACGTAGTTTTGTCCTGAAATCGATTCCCAAGTCACGCAAAGTCAGGACCTGCAAGGGCCACCGCCTGCAGGGGTTGCGGGTTGATCGAAAGAAATACCGCGGCCCCGGAACGTAAAGGGCAAGAGGAGGAACATGGGTGGGCTTTATCAGTACAAGACTGAAACTCCCCCCCCCCCCACCCGCTCCGCCTAAAGCGGGGAAGTTATTTGATGATTTCCCATCCACAAAAAGAAGAAACAGGCAAAGTGATACTTTTGATAAACTAAACTGGAGAAGCGTGTTCACACCTCTCACTTAATTTTGGCAACAAGAAAAATCGTGGGGAAATATCAAATTAAATCATAGTTTTTCATATTGAATTATGAAAAAATTACTTTTAGTGCTGTTATTTAATTCCTCCAATGTGAATTGAAAAAAAACGGGTTGTCCGAAAGAGATACCGCGGCCCCGGAACGTAAACGGCAATAGAAGGAACATGGGTGGGTTTTAGTCAAAGAGTGTCCATGAATTTCTACTGTATCGTGGATGCGTTTACAAACATTTAAACTCAAATACACAAACACCCAGACCCGAATCAACTATTTGTAGGCCATACAAATATTAACATTAGTATCTTCGCATTAGTAGCTTCGTTTTTTCGCTTTCGTGAAAATTTGTCTTGAACGTACTAATTCGTAATTCACGTACCTGCCGATTTTAATAATCTTATCGAACTCCTTGGCCTTAGCATCCAAAGTATCCCTGAGTGCCACAAGGCCTGGCATGAGTCTGTCCCTCAGCGTCATTGCCACGGCAATGTGCATGGCAGTAGGGTATGTGTCGTTGGAGCTCTGAGACTTGTTCACGTGGTCGTTCGGATGCACAGGACTTTTACTGCCCAGCTTACCACCCATGGCTTTGATGGCGGAGTTTGCAATCACCTGATACAAACAGATTTAAGAAACTATAGAGGCTATCAGACGCAATGCCATATCCAACTGCATGATATTTCTTCTGATATCCTAGGTCTCATCAAAAATAAATGTGTACACCATGCAATTCAATTGCAGCCCACTTCATATACTCAATTACAGACTACACAATTCTTTTTAACATTTGAGTAATAGAAAAAGTAAAAATAATCCTTACTAATATTATAAAAGCAAAAGAGTTAGTTTGTTACGTCTTCACGCCTCAATGGCTAAGCCGATTTTGATGAATTTTTGTACAGATATAGTTGGGAACCTGGAGACGGACCTAGGTTAAAAAAAATGAAATATGAGGGAGAAAGAGGGAAGTAAAGGGAAAACTTAGCATTGCTATTACAATAAATAAGGCGCAAGGGCAAAAACTACAGGTAGCAGGTACCTGTGAGGAGAGGGGAACTGAGTTGCCCCAAACTTGGGCAAAAGCCGCGGGCAAAAGCTAGTACTTCAATAATATGAATCATGACATAGTTTAAATATGGTTTGTCATCTGCGGGCTGTTGACTGGAGTTGGTCTGCTCTCACAACAGTGTGGTATTTTTATTTTTAACATTTCTGAGATGTTCATTTTTTCTTCTTGCGAATGTTTTGTAGTCATTGGCTAGATAAAGTGGGCAGTAATTTGTAAGACGACTAAAATGTCACGGTGTATAAAAATTAAATCTTCTATAATATAAAAATGAAACTCATAATTTATTGCTTTTTTGTTGTGTTGGTTAATGTCAGGAGAGGGTTGTTATGAAAAAAAAGTAGGGTAGGTAAGGCAGTTAGGGGAGGTAAAGTAGTCAGGGTAGGTAGTTTAAAACAAATATTTAAATGATATGCTATGTCTTTTTTCACCTCATTTGTGTTCATGTTGGACTGCGTGCCAGATCCAGTCTGCCAGACGACAAGAGGGAAGTGTCCCTCATTGTACAACTTGCCGGATATGACATCATCGCACGCTTTCATAATAGCTTCAGCTGTAACACATTAGGAGGGTAATTAGACACTAGAAGTAATTTTTGTGTGAAAGTAGCATCGATGATCTGAAACTCTTTGCGCCCAACAAATTGCGACTGATGGAGATACTGAGTTTTTCTAGTTACGCCAACAGGACCCTAACCCCCGAATACTGAAACGTCACTCAAAATTTAAGTACCACTTAAATTTAACAGATACTCAGAAGTGACGTTTGACAATACAAAATCTAAAGTTTGAGAGCTGCTCAAATGTTAAGCAGCCCTCACATTTTAATTGATGTTTCAGTATTCGGGGGTTAGTCTGCTATTACAATAGTGTTAGAATGGTCGATCACTGATCGCATAATGGTTGATTTTGACAACTTTGGTAATCTACTACATACTAAACTTGTCAAAATCAACCATTATGCGATCAGTGATCGACCATTTTGACACTATTGTAATAGCAGACTTAGGCCCCTGGATGGGATTGGTGTGGACAAATATGCAGTCATGTATATAAATAGCAACTACTTTTTAATGCCGATTCCGGCAGTGTTTTTTGTATTAATTAAATATTGTGCGGTTGACGTCTGGGAACGTGCGAAGTTTGTTTCCTTACGTCCATCTTATTTAGTAAGTTATCTATTTATTTATCGTTTTGCTGTTATTCTTGCAGTTTCTTGGATTTTATTAATTTGTAGTTAACAGTAGACATACACTAATTTACTCAGTAATTTACTGAAATTAAGTATTAAAAAAATAAGTAAGTAATTTATGGTAAAAAAGGTTTTTTTTTTGTGATTATGAGTTATCCTATGGGACTTCTACCACTTTATTAATTTTAAACATTATTGTCCCAAAAATTCCTAGTAACTTACTAATTAAGTAACTTCCCATACAAAATCATTTATTTCAATTAGACCATTACAGGCACTTTTGAATGTCAAAAAAATACAAAATGTTAAAGCTACATCCCAATCACAAGACATAATAACATGTGAAAGTACTGTAATTGCCCATTCCAAAGCGTTGATTTCTATGGAGAAGAATGGGCAAGAAACTGTATGGACACTCCTTTAAATTAGAATATTATTACAAAATCGTACAATTACATCATTAGTGTTGAGATTATACAAATATGTGAGAACAATGTAGTAGTAGACGTGCACAATAAGAGCGTCCAGAGTAAAAACAAAAATCAATATAAAATCTTAATAAATTAAAAATGAACCGTGGCAGCTAAAATATGAGTGTGCGTTCGCCCAGCAAAAAAAAAAAAACAGTGTCGCTTTTCAAGAATTAAATGATACAGATAATTAGTGCCCAGTCCCGTGTAAATGTGCCCGAAATTTAAAATTTGTGCCACCAACAGCTTCTGAGTTATTTAAGAAAAACCATCAATTAAAATTCTGCTGCACGAACGTTCGCCCAGCAAAAAAATTTTTAATTAATGGGCCTAGCTGAATATAAAATATGCAGAAATATAGCTTATATTTGTGCCTATTTGTGCCGTAAAAATAAAATTTGTGCGTCATAAGGTTTCAGAGATCTTTCAGTTTTTGCTGGGCGAACGTTCAGGCGATTGCTATATATCGGAAACAGCTGGACGTGAAGTCATGATTTTTTGTATACGGATAGAGCATAATTTGTGCCTATTTGTGCCATATACTACATTAGCATAACTAGCACGGTTCAGGAGTTATTACGTTATTTCCAAAAACTAATTAAACGGCTATATCTCTCGGACGTTGAAAGCTACGATTTTCACGTTTATGTTGGCTGGTACCTGTTATTTAATCACACGATCTTGCAAAGTTTCACCTTCCAAGTACCTAATATTGGAGAGATTTTAATGATTTTCCTCTTATTTTGAGGTTATCTTCAATTAAATTAGTTACAACCCGGAAACACTAGTTTTCTGTAAGCTGGCACATTATACGTTTCAACAATAATTAGTGCCCTTTATTGAGAATACGTATGCATAAAATCAGGTAAATATACCCATTAGTTTAGATGTTATGATTAAAAACCACAATCGACATCTTTTGATAGATTAACCGACCATATTCGGATGGACATTAAAAAGCGGCCCCACGATACTTCAAGCTACCCTTTCACACTTACTGGTATTATAATGATAGTTGTAGTACAGATGCGAACAGAATTGTAAAGTTGGGAAATATTTTGTATTAGGGACATGAAAAAACTTAATTATTTGTAATAATAAATGAATGATTTAACAATATAAATGTACATAAGTATAGGGAAAATGAACATAGACACATATGTTATTTTTTATACAGTTGCTAGGGAAAGCAGTTTAGAGAAAAAAAACAATATTGTTAATTTTTATATTGACAAACAGTCCGCAATACACTATATGTCAATCCTAAGATAACAAGTAATATAAATCTAGGACTATTGTTAGAAAGTAGTTACTTAAGTAGGTAGGTACTTACCAGCCTGTATATTTTTGAATGCCAAACTATATTACTGCAAACCACTTGACTGCAAAACACTTTAGGAAATCACAGTCACTGGACCCGCAAGTATTTCAGTAAGTAGGTACACAATATTTATTATTCATATTTAAATGTATCAAAAACAATTTACATTTACGTTGCGAATAAACATGTAATTACTCCGGGGCACAGATAAGAACTAAACGTAAACAAACAATTATCATAAACATGTCCTGTGATACTTGTCTCTTTCTTTCGCATGGAACATACACTGTACACGGCGCTCTCGCTCCCACTAGGACTCAATAGTGATTCAAGAGGAAGGTTTATATATAGGCTTCGCACGGGTGCATGTATTATACATAATATATGCACCTGTGCGAAGCCGGGCGGGTCGCTAGTATATTATATAAACAAGATGTAATGAATCACTAAAAATAAAACAATTGACATTTTATTTCATATCCCAAACATAAATATTCTATCCGACTTGACAATTCTGTACGCATCTGTACTATTGAATTTTCATTATAATACAAGCAAGTGTGAAAGGATAGCTTGAAGTATCGTGCGGCCGCTTTTTAATGTCCATCCGAATATGGTCGGTTAATCTATCAAAAGATGTCGATTGTGGTTTTTAATCATAACATCTAAACTAATGGGTATATTTACCTGATTTTATGCATACGTATTCTTAATAAAGGGCACTAATTATTGTTGAAACGTATAATGTGCCAGCTTACAGAAAACTAGTGTTTCCGGGTTGTAACTAATTTAATTGAAGATAACCTCAAAATAAGAGGAAAATCATTAAAATCTCTCCAATATTAGGTACTTGGAAGGTGAAACTTTGCAGGATCGTGTGATTAAATAACAGGTACCAGCCAACATAAACGTGAAAATCGTAGCTTTCAACGTCCGAGAGATATAGCCGTTTAATTAGTTTTTGGAAATAACGTAATAACTCCTGAACCGTGCTAGTTATGCTAATGTAGTATATGGCACAAATAGGCACAAATTATGCTCTATCCGTATACAAAAAATCATGACTTCACGTCCAGCTGTTTCCGATATATAGCAATCGCCTGAACGTTCGCCCAGCAAAAACTGAAAGATCTCTGAAACCTTATGACGCACAAATTTTATTTTTACGGCACAAATATAAGCTATATTTCTGCATATTTTATATTCAGCTAGGCCCATTAATTAAAAATTTTTTTGCTGGGCGAACGTTCGTGCAGCAGAATTTTAATTGATGGTTTTTCTTAAATAACTCAGAAGCTGTTGGTGGCACAAATTTTAAATTTCGGGCACATTTACACGGGACTGGGCACTAATTATCTGTATCATTTAATTCTTGAAAAGCGACACTTTTTTTTTATTTTGCTGGGCGAACGCACACAAAATATGACCAGTCCCAACTGACAGCGCCCGTTCACGAACATGACGTATGGATCAGCCCCATTCAGCTCAACCATTTTGAAGGGAGCTAATTGACCCAACTCACCCGCCACCATCAGCGAGATATACACTATCAACCACCAAGACTTCGTCAAGTCAATGATAATACATAGCACTCACACATGGGCTTATTAATTATATAATACTAGAGAATTGATTCAATACATTGCAAAGATAGTCTTACAATCATCTGCAGCTTCCGCAATAAGTTCAGATGCTAATGAGTGAGCTAACCCATATGTTTGTAGAGCAGGACCAGCATGGAGCCAAGCATTTTTATCTTCAATATAGTCCCATAACTTATAATATGCTTGCCTACATAGTTTCAGTTCAAGTTTTAAATTTTGTCTCATTCAGTTGTAGTATGTGGGGAGGTATTTTATTGTATCATGCTTTATTGTATGAAAGATGAGTCTACTTTAGCTCACCTGAAACTTAACCAAACAACATTAAGGGTATTTCTGGTGACTATAATGACGATCTGAACTATATCCTCCCAATAAATACCCAGCTGTATTAATTACCGTTAACAAAAAAACTCAACCAGCCCTTAATGAATTTCAGGCGTGAAGCCGTGTATGTATATATTATGTCTGTAAGGTAAAGCCATAATGTCGCGCAAAATAGCCGAACCAGCAAATGTTTTTTCGCGTAAATCTTATTATTCAGCGAAGAGCCCAGTTAAGGCTTGGGCACACCAAAAGCAGGACAGGCGCGGCACCTTAGCAGAGCAGGTCTGTTGCGCCGCGGTTGATGTCACACCAGAAACATGAGCAGTCAGAAAGCAGTTTGAAGGCGGGCCTGCTTTATAACTGCGTTATGTGTGTCGTATCGATAGCCACACTCAGTACACGTCAAGATGTTGAACGGTTCTGACTCTGACGAAGAGGAGCTATTGTTGCTTCTAGCTTTAAGTAAAAAAAAAGAATATGGATTCACGATGTAAATAAGAGAAGAGAAGAATATGGGGAGTACCATCGTCTCATCATTTATATTTCCTCACCAACTCAATCAATTTTTCATTCGTTTCCATGATAAAGTTGTAAAAAATCACAACCGTTTACGACATGCGCTGTGTCTGTCCCGCTCAACTGCTTTAGTGTGACTAGTCAATAAGGCGGACGTAGTAATACAACGCGTACTCACTGCGGCCGCCCCGCGCCTGCGCTGCTACCGCCCCGCGCCTGCGCTGCTCCCGTTCAAAAGTTTTGTAGAAGAGCAGTGCGTGCGCGGCGCAGTGGCGGAGCAGGTAGGATCAGCGGGCCCGCGTTAGTTCAGTGTGTCATCCCTCATATAACTACATTATTTTCTAACGTAGACGCACTGCTACCGCACCGCAACTGCTTTTGGTGTGCCCAAGCCTTCAGTGGGTCGTCTTAGGGGTTGAGACAAGAGAGCTTTTCTCACTTCAATACACACACACATACACATTTTTATTTCATACTTTAAATAAATAATAAATAAATATCATGGGACAACTCACACACGGCTATCTGATCCCAAGCTAAGCAGAGCTTGTGTTATGGTAACCAGACAACTGATATACATACTTATATAATTTATAAATACATACATATTATAGATAAATCACACCCAGGCACAGAACAAACAATCATGCTCATCACACAAAGTTTGTCCTGGGTGGGAATCGAACCCACGACCTCCGGCTCAGCAGTCAGGGCCACTAACGACTAGACCAACAGGTCCGTCAACTTTATCTATTCTTGTCACTTACCCCCGAATACTGAAACGTCACTCAAAATGTGAGGGCTGCTTAACATTTGAGCAGCTCTTAAACTTTAGATTTTGTATGGTCAAACGTCACTTCTGAGTCTCTGTTAAACTTAAGTGGGACTTAAATTTTGAGTGACGTTTCAGTATTTGGGGGTTAAACTTTTAACTCAATATTCTTTTTATAGTTTTGTCATCGAAAAAAAAATCTGCTCTACCTTTATAACAGGTAATGTTAGTAAAATAGTATGAATAATTTCTTACCAATTTTCTTGTCTAAGCCATATTCTATGTTGACTTTGGCGGCGGCTTTCTTCAAAATACCGAAGGCAACAATGACTTGATACTAGAAAAGATTTAATTGTTTTAGTTTTACTTCACATATTGGTTTAGTTTTTATCAAAATCAGTCATTAGTAAGTTAGAAATGTTCAAGGTATCTGAAATCTTCATCTGCTCAGCCTTCTCACATTTATTGGGGTTAGCTTCCAGTCTAACCAAATGCAGCTGAATACAAGTATTTTACATGGGGCAACTCCCTATCTGACCATCACCCAGTTAACACTGGGTAAGGGTTAACAAGGGTGATCCTGCTGAGGTTGCGGGTTGTTCGAAAGAGATACCGTGGCCCTGGAACGTAAATGGCGATAGAAGGAACATGGGTGCGTTTCAGTCAGTACAAGTCTGACAGTCCCCCTCGCGCCCGGGAGCGGGGTGAGTGTCAGACTTGATTCCCACACCAAAAAAAAAGGGTCAGTTAGCCAGTATTAACTGGGTGTGGAGCCAGGTCAGATAGGCAGTTGCTCCATGTAAAATACTGATATTCAGCTGCATCCGGTTAGACTAGAAGCCAACCCCAAAACAGTTGGACAAAGGCTAGGCAGATGATGATGTTTACAGAATACCTACATCATGACTAAGGGCGATTATATTCTGTCAGTGATTTGATTATTACACCAATAAAAAATCTGGGTCAGTGACCACCAGAAAAGGTCTTTCTGGGCACTAGCCAAGTATGTCTCAACATATCAAGCAGCTTAAATAGTTTAGTATAACAAACTTACAGGCATTCGCTCCTCAATGCCTCCGATGGGAAAGTTCATGACAGACCTAAGTGTCTGGGATCCATAGAATCTGTCATCGGGCACTTCTAGCTCACCCATTGTGTCGCGCTCTTTCCGCTGTAACATGATAATGCAATGTGATTTCTTTTTTATGGTGCTATGTCCTGAAACCCTTAATACTATTAGTGACATTCAGTCTTAAGCCTATACTATATTCTATAATAATAATGTCAATCAAGAGCTTAGCCCTTATAGCCAGAGCATAAACACAAAGCCTGGATCTACAGTTAGAGCATTATAAATAATCTTAGCTGCTAACTTTGGCTGTTTTGACAGTGCTTTCGTGTTACACACAGGCCTCAAAGAGATATCAACGAAGTAGAGGGGACCATCAGGGTAGTGTGTGCCCTCCACACCAAGCCACTTATTTTACCTCGATGTTTGTGTCTTTGGTGTCCAAGGCACACGCTTGCTTGTGACTTATGTGTGACAATGGCATTCAAACGGTCAAAATTAATCTCAACAACTATTAACTGCTTCACGGCCTAGTGGTTGTCTGAGCAACTGCTGAGCATGAGGTCCACCCATCATTGGGTATATTTAAATAAGACTAGAGGTATGAAACATTCTCCTTAGTATAATCAAAGGTGGCACAAAAAAGACAGGTCACTTGATCTCTCCTTAAACAACAATATTAAATATTTCTTTGATCTATAAGTATTTGTTTTTATAACCCTCGGTGTGCCTGGTAGGGTTTGTCAGACCCATCACAGCATAAAAACCGTTATCAAACCGTATTCAAATTTGAATTCTGAGTACACCCGCAAGCTGTAGCTGGCCGTTATGAACTACTCAATGCTTTCCGCCCACTACCTCAGTCCGGGACGCGTTCCCACAATGAAAGGACTTGTTAACAAAACACTCAAAGCTTAATTTTATGTTAAAAAAGAACAACTTTTCATTTAAAATTTAAAAAATAAAGATCGTTGATTTGTATAATGATTTTTATTTCTTATCCTAATATGAGTATGTATTCATTATAAAACAAATATTTTTATTTATTTACTGCAATATGTATATGAAATAGTGATTCAAAACTGGGTCTGTCAGACCTACCAGGCATACCGTGTCACTTCACGCCACCAGACATGCAGAGTGTTAAATGTTTTGAAAAATTTGTTTGTAAATTAATTTTGAAAATGTTACACCACAGACTACCTACAGTACTGTTTCTCCTCCTTTAAATCCATCCAAAGGTTTTCTTGAAAAGATTGCTTTTAGCCATAAGACCACCCATTGTGTCACCCTATTTATAAGTTGTTTAGTGTTATTCTTGTTACTTGTATAGGTAGTGTATATAATAAAAAATATTCTAACTTCTATCTAACACCAAGCATAGAATCTCCGAAGGGTTTAGCTTAATAGTAGTTCACCCACATTTAGCCTGTTATGTTTAAGTCCCACATTATAGGAACGGGCCTAGTAACTAAGTACATAATATAGAATATTCTATCTATCTATCTCGATTTTTTAGATTGTTTTCTAACATAACATGTCTGAAATAGCCCTAAAGATTGCTTTGTACTGCAGTTGGGTATGCCTTGAAACTAAAACTTTAGACTTTCACTCGAGTTTTCGTTTGAGAACATTTATTTTGTTGTTTTAGTGTAATGTTTCGCATAGGATGATAAGACGTAAATAAACGCCAGTCACGTGCATACTTTTTCTTATTTCCGTAAAGACACATCTGGGGCAGAGGTACGTGCAGATAAATAGATATTAGAGTCAGAAATGCCAACAAATCAGATCAGTCCATTGCTCTGAAGACGACCCACTGACCCGAACTTGCACCAGGTGCTGGTTGGATCGATTCTACCTGATGTATAGGTATTTGAAACTAAGTGAATTACTAATAATACAGAAATGTACAACTATTGCAGCTGCCGGTGCCGGTAGCACAGTTATTTTAGAAACAATCAGCTAACTGTTACGCAACTTACCGCTAGTGCACTTGAAGTCGAGAAACTCGATCTTTCTAATGATCTTAAAACACATCTTAAGCTTTTGGAAGTATTCAATACAGTGGATGTTGTTAATTTAAAATACATGGCCATGATTTTGAACAAATATCTTCCAATCTGCGTTTTCCACGATGTCAAATATTTTCAAATATATTCGAACCTGTCAGTGGTTCGAATCGAACCAGATCGCAATGTGTCAGATTCTTCGCCAGTTCGCCTTCATGTTGCCATAAACAGAGGAGTATGACGTCAAAGACTGAAAAGGAAGAAAATAAAAAAAATACAGTCTCTGGCAAGGTGTTCAAAAGCCAGGACAAAACTAAGCTAAAATATCCTGGAAGGGATGGAATTTATTTTACAGAGATGCATCGAAATTAACACCCACAGGATGCACAGAAATTTCTACTTACTTCCTGAATTCCAAAATTCCTCTTCTCTTTCAGTGCCCTCCAGAGGTAACGGTTTTCACAGGGGAGTGTATTGGCATTTTAGAAGCAATCAATTTTATTAAATCACAATATCCAAAATTTAGTAACTAACAAAAATGTCCTGTCTTTACAGCTACTAACACTACCAAAAGTAAAGTTCGACGGCTCACCAAGATAGTTGCCGTCACCACGTGACCCAGAGTGAGGCAGAATAGTCAATATTGGCTCAGTTGCCAAAGAAGAAAGAAAAAGAAAGTTTTATATCACATATAATAGATCTTTGACAGTCGATTACAATTAGTCACTGGTCACTTAGTCAGTGACCCGAAAGTCTGACAACCAGTCTTTCACTTCACTTATTTATTTTATGGCGTTTGTGGAAAGAGACACCACAATTTTGCCAATATCACGTAGGTATGTACTATGGTAGACCATCAAACGCTGGAGATTTAATCAGTAATTATCGTTGTTGTATAGAAAACAGCAAAGAGATTAAAATGATTTAAAATATTTCAACAAACAAAAACTAAACGATTTTCTGCACAGACATTTCAGACACTGTGTTAAAAGGGAAAAATATATATTTTTATGATCAAAGTTGTTATAAATTACAACTTGACAACCAGACTAGTGTGCACTAGTCAGTACTGGGGAGGTAGTCACTCTATGTAATAAACTGCCATTCAGCTGAATCTGATTCGAGTGGGAGCCGACCCCAACATAGTAGGGAAAAGTATGCTGATTATAACGAAATCTACATTAATAACAAATAAATACTGTAATTTGATTGTTAGTTACAGTTTTGAGCCATTAGGGTTCGATACGTTTGGGTCATTGGGCCCAAGTGGCGTCTTCTTTTTAAGGAAATTGTTCATCGGCTGATCGACACTTTGCGTGACCAGAGGGCAGGCTCTTTCTTTGGTCATGCTGCTAATCTTCTGGATACGATTCCAGATGACAGCGATGAAGACGAGTACCTCGACGCTTAAGTATCCTATTTTTTTTTTAAGTTCGTTTATATTTGGTTTCTTAGTTTATTTTTAGAGTTAATAATATATAACAAGTAATTCTAGCCACTTGCTTTAAATTAATTGGATATTAATTGACAGGAGTCTTGTCAATTATTTATAGTCTAATCACAGGACTGCCGACAAGTGGCGCCAGCCAAAAATATTGAGCGCCATGCTTTCCAATGATGTACAAAGACAGTGTGAGTAATCGCCACTACTCAAACCGTGCCATACATAGGTATCATTTAAATAGGTAACTCAGTACCGTGCCAAATGAGCAAATATCTTTAGTGAATGGATAGCAATAATATTGAGGTTAAGGTTTCAGTTCCTGAATTTTATACTCACTCCGCAGAATATTGTTCTATTCTGAATTGGAACAGGAATATACGTTTTAAAAATAAAATTATGCCATTATTACAGTTGTAAGACTTATTCTAACTTAGCCCTCGAAATATCGTATTAAAATATATATTTGATTTTGTTATTGTTATAAACTAGAGGTCTCTATACTAAGCCGCGCCTGTATCTTGAGGGCAGGTAATATCAAAGGATTAATTTTCAACTCACTGAGTCAAGTGATACTAGCGACATCTGTAGGAAAAGTATTGTCTTACTTACTTTTGATTTTGCTTGGTGGAGTACTATTGCTATTTCTACTAATGCTAGGTGAACATTTAGCCTATCAATTAATAGGTAACATGCGTAAATGATTTATTATTTTGGAGAATTGAAAATGAATTGGTCATTTACAATTAAATAATTTTGAACGCATTCAAAGACGAAAGCGCCACTGCGGCAAATTGTGGTTACTAAAGTTTCTGAATCGGCAATGTTCGGCTTTTCTCGGGTCAGTCACGCCTAGACTCGTTCGAAAAGCGAAACCAAATCATTCCACGGCGATGTACGAAGACTGATGCTCTTGTCGTGTACTCCCTGAGCAAACGTGCTATTTTACTCATTGTAACGGGCTTTGATATCCGCCAGAGGTATTTTTATAAGTATAATGTTGTGATTTAAACCGTCGCTTGTGGTGATAAGTGTTCCTTACGTTTAAGTGAAAAAATATACAAAGAATATTGTGTGTGGTGCAATAGTGCTCACGGCAGTTCCCTTATCCTGGATTCTAAAGGATTACTGTTTATCCAGCTAAAAGATAATCTATAAAAGGGTAAGTTTTATTATTTTACTGGAGTACAGCAGACCATTCGTGGAGAAAGAACGCGTGGCGTTTATTGGAATGGCTTCCGTTTATCGACTCGCGTGCGCGGTAATGGCTGACTTTCTTTTCTCTTACAGAAGGGATTTTGTTGATAGATATTGACGGTAACTTATGTCGGTTTCAATAAATCAGCATTTTATCTTTGGATCTTTTTTTTGTGGCATCTTTGTGCGTAGGTTGGTAGTTTACACGCGAGTGGGTGGAGGCAGGGAATGTTATCATAATGTTGCAGCACGGCAGGCTTTAGACCGGTCGCGCGGTCCTCGGTCGCGTACTCTGTCCTCATCATAGTGTTGTCTATTCGATAAGGCGAGTTCCGTTTTTGAACACTACGAACGTTCAAGTTGTGGATGACGTGATCAGTTTTCTTATTCATTTATCTGAGCCCTGCGGCCTCTTACTGGGTAAATTCTAAGAGATAATTTTAGCTGTGCGTCTACAACTATTTACATTCCATAATAATAAACATCGTGCCTGCTGGAAAGTAACAATAAACGTGTTCGAACTTTGAACCTAATTTAGGAATGGATTTTTATGATTCATTCATCTCTTCTGATTTAAAAAAAATCCCAGTTGTTCAGGTCACTTGTCTATGTTCTGAAAGAAGACAGACTTCTTATAACTTTTAGAATGTTGACCATCAATGTCTCTCTGCTTCTGAAATGTTAGTGAAGCAATATTTAATTTATGATGGATTTAAATACTTATGATTTCAATAAAATCAGGTAGATAGGCACAATCAATTATTTGATTAGTTCTTGTTAATTTAGAAGAAGCTGAAATCACCATGTAATGTTTATTTTTAAACTTATTTCCAAACATAAAATTGTAGTAAATTTTCAGTTAGTGCAAATAGTTTCTTTTGTGGTTGTTGTGTCCACAAACACTTCTTTTGGTCTTATGAAATCCATACATTCAAAGACTTAACAAAAAAAACTTCAAAGGAAACTGAAAGACTGACAACAAGCCTGTATCCTAGGAATATTGAAAATTTCCATTCCCCCAACTCTCAAGTAATTTAGTCTTTCTCAATGAAATTTTCCAGATCCTCTTCATCAACAATGGTTTTGTTAATTCTTTTTTTCATGGAACATTTGCCTTCTCAAAAATTTATCATTGCCCTCACTGAGCCACATTCAATATCATAATAATGTCAAACTTACTGAATAAAAGAAAAAATCGAGGTAGAGTCATATAATTCTGTTAATCAAAGCTTCCCACAGCTGAAATGCTGGTCTTTTGCCTCTGAGGAAGTAGGCTTGGGTCATAATCCACACAAGCTCAGTATGGCTACAGTAATGCCAATTAAATATAATATAATAAGTTTCTTTTGGGTTTGCTTGTTCCATTGTTAAATGGAATCTCTGTCTCTTGGACAATGTTGAGATTAGGTCCACATATTATATTTGGGTTTGTATTCATGCCTGACTTCCCTACTTGATAATAAAAAAAATGGACAAACATTATCTTGATAGACTTAAGAAAAGTAAATTATATAATCAGCGGGCCAGTGACAATGTTTAAAAATTACTTATTGCACTTTCTTGAAAATCTTTACATAGACAGCTGTTAAATTAAATAGTTAGAATAAATTGACAGAAATGTAGTAATTACTGCTTTCTTACTTTATTTAACCGGTAAAATATTTTATTGGTAGGTTTTAAACTATACCATTATAACAACACATCGAAAAGGTGCATTTTAAGTACAGAAGAAATCAAATAGAAATGGGTATAGTTATAAAAATATAATAGTTAAACAGTATCCTTTAAAACAACACCAGCCTGTAATATTCTGAGGGTTCGGCAGTGGTGGTGAGAATACTATCAGTAGTAGATATTCCCACATTTTCGTAATAATAGCCAATAGTGTAATTTGGTAGCCGTTTTGAGGTATTTTCGAGATAATAATTGTAGTTATCGAAATTTTATAGTATGGAAAAAAAAAATGCTGCACTGACCTTAAATAAATTAGGTTAAGAGCAGAAGCATGTTGATGACTCGAGATTTTGGTGTATTATTGCAACAGACGCGCTTATAATTTATAGATGTCTAGCGGGCATTGAGGTGAAATTTTTCAGTTTTTGTTAAATGACTTACGATTTCTAGTAGGGAACTCCCTACAACTAGCAACCTGCTCCCTACAACGCCGTAATTAAAGTACTAACACTGCTCTTGTTGCTATTTTTTCCTCATTCTATAGGCACTGATTATGTAACAGTTATAATTTAAATCAAAACACATTCGTTTTTCAAACTCATCTAAAGTTCACCCCGTGTAAAAGCTCAAGATAAAAAGCTCTGTACGATTTCACAATAAGTTGGGTGAACTCCAAACATCTACCTATTTGAACAACTAAAAATGCAAAATTACAAAATCAGAATCAGAAAAACTATAAGATTAATTACGCCACACCATAGGATTGCGAAGGAATAAGTCAGAAAGACCACAATAAGGTCTAAATAATTAAATTTGACTAGGCACTGACAACAAAATGAACTAGAGTCACAAACATCTACAAATGCTTACACAAAACGTAAGCAACAACAAACGCGTTGTGATGAAATAGGTTACCAGTTGATGCCGTACCAATCTCTGTATGGTGGCCAAGAATGATAAGTGGAGTAGGCCATTCGAGATGGGTCGACGACACCGAAACCTAGTTGGTAGCAAGGATGACTGTGAGAATAAAACTGTATGTAATCGTAATTTTTAAAAGAACACAACAAATGTTCTTTATTCAAATCTTGCTTCAAATATTTCTGCGCGAGAGTAACATTGACACGTATTTGAAGGTCGCAAATGCAATGCTCGCGATGCCAAGAAATTCTACGTTTACGAGACTGTGATGCTTCCACATTTATTGTGCGAACAACCAGTCTGCTGACTTCACTACCGGTTTCTAAGTTCCCTGATCATTGTATGGATCTCTCCACAATTTGACTGAAAAGGGTTCTTCTAGTCAAGCGTGCTCCATCTTAGACCGCATGGTCTCTTCACATCAGGAGATTTGCGGCCAAAAACAAGCCTATTTAGTATTCAATAAATAAAATGCTCGTTTTTTTTGTGTTACTCCATCATTTTGAAAGAAATCGTAAGTCAACCAATAATCCATTCTAGATTTTAAACATGTTTCGTTAAATCAACTGTATATTTTAGAATATGTAGTGATCATTAGAGTTTTGCCTTTGTCTATTGTTAAACATCCCAGAAGGAGCATACATAATTAAAATATAATTAGATGATTTCCAATTCTTTTGTAAATAAATAACCCAGATAAACAGTACAGTAACTATCTTACAATAAGTAAAAGCTGCAAGATAACGACTTAATGATCTCATCCATCACGTTATGTAATTTTATTTGTCACATCATTAATGTATCGTGTCTATCTAATTGCCAAGTTAAATAGGTACGGGTAAATGTTCTTAGAATTAACTTGTGTAATTTGGCCAATGGGCTTTAACGTTTTAGGGTTCAAATAACGGAACGTGAATCGTCGCTCAAACTGAGCCCTTAAGGGCTTTAACATGACGTTTGTTGTTTCAGGTCTCGCCCACGAGCTCGACGCGCTGTTACCGCACTATGAGAGTGCGCTTCACATGCTTATGATCTCAATATAGAACAAAATACACGTTTGAAGCCCGCATCGTTCACCACAATGGCTTTTCTGTGAGTATACATTTCTCGGTGTTTCGAATTCTCGATGTTTTTCGTTTCTCCGATTTTTCTTTTTTCATTATTTTATCGTTACGCTACCACGTTCACTCCCTCGTTGCGAACAGCATGCCAAATTATTATTTTAGTTATTCCCTCTTATGATGATGCTGAGGCTTTCGTCGGCGTGTGACTTATATCAGTGCACTGACCGCGTCGGGGTCGCCCGCGCTATCCTGGTACTAACCTATTTTTAACCGGTTCATTGATTAGTCACCGGCTTATGACTTATAAAACCGAGTGTTTTAGCTCAACAGACCAGAACTCGCTCGCTTAGTATTTTCTGCTTGACAATTAGGTGCATTCTGGAAACCAAATATGTTATGCATATTATAATTGTGCAGATAGAATAAAATTATTGTAAAATCGAAAGTCGTTAGTGACAATTGACATTTTCATACCAGTAAGAAAAACATTATGTGAAGTAAAAATAGGTTGGTACCGATATCGTTTATCTGGGATGAGGGTGACCGCGTGTCCCCGCAACAGCTCGCGAATTCGCTCCGACCGCACTGGACCTCTCCGAGCCAATACGTGTACTCGTGCGCACCGCGGTTAAATGAAATGGAAAAAAAAATACGCGTTAGGTCCTCATCGTTGAATCGTTAACAGGCTTCACTGGACCATTGTATAGTAGCACATAGGCGAGTAGCAGGCGGTGGAGCGGTGCGGTGCGTTGGGAACGAAGCGGCGACAGCGGCTGGTCTGGCGCACGGGCGCGGACAGTGCGCCTGAGATGGTGTCTCGCGTTGCAGATGTATGGGGCGGGCGGGCGGCAGCAGTGCGACGAGTGGGCGGCGGCGCGCGCGGTAGAGTGCCGGCCACATGCGCCCGCGCCATGTGGCGCGTGCTGCTGGCCCTGGGGGCCGCGTGCGCCGCCGCGCGCGCCTCGCAAGACGTGGTCCTCACCTTCAGCGACCCCGTGACGGCGCCCTATTCGTTCTTCAATCATCTGGCCGTCGACCGCAACACCGGCCGGGTGTACGTCGGCGCCGTCAACAGAATCTACCAACTCTCTCCCGATCTGGAAGTCGCACAGTCGATCGTCACGGGCCCCGTCAACGACTCCGCCCTCTGCACCTTCGACTGCCCCTCTAATTATGTGAAAAAACCCACGGACAATGTGAATAAAGCTCTAGTGATTGACTACGCGACCAGCCGCCTCATAACATGTGGTTCGGTTCTGCAGGGGTTGTGTTCTGTACGAAACTTGAATAATATTTCTCACGATGTGCGCGAAGTGCGTGAGCCAGTGGTAGCGAACAATGCGACAGCTTCCACAGTGGCGTTTATCGCGCCGGGTCCTCCGAATCCTCCGATGACGCAAGTAATGTATGTAGGCGTCACTTTCACAGGCAACTCGCCCTATCGCTCAGAAGTTCCTACTGTAAGCAGTCGCTCGCTCGAAGACGACCGGCTATTCATGATAGCTAGAACGGCGGTCACAACGGGTACGAGGATGTTTGTCAATTCCCTGTCTCGCGAACGGTATCCTATAAATTATGTCTACGGTTTTAATTCGGAAGGATTCAGTTACTTTTTGACGACTCAGTTGAGAGGTGTAGGCTCTGACACATATTACAGCAAATTAGTCAGAGTTTGTCATGATGATGAGAATTATTATTCCTACACTGAAATCCCTATGTCATGTACCGGAGAAGGCGGTGGTAATTATGGATACAATCTGGTTCAAGCAGCGTTTGTCGGAAAAGCCGGATCCGTTCTAGCGGGAGAACTAGGAATAACTGCTCAACATGACGTGCTGTTCGCTGCATTCAGTCAGAGTGAATCAATCAATACTAACACTCCTTCTGATCTATCTGCTCTTTGTGTTTATTCGCTCAAAGCTATCAGACGTAAATTCATGCAAAACATAAAGACTTGCTTCAGTGGTAACGGTTCTAGAGGTCTAGACTTCATATCGCCGTCCCATGCATGCATTGGAACAAAACTACAATCTATTAGTGAAGATTTCTGCGGGCTGGATGTGAATACGCCTCTGGGAGGCGAACAACCTGTGGAAGCGGTGCCAGTGGCAATATTTTCGAAGAGGCTAACAGCGGTTGCGGCCACGGCCACCGGTGACTACACTGTTGTGTTTGCCGGTACCGCTCAAGGGCACCTCAAGAAGATCGTCGTTGAGAGCGCCACCTCCGCGTTCGAGTACGGAGACATCGTTGTTGACGAGGGCTCTGCTGTGAACAAAGACTTGCATTTCGATACTCAATTTATGCATTTATATGTGATGACTGAACGTAAAGTGTCTAAAGTGAAAGTTCAAGAGTGTAGCGTCTATAAATCATGCTTAACATGTCTCGGAGCCAAAGACCCGTATTGTGGATGGTGTTCTTTAGAAAATAAGTGCAGCTTAAGATCAGACTGTCAAGATGCAGCTAAAGATCCTCTATATTGGATCTCGTACCGCAGCGGCCGTTGTACAACTATTACTCAAGTAACACCGAATCAATTACAACGAACGACTGCTAGGACGCTAGATTTACTTATCGAAAACTTGCCAACGCTCAATGGACAATTCTTGTGTGCATTTACAGCTTTAGAACGTACTCTCATAACCAATGCTACTAGGAAGCCTTATGGCGTTAATTGTACCACTCCGCGTACCGACACGCTGCCCTCGATTCCCACCGGTCAACATCACTTTACGGCGAAACTGTCGGTGCGCACCACTCAAGGGCCTGATTTCGTTGCTACCAACTTCACGTTTTTCGACTGCAATACGTACAGCTCGTGCACGCAATGCGTCAGCTCTTCTTTCCCATGCGACTGGTGTGTTGATGGACACCGATGTACGCATGATACTGCTGAAAACTGCCGAAACGATATACTAGTCACCGGTGTCAGTAGAATCGGCCCCAGTTATCGCTCAGGGCCTGGCTTCTGTCCCACTATAAATTCAACGTCTGACGGTACAAACGAGATTTTAGTTCCATCCGGTGTAAAGAAAGCTATAAAAGTTAAAGTTCACATAATAGGTCAATTCATCGTTCAGACAAGGTTCGTTTGTCAATTCAATATAGAGGGGCGTGTGACTCATGTCAACGCTCAACTCCTTGCTGACACGATTTACTGTGAAGCCGTCGAATTTACTTACACATCGCGTGCTCCAAATATTACCGCTTCCTTCGCTGTTATATGGGGAGGATCGAAGCCATTAGATAATCCGGATAATACTCATATTCTTATTTACCGTTGTAATGATATGGCAGATAACTGTGGTATGTGCCTCGCACTTCCGGAGAAATTTGGATGTGGTTGGTGCCAAGGATCAGATAGATGCGAAGTTCAAGAACAGTGTGGTGTTCCCAGTGTATGGTTAAATAGAACCCAGACTTGCCCTAACCCAGAGATTCACTCATTTCGGCCTCAGTTAGGTCCTTGGGACGGAGGTACTAATATCACAATTGAAGGAATTAATTTAGGTCGCAACATATCCGATATTTATAATGGCGTTACTATTGCGGGTATCAAATGTCAGCCAATAATTGAACTTTATGTAAAAACGAAACAAATCGTTTGTACCGTTGACGGACCGGGTGAGGAAGTGCCTCGAGACGGCCCTGTAGTCGTTCGCGTCGCAGATTATCGCGGAGAATCTAAACACCACTATGCATTTGTAAATCCAAAAATCAATTCTATTCAACCGAAATATGGCCCACAATCCGGAGGTACTAAACTACGTATTACGGGTGAATATCTCAACGCCGGGAGTAACATACAAGCTTTTATAGATGACTTGCCATGCGCTATATTGTCTGTATCGCACGAGGAGGCCGTTTGTAGAACTAGCCATTCGTATCAAATTAAAATGGGTACGTTGCGAATGCGTTTCGATAACGGTATGCGTACTTTAGAGCGAGAAAAGTTTGAATATATGGAGGATCCTATTGTTGCGTCTGTAGAGTCTGGCCCACCACTAACGACACAAAGAAAACAACCTAAGGGAATACCTTCCGGTGGAATAAACATTAAAGTGACCGGACAGAATTTCCACACAATTCAATTTCCACAGATATACGTGTATCACGATAACCGACCTTACATCGCACCTTGCAACAGAGTTGATTTTCAATCGCATCTCATTTGTGAATCTCCAGGAATAGAGAGTGCAGGTCTTAATCTAGATCCAGATAGGCCTTTAGAATTAGAATACGGTTTCAATATGGACGATGTTCAAAGTGTGCAAAATTTGACTAGCAAAAGGGGCGAAGCATTCCTACTTTATCCAGACCCTCTTTATGAGAAATTCGACGAAGACGTTAAGTATTATAAGTCTGAATATTTGACTATAAACGGTCAAAATCTGGACAGAGCTTGTACTGAACTTGATGTAGAAGTTCATATAGGAGAGAGTGTGTGTAACGTGACATCGTTGTCGCGGCATCAATTGACGTGCCGTCCGCCTTCGCGAGATGAACTTCCAGACGGTATAGATACACCCGAAGTTGTAGTCAGAGTCGGTCGTGCCCTCACGTACAAGATTGGTAAATTATCTTATTCATCGCAGGCTGGCCTCCAAGCCGCCATAGGCAAGCCAGCTTTAATAGGCATCGGCGTCAGTGCCGGTATACTCCTTGTAATATTTTTCGGATTTTTAGTTATGTATAGGAGAAAATCAACTGAGAATATTAGGGTATTAAAAAATATGCAAGAACAAATGGATATTCTAGAGTTAAGAGTGGCAGCTGAATGTAAAGAAGCGTTTGCAGAGTTGCAAACAGAAATGACCGATTTGACTGGAGATGTGACTGGCGGTATACCTTTCTTAGATTACCGTACGTATGCTATGAAAATATTGTTCCCTAACATCGACGATCATGCCGTCCTGCAATGGGAGCGCCCAGAGCTTATTAGAAAAGACAAAGGTCTCAGAATGTTTGGGCAGCTAATTATGAACAAAACATTCCTTCTATTATTTATTCGTACTTTAGAAAGCAATAGATATTTTTCAATGCGCGATCGTGTTAATGTAGCTTCTCTTATTATGGTTACTCTTCAGAGTAAGATGGAGTATTGTACTGATGTATTAAAGACATTATTAGCGGAGTTAATAGAAAAGTGTATGGAGGGAAAGAATCACCCCAAGTTGTTGTTGAGACGTACCGAGAGCGTCGCTGAGAAAATGTTGAGTGCTTGGTTCACTTTCCTGTTGTACAAATTCCTTCGCGAGTGCGCTGGCGAACCGCTGTACCTGTTGTTTAGGTCGATGAAAGGTCAAGTCGACAAAGGGCCTGTAGACGCGATAACTTCCGAAGCACGATATTCACTAAGCGAAGAAAAGCTCATTAGGCAGTCCATAGATTTCAAACCTATGACCGTTAGCGTGTCGATTTCACAACAGACATTATTCGTTAGTGGTTTAGAGGCTACTACTGAAAACGTTCATGTTAAAGTTCTCGACTGTGATACGATAAGTCAAGTGAAAGAGAAGTGTTTAGACGCAATTTACCGTGCAACTCCGTACTCTCAGAGACCAAGTCGTGACGACCTCGACTTGGAGTGGCGCACGGGCGCCTGCGGACGGCTGATCCTCTACGACGAGGATAGCACTACTAAATGCGAAGGCGAATGGCGCAAGCTCAATACTCTTAATCATTACCGCGTACCAGACGGCGCCTGCCTTAGTCTCGTTGCTAAACAAAGTTCCGTATACAATCTATCGAACATGGAAAAGAACGATAAGTCCCACACATATGAAACACTCAACCGCGGTAAATACGGTTCAGCTAGTCCACCAGCCAGCCCCCTCAAATACGAGCATGGAGGTGGTTTCAAATACTGGCATCTAGTGCGCCACCACGACGATGACGCACGCAAAGAGGGAGAGCGTGGCAATAAAATGGTTTCGGAAATATATCTCACCCGTCTTCTCGCCACCAAGGGCACTTTGCAAAAGTTTGTCGATGATTTATTCGAGACTATTTTTAGCACAGCGCACCGCGGCTCGGCGCTTCCTCTCGCTATAAAGTACATGTTCGACTTCCTCGACGATCAGGCATTGCAACACACAATCTCCGATCCGGAGGTGGTGCATACCTGGAAGAGTAATTCCCTTCCTTTACGTTTCTGGGTCAATCTGATTAAGAATCCTAACTTCGTTTTTGACGTTCACAAGTCCAACACGGTAGATTCATGCTTATCGGTTATCGCGCAAACGTTTATGGACTCGTGCTCCACATCCGACCACATCCTCGGTAAAGACTCGCCGTCGTCCAAGCTTCTTTACGCGAAAGACATACCGGTATACAAAGAGTGGGTGGAGCGTTACTATGCGGATATTAAGTTAATGCCAGCGATATCCGATCAGGATATGAACGCTATGCTCGCGGAGGAGTCCCGTCTCCACACTAAAGAGTTCAACACGAACTGTGCGTTGAACGAGCTGTACGCGTATGCAGAGAGGTACAACGAACAGCTTACGGTGACCCTCGAGGAGGACGAGTTCTCGCAGAAGCAGCGGCTCGCGTACCGCCTCGAGCAGGTGCACGGGCTGATGTCGCACGACTATAACGTGTGATCGCCCGTGTGGGAAGCCCGTGACACCAACCCCACCGCCCCTGTATATAAAGCCCCCGCACATATCTATGCTGGCAAATATTGTATATATTAGATAGTGTACAGTCATTAATATTGTAATTTTTGTATCATTTCTGCGGTCCGATGTCGTTTTTTAATTTTATATAATGAAATTTGTATTAATTTTACACGACGAGCTCGGCCGGCCGCGGTCGTGCCACAGTAAGCATCGTAATAAAAATTGTGTATGTCTGTCTATGTGTGCTCGCGTCGTACGAGTTAATGTTACGTCGATCGGTGTAAAATGTGTGTCGCAAACGAAATCGCATGTGAGCTCGCCGGCGAGCGAGGCCGTCGCTCGCCGACGGGTGATTTTAAAAATTTGTACTCACTACTTAACGAAATATCCGACAGTGATGCCCTGAACGATTCCAATAAATAAATATCGTCGAATATAAACAATTTGTTTGATTTGTCGGCGGTAGTGAGCAGCGCCATTGTCGCGCACGACGAAAGCCCCCGCGTCTCGGCAGCTGTCGGCAGGGTGAGCGCGGTACGCCATGCCGCCTCGTCTCGCTAGCTCGCGGAACCCTGGTCGGTCGCGTCACTCAACTGTGGTGTCCAGCACGTCACATCTCATATCACCAATCATGTGTATGTCGTTCGTTGAGGCACGTCGCCGGCCCACGAGGGTTGTTCGCGCGCCGCGCGGCGAGACGGTCATGGATGAACCTACGCGGCCCTGCTGTTTCAGCCGGTACGTGCGGATCGTGGCAAGAACGACATTCGCGGTCGTCAACAACCTTTACTGCATCCCCGCTTACGTGGTGTGGATGATGGTGCTGCGCCTCGTCAGACCCTTGTACGCCCCCCTCTATTGGAAGATCGAAGGACTCATGTATCACTGGCTGCTGGCGATGGTCTCCATGTGGTCCTGGACGGCTGGATATGAAAGTAAGTCAGTTTTGTTATTCGGAGACGGCGCGCCAACCCCACCTACACAATTACCGACCGGCTAATGTTCGGTTCCATAAGCCTCTAGTGGAAGTTACTACGTTTACTTTTGAATGGTGTAATTAGCATCTGTGTGGTAATGTTTAGACTGCGTTTAAGATAAGTAAAAAGCGTATAGAAGCCTTAAACTTTTACCATTGTTGTCTATGGAACGCTATGAGTTATACATAAGAGTTTTGTCACATGGCGCGCCTCTCATAATTACAAATGAGCTCTGCAAATTACCGTACCTACTTATGAAGATAATAATTACCCAAATGTTGCTACAATGGAAAGTACAATAAAACACGGAGTAAAAACTTTGTAACGCATTACTGGATTCCGCTTGCATTACGACTAGGAACTTATTAAATCAGCGGTAACTCATCGGACGTAAATACAATGTGTGTAGATACTTATGTATGTATAGCAGCCGGATATCAAAACAATGAACATTAACCGACGCTTAATGTAAACTTGTGTAATGTACACTTATTTCAAGAACAGCTTCTGCGACAAAGGTAAGTACAAAACTTGTTATACCTACTAAACTAATAAATAATTAGTTAAAGGTTAAGACTTTGACGTAAATATAATAAAACGGGGTCGTATAAATGCCTCTTTGCTCTTTATATCACATAAATTGCTGACTCGCAAATCGTCTTGTCTGGCATACTTACTATACTTGTGGTAAACAATGAAATCCGTAAAAAACCAAAGCGAATAATTTAACTTTAAGGCACAATAGCAACTTTTAAACTATGTTATCTTATCTTAAGATTTATGATATCATTTGGGAAATATTCAAGATTATTTCTGTGACCACTTAAAATTGGTTGAGCAAATGCTGTTATCATAAAATAAACTCTTATTATGAGTCTCGCACATGCTTTAAGAGCACCATGACTGATGTCTGTAGTGTACATATGATTCATTCGATTTGGCGACGCGTCAGGGACACATGTTGTTTGCAGAGTGACGCAACACACAACATCCACAGAAAACTACGTAATCCGTTAAATTGCCAATGGATGCGAAATAGCTTCATTCACGTGACTCCTAGCTTAAACGTGTTATAAAAGTGGGCTACCGTCCGCCGGACACGTCTGGCGACAACTAAACAGTTTACCGACCAATCATTTCAAGATAATGCCTATGTAATATGTTACCCAATAGTATCTCTAAAATAAGTTTCGCATATGGCGACTACGTCAGCTAAGTAATTGATTTTCGAACGAACATGAACAATAGTGTTTCGAAACGTTCTGGTTGCGAGTGGTCGGAGACCGGTCGTGGATGGCGCGCGCTGTATTGACCTTATGCGGCTGCGTAGTTTATGCGCGGCCGCCTGAGGACGGTCGATGACCGTCGCCGCCCGCGCGCAGCCCCCGCGCTAGGAATGCTACCTCCCCCCACGTCATGTCACGTTGCATTTCGAGTGGCGAATTTGCATGTTGTTGTCGAGTCAGCGCGCTCACGATCGACATTTCAAGTTTCCGAGATTTTACACGTGGTGAAAGTACGATGGATCGTTTTTCACGAAGCGGTAAACCGATTTAGATCATCGCTTGATACACTTTTTAGATTGATGGTTTGTTAAGCATACTTTCGCTTCTGGGCTATGCTAAGAGAATGAAAACAGACTGAAACAGTTTCACAATTTATTATTTCCTGTTCTTAATAAACGTCTCGCACAAATAACGTCAGAACGGTTCCTTTTCCTATCCTTATTAATTCAAGCCTCCAAACTTGTCCTGAGCTCCTGACACATCGGCCCATTCAAATTCCGTTCACATCAGACCTCCGGAGATAAATTAACATTGAAAGACTTAACACAAACAAATGATATTCAGCCGGTGTCCACCTACAATCATTATTGGTGGATTGCGTAGTATCATTCTCGGAGTTATAAATTCCTTTTGGTACATCCTTCGATTGTGGCGGTTCGCGTTTCAAATTGAGCCCTTCCTGTGTGTAAATCAGGCGGCGGGTGCGTGCGACAAAGACTTCTTGATGAGAAATCGTCCAAAACATGGCAAAAATGAGGCTTACTGAGATTGAGGCCACGCCGCCAGATGTATGTACGAGAACTCGTATTGCTATATACAACTCTACACGCATCTGCTTGTATGTATTTATGTTTGTAACGCAATGGCTTACATACTGTTCCAGTAATTAGAATCTATGTTATACTAGTCGTTAACACGCAATGCTGATTCAATCATATAAAAAATATTGGTTGTATGTTTTCAATTGCTATTTCTTTCCATAATCATAGCATAGCTGTAACATGCTTTATTATAATGGCGTTTGGATAGTAAGTTGACAATTTGAATGTGTATCATCAAAAACTGTTAACACCATTTCAACATTTTTATCAATGTCGTTTACTGATCAAAGTTATTATATTTGGACAATTGAGTTCACGCTATTTAGAAATACTTGAAAATAACAACACAATTGTTTCGAATAGCTTTGATCATCATGAAAATATAACCGGTATGACATTGCTTTAGTCGCACGCCAAAATAACAATGGTCTCACGAGTGATGTCATTTCCTAATTCCTGTGTTATATCAGATTGCTTAAAATTCTCTGTAAAAAAGTTTCAGTAGTAAAAAAAATATCTAGATGACTTGGTAAAAAGCAATTTGACATGACATAATCTAAAACTAACGAATTTTTCGCGATTCTGGTATTACGCACTATTGAGTACAATGCAGTTGTGCTTGTTGAAATAAAATAAAAAGGGGTTTATTCTTTTGAGTAACTATTAAACTGAGCAAAAACATTTATTTGAAAAATAATTTCATGGTTAGCTACGTTTTTAATGAATGAATAAAAGTATTCGTAACATTGGAAACAAAACTTTACAAGTAACGTAAGATCAGACTTGTACCTAGTCTGCATATCATATTTTTCGCAGCCAAATAATTAATGTTCTAATCTTTTTATACTTAACAGCGTACTACTAAGACTTTTTTCTAACTCTTGTTATTGATTATAAGAGATTTCTAGTTGTATTTGCATACTCTTACGTAAGTTTAGTTATCTAGGCCAGTAGGTACTTTAACATACTTGCACGATTTAACACCTCTTGGCACTCTATTCTACAGGTCTCAGGTTTTGTTTTTAGGGTTGGGAAATCATCCAATATATTTCCCGCTCTAGCTACAGCGGGGTGGGGGGGAGTACCAGATTTTTACTTAGTAAAACCCATCCATATCCCTTCTTTTGCCCTTTGTGTTCCGGGACTGTGGTATCTCTTTCGAACTACCCGCAATCCCGGATTCTACAGGTTTAACTTTTTAAACAAACAATTGTTGCTGAAAACGTCCTCAGGTTTAGTAGCAGCCCAGAAATCTTCGTGCCTGTTTGATGGAGACAGGATCGCCTTCTATTACATGGGACGTAGGTAACTTAAAAAAAACTAGGGTACATGTGACACCGATGGGAAAATTATTACTACGTATTCGGTACATCGTTGTGAACCCCACATAAAAATGTTTTGTCGGAGACGAACAAAAAAACAGTTGTTACTTACAAAACTATAATACCTACACTGTCTAAATTGATGGCACAGCTCTTTATTTTAAACTAGCTTTTGCCCGCGGCTTCGCTCGCGTTAAATTCGGTAGCGCCTTATTGATTTGTAATAGCAACGCTAAGTTTTCCCGTTTCTTCCCTCTTTCTCCCTTATATCCCACTCTTTTAAGGAAAAAAATTGCCTATGTCCGTCTCCTGGTTCCCAACTATCTCTGTACCTTACCAAAATTCATCAAAATCGGTTAGCAACAAAACAAACAAACAAACTCACTTTCGCTTTTATAATATTAGTAAGGATTACAGACTTGGCTATATGGTGTTCAGAACGATGCACTAAACGCGTGATAACTGTTTTCGCTTATGTGTCTCATCCTGAATGCATAGATACACCTCTGTCCAACCGTTCTAGGATTACAGGCGTAATGTTATGAAAACATCTACAATGAACCCAGCTGATATCAACAATCGAAGCGGACTAACAAGACGGACAGTCTAATTTTAGATGTATTATTTTTCCGTTATGATTCACGCATCCTGCACACGAACCGCCATTGATTGAACAGTATAGTACAATATTATATTTTTGTGCTTGAATCATCTTCCGGTGTCTATGGCGCCATTTTTTTACTGGTTTTATTTACTTATTAATGTCTTGGAACTGGCTTGGTTTCCGTCGGCTCACTCTCTAGATCCGTTAGATTACCATAGTTGACCATGTTGTTTGTTCCATGAGCGGTATAAAAACTCTGGCAACAGGTTAGGCACTTTTGCACTCCAGTACCTTTTAACTGTTACTTCATCCCCGACGCCAAGCTCAGTACAAATTAATATGTGGTATTTACATTTTCCTTAGTGACACCTTTAGTTGTCGGTGGCGTCTTAGCCACGCGAACATTCGTTAAAGTGGTCAATAGCGTTCAAAAGGTTAACCTCACGAAAATAAAGACCACGGTTTTGAATCCTAGCAAATCTTATGCACTAGAAATACGTTTAAAAATTCGAAATTCGTAAATTAAGGGTCTGATAGAGATGTCCAGTTTGTAATAAATCCCTAAATAAAGCACAAAATTTTATCACTCGAAGTAGGTACTACTGCTTGAAAATCAAAAACTATCCTGTCTCCACTGGAAATTGCTTGGATTTATTTAACAATAAACTAATAGGTTGACAAGCGAGGTTGACGACACATGAGGTGTGAACTCAGCGATCATTATGCCGATAGTCGTGCCAGCCAATAACTTAATTGCAGAGAGCCTCAACCTATACTTGCCTAACGCGAGCCTTACCAGTTATAATAAGGTAATGTCTTCATAAACAAACAACATCTTACTCTGTAAAATAACTTAATTTTTTATTTAGTGACTAACATTCACGAGAGAGCTGAGAGTTAAGCAAAAACATTGCAAATAAATGATAAAAGAAAAAGTAAAGTGTATAACTTTTATTTCAGTAGTAAAATTAAATTCTGTTAAACATTTCCTCTTCCGCATGCACCTGGCCCAAAGGCAACGTATTCTCATTTCAGAACGAAGCACAATTCATGAATTTAAAAACAACTACCGCTGCATCTAGTCTAGATAATGTCTAGTTCCCCTCAGCGCATCAACAGAGATGAGAAACTGTATTATTTCCTGCAATTACATTTACAACGGAGATGCAATCCAGATCTGTTTCCGTTCATAAACGTAGATAAAACTTGCGAATAGAGCCGAGCATGTTATGTACGCGTCCTCGTTCTAAAACAGTCGTTTCTGTGCGTCAAGGACGTTCGCGCTGTGTCGGTACTCGTACCGAGAGATCGTGACAATTCGTGATAGCGACTTTTCTCAATTGAAACAAGTGTATCGTTCCGTATATTGCCGCGCAAACGATCTTTCCTCGTACCAGAGAAAACATGTACAGTAAACTCGTTTTAGATTCCGATCTCGTGGTACGCGGGTACGTCAGCTAACTACGGAGGTAACAAAGAACTGGTTTGCGCCGCGCTTTTATGGACCATCTTTCAGTGAGGCTGGAGTACAACTAATTTTAGAGTCACCCGATCGACGTTTAATGAGCACTTAACTTTGTCTTTGACTTTGAATACCGAAGTTCCTGTATCTTTCAAGTAGTGTTTTAGGTTAAGAGCAGTAGGATGCCTTTAGGAGTTCCCTTGCTGTAAATTATTGCTAATATCTGTCTGTGTACATAGGTACTCGTAGGTAAATATGTATGTTATCATATAATGAGCCGTGAGTTACAAACAGCGATAAGAAAAACACACCTGTAATTTAGGTCCGCTTATTTATCATCCCGTACAATCTTAATTAAACAGCTGCCAACTTGATACTTCATGGCTAACTGTAAAAAGTCATTTTTTTAACTTTCTACCTATTTATCTACCTATGTATTAAAATAAGCCCCAACTGCCGTATGTCTCACAAAGGTAAAAATATACTAAAAATCGACAACAAAAAGCATGTAAACGAACCGTATTTTTTATTTCTCTCTCGACTGTAAAACGTATCGTACAGCATCAGTTTCCATATAAAACTCGACGTCAAACATTAACTTGAGACATGTGCGTACATTAGTACACCACAAAAGCACTAGAGCAGAGCGAGTTCTTGCAATAAAACCACATTTGCCGTGTGTTGTTGTCTGTCCGACTTTCTAACCAATAGGAGGCCACATATCGTAGTGTGTGCCCCTACGTATTAGGACCATTGTTTGGCTCGGCATAGTATCCGTATGGCTTGTCTGATTTTGTTTTTTTAAAGTACGAAGATGCTGCGACATTTTTGAATTTGAAAAGCGAAAGTGTAAAGGGCTGTGGGCCCAGATTTAACTGCGTTGCCAAATAAGGAAAGTTCCAGTAAGGCGGGGTGTGGAGTTCCGAAACCGGTATATATGCATTTATGAACGAATTATTGACTGCGGTCTTTTGTCTTGGGCATTTGGATAGTTTTATTGAGTCCTCAAATATTATGGTTGAGTGGGCTTGTGAAACATAGGGAAGAGAGTAGATAGAATATTATCTGTTGATGGTAGAAGACACCCTATTCCGCGGATTTAGGAATGTGAAAGACAGAGTTCCGACACTTATAAACTAACTTAAAGTGGGTAGTGATTTTTGCATTACAATTCGCTTATTTATAACTAGTGGGTTGGACACGCCTAGAAAATTCTTGCAATCAAATTCAAAACTTATGTAGTTAAACCAGAATGCTTGATTCTAAACAGTGTAACCACGATCGCATTCGACCTCCAGTCGAAAATCCCGCCGTGCAATATGGCGGTAATTATTTCCCGACTACCCGCTTCAAGCGCTTTAACAGGAATTCCAAGCATTAAACATTCAAACTAAAATCCGCTTCATAAATACGGGTCTTATCCTAATACCCTTTCATTATAATTGTTTGCGTTCGTATTACTCAGAAGTGACGAAAAGGGCATGAAATTAATTGGTGAAGGCTGATTCATTTTGCAACAGATTCGTTTAGATGATGTCAGGGCTGCTACTGCTAGATTGAAAATTAACAATGTAAATGCAGAAGATAGGATGAATGACAGTTAATACAGATGTGTTAGATCAAAAACTTAAAATCATCCAGATGGGCTACTATGACATCTTATAGCAGTTCTTATTCCACTGAGGGAAAGAGATGGTGCTAGACACCCTGTATAGCTCTGTCTCTTTCCCTCAGTGGAATAAGAACTGCTTGACGTCATAGTAGGGTAGCTGTTCCAAGAATTCGAATGTTCAAATTTGACCTGTATATTGCAAGTAGCAACCCTAACCATTCACTTAGTCAACAACTTAGACGTCACCACGTGTTTATGACCTATATTTGTTTTACTTTGAAATGAGGAAATAGCAATTCACTTAGTTTCCTTTGAGCATGACTAAGCAAGTGGTTTGTTTATATTAGTTGGTAGGTATACAAACAATTTAAATGCATTTAAGTACCCATACAACTTAGAAAACTTGCTCGATAGATGTATAATTCACGTATGTCCGTTCGCTACTTCGATCCCAAACATGTTATCAAGTATGTGTTTTTTTTTAGAAATAAATATAAATGTGGATGAGTGGAGAGGAAGTGGAACACCAAGGAAACGAGGGATGACCGTGACAGTAGACAGGAGAAAGGACGAAAAAGACGTGTTGCGACGGCACAAGGGCAGCAAGATGATGACTTAACGAAAATTATTTTTGGCCTTTAATTTTTCTTCCATGATTTTATAATATAATCATCAGTGATATATTACTTAGATTAACTAAGCCAGTTATAATGTTTTCCTTTTCTTCACCTCGAAGCGACTTGATTGTGCTTAGAGTTCACTATAGTTCAAGTATAGGAATTTGAACTTTCAACCTCACGACTGCTATTAACTTTAGTTGTTCGGCTTATGGTAGAGTAGCTTATGGTTATAATAATAAATCTTTACTATGTTGTTCGTGATAATGCTGGGTGTGAAAAGTGAAAAATACGAGTATATTGGGGAATGCTTCGTCTTCAAGGCTTCCTGGCTCACAGGAGAAGCAGAAGAGAACCCTTGAAGGTAGGTGAAATATTCTTTCGATTTTATAGGTTGGAAATTATTACCCAAAAGAAATGCCTGTCATAGTGTAGCCTCATTTCTAAGTGAGGTTCTCAACCTGAGCATCATAGTCCTCTAAACTTCATTCCAATTTATTTGGTTGGACACAGCAAGCCTTCCATACATTCATGGAAACAGCTTTCCCATACATAGATGTATCAAAACTTTGTTGTTATTTAGCGCATCGAACTGTCAAAATGTCTCGTTAGTCTAGTGGTCGCACAGCGCGACTGCTGAGCATGACACCCTAGGTTCAATTCCCGAGTCAGGCCAAGTGTTATTGGGATTTTTCATCAGGAGTTTCTCAATAGCAGTTACGGGAGTCTGGATTTGTGCTCGGTGTATATGGGACTTAAACGATTGACTTAAGACAACCAGATTAAGCCATCGACTGCTGCGCTGCGTGTCGCGGGTTCGATCCCCTCACGGAAAAAGTATTTGTATGGCCAGATATTTGTTACGGGTCTGGCTGTTTGTGTAAGTGATTTTAAATGATTGTAAACACACCCACGATGCAGGAGAAATTCGTAGTGTGGGGCAAAGTTATTAAAATAAAAATCATGACTGGTGAAATGTGGGTGTCCTATTAGGTAGGTAGGTACACCTCTGCCTTTCCCTTCGGGGGTGACTGTATACCTAAGTATAATCTTTATTACAAAAAAGTTGTTACATTTTTTGTGAAGTCCCTGACTCCTGTGGTAGGTGAAAGACCTGTATTACAGGAGCCAGTGCCCTCCCCGAAAGGAGATTTAACAGTGTTATGTGCAACGAGATTAACAAAATAATAATATTCAAAATGTATTTATTTATTTATTAAAAAAAAAGTCACCAACAGCTTCTGTATAAAAATATCTTAAAAAGTAAAAATTACACAGCATTGTACTTATACAGTTGCCAATTACAGGTTAACCAAAATTTTTACATAATGAGTAATAACAATAATATTTATGTATTTATAATAAAAAAAAACTACTACAAAAACAACAAAAAATACTATTTCTTTAGGGTATAACAGAAGACAACATAAGAAAAAAAAAACGAAACTTGTTACAAATGGAAAAACAAATGAGATCAAAATTAAATTAAAAACAATAGAAGCCAATTTGGGTACGCAAGTTGCCAGATGTCCTAAAGGAATTTAATGAATCATGGTGTATATCAATAAAATTAAAGTAAAAGACAGACTAGCGACATGTTATTAAGTTTCGGAAACGTGGGTTGCCCTCATTTACTGTAGCCAAAGCGTACTGTAAAGGCGATAAGCCACAACCAGCCCAAAATTAAACAGATGCTTCTCTTATCGGGTATTTTAAAGCCACAGACTTGAACTTGAAACTATTTGTCAGTACCTACTTGTGAAATAGTCTTGTATACATTTCTTTAAATATTTACTTTGAACTTCGTTGTACTTACTTTAACAGGTACTTATATATAACAAGATGAGTGTATACTAGACGGACAAACGCATTCTTATAGTTGTTGTAAAAGTTGCTAATTCAATTATCGAAATTCTTGAATGAATTTGAGAAATAGTTTTCCTAAATGTTACATAAGTTAGATGTGATACTGGTTCCCGCAGTGGGATAACTTACGAAAAGAACACGTTTGAGTAAAATGAAAGATACATGAAATAGTGTTTGACAATTTATGCCCCGTTTTTAAGTCTCATAGAACTTATGTCAAAATACAACTATCACTGACATAAGTCTCATAGAACTTATGTCAAAATACAACTATCCGTAAGCAAAACGAGTCGTTTATGTTTATTGGAACGGGGCATTAGCCCTTCTTATGCAAATAGGACCCAATCCTCACACGCCCATGACAAAATCGAGATCCTGTATCTCGATTTTGCCATTGCGTGTATATCAAGCACCATCAAAAATGCACCATGTACAATGATCTGATAATAGATTAGTTTCCTAGTTTATTTTATTAGTCCGTCTTTTAGATTATTTAAAAATAAGGCACACGTATTTTTTATATGTAAATTGGACCAAAAATAACAAAGATCCATCAAACGTCACGCGTTGCTGCATTTTTTCGCAACAAGTGACGTCACACGTAACTTTAATGAGCTATATCTTTGTAAATTTGGTCTAATTTTCAAATAAAAAAATACGTGTCCCTTATTTTTGAATAATCTAAAAGACGGACTAAATAGAATGTTATTACTTTGACCCTGGAAACTACCCTATTTTGACAGACTAAAACAAAAAATGTTTTATTTGTCGATAGAGTGCATTTTTGAAGCTTTCTGCGTTCCTATTTTGCTCAGGCACGCAGGATTGGTGCCTGTTTGCATAAGTAGGTTAAATCATAAATAGAAGTAAGAAATGAAGAAAAAGAAAACATAGTATTAACTATAATAGGAATGTATGTGTTTGTGTGTGCGTGTGTGAAATACACTGCCTCTTCCGTGCAGAGTGAGAGTTAAAAAAAAAACAATTTTAATTTATCTTAGTACTAGGTCTTTTCCTTTTCAATCAATCTTATCCACCTTTCCAACATACCATTTAAAACTCCCGCCTGAATTATATACAATTCATTGTTTAAACATAATTTGCTTAACACTTTCCATCTTCAATCAGCACTATTGCATTGAGCATTTGAGTAGTGAAACGTGACCAGGGATGCTTTAAAGGGCTTCAAAGCGCTACAAAAAATAAAACAACAATACGTACGTAGTGATCCGTGACAACTATGCGCTTTTTAATTGAAATTCCTTTACTTTTGCAATGCTTTGTCGAGCCGTTTATGTTCTGTTATGACGCTCAATATTGCTTTGTTTAGACTGTGTGTTTTATACAGTCCGAGGGTATTAAGTGTGACTGTGTAGCCATATCACAAACAATGACTCACTCTTTGTACTTTTAGGGTTCCGTAACTTAAAAGAAAAATTGGAACCCTTATTCGATCATTTTCTTGTCCGTCTGTCTGTGTGTCAAGACATTTTATCTCGGGCTTGCGTGGAGATATCGAGTTGAAATTAAAACCATATACTCAAAACTGTGGTTCCTTTGTGCTGTGAAAAAATCAACCCTCTAAGTCTACGCAGTCAAAAGATATGGCTGCTTATGTCGCAAGTTTGTACGGGACCCTCGGTGCGCGAGTCTTTTAAATAAATAAACACTTTGTTCGACTTGGGAATCGAACCTTGGACCTGATGGTCAGCAGGCGCGCTTGCTACCATTACACAAACATGTGGATAAAGCGACACTCTCTGTGCGAAAAGGGAGTGTCAAACTTTTACAGACTAACCCCCGAATACTGAAACGTCACTCAAAATGTGAGGGCTGCTTAACATTTGAGCAGCTCTTAAACTTTAGATTTTGTATTGGCAAACGTCACTTCTGAGTCTCTGTTAAACTTAAGTAGGACTTAAATTTTGAGTGACGTTTCAGTATTCGGGGGTAAAACCCATGACTCTTCTTTAACCCTTAGTGTAAGACAAGAAACTTAACGTTAACTTAATATTTGCCTGTTATAGAATTAGGTCACTTTAAATGATTTTAAAACCAACTCTTTTTGTATTCTTCATCAGCATTAGTCATTAGGTTTCATCAGAAACTAAATGAACTCACTTTACCGATGACGAACGTTTTCTTACTATGTCTGAATATTTTGTTTCACTCATTAACATTGAAACTTGTTTTTAAAACTTGTTGTTTATTTAACTTTTATTTTCTCGTTGAACTTGTTGATTACCGTGTAAAATATTTAAATGGGTTTAAGGGCCTGTGGTCTCCTCTAATTATGGAATCTTGACCTTTTGATTGGTGAACTCGAGTTTTGGAAGTTGTAGAAGTCTTCATTCCACACAAAAAAAACCAGCCAAGTGCGAGTCGCGCACTGAGTCCGTACAAACTTGCGACATAAACGCCCATAAGGGCTACTATGACATCTTATAGCAGTTCTTATTCCACTGAGGGAAAGAGATGGTGCTAGACACCCTGTATAGCTCTGTCTCTTTCCCTCAGTGGAATAAGAACTGCTTTAACACGTCATAGTAGGGTAGCAGCTCTTTGTTCTGCGTAGACTTAGAGGGTTGATTTTTCACAGCCCCAAGGAGCACATACTTGAGTAGGTATATCGTTTTTATTTAAACTCGATACCTCCAGGCATTTCCAAAGATCAAAAAGAAAGAAAGGTCTTTACAGACAGACACCGGATAATAAAGTGATCCTATAAATGTTCCGCTTTTCCTTTTGAGGCACGGAACTTTAACAATATTTTTAAATACTTTTTTTCACTGCCACCAACACCATTAAATAATAATAATCCCATTTTGGAGTCTTCCTCCAGTCTAACCAGATACAGCTAAATATTTCACATGTTGCTCCTGCTCATCCGCCTTTCACAACCCACTGTACATGAAAATTTTGCAATTGACCATGTTTCCAAAGAAAGAAGAAAGCACCACTCCTATAAATCCAATATTACTGATATTGGATTTCAATCACATTTAAATTTTACTTCTTCTCCGTAGTGTCGATGAATTTTGCACATGAGTTAAATCAGCTTCGATCGGGGTCTAAAATGGCCGCTATTAAAAGAAACATAATAGGATAAGAATATAAATTACGTTACCATTCGTAAAATGATCAGAAGGACACTATTCAAGATATTAACTTAAAACCTTAAAACTAAAAATAAAACTGTGCCTGTGAACCAAAACTCGTAAACATCGACTTTTATGCACCTATTTATACATATCAAAATACCAAAACTTAATCCCAAGCCCAGCTAGAAACTCTACAACATACGTCGAAAACCCATCACAAATTTGGAATCCCCTTTGAAATTCTCAAAATGCAAACATTCGGGTTCCCAAACATTACATCTCTCAGCATTAAGCCTGCAGTCCATATCATCCAAAGCACACTATTTACAATTACTGTCAGTATGTTTATTGTTGCCATGCCAGGGTTCTGTAGATCTGTGCCATGTCATTTCACGAACATCATGGAGATAGCTGTTCTAAAAATAGCGGCTCCTTCATTCTTGGTCCTTCGTGGTTTGAACTCTGTTTCTTTTTTTTTTGGGATGGGTTATGAGATTGAAAGACGATGTTTTAGTGAACTGTCATTTATAGAAGAACTAATAGTTTTTATTTCTTGTTTAGATCTGAAAGCTATGTGACAATCACTTTTAAAACTTGTCGTTTTGCTGTGCCATTCAACAGGATTGAGCTTTTAAGTGATTTTTATAATAAACATTGAATAAAGTTCGTATTAAGACCTCATCTTTAGCGTTAGCACATAAGTACAATACAAGTTTGAGGAGCATTTTGTACAGAGGAAAACAAAACAAGTTTACTCGGTCATCTTCTCAGAAAACAAAAGCCTGAGGAAATGAGAAAACACTCTCGACCAGTTTTTAGAATGCTAGCGACGAGTGATCGCATGGAAGCCGTCTGTTCTACCGCCATCTTTTTCGGCAACATAACGCTGGTTTGCCTAAGCCTGTTTTATCTATAATAACACTTAAAGGTGTTATAATATAAATGATCCCTTAAATACATCGTCAATACTATCTGTTGCTAATTCTGAATTTCACATTATAGTACTAAATTTGTATGTCAATGGTTTCTGTAATCTTGCCAAATTGTGTCGGTCTGTTAACTTCAAACCAAGCCATGGTGAATTGTTCTATAAATAGACCCCTTTAAGTTCTGTTGCAGTTCGTTCCACAAATGCAAGATGTGGCTCGTGCACTTCAACTTGTCAATTTTTTTTTTCAACGTCCGTGGAGAGCAAAAGATGTTTGCATCATCCTTGTCTTCCCGTTCAAGTTGACTGATTCTTTTTTTATCTTAATATACTTACACATATGGACTATATTGTATGGATTTTTATTATTAAAATCTTCATCAAACGTTACTAAGTTCAAACTCTTTAAAAAAAATGCCTTACAATTAAAATTCGTAAATAATTTATTTTCTACTTTGCAAGTTTTCAAAATATAATCTCCTTCAAAGCAAACTTTATTACTTCCTTCATTTTTGTAATAACTTCTAACGTAAGGAGTGAGTCTATTAGAGGAAGTTTGAAAATTGCGCATTTACAGAAATTAAAGAAAATTGAATTAAAGTACTCTGATACAGTCAGTATTAATACTTTTACTCTGAGTAATCAGTAGTATCTATTAGTTCCATCATTCATACTTATCATCATTAATCTTATGCTTCTATAGTTTGAAATAAATAAATTTGAAATAAATATCTTGGGACAACTCACACACGGCTATCTGATCCCAAGCTAAGCAGAGCTTGTGTTATGGTAACCAGACAACTGATATACATACTTATATAATTTATAAATACATACATATTATAGATAAATCACACCCAGACACAGAACAAACAATCATGCTCATCACACAAAGTTTGTCCTGGGTGGGAATCGAACCCACGACCTCCAGCTCAGCAGTCAGGGCCACTAACCACTAGACCAACAGGTTTCAAGTCTTAATCATTATTATTTCTTGGAATTTCAAAACTGACACATGATAGCTGGTTTCCTTCATGAGTAACTTGGACAGGACTTTAGAACACTATTGCAATGAAAAAAGTTCGTTATTATTCTTGCCACATCGTGGGTTTTAAGTTACGACAACTTTTTATTACTTTACACTCTTGGATCTCCAAGAGTGTAACTGTGTGTATCCCAGATGTGTGTTATAAAACTCGTAGTTGGAACCTGTTGAAAACAATGTAGTTCTTTAAACCAGTCCATGATCGATAATTTGATAACTCTCACAGATAGTACGACAGATAGTACTCGTAAATCTTCAGGGCCAAGAAAGTACACTGTTTCAGCGGTAACGAATATGAAGAACGCAAAAATGTATGGGGCTGAATTAAACTGTAGAAATGTTCGTTTTAATCCCGTTTATATTTTAGAAGTACAAAACGCTTCGAATGCGATCGCCTTTTGCTTAGGCTTTTAAAAGAGAAGACGTGGGATTTTTTAAAAAACAACAACGTATTATTATCAACCAATGTTTTTACAAACCATCGCTAGACAAAACACAAACAATTACTAATAAAACATTCACTAGCACAAGTCCGTATTAAGGTCGACCAAAAAGTCCAAAACTGAGCGATCAATCATTACCGTCTGCAACACCAGGCTGAACGCTCATCGTCACATGGTAGAAAAAAAAAACAAAAAAAAAAAAAAAGCTCTCGAGGATCGGATTCCCGAAGCAACCGGTTTTGAGTCTCACGAACCTTGAATGAACGTACGAAAGCATTCGATAGCGGCCTCAAAAGGTTATGAATTTCGAACGTTTTTTTCAAACTTTTGGCGCCTTTTTCTGTAAATTTGAACCATATTAAGCTTTTGAGGTTAGTTGCTTATAAAGTGTGTGCTATAGACAGTTTTAATATTTACTGCTACATTAAGTTTAAATGCCCGCCGTTACAATGTTTTGTACACAAAATCATAGTATGTTTTGGTTTTATGTAGGCACAGTTTTTGTAGATCTTTGTCCGCGTGTTACAGGTAGTCAGTGGCCTGACAACGAGTTCTACCAAGGGTCGTAAGTAGTACGGTAGTAACTAGCTAGCCAGTACGAACTGGGTTGTAGCAGTGAGATCGACAGTCACTTACATGTAAAATATCTAATTACCTGCGTCCGATTACACTGGAAGCAGATCCCTATAGTTGGAAAAATTCAAATAGGATGTTGTTGAAATCATTGGGATCGCTTCCAGTGTATGTGGATGCAGACGAATAATTATAGAGTTTTTGTCTTTCTGACCCCTACAACCTAGTTTCTTAGTAACACGATACCTCGTTACAAGACTGATTGTCAGGGTTTTGGGAACTGCTTCCAGCCTAACCGGATGCAGCTTAATACTAGTATTTTATTGAGCAACTGCTTATTTGACCTCCACAACTTAGTACTGGGTAGTACGATTACCCCTTGGCAAGACTTTTAGTACACCGACTAACTGTAACGACTGTCCAAAATCTAAAAATTACAGCCGAGAGCAACAGCTTAACGTGTTTTCTGAGACCCATAACAGACCAACCTAGGCAAGCGCGGTTTGACCTAAAGATCGACCCGAGTGGTAATGTATGTATGTTGTTATAATTTGAATGTGTTTTGTTTTGTGCCAGCACTTTTTGTGCACGCAAAGAGATAGAATCATTTTTTTTTTTTAAATTGGGTTATAAGAATGTCGTGACATGGCATGCATTGCCTTCCAAACAAATATGAACGCAAATTCAGCAGCTCAATCGACCACCGCGAAGCAAATTTAACTTCTAAGTTTTTTTACATAGCTACTTAGTTAGCCTATGGAGAAATTAACAAGCGTTAAAAATCATTTGATGTCTTCAATATCGTTCACCCACTCCACTTTCTCCTTTTATTAGCTGCAGCTACCTACCCCAGCTTCAGATAAAGAGACTGTGACCTTTCATAGACCAACTTAATTGCCTGCCTTATCTCTCTCCAGCGTTATCTGCGAAGGTTAATTGCCAACGATAAAGTGTCTTGTAATTTGTAACAGAAGGCAGTTACTAACCCTGCGTGCTTTTAATCGAAACAACGTTTTGAAGTATTGAGGTTCTTAGGGCTTGACCTAACTTGAAAATATTAGGAACCAATGCGTAAAGTGCCTTTTTTTGATGGAAAATCTTTACAACTAAACTTTCCCCGCTTGGCCGCTGCGGGCGAATATCAGACTTACTGACTACAACCCATTCAAGTTCCTTCTTTTGCCTTTTGTGTTCCAGCACCCCGGTATCTCTTTCGAACCTAGTATGCACCGTTAATCACTAAATGCATTTATTTAGGATCTTCAACAAAAGATATAAGAACGTAAAACAACCCATGAAAGAAATCGAATTAAGTGTCCTTCACTTATAGTATAGTGCAAAAAGCAATTCACCCATGGAAGATGATCATGAGATGCTGCATTGATCTTGAATAAATTGGAATAAAAGCTGGAGAATGATCATGATGCTGATGATCCCTCTCCTCTCTCTGTCAATCGCTTGAGGATGACAGTACGAAGTTCGTTTAGCGTTAAATGCATTTTGGGAGTGGTAAATGTGGGCCCCTTAGTATTAGTCTTGTCTGGAATATTGCCTGATAAACTAAGAGAATTGGTTCTAGAAACCACTTTTATAGCTTTGGGCTTAGCTGTTAACCAATTTACCTTTTGGGGTCCATTTTAAACCTGTTTGACTCACATCTTGTGATTTTTTGTTGTAAACAATTCAAGGTCATATGTCTGAAGTTTTGTTCACAAGATAACTTCTATCTGAAGCGTGAACGGTCATTTAGATAACGTTTCTTATCATTCCTATAACTTGTTTGTATGACATGACTAAACCGATTACGTTCCTTTATATCTCGCAATTTTATCGATAAAATTGCTTATTCTTATCTTTTTTACGACAGGTTTTCCGATTTTTAAAGAGGTCACTTAGTACACCTGTAGACTTTATCTCAAAATCGTTTTTATTCGATACACCATTGCGGTTTTTTGACCTTTTCCTATTTAGCTTTACATAAGCCCGCAACACCTAATAAATTATCTTCATCAACATCTTGATAAAATTGGTCTATTGACGTGTTGGAGAACGCACGTGGATGATTTTGACGTTGAGCTAGCTTAGTACGGAGTTTCAATAGAACCAGAGGCCACCGCATACTGTTTTTAACCCAATTAAGCTATAGAAAACCAGTCTAGGCGGATCTGTCAATGGTCGGGAAAGCAATACAAATCGAGGCCACGTTATACGGGCACGTTATAGCTTAATATTTCGCCGTGTGTACCATAGACGTACATCTGTTTCTACCAGCAATCTTCCGATACTTATCTTTAAACGCAGCATGTGATGGTTTTCCGTGGTCTTTGCTGTAATATTATATTGCGTGGAGTTAAATGGTCAATTTGGAAAGAACAATAACGTAAATATGAAGTTGAGTTGACTGATGTAATAGGTCCGGAACAATATTAACATTTTATTTTCAAGGTTTTGATACAATACCATTAAACTTTTTTTTTAAACCATCAAATAACTTTCCCCGTTCTGGGCAAAGCGGGGAGGAGTGTCAGACTTGTACTTACTAAAACCCACTCATGTTCCTTCCATTGCCCTTTATGTTTCAGGACCGCGGTATCTCTTTCGAGCAACCAGTGTTCGAAAATACCAAATAAACGATATATTAAATTATTTGGAGCCACCAACGATATTGAATTTTATAAGAAACTCTCTTAAAAAAATACGTATTACCGATCACTTGTTTCAATTGCATACATGCAACATTTAACCCAAATCCTAATTTTTCTTCCTTTATCCCAAATCTTTAGCCATCAAAAGTCACAAAGGAATCTCGTCCAACACTCGCAGAACCGATGATAAATTGCAAAATACGTATAAGCAAGTAAAATTACCCTGATTTCCTCGACTTATGTAGTCTCACATCTATATGTCACATAGACACAGGAACCACTAGACCTATTAGTCGGGCTAACTCCCCCATTCATAAAGATAAGAACATCCTGACAGGATATCTCGGTCTACGTAGTTGCTTCAGACTGATTAGTGTTAACTGCAACTGTTGTATTGGACGTTGCATCAATGCCATTATACTTACTAAATGCACTAGTTTTGTATGTGGTGTCTTCTGCATTTCATGAATCGGTTGGATTTTATGCTGGTTTGTCTTTGTCGATGTTAGTAGTAGGTACTGATTTTAGCTTAAAGCCTATTCGTTGTGGTTTGAATGATAACTACAGAGTTCTATTGTGAATTTATAGGCTAGGTCTCAACTGAAGTAGTTTACGTGGAGAATCAATCACTCATTGACTAAATAGTTTCTCAATTAATTTCGTCAGCATCATCTTTGGTAGAGTATTTACGCTTTCTTGGTCTCATTCAGGCTTTCGTTCAATGTGAGATTCAAATTGTGAGTCATGGAAAACAATACGTTTTAATAAGACAGTTGTGCTCCTCTGCTTAACCTTTCAGGATGATCAAGCACCTCTTCACCTAGTCAAATCATCGTTATGGAAACTTAGCCGGAGGCGATACCCGTTTAATCCTAGGTGATTTCATTTTCAATTATACCTGCAGTCGATCACGTGTATAATCGATTTGTAGTTACATCATTTGTGTATATTTACTACCAACTAGTTCACTGAATGGGTTTATTGATGATGTATTAGGTACACTTTATTTGTAACATGTTATCAAGTATCTGATTTAATTTGTCTGTGTGAAGTAATCTTGGTAATTACTCTACCTGACTAGTTGCTCCTTCCACACTTCATCAAGATCATTAATCAAGACAGCCTAGGTTACACCAATACCCCCTACTGCCACTAGCTTTAACCACAACCTCTCCGATGTTTTTTTAACACAGGTCGAGACACCTACTAAAGATAGAACCTCTTGGAAGAACTCAAAAGAGCAGCAGTTGCCAACCAAACTTAAAACAAATTAATGGTATCAGAAAAAAATAGTCAAACATATTATCGCAAATCAAGTGTTTGTACAATATTTCGGTCGTATCACATCCGACAGACACCGATTAGATAGTATTCGCCTAACTGCACTAGGCTTGCTCACGGTATCGTTTGACATATTTATTTTTTCTTGATATTTATGCCGGCAAAAAACTGTCTCTTCAAACACGGGTGTAATTTGATGAAATCTAACTGTCTACCATTGTGTTGGGAGTCTCGAATTTGAAAATAATACCGATGTATTTTAGCAGCTACTCTTCTATCTGGTTACTACACACCTTCGTACAAATGAAGAGAATGTTTTTTTTATTCAATTTCATCACGAGCATTGCCTCTTTCTGTGATACCAGTACCTTTTATTCTACATATAGATTATTTATCAACCTTTATCTCTAGAACATGTCTGATAACATTTTCTCCATCCTTTTGTAATGTAACCCAGATACAGTCGTCCCGTTCAACATTATCAATGAAAAACAGGTTACCTACTTATTTCTTTATTCCCTGATAGCGATACTGAGCACGTCATATTATTACAATATTATTATGATTTCATCATTTACTCATGAGTTGGTGCTGGAGTATTTGCATATTTCATATGTAAAGATAAATATTAAAACAGTGATTCATACGTTATTATGGACATAATTCAATATACCAAGGCCTCACACTGTGATAGTACTTACCGACCAGTACCGTTAAAGCAGATCTTACAGTCAATTAAACTTTAACGATGCAGCTTACGCAACATGTTCCAAAAACGGCGAAACGACAGAACAAGTTACACCCTGCCACTATACAATGTTTACAGAAGACTCCCTAGCAGTAATGTGTGAAAGGCAATCGACGGAGTAACCTATTGCTGTGGTAGAGGCAACAAAATAACAGTATTTATGTGCTCTAATAAATTCAACTTTAATGCTAAACCTTGTAAAACGTTTATATAGAATTGAAGACATTGACATTGACTTCATGGCCTGAGAGTTCGAAAATTATGCAGGATAATAACCCGCATTTCTAAAATGTACGTATTTTGCATTAGCTTCTAAATCAACCGTTTCTTTGCTAAAGGTGATCAGGTGTACCTGCCATCGCGCATTCTAATTCAACCTTCTGTATCCTCCTCTTATGTGTCTCCAAACCCTCCCTGCCTCGGATGTGGATCGTCAGTTGTCAAGCTGCGTCCGCGCAGGAATTTGTTTGCCCTTTGCTTGACGCCGCATTCCTTCGAGAGTATAGGGCTGACACGTGGGCGTCTTTCATCTCCTCGAAAATTTTATGATGGTGTTTGAAAACCTGTTAAAGGCCTTCTAATAGCCAACGTAGACATATCTGAATATTCAGAGTGTATGCGTCGTAAATTTTGGTATGCAATAATAATTTACGAGAAGTTTTCCTTGCATACAAATTGATTTTATCCTCTCTATAAACAGTAAAGAACGTAGCGATTTTCTTGTTGCGTGTTGTGTTAATTGTAAGATGTGTTAATGTTTGAACATAATAGTAAATCAAGTTTGCGTCCCTGCCTTTCTTCCGCATAAAGCATCTACCAGTCCCCTTGTTTTTTTCACCTTAGGTGCAGTTATCTTATAAATAAATGAAAGCTTGTGGCGCCCCTGTCTCGAGACCTGTTCCGATATGGGAGAGGGAGGATGCGGCATGAATGTGTAAATATTATGAAAAAACCTCCCATCATTAAGAATATTGCTGTACTAGGCCTCTCTTGGAATTTTTGAGGGGTGTTGTGTTCGCGTTCCACAGAAAGTTCCATGTTTTTTCGACATGTTGGTATCGTTGTTACGTTGCGTATGTAAATGAAGTGCATTCGAGTTGTTGAAGCTTGTTTTAATAATTTATGTGAGGGTGGGGTTTTAAGTGTAGTTAGATCCGAGGGTCGCTGGGATTTAAATACAGTTTCTTTTTATTACCTGGTTTTCATGGTTGATGAAAATATTATTTTACTCACTTACGTGTTTTTTTTTGCCATTATTATGATTGTGCAGTGGCGTAGAGGCTATCAATACGGCAAGCCCCAAGTAGGTACAAGCAGACTGTTCAGAATTTGTAACATCATGAAAAATAAGCTTGTATGAAAGTTCCACTAATTATGTTTTTCAATTCCTACTTAGATAATACATACGTTTACAGTACGTAAATGCTATGTAAATTTCTATCTATCTACCTTCCCAACATTATTAATGCCTGCATTGTTAAACAAGACTATGATAAGCCTACAAGAGCTATCAGTGAAACAGATATTCAGCAACAAACTGCGACACGGTAGGATAAGACACAATACACGGTACATGGACCAACTGACAATTAATTTGGTTATAACCTTATCTAACTATTCATAATAACTTTGGAACCGAAACAAGTTTGTGACTAAAAAGGGCTTAACAACTAGCAAATTAGAAACTAGTTTAGGTTTAGTCTGTTCAAAAAGTATTTAAAATTGTAAACAAATAAATTGGTCTTAAATGTCTGCTTTAGAAGAATCGTAATACGATAAATAAATATCTAATTATTGACTATTTTAAGAATTTGAACGTGATTCATATTAATGAAACGTGTTAAAATTTGTAAGACGCAGACGCACTCATTATTAGGAATTGACACTTTATGGACATTTTACAAATTGTAACATATATGTAATTCAAATTATATCCTAATATATTCCACTTAAGCAGATATTTTAGACCACCAGAAAAAGAAAATCTGCCAATTTGTATTCTAATTTTAAACGGCTTCACAATTTAGATAATTTTTTAACTTAACTATAATCATATTTGATTTTTCAATGAGACCTTCTAAATACAGATGTTTTTAGGGTACCGTACCCAAAGGGGAAAACGGGACCCTTTTACTTAGACATTGCTCTACGTACGTCTGTCCATCTGCCCTACTGTCTCTCTGTCGCCAGGCTTTATGTCATTGCCCCTATAACAACAAATACTAAAAATGAAATAAATATTAAAAGGCCAAAACGGCAAAGATATTATGTGGCCCCATAGACTTGATTTTTTTTGCCGTTTTTTATTGATAATGGTGCGGAATCCTTCGTGCTCAAGTCTAAATATAAATATCTTGGGACAACTCACACACGGCTATCTGATCCCAAGCTAAGCAGAGCTTGTGTTATGGTAACCAGACAACTGATATACATACTTATATAATTTATAAATACATACATATTATAGATAAATCACACCCAGACACAGAACAAACAATCATGCTCATCACACAAAGTTTGTCCTGGGTGGGAATCGAGCCCACGACCTCCGGCTCAGCAGTCAGGGCCACTAACCACTAGACCAACAGGCCCGTCAAATCGAACTTGGCTGGTTTTTTATAAGTGTGATTCCACTACTACTGACGTGGGTGCGTAAGAATTTTACCTGGACATGGTGTTGTTTACTTTTTCAACAAATACTTTTAGAACAGACTGTAGGTACATATTTAGAATGCAAATTGATCAATATTTTAGGCATTGATTTTAATTAACTGTTCTCAACTAACAGCTCTACTAGTCTATGTTAATGGGTCTGCTTAGCGTTTAAGCATAGTTTAAACAAAACAAATTTACTAGTAATAAACACATGGTGTCGTATTTTTAATTATCAAATCGTTGCATAAAAAATAACTAGTTCGCCATATTGGATTTACTATGGCGTCAGTTAGCTAACCCTGCATTGTCATCCAAAAATCCGAACTAAACGTTTTTGCAAAATTTTTTTGTTCAATCGATTGGTTTAAAATTAAATTGCCAGATTTGACCTAAATAAACGATCACTGGAAGTTTAATAAAAACTTGTAAAAAGTTTGTTCGATAGTGATATTAATTAATTTGATTGCTTTCTTTATCAAATCAAATCAAATAATAAACCTGTCAGTGCATTTTTGCGTTATTTTCTACACATGTGCACTTACAAAACGTCGACAAAAGGTGCACGGTTCGTGTTGGTCGTCTCCTATGGAGAAGGATCGGCAAGAAAATGGTTACTTTTTTAAAATCATTTGGTTTTACAATGTTGTTGTTACCTATAAATTAAACGTAGCTAGTAATAGTTTTCATAGAATAGATTTTTTGCCTAAACTGTAGGTACTTAAAATATGATGTTTTACACGTATTTGAGATCCTTATACATTTTACCCCAATTAATTAAGATCTTGTAAAACAACATGTGAGATGCAATAAATAGTTGAATTAAATTAATAGTAAAGTACGTTATGAAGGCACTGACGTGACGGACTAGAGAGCTATGTTTAATGAAATAATCCCACGTAGAAAATATAAGGCGCTCAAGCGCGCGAACAAAATGAAATGCCTTAAGTTCCAGTTACAAAGAATAAATATTTATCACCAACTGCCCAAATTGGCCAATATCTAACTCATTGGTTTCAATTAAACTAGAGGTCGAGTGACCACAACTACTAGATAATTGTATTGTAGATACATCCATATAGTATACATGTGAAAGTCAGTCTGTTTGTTTGTCACATTTTTGCGACTTAACGGCGGATCGGATTGTAATGAAATTTGGCAAGGAGATGGATTTCAGCTTTGAGAAGGAAGTGGTTATAATAATATTGGTGCCAATGCTGATGAACCATAGAATTAAACTAAACTAATATTAAAATGACATACTTAATCACATCTAATTTTATTTCACACCTTCTTAATCTAGATTAAAGATAGTCCGATTATGCTTGACATACACTTTTTTTTGGTGAAAACGTCAATTTCCGATTGTATTGGATTGCTAAATTGAGTAACTAATCTACAAATTTATTATTAATGCTGTCAAACTATAATATAGCTAAGTTTCAGATTAGGAAACTTCCTTTGACAGGAATAAACTAAATTCGAGTGATTTTTAGTTTACTTCGTGACAACAGAATTGAACCCAATATCTCACTTATAACTTAGAGGGGTGAGCAATATTGCATTATATCCATATTCCTTAACTGTTTGACAACTAACAACTGTCATACCAGCCAGGAATAGAACGACTATAAGACAAGGTAAATCGCGAACCTAACGCACACGAAGTCGGTTGCTTCCGACTTCGTGTGCGTTAGGTTCGCGATTGTGCGTTAGGTTGCGAGTGCCTAGTTTCGAATAATGCGATGTACCCCGCGGCAGACATGTTTAATTGACTGTCAATCATGGCAGTTGGGACATGACAGCTTAGGTATTGTGTTACTGGCAGGTAGCGCTAATACATTGTCATTTTGAGGATGAATTGTGGGTAGGTTCCCTATAATCTTACTAACATTATAAATGTGAATGTTTGTGAGGATGTATCGATGTTTGTTACTCTTTCACATCAAAACTCCTGAACGGATCTTGATAAAACTTGGCACAGCGGTAGATTATGGTCTGGAATAACACATAGGATACTTTTTTTCCGAAATCTCACGGGCGAAGCTGCGGCCGCTAGCTAGTTCTGTATAACACAGGTTTGTAAATAATAATAGTTGCATGGGTCGATTGTCAAGTTAATGCCGCATTTGCCTAGATCTGACCGTAAATTGGTGAACATCTATTTCATACCGAGTTTCTTTCGTGTTTCAGAAAGCATATTAAGTTTTTACTGTACAATTAGTCAGTAGTGATCCTGACAACGACTCTAATAAAGGGTACAAGTATTTCCCGGTAATAATTGGGTTGTGGAGGTCAGATAGGCTGTCGCTCCATGTAAAATACTACCCAACATGGTCTGGTAAAGGCTAGGTAGATGTTGATAAAGCTAGGATCCTAAGGATAGGATCCTAAGGCTTACTTTTGAATAAACTACGACTGAGCGAACATCGCAAAATAAGTATGGCGTAAGATCGGAAACAATTACTACTTTAAACCCTACGATTAATTCCAAGTTGTTTTTTATGTGGTTGGTAAGCTGTATCCCGTAGGTTGGTAGGTAAGTGCATCCTCGTCCCACCTCATAGGAAGTAGTTCCCGCTCCGGTAATAGCTTCTGCGACAGCCAGGAGATTACAATATCCGTGGCCCACCTTAGAGGTAATATAGAATTCTCGTGTGAATGCACTTGCAATAGAACACCAAGCTTCCCATAAACCCCACATGATTACAGTACGGCCAACGAGAAGCGATACCAAATGTAAACAAAACCCATGCTAAAACCCCATCTAAAATGGCCGCCCGAATGTTGGCGAACCCGTCTTAACGTTGTCATGTTTTTGCCGGGAGAATAAGACATTCCGACAAAGGCACAAGATGGAAAGAGCTAAATATTAGATTATCAACGCCACAGTTGTTCTTTAGGTTAATGACCTTTCGTATCGCTTCTCGTTGGCCGTACTGTAGCTTTTAATTTCCATTACTGGGGAAAATTCTCCTCCGTAGAATGAAGGGGCTGTTGGTAGATCTCATCATGTCGTCTGCCTCAAAATTTTTGGAGTTTCATACCAAAAGGGGAAAATGGAAACCTTATGGCATCACTTTGTTGTCTGTCTGTCAAGACCCTTTTAGCTCGGGAACTCATGGAGGTATCGTGTTTAAATTAAAACTATATACTTAGGTATGTGGTCCCTTTGAGCTGTGAAAAAATCATTCCCCTAAGTCTACGCAGTCAAAAGATATGGCTGTTTGTGTCGCAAGTTTGTACGGTACCCCCGTACGAGTGAGTCTAACTCGCACATGGTCGGTTTTTTATTCTGGGACATCCCGTTTTGCTATTGATATTTTCCTTTACCTACCCGATCAAGTAATATTTTCCAAATAATACCATATTATTGCTACCTGTCACAAGAATACATAAACGTCATGTGGTAACCACAATGGTGGATAATGGTCTATCGACCACCCCACCGCAAAATCGACATTTGTGCCAACAGTTATAGGTTATACTCAGAACAATAGTACTGCTTCTCTCCTTTGCATTCTCAACTGCAATAAACTAGGTATGTTCTGGGACTCCGTCCTCGAGAACAGATTGCTGCTACAGCCCAGTAAGCTATATATTCTCTGCTCTCGATGCGAATTCGGATTTATTATCAAACGGTCGGTTTTCTCACGCCCGCGCTGTGCTCGTGTTCTGCTTCGATGCAATTGATTTGAATTCTCTGCGTAAGATTGAAGTATATGGTTAGATTCGGATCAAAACGTGTATGTGAAGGAATTTATTTGTTCAAAAACATGATACACATTAATGAATTATCCTGATATGAGAGATAAAAGTTAAATTAATTCGATAATTTTGTTTTGAACAGGATTTTTTTTGGTGCTTTAAGTATTGGTGCTCAAAAGGGAGTACTTCTTATTCTTAAGACAATCTTCATTACGCTGTTTTAACTTTGCAAGTGACTAAGAACAGGTAAGAGGATGAAGTGTGGTACAGATACTGTGATGACTTCCAACTTTTTTTATCTGTTTTGATTGGATTCGTCAACAATGTAGACACGGATAGTCGGCACTCAATGTATAAAAGTGAGAACCTAAGAAGTATGAAAAATGTTATTCTTACTGAAATAAACTGACTCGTTGATTTAGCTGTCGCCAGCGTGCCTGCTGACAGTGAGGTACTGGGTTCGCATCCCAGGTCGGGCATAGTGTTATTGGGTTTTTCCATGTACACTATGCCCGCCCAGAAATTTCTGTTTTTATGTCCGATTGATGGCAATGGGCTCGCCCCCTATTACATGGGACTTTAACATAACTGGCGAAATGTGGGTGTAATATAAGGTTCACTTCTGCCTAACTCTTCGGGGATAACAGGCGTGATGTGTCCTTATAGTTGGGACCCTGGAGACGAACACAGGCTACTGTTTGTCTCTTTCTAATCCCCCACTTCCCTATGGGGGGTTGAAGTTTGTTAGCATTTCGCAATTTTAAAGGTAGAAAGCAAAAAAATAGTATGCGGGCTATTTGTCACTAACAAAAACATCGTGCATCATTTTTCTTTTCAGAAATCTGCCCCCAACCTTGAAAAGAGGGGGTGCAATTTTATATAGGACTTTTCGCAGTTTTCAAGGTAGGAAGCTAAAAATCGGTACACACACTCTTTGTTACCAACGAAACATACCTACAAATCAGGAAAGAGGAACCGTGTTACCTACAATTTAATGCAAGCGAAGCCGCGCGCAATATCTGGTACTGAAATAAAAGCAATTGACGTATTTAGCTCTTCAAATCAACCTTGAATATAAAATTATCAACATGAATGTTTTAATATTAACAAATGAGTATTTCCTATCTTAATAAGCCAAAATCGTTATCAGACCACTTTTCAGTAACCCTGGACATCGTATTTAATGACCACAAAATGCTAAAGTTAAATTATTACTAAAACATCCAATTTACATTGACCTCTCATACTTTTGTTTTTCCTACTTATCTAGTCCTTTTAATTTGGTCGTGTATCGGCTATGGGTTGGTGTCGACTGTAAGCGGTGCTTACTCTTTGCCGGAGTTGTGGGTCCTGCTAGGGTTGCGGGTTTGAAAGAGATACCGGAACACAAAGGGCAAAGAGAGAAACATTGATGGGTTTAGTAGTGAAGGTCTGACTCTACTCCCCGCTCCGCTCAGAGCAGGCGAAGTTATTTGATGATTTGGCATTCCTAAAAAAATGCGCAATTCAATTTACGGACGGAAACATGTTTTATTCAAATCACGTGCAAAGTGAAGTTTAAAGATATTCACCCTAGCTTTTAAAGTATCTCGCTTGGACATCGAACGAGAGCAGGGCTTTGGCTGTCTGCTGAAGTGATGGCTACGCTGTTCACAGCGCACTGTCAGTCGTTTTATACATTCCGTCTGTGGGTCAACTACACGCAGAGGGCATACAGCACTCTGGATGCATTATTGTATTAAACGCGTAATACAATAATGCATCCAGGGTGTTGATGGGGTTGCCGCGTTACTGCAGTGCTTTCGGCATGTTTGCAGAAGCGGGTATAAAGGGCTTTCACGCTATCATGCGCAAGCGATGCACCTCCATCATGCGCAGGGTACGCGGCAGCCCCAACAGCATCCTACGCACTATAGCGAACTGGTGGAACATCCCCAAACTGGGGCATTGGATACGCCTACACGTAAGTGTGTACTTTTAGGACTAAGCTATTTACTTTGAATAAAAGCCAATTTAGGATTATAATTTAAATCATATTTTAATTTACATGTCACACTTTTATATCCAACCCTACACTTCTGCCTTTTTTATTCTCTATTTAAAACGACCTGAGTATTTGAACGTTATTGTAAACCAGCCAGCTTTGGATAGGTTATAAAACCTCTTATAGTGCTAATATTCGTTTTTAAGTTAAGTGTGTTGTACTAACCAAACGGCTTTTGTATTTAATAAAACTTTTTTTTTATTTAAGAAGAAACTAACATTACCGCAACAATAAAAAAAATCAAAATCATTTATTTCAATTAGACCATTACAGCCAATTTTGAATGTTAAAAAACAACAAAATGCTACAGTCCCGGTCATAAGACAAAAACTTGTGAAAGTACTATAGTTGCCCATTCCAAAGCCTTGCTCTCAATGGAAAAGAAACTCCATGGACGCTCTTTTACACACATCGCCTTCAGTCGCGCCACAGCCCCTTCTAGATAAAACCCAGTACAGACGGTCGCTAGGTTATCGTCGGACAGATATCAGCCGTCCGGTGTCCGGCGAGCACGAACGTTGACCTCAACTTATCATTTGTTTCGCTTTGATTTACTTGTTATTATTACGTTACATTTTATTTGCCATTTTGCTCTTTGTAGAAGGAATGTGTTAATGTATGTACTGATAAAGGTGTCGGGGCTAAGCACAATGTTGTCTTTGCAAACTTTGTTGGATGTGAAATAGTTTGTATGTGTTTTTTTCAGACTGTTTTATTTCGTGACTACCGTAATAACAGCCAGTAATACAGAGTTGAAATACCGGTCAAGTTCGAGTCGTACTTGCACACATATACCTAAAAGGCTTCATTTGACTGCGTAGACTTAGAGGGTTGATTTTTTCATAGCTTGGAGGGACTACAGATTTGTGTATACGGTTTTAAATTCAACTCGATTCCACCACGTGTACCCGAGATAAATTGTATTGATAGACAGACAGACAGACAGACATGAATGTGATCCGTTATAGATCCGTATAATGGTTCCGTTTTTTCCTTTTCAGTTACCGAAGCATCGGCTCACTGACAAAAACCACATAGTCAGTACATCATCCCATACAAATTTGTTTTTGAATAAAGAAAAGTACATGTCTAAACCAAAAATTAATAAGTATCTGCCTATCAAACTTCGGGTCAGGCTGTATATACGGCGTGTAACAGATAAATATAATAATTAAATTTAGTAAGTATCGATCACTTTCATTATCAATGTGATTTTAAACTTAATTAACTACTAAATTATTTAAATTAATAAGAACACGAGCGCAATGGCCAACAACCTCAAACGATTAAAAATGTTTTACATAATAATACGCACGTATTTACCATAAATGGGTATTTCCAAATCCTGTCTGCCACACAGTCTGCATAATTGATCAATTTCTTTTAAATAAAAAAATACCTAATTTACTATTCTAGACTTGTCTCTAACTTAGGTTTAACACGCACATTGCACAGGTGTCTTTTAATTTATTTTTATTTAATTAAAATACTTGACTGCTCCATAAATTTTCCAAAGTTGTTGACATCTGGTGCCGTTTGTAGTTCCGGTTCATTCCTCCTGGAATAAAAAATATATGTTAAATACATTGTGTTAAAGTTCACGTTTAAATTACATCATGTTACGAAAATATAAGGCAGAGTGCAGACTTGTACTGACTAAAACCCAGCCATGTTCCTTCTATTGCGCTTTATGTTCCGGGGCCGCGGTATCTCTTTCGAACAACCCGCAACCCCGGTAGGCAGTGGCCCTGGCAGGCCCCTCTGCTTTGCTGACATCTCTTTGAGGCGCGCGTGGAACACTAACATGCCGTCGCCACGGTCTGTCGTCAGTGGACGGACGGACGGTGAGCTACCCATCGCTCCCCGTCCGCAGGCCCGCATCTACGGTGGCCACGCCGTGGGGCGTATACCGCGGAGGCTGGATCGGTTTGAGGTTCTCACCCTCAAACGCCCGGCCACAGAAAGAAGTGACCGCTTCCCATACCCTCTCAATCCGGACCATGGACTGAACCAGGGCCGAACGCGAGTGATCGCCACCGCCGATCTCCTCTACGAGGGAACGGCGGTACTCCGCCCAAGCTAGGCAAACCGCCTTTGTGTGCTCCACCATGCCTTTCGGGCGATCCCACCATATTATACGACCTCGTCTTTCTTACTGACTGGCAAGTATAGCCTATGATACCATAGAGATACTATTAAATTACACAAAGTTCTGCAAATGACCTGCACACCATTGAACTAAACCTTCTCATCATATGCCTAGCCTTTACTTAACTATGATAAGGGTCGGCTGCCAGTCTTACCTAACTCAGCTGAATACCAGTATTTTAAATAAAGCGACTGTCTATCTGACCTCCACAATCCAACTAATTATTGGGTAATACGATATTCCTTGATACTGTTTGTCAGATCAAAGCACCTTATAATATTATAATAGCATGCCAACTCCTTGCAAACATTTGAGCTACTGCCATATACATCACGGGGTTGACACGTGAAGAACTCGTTTTTCTTCTTTAATGATAAGTGATACCTTTTGTCGTTTTGTAAACTAGATTTATATAGTAGGTGATCACGTTGATCGTACATTATCGCACTCAAACTTACAAGAGATTGATGCCTGAACAGCTGGAGGTCTCCTCTAGGAGACCTCCAGCTGTTCAGGCACCGTGCAGGTGCTTTGTTTAAAAAAACGATAGCCTTTATCGGTATTGTGAGCCTTGTAGATTCCTAGATGCTTGTCAACTTTTGTCGTTTGTGGCCTGTGGGAAATAAAATATTTTGATATATTCAGGTGGCTCTTATAATAAGCTCTTTCAAACTTTATGGTGGCGCGGAAGTTGGTAGAAGTCGGTAGGGTGCGTTTACAAACATTTAAACTCACATACACAAACAGCAAGACCCAAAACAACTACCTGTAGGCTGTTTAAATACGTTGCGTTACGTACGCTTGTTCCGTGCGTGGATCGAACCCGCGACACGCAGCGAGTCGATCGCTCGGCTTCTGCGCCAACCGAGCTTTCTGAACAGAACTGCATACAGTTTCTTATATCTTTATGTTCTTTGACTTAAATAAAAACAAACAATAATTCGCCAACGAGACCTATGTATACAAAAAGAAGATATCATCAAACCTGCTAATGGATACCAACTTAATGTATACCATGTTTAAAAACCTTTTTTGCAAAACGACATGACAACACTCTTAGCAACAAGGTTCGTGATTAGTTTTTAATGACCACAGACAAGGTCGGATAAGGAAAATGAAAGACTCCTATATCTATGCCTATGTAGGATACTTTGTAATGATATTGTCACTCGTGAGCAGTTTGTTGTAAATATATGATATACTAACTGATGCTCACAGCTTCGCCTGCGGTTGCAGTTGGGGTTCGGTAATTGTCGATGTGATATAGTAAAAAATTATCCTATCTGTGTATCCATGTACTTGTGTGCCAAATTTCATACAAATCAATTCAGTAGTTAGAGTAGGTAACTGACATTCATAAATCCTCATATACATTCGCGTTTTTAAATATTAATAGGTTACTTAATTTTGTTTTGATCTCTGAATGTCCAATTTTTTTTCTTTTAAAACTTTTTGTTCTCTTTTTTAATATTCTGCAAAAGATAAGTACCTAAGCAGTAAGTTGAACTTTTCTTAACAATCCATTAATGTTTTCGAATAAAGTTTTATTCATTTGATAGAATAAAAACAGTTCATTAAGGTAATTAAAATGAGTTGAAGACGTCCATCGGTTTCTAAGAACAAATTAACTATATCTTCTACTATCGACCTTTGCTGACTGTAAAGCGTTTACCGGGAAGTGTGTGGTCATATTTCAGGGTGTGACCGTCAAACTGAATTATTTTCTCCATATGACAATTTAATGAAAAAAGGAGCGAGAGGAAGGCCAAAAGATCAATGGATTGTGTAAGGAATGATATGAAGAATAAAGGAGTAAATGATGCCGTGACGTATTATAGGGGAGAATGGAAGAAGAAAACATGTTGCGCCGACCCCAAATAGAATGGGACAAGGGCAGGAAATGATGGCAATTAAATGAAAAAGTCATTCAATTGGATTAAATGGACTTGGACTTGTCTGGTAGATTGTCATTGGTTTTGTCCAGCTCGTCAATCTTCTACGAGGTCGGTACACTCCAACATGTGCCTACCCTTTTCCTAATCATGTTGTATTGGCTTCCAGTCTAATCGGATGCAGCTGAATACCAGTATTTCATTTGGTTGGACTGTGTATCTGACCTCCACAATCCAGTTAATACTAGGTAACCTTTTGGTAAGACTGTTTTTCAAACTCTCCCGACTGACTATCTGTAACACTGTCAAAGATCTACAAATGACAGCCGGGACCAACAGTTTAACGTGCTTTCCGAGGCACGGAGGAAACTCGGTATGTAACGGATGGTCAGCCTTCCCCAAGCCACCCTAGGCAAGCGCGGCTTAACCTTAAGATCGACAAGAGCAGCTGCTTGATTTAGCCGCAAGCTCCTCTGTACACTCCAGTATTGATAAAGGATGATGCCAGAGTTTTTATGAAATCTGGTCCCACCTTCCAATAGCTATGTGTGTTACGTCGTTGGATAGGTAATTTTGAGCTAAATAAAAGTTACTGTGGCGCCAATTTCAAATCTTAGTCCGTTCAAAGTTATTCTTTATTAAACATGATAGTTTTATCAGTAGGCAAGTTTTGCTATTTTTACGTAATAATTGCATTGGTGTTTTATACACGTAGTGAAGATTAGAACCTACGGTTATCAATTGCGTCACTGGTCGCAAACCCTATGACAAAAAGTTAAACAGATGTGAATATTGACACAATCCTTTTTTTTTACAAATAAAACACGGTAGCGTATTTTAAACCTATACATTTATTTAATCATCGTTGTCAACAATGACGTTACCATATATATTGGATACACATAGCTATTGGAAGGTGGGACTAGGATTTGCATCCTCCTTTATGAATACCACGACGACGAAAACCGATGATTCCCTAATTCAATTTAAACAAGAAGCGCCCACGGTCCCTTATGTTGATGTTACTTTATTACAAAGGTCGTTGCTATGACATCATAAATATAGAAATTGAATATTTAATGTAACAGTGACGTCATGCCGACCTTAACATGTCCGTTACAAATAAAAGTGTTCCATAAGTAAATGTAGGTAGATTATTAATGGCTGATTTATTAAATGGATTCAGGAGGCTCGTATTTATTAAAATAATTTTGTAAGCTTCATTACAAATGTTAAATATCCTAATATTTTGCTTATAGGTTTAATTTAGGTGGTAATGCATACAGTTGAGTAACGTCATTCTGAATCCAATATGGTGGACTGCTAAAGATGGTGGATTTGTTATTTTTATGCATTTTCATGTTATGAGTCTCAAATTAAAGGGTTGAGTGAGATGAATACGAGAAATAAAATTACTGTTACTCTAAATTCAATATGGTGGACTCAAAGCGTGTTTTTTATTACTTTAACTATTTTATTTAAAAAGTGTTTGCATTAGAACTAAGCTCATGTCTGCCTATAGAAAAGCATATTGTTGGATTATAAATACTCAACCCAGCCTAATAATATTGAGGAATCTTAGTTGTCGCTAAGTATAAGTGAAAGGGGACGTCCATCACAAAATTCTCTATCCGTCAGTAATCGTCTGAATTGTCTCGATTTTTATTAAAAGATATATATATATATATATATATATATATATATTGCTCGTGAGATTGAGATTTGAAACTGAATGTGTGTCAGATAAGTTAATTGGCTTTCTGTTATTAACTTATCTTCACGCCAATTTGCTAGATTGCGAATTTACGAATGTATGGAAATAGTAAAGAACAATAAAACTGATATTTATAAAATACAAATGTATACATGTAGAATGTGAGAATCTGAATAGAATTTATGAATCATCGTTGCAGAGTTGATAAAACTGACTTACATTTTCAAATACAGATTGTTTTGTGTATTCTTAGTTTGGACACTCCTGAAGCATGTCATAATCTTCTATAATATAAAAATGAATCGCAAAATGTGTTGGTAAGCGCATAACTCAACAACGCCTGTACCAATTTTACCAATTCTTTTTTTTAAAGTATCGTTGAAGTCCAAGGATGTTTTTTACGACGGCAAAAAAAAAGCTAAAGGCAGTATAGGTTTTTGTGTAAGTAGGGTAGGTAGAAAAATTGCATTGCATCGCATGCTAGGGTACAGCTAGTATTAAATGATTTAAAACACAAATTAAAATATTGTTAAGAATCCTAATCTCCTCCAAGGAAACTAAGAAAATACAGTCTTTTCTCTATGCAGGCTTCTGTGTTTTTCGATTATAATCTGTATCGAAAATAATATGAGTGAATCGATTTAAACTAGGCGTGCTCCACTCTAGGTTGCATCATCGGGCAAGTTGCGACAAAACGCAAAAATAAAAGATGATTGGCAAGTAGTTTATTTCAAGAGTACTATTGTACAGACGCCTGCACATCAAGCTACTACAATTTGTCAGATTTCTTTGATAGATTTTCGACTTTATTTCTAAAGTATTAGGTTCAAGGTTCATTGGGAAAAATTGACAGTTTCGGGTAGCTTGACCTGCAGGCGTCTGTACAAGTGTACTATTTTCTGGCCAGTTATTGGAGAGCGGGGCCTCCTAGCACTGGTATATAAAAGGAGGTCCATATGTAATATGTATTTACTGTTAAAGTTGTAGTAATAAACAATTACTATAAATCTTGAAATAGACTATTTGCCCATCACTCACAAACCCCATCAACCAACATTTGAACGACATGTCAAGCCATTTGTTATTGTATGTAAACCGTTGTTGAAAATGTTTTGATACACGAACTTCAAACATACCTCAGTGTGACACGAGGTGGTGACGTAACAACGCGGGGAACACTGAGTCATCTTGCAAGATCAGGGCTGCCTACGGCTAAGTTCCACATGTTAAACAAAATGTTGATGTTGTTTTTTTTAAGTTGTTGTTTTTTTTTCTTACGTTGGCACTGGTTATATGTAGCTACTACAAACGGAACGTCGGAATATAAAAGTACTAGCTTTTGCCCGCGGCTACACTCGCGTTAAATTCGGGGTAACACAGTTCCCCTTTCCTGATTCACAGGTAGCTGCTACCTGTAGTGTTTGCCCTTGCGCCTTAATTTTTCTAATCTCTAATCTAATCTTTCTCACTCACATTCGAATCTTTAAAAAAAAAAATAGGTTTTGTCCCTCCAGGGTCCCCACGATCTCTGTACAAAAATTCATCAAAATCGGTTTAGCCATTCAGGCGTGAAGACGTAACAAACAACCTCACTTTGATTGATGGAAGTACATCAAATAACTTCTTCCGTTTTGGGCTGTCTGTCAGACTTTTACTGACTAAAACCCACCCTTGTTCCTTCTTTTGCCCTTCATGTTCCGGGGCCGCGGTATTTTTTTTTTAACAACCAGGAAACCTCGCTACGGCAGCCCTACGCTTGACCGGTCACAATGACGATTAAAAAAGATAAAAATATCGTTTGAACTGGCCACGTGTGGACACGGCCGTTTACATTTTATTTGAAGCGTAGGCGTTTGTATACTTCTACGTATTATTTATTAATGGTTCGTATTTAAAATGTCGTCTTTATGTATTTTAAGACGATATCAATCTTTTGTTTTGAGCTTCTTGGTACATAGTGGTGACTTAACTAGTATAAGCTGGCCTCTTATTCCGTTTCAATTTCGTAATTCTGTAGGTCTGCTTAAGCTAGACTCTTCGATGTCTATATTACAAAGTATTTAATGACAGAAACTACCGGATTGGCTTAATTTGTTTTTTTTAGGTCAGCAATTCGGCATGAAGTAGTATAACTGGGTCAATTAGGATATGATTTGATGTTACGGTTTCTGCAGTCACTTTCTGTGCATAGTTGATTTAACGCTTATTTTGTATAGAGTAGTTTTTTTAAGTGTTTGTACGTTCTATGTGTATGTATAACTAAGCTGTTCCACGCGGTATCACCCACGCTGCTCAGCACCTGTTGGTCGTAGCGTGATGTTACATAGCCTATAGCCTTCCTCAAGAAATGGATATCCAACACCAAAAGAATTTTCCAATTCCAACCAGTAGTCCCTGAGATAAGCGCGTTCAAACAAACAAACAAACAAACTCTTCAGCTTTATAATATTAGTATAGATATTAAATGTCTTGTTAAAGAATACAAAAAATCTACTGTTTCATTTTGACGTACGTAAACAGCTTAACACGCATAAATTTTCATTCAGGGATTTCACAATTACGTATTCTCATGAGGAGCTCGTGGCTAAATAATAGCGCTCGGGTCGATCTTTAGGTTAAGCTGCGCTTGCCTAGGTTGGTCTGTGGATGGGTGACCACCCGTTACATACCGAGTTTCCTCCGTGCCTCGGAAAGCACGTTAAGCCGTTGGTCCCGACTGTCATTTGTAGATCTTTGACAGTCCTTACAGGTAGTCAGTGTTCCGAAAGTCTGACAGCCAGTCTTACCAAGGGGTATCGCATTATCCAGTACTAACTGGGTTGTGGAGGTCAGATAGGCAGTCGCTCCATGTAAAATACTGATATTCAGCTGTATCCGGTAAGACTGGAAGCCGACCCCAACATAGTTGGGAAAAGGCTAGGCTGATGATGATGGATTTCAGAATAACGTGCCGACCCCAACATAGTTGGGAAAAGGCTAGGCTGATGATGATGGATTTCAGAATAACGTATTGAATAAATTAAAACTGCTCTCAATAATTCACTCCTATATTCCTATATGCATACGAAATACAAATGAGGTAATACAAGGAAATAATCCTCATAATCGCAACAACTGCACGAATGAAACGGTAGACTGTATCGCACAATTGAACTGAAATGAGGAAGTGCTCCACAATTTGTACGAGCACGAGGTGAGCAGTTTGTGTCTCGTTCTGAATATGGGAGATAAAGGATTATATGTGTTGAGTTGAGATTTCAATATATAAGTATGTACCTTTTTTCATGCATTTCTGGATTGTCTTTAGAGAAATATCGGCCACTAGCTGTGGTCAGCGGTTCCTTTCGCTTAGACCGGGATGAAAATTAACTAGGTTTCAAAATATAAAATCATTTTTATTTCACATAGCCTTCATGGGCACTTATAAAACGTCTAGAAAAGGTGCACGGTTCGAGTTGGTCTATTCCTATGGAGAAGAACCGGCAAGAAACTCCATGGTTACTCTTTTAAAATCATTTGGTTTTACAATGTTGTTGTTACAGCGTTAGTACTTAAATATGAGAGGATAGCGTAGGCCCGACAATAAGTCATTGCTTACTTTACAAATCGTAAAATAAAATTATACGTACAAAAGTAAACAAACGTCGTGACTCTGTGATTTGGTCTTGATCTAATTATTGTGAAAACACGAAATCCATAAGGCCTCATATAAACTTGAGGTTTATATTTTCTACGACGTAACAATCTATCCTTAAAATACGTTATACACTTGTCTGACTCATGTTATTCTAACGATTTACTTTGACTTGATTAGATTATCTATCAGCTGTTAAACCATCTTAAACTTCCATTACATAATGTCCATCATGGTCACTCGGTCGCTGTTTACATATATTTAAGTTTTAGTTGAGATATTAGCAGACCAATCGTCTTGTGACACCTGCTACCCTAACATGACGTGTTAAAGCAGAACTTATTCCGCTGAGGGAAAGGGACAGAGCTATACAGGGTGTCTAGCACCATCTCTTTCACTCAGTGGAATAAGTTCTGCTTTAAGATGTCATAGTAGGTCTACAGATTTTTAAATCAATATACCTAATAATGTGACACGGTGATACGACGACACGGTTGACGCAGTGGCTGAGCGATCGACTGCTAGGCTGCGTGTCTCGGGCTCGATCCCCGGAAAGTTGTTCCAGGTCTGGCTGAGTTAAAATGTTTGTAAACGCACCCACGATACAGGAGAAATTCCTAGTGTAGAGCAACGTTTAAAAAAATAATGCGCCAGTTCTCTTTGCTACACCGCTGCTCGTTTTGCGTATCCTGCAGGAGTAACTACAATATAACACACTTTCACAATTTACCTTGAATAATACAAATTTAAGTAGATGTTGCAGCCCAGCCTTAGGTGCCTGAGTGCCTCTCACTACACCCAAGTTATATATTCTCCAATTATTTTAGCAACAATGATACTATATTTTGGCGCGATACATCAGTGAACATTAGCGCAGTCCTTAGTCCGATGAACACTGCAGATAAAGTCAGAAGGTTCACTAAATTCAACTTGCAAATATCTGGCCAGATCATTATTTGGCCAGATCATTATTGACGGCACATCAAACTATATACAACCACTGTTAAGAAATTTCCCCCAAAGGTTTCCTTTGCGAATTTGAAATAGATTCAATTATATTTCCTTTTTATCGGCGTAATAGAAACAGGCCTTAGCTTTTAATTTTAATGTAACAGCAACTTCATGATGGTTCTGTTTAAATATCGGAAGTTAGCTACGAGTGTCGCAGTCTACGCATTATACAGTAAAAGACACATCATCTGTCTCCCACTGATACCCAAATCTATATTCGGCGCTTCTTTGCTTAGAAGTTTCAAGCTACCATAAAATTTGCCGCGCAGACATTCTCGCAGCTAACTTCCGAGACGCCATAAAGTTTGAGTCGAACTATAGCGGTTTCCATATTATACGGTTTCCCGCGACAGACACCAGTTGATAGCCACATTTGCTGTGCTCTCCATGATAACATGAATACTGTTGGTCACAAATTTCATTGTTCTTTTTATTAACCCTTCACTAATTAATTGGGAGGCTAAAATGGCCGCTTTACAATTTTAAAATTCGTAAAATGGCCACCAGGTGACGATTTACCATTTTAAAAATTTTAACGTATTTACTAGATATTATTATCCAACTAGCTTTCGCCCGCGACTTCGTCCGCGTGGCATAGTTACTTTGGGCTAACGCTAACTTTAAACCGCGTGATAATCGAAAAAAAAATCTTTCTCTCCCTTTTTCTTCCCCCCATTTTCCCATTTTTTTAGCCTATTGGTGCTCCCACATTGCCGTTAGAAAATGTTTAATAACGTTAGTAAACATTTGTTAGCAAACATTTAATCACAAATAAATTTTCATGTTAGAAAATGTTTAGTAATGTTAGTAAACATTTTATAACAAAACAAATTACTTCGTACTTTACTTCGTTCGGCCCTCAGAAGGCGAAACCAAACTGCGAGCCAATACTAGATGTTATAAAATGTTTAAACATTTTCCATCAATGTAGGAGCACTTATAACATGTAACAGTTTCTAACAAAGTGCAACAATTGTTAACATTTGTTAGTAAATGTTTTGGTGTTATAAAATGTTTACAAACATTTTATAACGGCAATGTGGGAGCACCAAAAGTCTGTCTCCAGTGTTCCAACTATCCCTGTACCAAAATTCATCAAAATCAGTTAGGCCATTTAGGCGTGAAGACGTAACAAACAAACCCACTTTCGCTTTTATAACATTGAAGTAATGATTATGATTCTGCTGAAGCGGCGATTTTAGACCCCCTGAGATTTCTACTAAAGTATACTGGGCATCAAAGTGATCCTTCTGATGTAACCTGGCCCCTGGCTATATATACTTGTATAGTTTCGACCTCGTTACATTAAACATACGCTCTCTGCTCCTCTGGCTAAATATCGTGAGTTCAGATCTAGCCAGTATTGATGGAGTGTTGTTATTGCGAAGCGCTTTACATATGTATTAGGCTTAACTATTGAGAGTAGCAGGAAATGTTGGAATAAGGGAGGAGGGAAAACGACTTTGATTTAAGGAGATTTTTATGAGGAAAGTCAATGAAATTTGAATATTCGATTTCGAATGGGATTTCGAATGGGCTGGAGTTCTACTTAAATTAAAAAAAAAACTCTCTTCAGTGTTAAGTATATTGTGAGTTGGTGAGGGATGTAAGTTAGGTCTAGATCTAGATCATATGACGTTAGGGTGATACGGAGGTATTTTTTACCTAGGTTAAACTAAAGTCTTTTCCAGCTTGCCCATCGATTCGGTTGTTAACAGATATACAGCCACGTCAATTATACTTTGCTAGCTTCCGCAGGCGACTTCGTCAGCATGGCATAGTTACTTTGGGCTAACGCTAAAACGCGTGATGATCAAATAAAAAATCTTTCTTACCTCTTTCTCCCCCCTTTTTTATCCCATGTCCGTCTCCATGATCTCAACTACCGCTGTACCAAAATTCATCAAAATCGGTTAGGCCATTTAGGCGTGAAGTCGTAACAAACAAACAAACTCACTTTCGCTTTTATAATATTAGTAAGGATATACCAATAGACACGGTAGGCGCAGTGACTGAGCGATTGACTGTTGCGCTTCGTGTCGCGGCTTCGATCCCCGCACGGAACTGTTTCGGGTCCGGCTGTTTGTGTATGTGAGCTTTAATGTTTTTATAGGCACCCTCGATACAGAAGAAAATCTTAGTGTGGGGGAACGTTTTTTTTAATATACATGTTTATGTTTTTTTATTATGAGGGGGTGCTAATCTCTGAATCTACCGAACAGATCTTGAAAATGTTTTACGAATAGAAAGTCACATTACTTGTGATTGTCATAGGCTATAACATCAAGCTATGAAACTTAGGATCTAAGCAACAACTGAGCATTGGTAGTACTAAACACTAGTATTCAGCTGCACCCGGTTTTAGTTAAACTGAAATATGACCCTATCGTAATTGAAAAAATTTTAAGTGATGATACTGTTGGCATCCCCAACATTTTATTAATTATATTTATTTTCTTGCAACAAACTTGTCTTGTGTGTTATGTCATTACTCGATGTCAAACAACTGTCAGTTGAATAAAATATAGCATCTCGATTGTCTCAATGAACAAGTCACGCCTTTTATTTCACGAACCTTTTCTCTCAAATATACTGGCGAAAACTACAGAAATACAAAGTTTAACAGATACATCCAAAACCTACAGAAAAATACTGTTTATAATCTTGTCTACAACGATCGATTGATCTTATTTCAAAGCTGTCTCCTTGGCTGGCAATATTGCCAAGTGGCTTATTCAACAGGTGAACTGCTACATCAACACATGCTGGTATTAGTAGAACATTGCATTGCAGGAATGGCTCCAGGTTATCGAGTTCAAAGGTCAGTCAAGTAATGAGGGTCGATGTTGGTTTCTGCGAATTGAATACCTAGTGATTCTTCTTAAATGGTATGGATTTAGCTGAACTATGTATGGTATACGTTGATTGTTAGTTTATTTATTTAACGACTAGCTTTTGCCCGCGGCTTCGCTCGCGTTAAATTCGGGGTAACACAGTTCCCCTTTCCAGTTTTGCAGGTATTTTTTGTTGGTAACAAAGAGTGTGTGAACCGATTTTTAGTTTTCTACCTTGAAAACTACGAAAAGTCCCATATAAAATTTCATGCCCTCTTTTAAGGGGTTGTGGGCTGTATAGAAGCTGGGTAACGATAATAAAGTGGACTGTATGAAATAGGTACTGGTATAATGCCGTATAGTTAAAAGTACAATAGTCCCGGACAAACATTAATATCTTAGAGGTCGGTTGAGGGGTCCGTCGCGGTCGGGTCCGTGGAAGCGAGAGCTGTGGCGGGGCCGGGCGGTGTCTCGCTCGCCCGTCGCTCCTCTGCTAACCAGCTGATGACGCAGAGAGTGTGCACGCCGCCAGTGTGTGATGGCCGCGCGTATGTGTTGGGTTCGATTCCCAACATGCTGCCCGGGTTGAAGCACATGATTCAAAAATCTGGAAGGGGGCAAATATTATTAAAAGCCCTCCTAATGGTGCCCCGTTTGGTTTTAACCTCAGCGACGCGTGAGATGCCGTCGCTGCCAGGGTAGACCTTTACCACTCTTCCTAAGGCCCACAGTAAAGGAGGAAGAGCTCTATCCTTTATCAGGACAAGAGAGCCTATCTTAAGTTCTGTCTTCGACGACCGCCACTTCACCTTCTGCTGGAGTAGAGCTACATATTCGAGCGAGAAACGTTGCCAGAAGTGCTGTTTTATGTGCTCTATTCTCTTGAAGCGTTCCAGGCGAGTAATATTAGTATCAGATACCTGTGGATGGGGTATAGCATTAAGTGGTCGTCCAATAAGGTAATGAGAAGGTGTTAAAGCGGAAAAATCGAACGGTTCTGAGGATAGAGGAGTCAGAGGACGAGAGTTTAATATAGCTTCTACCTGAGTGAGGCATGTAGCCATTTCTTCATATGTGAGATGCGTGGTCTGCAGCAGCCGTTTAAGGTGGTATTTTGTTGAACGGACAGCTGCCTCGGCTAAGCCGTTGAAGTGAGGACTATAGGCAGGTACGAACTTGAATTCAATGCCCTCTTGAGCTATTTGACCTTCAAGGTCTGATTGTACCAGAAACCTTGATAGCTCATTGTAAGTTCCGACAAAGTTTGTGCCGTTATCGGACGTAATACTTTGTGGTTTCCCACGACGTGACACAAAGCGATTAAGAGCGGCTAAATAAGCTTCACTGGATAGTGCCGTATAGTTAAAAGTACAATAGTCCCGGACAAACATTAATATCTTAGAGGTCGGTTGAGGGGTCCGTCGCGGTCGGGTCCGTGGAAGCGAGAGCTGTGGCGGGGCCGGGCGGTGTCTCGCTCGCCCGTCGCTCCTCTGCTAACCAGCTGATGACGCAGAGAGTGTGCACGCCGCCAGTGTGTGATGGCCGCGCGTATGTGTTGGGTTCGATTCCCAACATGGGCAGATTTACAAAAAACAAATGATGCACGATGTTTTTGTTAGTTACAAATAGTCCGCATACCAATTTTTAGCTTCCTACCTTGATAGTTGCGGAATACTCCTTACAAACTCCCACCCCCTATTTTAGGCAAATGGGAGGTTATAAAGAAAAGAAGTAACCTATGTCTGTCTCCAGGGTCTCAACTATCTTTGTACCAAAATTCATCAAAATCGGTTTGGCCATTTAGGCGTGAAGACGTAACAAACAAACAAACTAATTCACTTTCGCTTTTATAATATCTGATATTAGTAAGGTTTTATGAAAATACTGAGTAAAGTAAAGAAGACAGGAACAGAAAATATGTAGATAGGTTTGTAGTTTAACACACACATATAAACATTTGTCTTTATAATATTAGTTTGATAGTCAAGCGAATAGATAAGTCCTCACAATAATTAATAAACTGAATTATTGTGAGGACTTGTGTTGTTCAGTGTAAATCTAGTCTGTGAATAAATATAAATCAAAGTTTGTCCTGGGTGGGAATCGAACCCACGACCTCCGGCTCAGCAGTCAGAGCCACTAACCACTAGACCAACAGGCCCGTCAATAAAGGAATTATCTGTTTATTTTTCACGTATTAATATAAAACTACTTTGCACTTTGCTTAATTCTAGCAAATATAATTTTAATTTCTTGTTATTTCCTAAAACAATAATCCCGGATGCGATAGTACTGAGGTCCTTGCGCAACTAGGCCAATTCGGGGAAACCCTACTACCGTTCCTAATTACTGGCTGACTAATCAACTGTGGCTTGCTGTTATCATTCCGGAATTACGTACCACAGATTAATTTCCGGATATGCATCACACACCTACTATGCAATACACAAAGGTACCTTCGTTGAATGAAACATCACCGATTTTAGTCCAAGACTGCAGAAGTAGGAGTCTTGGGAAATCCTTTTCCTGTTTTGGGAATTCTGGAGCGGCCCACAAATACATTTATTCTTTACTAGCTTAGCGCCCGCGATTTCGTCCGCGTGACATAGTTGCTTTGGGCTAAAGCATTTTTTTTAAAGTGAGAAATAAAGGAGAAAGAGAAGAAAAGGGAAAACTGAACTTTGTCATTACAATAAATGAGGCGCAAGGGCAAAAACTACAGGTAGCCGGTACCTGCAAATCTGGAAAGGGGAACTGTGTTACCCCGAATTTAACGCGAAGCCGCTGCAAAAGCTAGTACATATTTTTTTTTTTTAAACGTTGCCCCACGCTAGGAATTTATCCTGTATCGTGGGTGCGTTTACAAACATTTAAACTCACACACACAAACAGCCAGACCCGAAACAACTATCTGCAGGTCATACAAATATTTGTTCTGTGCGGGAATCGAACCCGCGACACGTAGCGCAGCAAACGGTTTCTCAGCCCCTGCGCCAACCATGCCGCCTATTATTGAAAATACATAACTAATTGCTAACACAAGCTGTCCTTTTAGTTTCGATACAACTGTACTGGCCTATATACCCCAGCACATAATTCACAAAACCGAAATAAAAACGTAAATTGAATTTGCCAATACATCACAAGTGCACAGTTCGTTCGGAAGTACGTAACAGATGCAAATGGATAGATTACACCACGCTCCAATGTTGCAGAATGTTATTTGCAGCGGCAACAGCAGTTATATGCAATCAATTGTTACAGAAATATTTTATGGCCTGGCTTTGTTGGCTCGTTGCTGCAACGAATGGGGATAGACTAATTGCTTGTATCCGAAAAACTGATATCTAGATATACTGGTATTTACATAGAACTAGCTGTGAGGTAGCACTTAGAGGTATGAAAAATAGATGTTGGCCGATTCTCAGACCTACTGATTATGCATAAAAAAAAATCATAAGAATCGGTCGAAACGTTTCGTAGGAGTATGGGAACGAAAGTGTAACACGAGAATTTTATATATTAGACTAGCTGTGCCCAGCGGTTTCACCCGTTGCTCACTGAGGGGTTTGAAAAATAGATGTTGGCCGATTCTCAGACCAACCCGATATGTACACAAAATTTCGTTTAAATCTTTCCAGCCGTATCGGGGAAGTATGGGAACGAAAATTGTGACACGAGAATTTTATATATTAGAAGACTAACTGTGCCCAGCGGTTTCACCCGCTGCTCACTTAGGGGTATGAAAAATAGATGTTGGCCGATTCTCAGACATACCCGATATGTACACAAAATTTCGTTTAAATCGGTCCAGCCGTTTCGGAGGAGTATGGGAACGAAAATTGTGACACGAGAATTTTATATATTAGATATAACCAGTAACCATTAGAAATATGATTTAAAAGTGTCCATGGAGTTTTTTGCCCATTCTCCTCCATAGAGATCTACGCTTTGGTATGGGCAACTACAGTACTTTCACAAGTTATTATGTCTTGTGACTGGGACTGTAGCAGCATCTTTTTTTGTTTTCATGACATTCAAAACTGCCTGTAATGGTCTAATTGAAATAAATGATTTGATTTGATTTGAACCGGGTACCCGTTCGTAACCAACATTTAGGTCCGACTAAATAGCTTCCAATTAAGTCATAGTAATAATGGCGTAGGTTCTAGTTAGTTTTCATGCATTCCCTTATTACGGGTACCAAATGAAAGAGCTGGCTGGTGAGAATACGAGCTGGCATGTTTCTTTTATATAAACTTTAATATAAATTTTTAGATAATACTGTTTTCCTCAAACTATTCTATTTTTTTTATGCTTCTAGCTGTTCCGGTTAGTATCCACGTGCCTTGTATTTGTTTTTAATCCGTCAATTAATTTATTCGCGTGGCCTTTGGAAACTGATATTATGAATAGGATGTTCAACTTTTAGCTTAGATAAGATCTAGCTTTGCTTATTAAATTTCATCTTCATTATGCACAGATATCTGTAACCTGACTTATGTTTTTTTTTTCAAATAATAACATGAAGTGTTAATTTGTATCCGGTTAGTTGGAATGGACTTGCTTTATTTTATAACTACCTTATGCCCGCGGCTTCGCTCGCGTTAAATTTGGGGTAACACAGTTCCCCTTTCCTGATTTGCAGGTACCGGCTACCTGTAGTTTTTGCCCTTGCCCCTTATTTATTGTAATAACAAAGCAAAATTTTCCCTTTTCTTCACTCTTTCTCCCTCATTTCTGACTTTTTAAAAAAATAGCCTATGTCCGTCTCCAGGGTCCCCACTATCTCTGTACTAGTATTCATCAAAATCGGTTTAGCCATTTAGGCGTGAAGACGTAACAAACAAACTCACTTTCACTTTTATAATATTAGTGAGGATGGGACTTAAACATTACTGGCAAAATGGTGTACCAACTGCAGTAGGTTATACTTGTGTGTACTGCTTCGAAGAATATACTAGCCTATTCTATTAAGTCAAATATTGTCACTGTTAGTTACTGAGAATATGTCGTAATTTCCATTGAAATATGCCTCACCCTGGTCAGGTAACTAAATATTTATTTGTTTTGTCGCACACTCAGTGTGATCAGAAAACTCGATCGATTATTTTCTCATCATAACGTTGTTAATGTGGCTTATGTGTAAAGTTTATAGGAATTTTCTATTCTACACAAACATAAGGTTAATATATGTATTTTGATAAGTTCGTTCCTTTCAACGACGATGAATATTATCCATGTATTTTTTCTTTTCTATAAAACATTCCCCCACACTAGCAATTTCTCCTGTATCGTGGGTGCGTTGACAGCCAGATCCGAAACAACTATCTGCAGGTCATACAAATATTTGTGCACCAATTCTACCAATGAGACTAGGTATCTAACAATTGTCTTGCAGTCTCTAACATCGCAATCAAATTCTGCTACAGACATACGTTAAAAGATATTTATTTATCAAAAAAAATAAAAATTCACTTCCAGAGAAAATTAAATGCAACTTAATTTAAAGCAGTAAGCGTAGCTTAAAATAAGAATACACATACATGTATAACTAAAAAAAAAATTATGTGAACAAAACAAAACAAATGACATGGTTGTCCTTTTCCTTTCCAGCCTATAGCGGCTATACCTTTGTGACGTTACCTGCTTATTTTTTGGCTTCGGTTTTTGCCAAATAAAGGCCACGGACGGATGCAAGGCATGAAGTGGCATTGAACTTGTTTTTTTTAAACATCCTTCGAGCACTTGCAGAAATGTAGACCAAACTGGCTTGGCACCTGCCCCGCTATTTTTAAACGTAAACGGTCTCATCCGCTGATATGGACATGTTGCGACATGACATGTGGAACGAGTTCGTACGGGACTGACGAGACTGTGTCCATACTTTGTCTTGGACTGACAAAGGAATGTCAATCTGCAGAACTTTCTTCGGTGCAGTCCGGCAATTCCTGTGTGATGATAGTCTTTGTGATTTATTACGAAGAGTTATTAAGTATACGTGGGAATTGACAACTAATATCAATACTTTGAGGGAATTATAGAACTACTAGCTTTTGTCCGCGGCTTCGTTCGCGTTAAAATCGTGGTAACACAGTTCCCCTTGCGCCTTGTTTATTTGTAATAGCAACGCTAAGTTTTCCCTTTTCTTCCCTCTTTCTCCCTCGCATCCCACTTATTTTTTGTTTTTTAGCCTATGTCCGTCTCCTGGTTTCCAACTATCTCTGTTCCAAAATTTATCAAAATCGGTGTAGCCATTAAAGCCTGAAGAGGTAACAAACAAACTCACTTTCGCTTTTATAATATTAGTAAGGATGGTATGCAATTACTTCGAAATTAAACCATTTATGACATAGTTAATCAAATTGAAATAAATAAACATTATTATTTGGCACAAATTTGAATAATCATGAAATTGTAATAACCAAATATAATGTGCACCAAGACTGCGTCAAAAATATGTAATAACATAGATTCAACTGACGCTGATTTTTAAGTTAACAGACGAATCTTCTCTGTCAAGACTTGATACATTTCTAGACTATCACAACTACGACCAAATAGACTCAAAACATTATAAAGCATGTCTAAATTTTGCATCATACAACATGCAAATACGGTATCTTAACTTGCAACTGGAATATCAATATGATAGTAATGCAATTCATCTGGACAAGACTGAATGTGACAGGTTTAAGAGCGGATGTTTGGCGAAGTCATGTCCAGCAGTTGATTGAGCGGAGACAGTATCCATTAAACACAATATACAGAGAAGAATGTGTGTTTTAGAAGTACTATCTATTCATATCCTTGATGCCATCTTGATTTAAGGAGGATACGGTAGAGGAGCCCGCGAAATTGAATGACTTCTTCATAAAGTTGTCATCCAATGAGATTAAATTGACTTAGAGGTTTAATTATTCTACAAATACGTACGTGTTATGGTCACGAATCATATTTTATTCGACATATAACTTTACACTGACCGTATTGTATTTAGCAAGCTTCTCTGGCGCTTGCACCATAAAAATATACTAATGTCGATCATGATTATTTTAGTATGTTATAATATAAACCTAATTAAAGTTGTAGCGCAATCTGAACTTCAAGCAACTTTTGGTTCCCGGAACACAAAGGCCAAAAGAAAGACTTGTACTGACTAAAACCAATCCATGTTCGGATTGGTTTTAGTCAGTACAAGTCGGACAGTTCCTTTCGATCCACCCAAAGCAGGAGAAATTTGATGATTTTCCATTAAAAAAAAAGGAACTTCGGCTTGTTTGATGACACGGTTGGCGCAGTGGTTTAGTGATCGACTGCTGTGCGCGTGTCGCGGTTTCGATCCCCGCTCGGATCAAATATTTGTATGACCTACAGGTAGTTGTTCCCGGTCTGGCTGTTAGTGTATGTGAGTTTAAATGTTTGTAAACGCACCTACGATACAGGAGAAATTCCTAGTGTGGGACAACGTTATATTAAAAAAAAAGGTTTCTCAAAAAACACGTTTGGTGATTTTGTTGTATGACATAACAGTTAACTTTAGTGTGAATCACCAACTGACGATATGCAACTGGCCTAATTATTTTTAGTTGTTTAATGTAACTCCGTCAAACATAGTTTAAACTCATAAATGTATGATATCATTTAGTGCAAACTAATGACCGGAATCACTCGTTGGACATTTCCAACATTTGTAATTCTAAAGTATTTTGGTCAAGTTCTTTTATTTGGGTCAAGATTTCTGTGACTGTGACGGTAAATAAAGAATTAGACTTAAACATGAAAATATGTAAATTATAAAACTGTATATAACAGGGCTGCGGGTTGTTCGAACTGGGTTGCAGGCGTAATGTTAAGCTTGCATGTTATTATGATAACGATGAAAAAGTAGATAAAGCTCACTAGAAACCTAATCAAAGTCTGCACTTGGTAAGAACAATTCATAAATGACCTTTTTTTTCTTTAAGAAAAACGTTGCCCCACACTAGGAATTTCTCCTGTATCGTGGGTGCGTTTACAAACATTTAAACTCACATACACAAACAGCAAGACCCGAAACAACTACCTGTAGGTCATACAAATATTTGTTTCGTGCGGGGATCGAACCCGCGACACGCCGCGAAGCAGTCGATCGCTCAGCCACTGCGCCAACCGTGTCGCCAAAACAATATATAACAAATCATCACATCAACCTATTACCCTCAAACGGTTAGGCAAAGGTGTACTTTCTCCGGGTTTGCCGGTTGTTCCGGGGTTACGAGTTGTTCGAAAGAGATATCCCGGCACCGGAATATAAAGGGCAAAAGAAGGAACATGGGTTGGTTTTAGTCGGGACAAGTCTGACAATCCGCCCGCTTCCGAGTATGTAAAAATAATTATGAACAAGTTGGAAGGAAAACCGACGTTAAAACTCTCCCTGATTTAGAATCTGCTCTTGCCTACCAATGTACAAAACTTCGTCGGTCAAAATGTATGGAACAACTAATTTTAGGGATCCGTATGTTCCAATGCTATGCCATTTTATTTGTCAGTAAAAAAAACACATTTTTTTCCAAATCGGTCCAGCCATTTTGGCAGCAGAAGTAATATACATTAAGATTGTGTGAAAAAATATTTAAACGGGCAAACCCGCTCACGGGAGCTAGTACATTAAATAATTTGGAGGCTATATAGTTTAATGACCTCATTTGTTAGGTGTTAGCCGTACATAACAGACTATTAATATTAAGTATTTAGAGGTAGACCTACTTAATTATTAATACAATTTTAGCACGCCCTGGCGTGACACGTGTTTCATAGATTATGCCAAAACTTTGGTGGTTTCTAATACCAGATTTGTTGATGATGAGCGTGTCTAGCGTTTACTATATTTCAAAACTAGTTGTGGCACGCTGTTTTACCCGGAGCTCAGCTCCTAAGTAAGAGTCGTTTTAGCGTGATGTTATATATTATATAGCCTATGTTACTCAGTGATAATGCACTGTTCAATTTTTTTTTTTTTAAATAGATTTAGTCTTTTTTGAGTTAATCCTTACTAATATTATAACAGTGAAAGTGGGTTTGTTTGTTACGTCTTCACGCCTATATGGCTAAACCGATTTTGATGAATTTTGGTACAGAGATAGGCTAAAAAAGTGAGAAAAGGGGGCGAAAGACGGAAGAATAGGGGAGAGAAAGATTTTTTTTTTCGATTATAACGCGGGTTTTATTTAGCGTTAGCCCAAAGTAACTATTATTCCATGCGGACAAAGTCGCGGGCGAAACCTAGTATTATAGAAATTAGTGCAGACTAGTACCGTCGAAATAATACGTAGAAACTAGGTTGCTTGACCAGCCAGAGATGTTTTTAAATGAAATTTGCCTCGTCTTGACCTTATTCTTATTTTGAGGAAAAAGATGATAATGTGACAAGGAGATAAGTAAGAGTTGGTGAATTTTGTCTAAACTTGAACATTTGTGAGGACGTATGGATGGATGTTTGTTACTTAGTTCACACAAAAAATATTGAACGAATATTCATGTAATTATATAGCATACTAGCTGTGCTCAGCGGTTTCACCCGCTGCTCACTTAGGGGTCTGAAAAATAGATGTTGGCCGATTCTCAGACCTACCCGGTATGTACACAAAATTTCGTTTAAATCGGTCCAGCCGTTTCGGAGGAGTATGGGAACGAAAACTGTGACACGAGAATTTTATATATTAGATAATTCACATTTACACATAGGCATTTATTATTATTTATTTATTTCATTTAAAAATACCAGGGCAGAACCTCAGGCGGAAGCTTAGTAATAAATATTTGCATGTATCCCAAAACCCAACCTTTATTAAGTAATCTCAATTCGAGCACATCCTTTTTAAAAACCAATCATACCCATTGAGCAACCATGGAATCCAAACGAGTTATTAAAGCGCATTGACATTCCATTAATTCGTAAAAAAGTAATTAAGACAGGACGCGATTGCGCTGCGTAAAACCGCGCACTTAACCGCGTTGTTCTTTAGCAATTCGCGAAACGTCCTCATCACGGTCCGTTTGCTTTAAAGCGAATAAAGCGACCTTTTTATTTGCAACATTTGTGCTGTTATAAATATTTACCATTTACAGTACAGACGGATACATTAATAGCGTCAAATTGGATAGAAAGTTGGCTTTGAATGAGAGCGGTTTCGATATTATTGTGGGTTACGTCACTATGTATAATGATCATTGTTTATGTCACATTGCCTTGACGTCGAATCAATGAATCTTGTACCTTGAGGGACCAGTCCGAAGCTACTTATTTCACTAGCGATATGGCACAGATTTGGTTAAAGTAATGTTGACACAATGAAGAAGAACACTGAATAAACTTATTAATTTTTTCATGATGAAATAGTTGACATGAAATAGTTCGTTTTGTAGGTGCACCTTGCACCTAAAAACGAACTATTTCATGCCAACACTGCTTAGACCGCAGTCGAGTATAAATAGATACTGAATATAACGATACGGTCTGTAATTTGAGGCCATCGTTTCTGTCCATATACGATAGAATCCCATCGTATCGTATCGAATTTTGGGGTGTGAAATTAGATCCTTTGTACAAACCTAAATCTTTCAACCGAATTTCGAAGCCCGTTGATTGCAATCGTAGTCCCTAGCAATACTCTGGCCCCTATATCGTCTGTACAGTATATTTTAGCTGTATAGATTGTGTGTCTTCAACAAGGTGCAATTACCATAATTTTGGAGACTATAAATTCCCCATAATAGTTATCTAAGTTTCTATAACTCCAGTTACCACGATTTATGACCATTGAATCGCTTTGGGCATTCAACAGCATCGAGGTGGTACTAAAGGCCCTTATTTACGTTGACACGTTATTACTAAAATAGGTTTCAATTAGTACTAAATGCTCGAGGACTTTGGTCACCTCGTTAGGGACAAAGGCATTTATGAAAGATACTTTCGTTATAATGGCTGGCTCGGAATGTTTATACATTAAACATGCTTGTAAGCAGTAATGTCGACAGAAAAACGATTCCACATCTAGGTGGCGTTTCTTAAAAGTACGGTTAGTTTCAATTCGGGTAATGAATGTAATTTCATGATGTAGTGTCAACGCGCCGTCATAATGACCTCAATAACTTTCATCATTAGCACAGAATTTTTCTTTTCCTCCAAAATGACCGTGAATAAAACGTATGTACAACTTACCGCAACAAACTTTCGTAAGCCAAAAACATTTCTGGAATGCATAATTTTTCGGCAATTAATTCCGTGGTTACTGCATCAAATGCATTTGTCGAGGGTTCCGTCACAAATCGTGCTGTGTCTGGGTCGTCTTCAGCCGTGAGTAAAGACGCCAATTATGGTGCAATGCTAACGATCTCACTAATTGGTCCCTACGAACCTTTATCTTTATGATCGGTACCATGAACTGATGATCGTGACAAATCGTGGAACTGTTATAACTGTTCCTCTGTGGCTTCAATTGAAGGATTGAGCTATTATAGAACATCCCTATAATTGGAATCAGTTATTATTTCTTCGGTATTTAATACTTTAAAATCTTCACTATTTGGCTCGGAAACCTCTAAAATATTTATAGGTGCCACCAGTTTGCGTCTAACTTTCCAATTTATGTTATCTCCGTCCCAAATAGTGCTCTGTGCTCCCAACTGACCTACTCCTCGGATTTGTGACCTTAGATAATGGTATCTAGCAGCTTTACAGATTCAGCTGTGAGTGTGAACTAGGCCGTCTAGGAACAGACAATATGTTCTTTTAACATGTATAGGTAACAAAACAGCCATGATTGATTTTCTGAGAAGGATAATAGAAGGACGGTCGGTGAATAGAGTTTCTTTGGGAAACACCTTTGTATTGTTGTTGGTTTAGGTGTAAAATGAGGTCAGACAGGTGAGGATTATTGTGGATATTTAATACCACTAAAGATTTCCCATATCACCAAACTAGGTGTTCCTCGCGGTTTCACCCACGCTGCTCAGCACCTGTTGGTCGTAGCGTGATGTTATATAGCCTATAGCCTTCCTCAAGAAATGGACTATCCAACACTAAAAGAATTTTTCAATTCGAACCAGTACTTCCTGAGATTAGCGCGTTCAAACAAACAATCAAACTCTTCAGCTTTATAATATTAGTATAGATAAATGTTACAGCTATAGTTGAGAAACTTCAATTAAGTGTTACTTATAGACAAAACTGTCTTGAAATTACCTTTTTTATGCACTTAGGTTCAGGACGTCTCTTGATTTACCATCAGACTTGCGGTCAAGCCTATTATATAACTATAAAACAACCAAAAGTTTCCCATGGTCGTCGCCCTTGTCATAACGGTCCCAATAATTTCCATTTTTCAACACACCGGTATTTTGGCGGCAGTAGTCGAACACAATGACAGATTACACGACCATAAACAAGATAGACCTTTTGTTGGCAACAAAAATGGCTGCCGACAAAATGGAGGCACGTTACCGATACGAAATTGGCGGTAATTGACGCCTTTGTCGGCACAAGGCTGATATCCCGGAGCTTCTTAAAGTGTCATGTCATTTAATGATTGTTTAATTTTCCGAGAAATAGTTTAAAAGCGTTATGAATTTGAGAAAAAATCTAGTAATTATCATGGGGCGTGTTTTTTCTTTCTTTGTACTGTACCTACGTTTTTTACTTGCGTCAGTATTTTGAATAGGCAGAATTATTGAATTGGTTATGTATTGTAGCTTCGCCACGCGTATGATATGTAAAACTTTTTGTTTTTTTTTTTTTTTTGGTTGAAGCAGACGAGAACTTGTTTAAAGGTTTTTTTATGAATGGCAAGTCGCAGTTCAATCTAGGAAGTTATCATCTGCTTAACTGGACAAATCCTGTGGATGCCTCAAGAGTAGGGTCTCCAGTCAGGGCAAAAAACCCTACGCACAAAGCGACTACACGCTAAAGGCACCTGCTGTGGGGTACGAGCCTCGGTTTAGGGTATCAAGAAGACAGCAAAAGGACAGGCTAGATCTGAGAGTTGGTTTCTCTTTAGCTTTATGCTTATATTTGGACAGGAGCCGCGACACACGAGTTTGTGGCTCATTCTGAGTGGTATTACATTCATACGAAACTCCATTGTGTATTTAAATTCAATTTAGTTTTCCTCATTGCCTCCTTGCCTCGCTGGTGTAGTGGTCGCAATGGCAAGTGCTGAGTATAAAGTCTTGGTTTTGATTCCCGGGTTGGGCAAAGTGTTATTGGGTTTTTTATCAGGAACTTATTAGCAGCTAATGAGTATTATGCTCATTTGAGGACGATAGGCTCGCTCCTAATTAAAAATGTGGGTGTTCTATAAGGGGATTTAAATTGTGATTTCGTGGTGTTCTCTTATATACGTTTTTAAATAAAGTCACCATCACAAGTAACACGATGCACAAGTTATTAAATAAGACGTCTTTGTCTTCCGGTATCTTTATATGGCAAAGTATTTGCTTTTTGTATAACCCAAGGTTAGGTATATCTGTGCGAAATAAATTCATAGTACTTACACACTTTTTGCTATGTAGTCACCGGTTACTAGCAAATATAAATAAAAGATGGCTGCCAACATATTCTGTTAGTATGAGAAACTTTTAATATGATTGCGAAGTAAAATAAATTAATAGGGTAGTATCCAGGGTCAATGTAATTACATTCTATTTAGTCCGTCTTTTAGATTATTCAAAAATAAGGGACATCTATGTTTTTATTTGTAAATTAGAATAAAATAAAGAGAAGACAGCCCATTAAAGTTACCTGTGACGTCACGCGTTGCTGCATTTTTTCGCAACGAGTGACGTCACAGGTAACGTTAATGGGCTCAAACTCAAACTCAAACTCAAATCATTTATTTCAATTAGACCATTACAGGCACTTTTGAATGTCATAAAAACAAGAACAAAAAAAATGAGGCTGCTACAGTCCCAGTCACAAGACATAATAACTTGTGAAAGTACTGTAGTTGCCCATTCCAAAGCGTAGATCTCTATGGAGAAGAATGGGCAAGAAACTCCATGGACACTCTTTTAAATCATAATGTTTTATAAAATTATGGATACATCATTCATGTTGAGATTATTCATAATGTGAGAACGATGTAGAAAAACGAGCACATTTAGAGCGTCCAGAGTAAAAGCAATAATTATCACGAGTTTAAAAGAAGAATTAAAACAAACCGTGGTAGCTAAGAGATGACCAGTCCCAACCGACAGCGCCCGTTCACGAACATGACGTATGGATCAGCCCCATTCAGCTCGACCATTTTGAAGGGAGCTAAATGACCCGACACACCCGCCACCATCAGCGAGACATTTAAGTGAGCATGACAATCTCTCAACCACCAGGGCAACCGTCGAGTCAATAAAATTACATAGAACTCACACATGGGCATTACAATTATACAATATTAGGAAATTGAGTCTATACAATGCAATGATAGTATTACAATCTTCTTCAGCTGCCACAATAACTTCAGATGCTGATTAATGATAGTTAGTTTGCCCCTATGGTTGTGGAGCAGGACCGGCATTGAGCCAAGCATTTATATCATTAATGTAATCCCCCAACTTATAGTATGCTTGCCTACATAGTGTGCGTTTAATACAAGATTTAAACTTCGATTCATTCAGTTGTAGGATGTGTGGAGGTATTTTATTGTAACATTTTAAACAGTACCCCATAAAAGTGGAGTCTACCTTAGCTAGCCTAAAACCTGGCTGAACCAGTTGGTCCCTATTTCTAGTATTATAGTGATGTCTGTCACCTCTTTTACTAAATAGATGCAGATTTTTCCTAACGTACATGATGTTTTCATAGATGTATTGACAAGGTACTGTCATGATGTTAATTTTTTTAAACAGTTCTCTTAGAGAATCGCGCCTACGCAGATTGTACATGGCTCTGATGGCTCTTTTCTGCAGAATAAATATAGACTCAATGTCTGCAGCCCGCCCCCAAAGTAAAATACCGTATGACATTATACTATGAAAATAACTAAAATAGACTAGTCGCGCGGTATCTACATCAGTAAATTGACGGATTTTTCTTACGGCATATGCAGCTGAACTCAACCGTCCTGCAAGAGATGTTAAATGAGGACCCCATTGTAGCCTTGAGTCGAGTGTGATTCCCAAGAAAACAGTTTTATTGACGAATTCTAGTTTCTCTTGATTTAATACTATGTCACAATCACTACTTTTGACGTTTGGTAGAGCGAATCTTATGCATTTCGTTTTTTTCCCATTCAATACTAAGTTATTAGCAGTAAACCAATTATGGACCTGCAATAGGGCGTTATTTAGGTCGTCAAGATTCGTGGCACGTCTATTTACCTTAAATATTAAAGAAGTGTCGTCAGCAAACAACACCATTTGTGGTTGATTTTCAAATAAATGGGGTAGATCATTAATATATACTAAAAAGAGGAAAGGACCCAATATAGAACCTTGTGGTACACCCATTTTAACTTTTAAACCCATTGAATTAACGCCATTAATTTGAACTTGTTGCTGCCTATCATTTAAATACGATTTTACTAAACTGAGCGCAAGTTTATCTAAACCGTAATGCTCAAGTTTTAAAAGCAGGGTTTCATGATTAACGCAATCAAATGCCTTCGTAAGGTCACAGAAGATTCCTATTGCATCTTGTGCCTCTTCCCACGCAGTAAATATATGTTTCATTAAGGTGACACCGGCGTCAGTCGTACAACGTCCTTTGGTGAAACCATACTGCTTTTCATGTAAGATTTTATTGGTGTTAAAATGGTTGAGCAATTGATTAAGCATTATCTTTTCAAACACCTTGCTGAGAACTGGCAAAACGGATACGGGCCTATAGTTGTTAGTGTCTTTACTGTCCCCGGATTTAAAAAGCGGTATTACCTTGCTGTATTTCATTAGATCCGGGAAAACCCCTTGATCCACGCACAAATTAAATATTAAGGCTAAATATGGTGCTATAGTCTCAATAATGGCGAGACAAGCTTTGATGGACATACCCCAAAGATCTTCGGTTAATTTGACCTTGATTTGCTTAAAAGCTTTAATAACTGATAAGGGGTTTATATGCTTAAATTCAAATTGAATCGGGCAGGCTGGAACGTTAGCCTTTAATAAATCCTTAGATAGCAAGGGCGAGGAATGTAAGGTCTCTGTAGTCTTATGTGGGATATTGGTAAAGAAATTCACAAATTCCTGAGCAATGTCATTATTATTGCTCACGAGGCCACGTGAGGTTTCTAACGTAAAATCATTTCTTGGTTTTTTATTTCTATTTGTTTCATTGTTGATTATTTTCCAAACCGTTTTTATTTTATCATCGGCTGATTTAATTTTGTTGCTAATGAATAAAGATTTGGCAACTTTACAAGTGTTTTTAAAAATTTTGGAATAAGTGGCGACATATTCATTAAAAGTTTTTGTGTTGATGTAAGGCTTAAGGCCATACAGCTCAAACAATCGTTCCCTACTTTTCCTAATACCTTGTGTAGCCCAATCACTGAAAATAAACTTTTGGCAAATAGTTTTTGTTTTTATTTTTAAAGTATTATTGAACTCGGTGTGCACTACTGAAAAGAATTCATCATACCATTTATTTACATCGTTTATATGGCCCGGAAAACTCAACTTGCTAATTAAATTATTATTAAATGTATCTAAATTACTGGCTGCCATTTGTCTAGTCTGTATTTGAATTTTTTGAATTTTTATGTTGGACGCGAAAGTAACGTACTGGCCGCTATGATCTGAAGGAAGGTAATTAACAATGAATTTATCTAAATAGTCGCAGCAACAAAATACATTATCAATACACGTAGCGGTGTTTGTGGTAATTCGGGTTGGTTCTGAAAACACATTTGACAAATTAAACGATTTAAAGAGACTTAAAAATCTACTGCTATTTGCGTTTTCCTCTAAGATATTGACATTAAAGTCACCACAGATAATTATTGGTTTATTACCAGTTACAAGTTTTGCTAAAGCATCTTCCAGTACTGCTTCAAAAATAGTGTAATTTAGATAATTTGGAGGTCTATAAACGCACACTATTACATGCTCATCCAGCTCAACACAAGACAATTCAATGCTATTTTCAACCGAAAGATCAACTATATCATTACGAGACTTATATTTAATACAATTTTTAACTAAGATTAGTGAACCCCCACGCAACTTAGATTTCCGGTTAAAGCAACTACCTACTCTATAATTTTCATAATTAATTAGCATTTCATAGTCTTTTAACCAATGTTCGGTGAAACAAACAATTTCAAACATTGTTTGTTCTAAAAACAACTCAATTTCCAGTAACTTTGAAGAAAAACCTTGAATGTTTTGATGGAATAAGTTCAAGGAATTCTGCTTAGCCCCTTTTACACAGTTAACTATTTGGGAGCAAGAAGATACCTTGTTGTTGTCTGGTATAACATTGAAATTATTAGTATCTTCTGTTGTCTTACTAACTAGTTTAAATGAGCCGGAGTGAGCCCCAAGACTCCCCCGCCTTCCTTGTAAAAAGGTAAATTAGTAGTATTACTAAAAGTAGCAGTGTTAATAATAAAACTAAACTTAGACATACCAACTATGTCTGAGTTAATACTAAAAGCTAATAGCCTAGCTATTTTGTGTCTACATCTAATAGGTAGATACACCATACCCCGAGTCGACTTAATTTTATCTACAAAACTGTTGACATCAAAGTATACAAGTTTGTCACAATAGTGACTTACTAAAAAGTGAACATGTTTATTAAGCATATGTATATAATTGTTTTTTCCATAACCTACATTTTTACAATATGGAAATGCACACAATATGATTTTACTGCATTCTAACTTTAACAATTCTGTCACACAGTCAGTGATGTCTTCCTTTTTAAGCTTTGAGCTATTACCAACACAAATAGTTATTGTAGTATTAGGACAATAAACATTCTTTGTTACCGATGCCATTACCTGTTTGTAGGTTGACCCTGGCACACAATAATTTTGGGTACAATAATCCAGGTTATTACTGATTAATTTACCTAACCCTCTACCCATACTATCAGAGAACATTACTGAATTATAACAATCATGATTATTATTGGTTGATACTAAACTACTTATAGGCTGTACTATTTGAAAATTATTAAGGGTAATGTTAGATTTAGTGTCTTGGATCAAGATACAGTCTTGAGCAGTCACAGCTTGGGACGGGTCCTCCGTTGCCTCAGGCTGGAGAGCATCTAGGCTGGGTTCACTCTGACAAGTACACTGACTGTTGCTGAGAGTCAGCAAGTCAACTTTGTCTACCAGTTCGTTAGTAGCAAGTATATGCTCCTTAATTTGGTTTTTCGAACTTTCATATTTACTATATAGGGACTTAAGTGTGTTATTCAGACCCTCTATTTCAGATTGTAGTCGTTGAGTATCTATTTCATAAATATTTATACTATCTTCCAGTTTAATTTGATAGTTTTTTAATTTATTGACAAGAGAAACACGTTCTTTCCTTAGTTGAATATTTTTGGAATAGTGTTTTTGTTGCTTCTTGTATTTATTACATTTTTTAATAATTTTATTTAATCTTGCGTACTTTTTTATTTATACTACTGTACTACTACTGTACTTTTTGGCTATAATATCTTCTCTTTATTTTATTCTATTTTTTTATTATTGTTTTTGGAAACTAGCCTATTGTAGAAGGGTTATGCAGTAGTTAACCATCGCATTTAGACCGTTGTTTTAAAATCTTTTGTAATTGGACTGAGCCCATTGCCTCCAAGTGGGCACTATAAGGCTCCGTAGCTTCAAAGACGCGTTGGTTTTCCACTGGGGGGCCTACCAAGGCTACCGCTTGCCGGGGTTGCTGGTAGTTCGAAAGAGATACTTACTGCGGCATCGGAACATAAAGGACAATAGAAGGAACATGGGTTGGTTTTAGTCAGTACAAGTCTGACACTCCCCCCTGCTCCGCCCAGACCGGGAGAAGTTATTTGATGATTTCCCACCCCAAAAAAAGACTGAGAAATTTCTGATGGAAAAACCGAAAAACCCAATTACACTTTGCCAGACCTGGCAGTCAGCTCAGCAGTTTTGCTTGTGACCACTAAACCATATTATTATTATATTAATTAATTAATTAACAAGCAATTAAAAATTATGTCGTAAAAGACTGTCGGTTTTATCAAATAATTCTATTTATAAGAAGCCGTTTCAAGGCCCATATGTGGACTGTTCCTTCTGATAATACCGACAATTACTATAACAGCCGTTTAGTATTAATTTAATTTGTTTAAATTAACTCAATATGTCTACCAAATGATAGGGATTTTTTTTGTGTCTGTCTAAATTGCTATGCTCTTGGGTGGTCGTTGGCTATGGTCAAATAGTTGGTGTTTTAGGGTTCTGTATCTCAAAAGAAAAACGGGACGCTTATAGGTGGATGATTTTTATGTAGTAAAGAGGAAACGGGCCGCATCCTTCATGTTTCGAATAAGGACTACTAAAAATGTAATTTTCAAGGCTGTGTATGACCCTGCCGGGGTTGCGGGTTGTTCGAAAGAGATACCGCGGTCCCGGAACGTAAAGATCAATAGAAGGAAGATGGGTGGGTTTTAGTTAGAAAAAGTCTGACACTCCCCCCCGTTCCGCCCAGACCTAATTAATGTAGTTAAACTTGAATTTTAATAATAATAATGTCTAAGTCGTATATATTTTCTATTGTATTAAGTAAATTGTAATTGTGGGTACTACCTAAAATAAATGAATTTTATTTATAAGATCACTTTGTTGTTCGTCTGTCTGTCTGTCTGTTTTATCTCTGGAATGCATCGAAATTAAACCCATATACTCAAGTCTGTGGTCCCTTAGAATTGTGGAAAAACGTATCTCTAAATCTTCGCAGTGAAAAGATATGGTCGTTCATCGTAAATTTGTATGGAACCCTTGGTATCCAAATCCGACTCGCACTTGACCGATTTTTAGATCAAATTACTTAACCTTTGAGTTATGTCATGAATTATGATGAAATCAACATAGAAGTTTTTTTTCTTAAATTTTTGTACACGACCTTGTAAACTCGGCGAATGCCGCGCAAGGTAAGTCATAATAATGTCTTTTAAATTGGTATACTTCTAAACTATTTGTACAACTTAATCAAATCTATTATTTTTTAATTATATTATTTTTCAACAAAATTAAATACCAAACTAATGGTTTAAAGGTTATTCAACCAAGACAGTATGAAGCAACCTCACGTAAGATTATGACTAAACTATTTAACGGATTTTAATGCAGTTTTAAGGAATATATAGAGTGATTCAAATGAAGCAGATTATTGTTAAATATCTTAGTCTACGTGGGTCCAATCGAATACATGGAGCGACTGATTACTTGAACTTCAACTTAGTTTGTCCTGGTTAAAACGATACCGCTTAGTAAGACTGGTTGTCGGGCTTTCGGGCCTCTGTCTTCGTCTTCTTGAAATATTGTCTTCGACTGTCCAAGATATGCATTGGACAACTAACGTGCTTTCCGGAAACTGGATTTGGCACCCATCCACAAACCAACCTATGCAACCGCAGCATAACCCAAAGATCGACTCGAGCTAATTTTAATTTTGCTTCATCCACTGTATAAAATAAAGATGGCGCGTTTCTTTATTTCTTTATGTTCTATCAACCTAGTTCAAACGCAGTATACAGGACACAGTCCCCAATATTCGGCACAACTAACAGCAATTTTCCATCCTTCCGCATGATAGCCCTATTCAATTAACCAGTCTATATCGGGCCGTTTTGTAATTATTTTCAATTAATATCGTTCATTGACGTAGTGTGGTCACCATGCAATTGAACTAAGCCGCGCGCAGTTTTGATGATATTTTCAAAGCTATGTTTTAATTAGTGTAGTTCTGCCCTTAGAACAATGTCCTCTGAGGTTTATAATTGGTAGAGACGCCTAGTTTTAATTATGTTTCAAGCTACACTGGCGGACAAAATCGATGGGTCGTTAATCAGGTACTGGCCAGGTTGGCAAGTGATATATCTGAGCTCCACAACTCAGTTACTAACCGGGTAATACGATCATCATCATCATCATTTTCCTGCTCTCCTCCCATTCTATTTGCGGTCGGCGCAACACGTTTTCTTCTTCCATTCCCCCTATCAGGCGTCGCGTCATCATTTACTCCTTTCTCCTTCATATCATTCCTTACTAAAACAGTGATGGATTGGAATGTTGATGGACGGAGAGCGAGAGGAAGGCTAAAGAAAAGATGGATGGATTGTGTAAGGAATGATATGAAGAAGAAAGGACTAAAGGATACCGTGACGTCTAATAGGGGAGAATGGAAGAAGAAAACGTGTTGCGCCGACCCCAAATACAATGAGACAAGGGCAGGAAAATGATGACACACATGGTATCCTCTATCAGTAAACATAATCGCTTACGTGCCACGTTTCACGTGCTTTTTGGCAACCACAGCTGCTAAAAAATAACCATGGTTGCACAAAACGCAATCGCTAGATTGTTTCGTTTTAGAAAACAATGTCGACAAAAGCTTTTTTAAAAACGAAATGAAGTTAGTCAATGAATTTATCAGCTCACTGGCTTTCCCTTAATCAAATCCGGTGTTCTTTTTAATTAATAAAACACGGTATTTGAAGAATTTATTATTTATAAAACAAATAAAGCATATTCGTATAAGAAAATATCTATAATATTCAATCTACCTTCCTTACAAACATCGATAGCAAAACAGCAAAACATGGAACAACAACTGGCGCCAGAAAAAATGGACTACGATTCGTTACATTTTTGCACTAACCCTACTTTCCACGAAGTCCAAACAAATGAAACAGAATGCACTAATTATTGTTCCAATTTTAAATACTAGTTTAAATAGCTATTGAGGGACACTGTTGTCACAGTATCGAGATATCCAGTAAACCAAATAAGCCTTTTTGGTGAAATCAAACGTGGGCGTTTGGTTTGTGCCATAAACGTATTGCTTTGTTGTAGTAACCTGAAGCTTTGCATATATGTATATGCCAATTCAAAGTAAAATACATATAATAAACCGGAACGTAAAGGGCAATAGAAGGAACATGGGTGAGTTTTAATCAGTGCAAGTCCGATATATTACTTGCCCCGCTGGGCGGAGCGGGGGCTATTATTTGATGACTCCCCATCCGCACAAAAGCTAAAACCTGTATTTTACTGAACGAGAAACCTTAACAGAGTGATTCCAATGATTGGTTCCAAGTTGAAATACTGTATGTTAATTAATACAAATGTCTACTGCGCTATTGTCGCGTAGCGTATGTGCGTGCAACATGGCACTACTCGTGGAGTGTGGACTGTGGTACTTATACACAGCTGTCATCGTTGTACTCGATACCGGCGTGTTCTGTAATTACATACGTAGTACTTATGTCACGCTATTAGCCAGTAACTGTTCTTCATTGTGTTAGGCTCGGTTCTTTGTTAGTGGAACTACGTGACATCACGCCTGTAGACCCTGAGGGGTAAGCAGAGGTGTACCTTATTTCTTCAGCTACCCTACTATGACCTCTTAAAGCAATTCTTATTCCACTGAGGGAAAGAGACAGAGCTATACAGGGTGTCTAGCACCATCTCTTTCCCTCAGTGGAATAAGAATTGCTATAAGATGTCATAGTAGCCCTTTTTTTTTTTTTTTCGGGTGGGAAATCATCCAATGACTTCCCCCGCTCTGGGTGGAGCGGGGGGGCATGTCAGACTTGTACTGACTAAAACCCACCCATGTTTCTTCTATTGCCCTTTACGTTCCGAGGCCGCGGTATCTCTTTCGAACAACCCGCTACCCCGGCAGTCATAGTAGCCCTTCTGTTATGGTTTTAAGAACCATGTCATACGGGCGAAGCTGTTGCGTTCAACAGGGCAATAATCTAGAATCCGTGGCTGCAAACTAAGAAATTTCTGAAAGAATAACCTAGCAACACTGCTCAGCCTGGAAATCATCAGGACCTCATGCTCACCAACGTGGCAGTCGGTTCGGAACCCTAAAGGTTCAAACCTTAAAAGGAAAAACAGAACCCATACAGAATCACTTTGTTGTCCGTCTGTCTGTCTGTCAAGACCCTTTATAACAGGAACTCATGGAGGTATCGAGTTGAAATTAAAACCATACACTCAAGTTTTAAGTCCCTTGGAGCTGTATAATAATCAATACTATCCTACGCAGTCAATATGGCTGTTTATGTAGCAAGACGAAAACCTCGGTGTGTGAGCCCGACTCGCACTTAGCTAGGCTTTATCCTTACTAATATTATAAAAGCGAAAGTGAGTTTGTTTGTTACCTCTTCACGCCACGCGCCGAACCGATGTTGATGAATTTTATTATGGTAGTTTTAGTATGAGATAGTTGGAACCCTGGAGGCGAACATAGGCAATTTTTCTCAAATAAAAGTTAGAAATAAGGGAGAAAGAGGGAAGAAAAGGGAAAACTTGCTATTACAATAAACCAGGCGCAAAGGCAAAAACAGTGCAGTTAGCAGTACCTGCAAACCAGGAAAGGGGAACCGTGTTTCCTCGAATTTAACACGAGCGAAGCCGCGGGCAAAAGCTAGTTCTTATAAAAAAAAAGATTCTATTACCAATATTTGGTTGACATGTAGCTTAAATAATGAGTATTTAATAAGTCTTATGTTAAACAACAACAGAGTATTTATAATAGAACTGTGAGTAATTGCAATACACTGGTTACACATGCTTATGTTATCAGTATACAAGTATCACTCGGAAGCTGGCTGGCTGTATGTACATGAGAACATGTACATGGGCTTAATGACTGATACGATTATCGGCATCGGGATCCGGGATATGTAGCTTCGTATGTATTATCGTGACTGGGTTGATTTCATTGGTGATGTGACGACTGTATGTTAAACATTTTGTACCAGTTATGATTATGTTACAAATAACTGCATTACTTGACTTTTACTCACAATTTTTTTTTAAAGGTTAGTCTTCAGGGTCCCAAGTATCGTATCTCTGTACCAAAATTCATCAAAATCGGTTTAGCCATTAAGACGTAACAAATAAACGAACAAACACACTTTCGCTTTTATATAATGTTAGTAAGGATAAAACAAATAAATGACTTAATTATTTGGGGATATTATTTCGAATGTTCAGTTCTTAGGTTAGGTAATTATTTTGATGTACATTTTTCTAACTTAGCACGTTATTGCGTAATATTTATGATTCAGTAACAATAAATCAAAGAAATCTATTCCTTTACTCATTTACATAACATATTTTAAAAGTCAACATAACAACTTCCTTTACTCATTTACATAACATATTAAAAGTCAACATAACAACTTCACTGTTGGGCATCATACTCCAACACATGCCATGGTTCGAACCTACAGCCTATAACATGATAAATCGGAGCAGCCGCTGAGCCACCACTGCTCCTAAAATTGGCGCTTTGCCAAATATTCTGTCAGCGAGTACTGCAATAAACACTAGATAAAACTCACTCGCCCATCCTTCCACCGTCAATAAAACTAGTACTATTATAAACTACTTAACTATTATAAAGATGTTTTGTTTGTTTGTACTGAATAGGTTGCGCATCTTTATTTAGCCACACTAGAAGTTTCTCCTGTATTCCTGTCAGAGCTTTTACAAACATTTAAACTCACTTACACAAAAAGCAACCGAAACAAATACCTATAGGTCACACAAATATTTGTTCCGTGCGGTGATGATGCGAACCTGCGACACAGCAGCGCAGCAGACGTCCACTCAGCCACTGCGCCAACCATGTCGTCGAAATTTTTCACTAATAGAAAGCTATATTATCAGGAGTCACATACAGACATAGTCTATATAACATCACCCTTTTTTTTGTAGTGGGAAATCATCAAATAACTTCCCCGCTCTGGGAGGAGCGGGGGGAGTGACAGACTTTTACTGACTAAAACCCACCCATGTTCCTTCTATTGCCCTTTGCGTTTCGGGGCCGCGGTATCTCTTTCGAACATCCCAACTCCGAATAACATCACCCTACGATAATTAGGCGCTAAGCAGCGGGTGAAACCGCTAAACACAGATAGTTAATAATATTCACAGTGCAATGTCCTACGATAATATGGTGTTTATACTGTGGTTTTAATAAAATTAACCGCAGACGTCCGTTCGTGTCGATAATGGCCGCCATAGAATGTTTTCATATCGAGCGGCTAATTGTAGCATGAGTGTCTGTATCAGAGGGCTGCATGGCTATTTAATTATTTTTTACAACTTCGCCGGCATGATATAAAAAAAAGTATCCTATGTGTTATTCCAGGCTAATATCTACCTCTGTACCAAGATCCGTTCAGCCGTTTTGACGTGAAAGAGTAACAAACATCCATCCTCACAAACATTCGCATTTATAATATTAGTAGGAAGTAGGATTCTAGTTTAGGGTCTTATATCTATGCATTTGTAGTCATGGATTGCATGTATCATGGGCTTAGTAGTCGGACAAGCCAATAACAGGTTCGGTAGTGTTTTTTGGGGTTCTTAGGAGTGACAGAGTTTCAAATCTTACACTTCAACAATAAGGGACATAGCCAAACCATGTTTCATATTGTTGGAGTGTCAGGAGCACCCTATTCGTGCCTGATATCCACTTTTGAAGCCCTGTGGACATCTTGCTTTATTACTAAAACTTTACCCCGCTTGTTTGAAGAGGTTTTATTTTTATTCTAATATGTTTTGATGATGAAACTGTTGTTCCATGCAAAAGTATTGCAGCTCTTTCTAAAAAAACTGATGTTTCACGTAAACTATTAGGTTTTGATGCTCTCTGTAAATAAAATAATCAGTAGTGCAGTATCTTTTGGTAAAAAGTCTTACTACACAAATACTGGATTCAAAAGTATGTCAAAGGCGATCCCCAAAAATACTTGCTTAAAAGTCCATAACCAGAACAACCTTATAATCAAAGAAAACAAAACTAAACAAGTATTCCTCTCATAAACACTAAAATTCAAACAATCTTCATTCCTCCGTAATTTGTTAGTAAAGTAACAAGTTTATCGCGATAACACAAGTTTCAGACTTATTATTCATCAAAGTTGGGCGTTGTTTATCATGATAATGCAGGTGCAAAGTTGCTCTGAACTTAGAACAGGTGGTGCAAATCGGAGTAATGCAATAGGGAACTACGAAGTAATCCAATTTGTTGACAAGCAAGGAAAATGTTTGATGGTGGAGGTGGAGGTATGAGATGCTTTAGCTTTTCACCAGAATATGTTGAAGTCAGCTTCCAGTCTAATCAGATGTTTAAAATCAAAATCAAAATATTTTTATTTCACATGGGCACTTATAAAACGTCGTGAAAAGGTGCACGGTTCGAGTTGGTCGTTTCCTATGGAGAAGAACCGGCAAGAAACTCCATAGGTATCTACTCTTTAAAAATCATTTAGTGTAACAATGTTGTTGTTACAGCGTTAGTACTTAAGTATGAGAGGACAGTGTAGGTACGTCAATAAGTCAATGCTTACTTTACAAAACGTATAATGCCAGCTGAATTCCAGTTGTTTACATGGACCGATTGCCTATCTGCTCTCGCGACGGTCCAATTAGTACTGGGTGATACCATACCTCTTGGGAAGATTGATTGTTAGACTTTCGGGACCTTGACATCTGTAACGACAGTCTAATTTCTAGAAATGACAACTGCCATCATCAGCTTAGTATGCTTTTCGAGACACAGAGAAATCTTGGCAGGCGTGGAAAACCAATAGAGCCACATGATGATTCCCGGCTAATGTAGGCGCGGGTCTGTAGATTGGGAGCAATGGGTGGCTCACTGTCTGTCCGTCTAGTGATGACAGGCCGCGTTGACGGCGCGTTCGAGTTCCATGCGCGCCTCAAAGAGATGTCAACAAAGCAGACCAGCAATGGACAACGTCAGGATCTCTTTAATGATGTCCCATCCGAAAAAAAGTTTGAGGATAAGTAGATGGTAATTTTGACTCAAAGACACCTGGACCGATTTACAAATTTTCATATCAACTTTATTTATATTAGTTAGGTAGTTGTAGACTAGTTATCGTCTATAACGTATATTTTTCTCTATGTCTATATGGATAATCTGATAATCCGATAAAAAAATATGTGATATATCATTATACCATAACTAAAAATTCTGAAATAAAAAAACTTTTTGCAAAAAATAAAACCGATTTCCAAAAAAAAAACTAAAAAGAGGAAAATAACTTTAGGTGCTTCTGAAAGTTGGTGGCAAAAAAGTCAACGAAACCGCAAGTGATGTTATTTTCCTTATTTTTTGTTTTTTTTTATACTTATCGCAGTTCAGATCAATAACCCAGTAGTTCTATTATTATCTCTACAATAAACATGGCCGTATGACCAACAACCCGACTGCAGTCCACCAATAAATCCATTGATTTCTATCGAAATAGAGCTAAAACGTCACCGCATCATACTTCGACACCTGTCATTAAAAACCCTGACTACCCACATAGGATAATTTCAATGAATAAATCAATAGTGTCGTGTTGAAGGCAGGTTTTCCCTAAGGGCGATAAACTTGTTTTACGTGTGTGGTACAATCTGTGTTATTACTTCGTTAAATGTTGTATTGTTTGGAAAATGAGATTGTTTTCATCTGTTTGTGGGCTGGTGTTTATGTGAGAAGGTTGAATGTTGTGGGTTTTAAGAAAATATGGACCTTTTGTTTGAAAAGCTAGTACATCTTCTTAATGATAATTGTCAGCTTGAGACGGTTGGTGTTTTAGATACAGTGTAAGACCATAGATGATGGTACGGTTGGCGTAGTGACTGAGTGATCGACTGCTGCGTTGCATGTCGCGGATTCGATCCTCGCACGGAACTAATATTTGTATGACCTACAGGAAGTTGTTTCGGGTCTGGCTGTTTGTGTATGTGAGAACTATTTAGGTCAACCTGTCTTGAGCAAACGTGTTGATCAAGGTTCATGCTTTCTCTCTGTGTGGCAAGAGACCTTTGTCCTGCTTTGGGATAGTAATGGGTAGCATAGTATATTGTATTAGGTTGGAATGTAAGTAACTAAGAAAAGGACTACAAAACAAGACGTAGGTATATACGTATAACTTGACAAGACGAGACAAACAACAAGACAGTGAGAGACTCTTATATATAAGTTAACAAGGTTAATAAACTGTTATGTTCGTATGTTTCAGGCAGTTATACTAAAAATGTTGATGATCCAATTTTCAATCGTAAAACTCTAAATATTCTTATCTATCATCGAAGATGGACGCTTTTATAACAGATGACGTTGAAATTCTAGATCAATGACACATGTGAGTGCTAAAATAAGTGTTTTTTTAATAGATCCGTTGAGGAGATTTTTAGATGTTGGATTTGGATTCATGACGCATTTTGTGGTCAGGCGTGCATTAATGTTCTAGAATATTTAAATATTTATAGTCATCCCTAATCCTGTCCTACTGTAAAAAATACATATTGTGATATGTGTTTTGTAATATTATTATGTATTAGTAGCTTCCGCCCGCGACTTCGTCCGCGTGGCGTAGTTACTGTGGCGTAACTTTAAACCGCGGAGATCAAAAAAAAATTTAATAAGCCTATGTTCGTCTCCAGGGTCCTAACTGTCTCTGTACCAAAATTCATCAAAATTGGTTATGCGTGAAGACGTAACATAAGTAAGGATAATCTTTTTTTTATTTTAATTCAAAAATTATATTCCAGTTTTTTATTCCACACATGTATCTATATGGACTGGATTCCAAAATAAATGAATTTAATAAATGCTTCTTCTGTGAGACTTTTAATACTATTCTTTATCGTGTGGCTACGTTCCGTACCTAACCTGCTGGCAGACTTTTTCTGCCGCCCATGGGGCTCTGACTTGCCGTCAAGAAATATCTCTCTGACATTCTGTTTCGAAATAAGGTCTGAAGTACATGGTTTTATCAAACTAGGCAAACTTTTCCCCGATCTCGTCGGTGTTCAATTTAAAATTGGAACGCCAAAATCAGTGGCTCGATCATGACGTCACAGACTCCATAGCCAATCATTCGGTCGGTATACTAAATATGGCGTCCCTTCAAAAGACTCCCCCTTTTCAAAGACAATGTGAGGTCATAGGGAGAATATTGCTGTAATCACACTTTGTGGATATATCGTGAATACAGTATGAAAGCTAATAGCACCTACCCAAGTTTTAATCATACTAGTTGATCCCTCTGTAATGCTTGATGTAATGATAGGCGACGATAGTTGGCCATCTATGTATAAGACAAAATTCTAAAACAGGCATTGGTGAAGCCTGGTGTTGATCAAGGTTATTTTAACTCCATATGTAACTATGTAATCAAATCTTAGAAATTAAATTTGAACCACTTCTCGGATTTCGGTTGAGCTATTTTTTTTGCGTTCATGTTTAGTTTAGGTGACAATGCATGCCACACCAACACTAGGCTAGCACGTCATTCTAATTATCCAATTATAAAAAAGTAAGGTCTCTTTGTGTTCATTTTTTGGAATAACTGACTCTAAACAAAACATTGAAATTGTAAAATCAAAATGACATTGACTATGAACTAAGGTTACTATCATAAGAGTGTATACCTTTTTTTAGTTTGTCGTTTGAAGTCATCAAAGTATTTTCTCCCACTCTGGGCGGAGCGGGAGTTTAAGATTTTTAGTGACTAAAACCCATCCATGTTCCTTCTTTTGTCCCTTGTGATCTGGAGCTGCGGTGTCTCTTGCGCCTCTTACGAAAGCATGTTTTTAACCTTCATATTAATTGCAGTTTCAATCTCATAATAAGTACCTAAAATATCCACCAAATCTTAAATATAGGGTAAGAAAAAGACTAAAGCAGTCTTGGCAATGTAATCTTTTGGGCTGATGTAAATGTTCACGCTCGACAAAATCGTACCTTATACAGTTTCAGCGAAGGCTTCTCATTTGACTCGTGAAATTAACATACGCTGTACGGAATCAATGTTGTAATAGGATTCGAAGTCAAAGGGTTTCTTGTGGTTTATATCTTTCAGAGAGATATTTGTTCTTATGAGACAATCCTGTGTTGATAGATGTACGATTAATACATGTCTAATATATAAAATTCTCGTGTCACAGTTTTCGTTCCCATACTCCTCCAAAACGGCTGGACCGATTTGAACGAAATTTTGTGTACATATCGGGTAGGTCTGAGAATCGGCCAACATCTATTTTTCATACCCCTAAGTGAGCAGCGGGTGAAACCGCTGGGCACAGCTAGTTTTCTTATAAACACGTTGCTCCACACTAGAAATTTATTTTGTATCGTGAGTGCGTTTACAAACACATAAACTCACATTCACAAACAGCCAGTCTATCTGTAACTATCTGTAAGTGTAAGGATGTTCCTTTCTTCGGAGACCTCACTACCGTTAGCTGGGACCTTGTTCTCGATACTGTTACGCAAATATTCAAAACTACCTGTTCCGCGCGGTTTCACCCGCGCTGCTCAGCACCTGTTGGTCGTAGCGTGATGTTATATAGCCTATAGCCTTCCTCAAGAAATGGACTATCCAACACTAAAAGAATTTTTCAATTCCAACCAGTAGTCCCTGAGATTAACAAACAAACAAACTCTTCAGCTTTATAATATTAGTATAGATGTGAAAAGCAATGAAGAAAGCAAATAAACGATATCTACGCATAAAGAGTTACCAGTACCATGAATTCATTGCGCATGATCATAGACACAGAGTTCTATGGAACTCGGTTTCTGGTATGCCATACCTAAACGGTCAAAACGTGTGGAGTTTAAATGGTGTGGTTTTAAACCAAGATGGAAGTAGTCTAGAGTAAATTCATAGTAACATTTTGCTAGCCCCTTCCACATCATACTAATGTATCTGATACTTAAGATGGTAGGCGACCTCCTCACTGTACCCACTTTACCCATAAACACCACATTTAGCTGGGGCTCCGTAATTGCAGTATGATGTTACTATTTATTCACAGGTGGCCCTTTGCCCTTCCCCTGGAACCCATTACTCCTTAGTTGCCTTTTACGATACCCATGGGGAGACGCGGGCCGACCATTGCTGGATTGATGGGCTTATTGCAGGCAACGGTCAACATTAAATATACATTAATTTATTAGGAAGACTGCGTTATTACGTCTTTGTTTTTGTTTAAGGTTCTCACGTTTTAATTTAAAATCTTTCTTTGTTAGATGCTGCGGGAAAATCTTTAAGCGTTTTCATTTGATGAGTTAAAGTTCATTGTCATAAGTTACGTGTGACGTCATCATCATCATCGTAACTTTAATGGGCTATATCTTTGTCATTATTGGTCTCATTTACAAATAAAAAAATACGTGTAAAATCTAAAATACGGAACTAAATAGAATGAAATTATTTTGACCCTGCAAACTACCCTATTATAATTCGAAGAATAATTACTGGAAATCAACTTAAGATGTTTGAATTTCGATATTCAGTTAAATTGTCATTATCTAAGTTATGGAGGTCTGATAGGCAGTCGCTCCATATAAAATTCTGATAGCCTCCGCTAGGTTAGAAAGGCTAGGCAGATGTTAAATAACTTAAATTATGTCACTTAAGAGATCGATGATAAGAGCGACGCCTTGTAGATTCCAAGATGTTGTTAACTTTTATCTCATTTTACGTTTTGTTGAGTAAAGTACAATTTATTGTCGGGCCTACGCGCTGTCCTACCATAACTTAAATATTTTTGTTATTTATACTCAGTAGGCCTCTCATTGCATAAGTTTCAATAAGCAAATATTTCATTTTATGACTTTAAATATTAACATCGCCAACACTACTAAAGGTATTTGTTTAGGGGCCGAATGTATGTAAATGTTATTTGTCTATGTAATAACTACTGCCACAGTAAAGTCCAAGGCCGCGATTTCGGACGCCTTTTGACAATATTCGACAATATATTTATTTATGTACACATAATATACTTTTGGAGGAGCTCGTGACTAAATAATAGCAGCCGCTCGGGTCGATCTTTAGGTTAAGCCGCGCTTGCCTAGGTTGGTCTGTGAATGGGTGACCACCCGTTACATACCGAGTTTCCTCCGTGCCTCGGAAAGCACGTTAAGCCTTTGGTCCTAGCTGTCATTTGTAGATCTTTGACAGTTGTTACAGGTAGTCAGTGTTTCGAAAGTCTGACAACTAGTAAGTCTTAACAAGGGGTATCGCATTACCCAGTACTAACTGGGTTGTGGAGGTCAGATAGGCGACTGCCTATCTATAGACTGGAAGCCGACCCCAACATAGTTAGGAAAAGGCTAGGCTAGATGACACACAAAATGCTTGCATACTTAAATTACACTAAGTCAGAAGAGCACAAATGTACTGCTTATTTAACTAGGAATTTCTTTCAGCAGACCTACGAGAGGAAAGTTGGATGAGATTTGTAAACACAGTGTGAAGAAAAGACAGAACAGGCAAAATTAATAAATTGTCACTTAAAATAGAAATATCTTATACATACAATTCTCGTGTCATTGTTTTACTTGACAAACTCCTCTGAAACGGCTTAACCGATTCTTATGAAATGTTGTATGAAAATGCGGTTGGTATGAGAATCAGGCGTTATCTAATAAATGTCTACTGATGACAAGCTGTGTCCACGGCGCGTTAGTGTTCCACACGCGTCTCAAAGAGATGTCATCAAAGCAGAGGGGCCAGCTAGGGCCACCGCCTGCCGGAGTTGCGAGTTGTTCGAAAGAGATACCGCGGTCCTGGAACATAAAGGGCAATAGAAGGAATATTGGTGGGTTTTAGTCAGTACAAGTCTGACACTGCCCCCCGCTCCGCCCAGAGCTGGGGAAATTATTTGATGATTTCTCATCCGCAATCTCTTCACCCGCTCCAAACTGCTGGTCACAACTAGTTTCAATAAAAAGTAAACAAATATTACACATATAAATAAAATACTTATACTTATAAATTTACATTTCCCAAATTTCAGAATCACTTGTTCTGTTCATTTGATTATGTCATACATCGGACATAACATGGGAACGCACGTCATTGGCAGACGAACAATGGGCTTGACCTTCGTGATGGGACAATTAAAACTGCCCAACTGAGCCATTGGCTGCATGTGATAGATTGACAGGATCATGACTCATGGAATCATGGGCTTTTGTAAAATTATGAGTATTGCTTTCATGTTTTATTTCCTTTTTCCGGTTGGCAATAAAATATTGTGTTTTCGAAACGTAAATTAAATCCCATACGGACTCTTTAGACGATTTTGATGTTGTTTCGAATCCTATGTTAGGGTTATTGACATTTTCTGTTATTGCGTCATCCACAGTTTATGTTTGAGGTTTATTAATGAACTAATGAAAATATTATAGAACAGAAAAAAAATGTACCCCAAAAAATTGTGCTTTAGTTACAATCTTAGTTACAATCTTATCACTGATAGCGACAACCAGTGGAATTCCAGACAACCTATGTTCCGGGGCCGCGGTATCTCTTTCGAACAAACTGCAGTCCCAGTCTTTGCCATACATTCGAAACCAGTATTTACAGAGTGAGAAGGCTTTTACTAAAAGCAAGATTTTTTAATGAATATAGAATTCATCAATGTAATTTAATGACTTTGGTAAATGCCAGTAAGACGTGTCCTTCAATTTCGTCTGCAAAGATTTGACCCACAGTAAGCATGAGTAGTCCTTTCTTTTATACATTATTTTTTCATTCAATATTATTGTTTGGGCCGGAAAGTGAAGGTTTTACGTCTGACATTGATTCGTAAAGGTCGTTTGCTTTTATTAGGGAAGGAGTAATCACATGTTTTGCCCCTCCTAGTATTTTCTAGTGTATACCTTCTAGTAACAGAATGTGTTGACTGGACGACGATTTTGGCGCGAATCAGTCTTCTAAGCTTGACTTATTGTCAGTGGTCAGCCTTTTTTTTCGGATGGGAAATTATCTTTTAACTTCTCCCGCACTGGGCGGAACGGGAGGGAGTGTCAGACTTCGATAACCAGCAAACCCGATAGTGGCCCTGGTGGGCTCCTATGCTTTGCTGACAGATCTTTGAGGTGCAGGTCGAACACTAACGCGCCGTCGACACAGTCTGCCGTTTTTATGCTAGACAGACGGAGCCCACCATCCACAGAATTGGCCAGCCTAGCATAGAATTCTGAGGATAGCAATTTATTTGAAGTATTCTTAATTATATTTTAGAATTCTGAATAACAAATAGCTGCCTTGTTATCTGCGTTTGATTTCAATGTCAAAACTCAAATAAATCTCAAGAACAGAGGACATTTGGAAAGACTTTCTTTATTAAAATATAACTTATTACTTCTAGTATTGAACTTATTTTATTGCCAAAATCTGCCAAGTAAATGGTGCATTTATCAAATATGCTTAAGTTGTTTTAAAGTTATATTCGCTGTACCGTGCAAAGTATTACAAAGCGTTGCGTTAGTAATTCAATGGTTGGGTGACTAATTGCTTAATTGACTATATTTCTTTATATCTGAACTCACATTGAGTTTTAATTATTAGTATTCTGTTCTGATTTATGCGTTGATAGGCAAATGATTAACCCCTGTGGAACGCCTTTAAGTTACAATGACATTCCTGATCAAACTACAATTTTTTTATTATTTTGTCTCTGTACAAAACTTTGTAAAATACCTTTACTTAGATTAATAGTCTGTCTAAATAAATCTATTTCATTAAATACTTTTAGCACTAAATATTTTGACATTCTTATTCTTCTCTATAATAAATTATATTATTTGTTTTATTTTATTTATCTTATGGTAAGTCTAATCTAAAAGCACAAAGGGCCAATTACTACAATTTAGTTAAATATCCAACAAGTGTGTCAACAGTGGTTTCAATACTCACTTTTTAACCGACGACAAAAAAAAAAGAAAAAAGGAGAAAAGGAGGAGGTTTTCAATTCGACTGTATTTTTTTTCTTTTTTTTTGCTACGCGGTTTCTCGGTCGATTGTGGCCCTTTGATTTAAAAAATTAACTTTATCTATATTGCTTGGGTAATTTATGAGTTCTATTTAAAAGGACGATATGATAATATCGTTTAGAAAATAATCTGTGTATGATACCATCATACCACAACTAAAAAAGACTGAAATAAAAAACTTTTTTGGCAAAAAAAAAACGAAAAGTTTTTATACATTAGGTAACAAATATAGAAAAATTATCCCAATATTTTTTAGCTTGAATTTTGTAAGTCCTCAGTATTTGGCGGTCAGCCAAATTTTTCAATGCATTAGTCCCGTTTATTACTCACACACATGGCAACACCAGCTTGAAGTTTTTTTAACCATATCAATAGCCTTTCCATTAACCAAAAGTTAACGGTAAAACACAACAGTACAAAAATGTATTGATAGTTGATTGTGCTTATTGAATTATTCAGCCATTGACCGCTAAGCAAGGCTTTGTTTGGCTATGTTTTCGGCAGCCATTTTGTTCGTATATTTCTGCTCTAGTTATTAACGTCGAAACGTGGTTAATATGCCAGCGGGAGGTTGAGGCCTGTCATAACTTATGCATTGTTGCAATCTGTGGAGTGAAACATGTTATGGTTATATTTGACTCATGCCTTTGTTTGTGAGGTAACGTGCAGGTGAAATTTGTCGTTGCGCGTGATAATGATTTTAAGTTATAAACTTAGGATAAAGAATAAAAAATCGGCCAAGTGCGAGTCGGACTCTCGCACCGACGGTTCCGTACAAACTTGTGACAGAAACGGCTATATCCTTTGAGTGCCTAAATTTAGAGGGTTGTTTTTTTTCACAGCGCCAAGATACCACAGACTTTTTGAATTACCTACGGAACCCGAAAAACTGAAAACAATGGCGCAGAGTAAAAAAAAAAACTCCTCTAAAGATTGAAAAAGACCATTACCGAAATAACGAAAACCTTATAGGATCATTTTGTCTCTTTGTTTTGGGAACGCGTGGAGGTATGGAGTTGAAATTAAAACCATAAACTCAAGACTGCGGTCCTTTGGAGCTGTGAAAAAACCCTCTAAGTCTGCGCAGTCAGAAATATGGTCGTTTATGTCGCAAGTTTGTACGGAACCGTCGGTGCGCGAGTCCAACGCAATTGGCCGGAGTTTTTTTTGTTGTTCACATTAATGTAGTTTTAAACAACAGTAAAAGCCATATAGCCGTTCTTATTCAATACATCTACCAAGTTTTTCTTCACAGCCTCCAGCAATACCAGAACCAAACAACTCCGTTTTCGCTCCAAAACACATTCTCATAAAAACAGCAGACATTTTCCGCTTCCAGCCAGCTTTCGTACAAAGACCTAAAGATCAGTGAGGTCCATTCAAAAAACGTATAAACAAGGATTGAAGGGGCACCTTCATTGTCCGAACTCGTAATATCGTTGGTCTTTTGAGGAGGGAAAGGAAGCGCTTTGTCCTCCCACTAATTAAACCCTCTCGGCTTGTCGCGACGACGAACTTGTCGAGATGCGCTAAAGGGTTGAGCAGACGGACCACGGAAATAGTGGCGGGCAACTAAAAAGTTGGATTTGTTTAAAAAAAAACCATTAAGTCATTTATTCAAGGCTGATGATCAGCATTCTTTGTCGTCATTACTCAATACAGTCCCCGAAAATGCCACCCTTCGCCAATTCCTAGTGTTTTAGCTGGGAAGAAGTGGCGGAACAAACTCCCCAGCAACACATCTGTCTGATAGGTGGTAGGTGTTTTCCATGAATCTCGAACTGCTTACTTGGGTTGTGGAGGTCAGGTAGGCAGTTGCTCCATGTAAAAATCCAATTGGATTGGAAATAAACCCTTACAAGGTATGGAAAAGCCAAAGCATTATAACAGATATCGGTGTTCTGGCGAAAAAATATTTTATCAAGCGATGTTCCTTTTTAATCTCTAATTAAGGTTTTTGTGGTATCAAATTAAATGAGTATTAAAATAATTACTTAAGCTAGATTTAGATTTATAGCGGTCTTTAATGAGGAGCAATAAAATCTACAGTATTTGGTTTACTCGGGAAGCAGGAAAAATAATGTAAAGAGAGCTTTTTTGCTCTTATTACGATATATCAATTGACAATATGAGCGAGTAAACATATCGTAATGAATTTCGTACTTTATCTTTAAGCCATACGGTTTACTATTCAGTGCATATGATTATCGAAATACAGTTAATACCCTAAGCGGATATAAAAAATCGCGTTTCACTTATTAGGTAACTAGACATAATTTAAATTGAAATAAAACTAGTTAACGGATTATTTCGCGGTGTCTGACTTTATTAATTAGAATATTTAATGTAATTTCAAGGTAAACCGCTTAAACTGAGTAAATCTATTGGTTTTTGAGTGGTTTTAACAATGTCAAGGAAATTCTAATGAAAAAGACTCATGACCTTTTTCTGTTTCCTTGAAATCTCTAAACAACAACATTAGTAACTGAAAACGGACCAATAACTGCATTTATGGTATGGTTAACCGCAATTTTGTGTCGCCATTCAAAATTGATGCTAATTCATGTTTCCGTACTAAATTGGTATTTATTTAAAAAAACAATTTAATATGAAATAGTGAATTAAAGTCATTAGTCAACTAAAATGAATAATGCGAGCAGAATTCAATCATCCTATTAGTAATTTGGTGTTTTTACAAACAATAGCAGTAGGTAATAAAAATATTTACAAGTTCCATTTTCAAATAATGTTAGAAGGGTATTAGTAAATTTGGTTGTTATTTAATGTTAATATGTTTAGTCTCCTTTCATTGAAATATGGACCCCTTTCTGGGTAGAGGCCTCTTAAAGCTTTTTGTACTAATTCTTGTCCTTACCTATTTATGGTCAGTTAAGGTTATGTAAGCAAAAATTGTGCATGTCTGTCGTTTTTTTTTTTAAATATTATGCATTTTAAATTCTGAACAATTATACAAAATCAGATATAAAATACAATTTATTTATCTTATAAAAAGGGGGTTTGTGTCCAAGTAGACATACATATTACAGACTAACATTAATTATGCAATCAGGCGTTGTACTTTTCCTTACCAATTTGAAATTTTTCAGCTGCCCGTCTGCACCACACTAAGTGCTCGTTCAGACACGGCGGGAACCGCGCGATTATAGACTCGCATGGAAATCGCGCGGGTCTTATTTATATGAGTTAGTTAGTAATCGTTCAGACATAACCGCGCGGTTAATCAAGCCGCGCGGTTACCGCAACCCAACCGCCAGAAAATAGAATCGCGCTGCTCCCGCGCGTTTCTATTACAATGGAGTCTTTACTTCGCGTTCAGTTGCGTTGCGGATACCGCGCGGTGAGCACGTCACTGTTCGTGAGTTCGCCATGGATCGTTTCGACACTGAACTATTTATTGATGAGGTGGAGAAGAGACCTGCAATATGGGACATTCAGTGTGATGATTACTCAAATAAAATTATCAAGAACCGAGCTTGGCAAGAGTTGGTGGACGAACTGACCATGTACTAGTCGGTCACGTAATATTGGATGCACCCAATACCGCCTTTTTCTTTTCTTTTTTAGGAGCAACCACAGTAAACACACTTCTTCGTCGACCTCCATTTTGAAACTGACGCTAACCCGCACGAAATCGCATACTAACCGCGCGTGTCTGAATAGCTTCACAATTTTGCGGTTTGAAACCGCGCGATTCGTAAACGCACGATTCCCGCATGTCTGAACGCAGGCTAACTCTACCCTCTGGCCATGTTCCAAAACAACTGACGCTTGTTTCAACGCTATCTACAAGGTTTAAGATGTGTTATTTACTTTGATTATTACACTGAAAACGATCAATTAATTTCTGATAGTTTGTTTAAACTGTAGAGTTTTTAGTTTATGGTTTTTTAGTTGCTGTCTGGGTTATTAGGGAAATGAATGATTACTTTTTTCGTCTGACTTGCATTCGAGGTTGTCTGCTATTTTTTCATTCATTGGCTTTGTGACGTGAAAGCGTTATTACAGGCATACCTAAGAACAGTACGTTAGTGTTCCACGCGCACCTCAAAGAGATTAGCATAACGGAGATCTGTATGGTTACGGGTTGTTCGAAAGAGACACTGCGGCCCCGGAACATAAAGGACAAAAGATGGAACATGGGTGGGTTTTAGTCAGTACGAGTGTCACTTTCCCCCGCTCCGCCCAGAGCTGGGGAAGTTATTTCATGACTCCCAATCCGCAAAAAAAGGAAGTCAAATGGTTTTTGTGTTGAATTAAGAAATCAGGATTTATTTTATCTGACTTTAATAATATAAAAGTGGTCTATTACAAATTGGATCAGCAGAAACCTTGTTGAGTAATACCGGATTTAAATATTACAAAGCCATAATCTGATACGATTAGGTACTTGAATAAAGTTAAATGGAACATAGATATCTTTCATGTCGATATTTATCTATAGTTCTGTAAGTACAATATTCAGCAATTCTATAAGAGCCAATATATTAAGGACAAAGTTTAATAAAATGAGAGGCTTTTTGTACGTAGTCATATTATAAGCGGCAAAGCCTTCTTAGGAAACTAATCCTTTTAACTATGGGTATTATGTTAATAAGAATAAGATGTTTAGGTGTAGTGAACGTTTTCACTAACACTAAGCAAAACTTAAACGAATGCCTATATTTTAAAGCATTATTGGAATTTGAACTCACAATGCCGTGCCGAGAGTCGTAAATCTAAACGGTAAAATTTTGGCTTTTCCTAATCTTAGTAAAACCAAGCAGTATTAGATAAAAGAACGGCTCCATCACTTGATGTAAAATAGTTTTTTAATGAGACACTAATACTAGAACGTAATGATTTGCCTTTTAAATTAATGTTTGTCATCATTGAAATATAAGCTATAATAAGATTTTCTAAGATAAGGATATCAAATGATCTCATAAGGAATATATTTAAATAAGTTTTTGCTCCTCAAGTAGAAATATTTGATTCGAACTCAGGTCAAGTACACATTTGAGTATTGGCACTGAGTAACTGAATACGTATGAATTATTTTTGTTTGAATGTAAATATCGGCCAAATGCGCACCGAATATTCCGTACTTTTATCCATTAAACGGCAAAAAAAACATGTTTGTTGTAAGGGAGTCCCCTTAAATATTTATTTGATTCTGTGTTCTGTATTGGTTGTTATAGTGGCAACAGAAATACATCTATACTAATATTATAAAGCTAAAGAGTTTGTTTGTTTGTTTGTTTGAACGCGCTAATCTCAGGGACTACTGATTGGAATTGGAAAATTCTTTTAGTGTTGGATAGTCCATTTTTTAAGGAAGGCTATAGGCTATATAACATCACGCTACGACCAACAGGTGCTGAGCAGCGTGGGTGAAACCGCGAGGAACAGCTAGTTATAAATATGTGAAATTTTCAACTGTCATAGTTCATGAGAAACAGTCTGATGACAGACGGTCATTGGATCTTAGTTATAGAGAGAAGTGATTTGATGATATCCCATTTGAAAAAAAAACCCTGAGAAAAACCAAATCGTGGACTAGTTGGTTTTCTGCTAATTTTATGCTGTGGTTCTGCGTAGACGCACAAACCGGCGCCTGTTAACACACACACATAAAACCACGGCACGCTATTGGTGGAAATATGTAAACACGTACTGTTCATAAGGCCTCTTGCACACAAGCGTTGAGCATGATTCATAATTGTGTTGTGTCAAATTGCGGATTTTGTAAACGAAGTGTAAATGGAAATTTTATACGGTTGTACAGCGTATACAATGTAATATCTAACGCTTATTGCTTAGTATATTCGAAAATGTAATAAAACCTTCGTGAGCAAAACTAAAGGTGACTTTATGGTCTGTTTGCGACCTCAACTGTTGTGACTTGCAATTAAAGACATGCGCGTGTGTCACTCGTTTGGAATTTGTGTTTTTCTTTGCATGTGAACCGACTCGACATAATCACAATAGGAAATATGCATGTTTTATAGAGTTCCATATCCAAAGGGTAAAACGGGTCCTTATTACCAAGATTCCGCTGTCCGTCCATCTGTCACCAGACTGTATCTCATGTACTGTGACAGTTAGACAGTTGAAATTTTCACAGATGATGTATTTCTGTTGTCGCTATAACAAGAAATACTGAAAAACAGAATAGAATAAATGTTTAAGGGGGCTCCCACACAATAAACATGATTTTTTTGCCGTTTTTATAGATTACTTAGCTGTGCCCAGCGCTTTTACCCGCTGCTTAGGTTCGTAAGAGGGCCACCTGCGACCGATTCGCAGACCCACCGAATATGCTATATATATTATACAAAATTTCATAAGAAATGGTTAAGCCGTTTATGAGGATTATGGCAACTAAAACTGACACGAGAATTAATTTCTATTAGAAGATGGTACGGAACCCCACGTGGGCTAGTCCCACTCGCCTAGGCCGGTATTTTTTTTTAAATTTAGGTGTCTGATGAGGTGACGGTAAATAGAGAACTATGGTTGGAAAAGGCATGATGTACCGGCCCCAAATAAACTAGAATAAGGGATGAATGATGAACAGGTTGGTTCCAACACTGCTTTATTTCTATAGTTCATACGTCCATGAATCTCGCGGCCATGATGTGACGTCATATACCTCAACCTGCCTTGTGAACATTTTTTTTTGCCATTACTAGAATCATTTTCCTTATTGTGTGTAGGTATGTGTATTTATTCAAACAGAACTTGCAAACATAATATTTTTTTTTTTTCGAATTAATGTGTTTCTTTGACACATCTTTGTTTACGTTACGTTTTGAGTTTGCGTTCCGTTTACCAAAAACACGCAAAATAAAATAAATGAATGACAGTATAAGTGATGTAATAGAAAATTAAACAAGTGTACAAATGGTTTCTATGGGCCAGTATGGTTCACATTTTATTTTTTAAGCATTTATTGTCCTAAAGCGAAAGGGTGAAGGAGGCCTTTGCCTAGCAGGCAAAGGCCTCCTTCACCCTTTCGCTGCCCAGTACGAATTATACCGTATATTTTGGACTCATACACTGAGTTCTGGGCAGCGAAGGAGTAAAATGACCTTTTTTCCCTTGACTTCTCGAACCAGACTGACTTGCAAATTTTCTATTTGTGTCAACTTCTTTTGTTTATTTTAATATTTTTTAGTATTAAAAAAAAAACCGGCCAAGAGCTCGTCAGACACGCGCACCGAGGGTTTGGTACAATTTTGCAACATAAACGACCTCATATTTTGACTGCGACTTAGAAGGGTTTTTATTGCTACACAAAAAGATGACAGACTTGAGCATGTTGTTTGAATTTCAACTCTATACCTCCACGCGTTTCCGAGATAAAGAGTCTTACCAGACAGATAGACAGACGTACGACAAAGTGATCCAATACTTGAATTTGTAGCTCGTCGCCATTACCTTCAGTTCCATTTATAAACAAAATATTAAACCCGGAACAACAACAAAATCACGTGACGAAAGCAGCCAGTGTGAACGTTCTCTTAAAAGTATTAAAGATTCGACCTTGTGGGCCAAACGTGAGTAACGCCGGTCGTCAAACCGCCGACCGAATGTTTTCTAAACGTTTTTAGAGCTTCGTGTAATAGTGTCATTGATACTTCTCTATAAATAACTGGCAATGATACTATTTAAAAGAAAAATGGCGTTTTTGAGGAAGACCCAGAAGCCAAACTGTCTCGTTTAACGTCATTCGAGAAAAACTCGTCATCTCATTTGCTTCCAAACCTTGCTTCCCCCGCTGTGGGCGGAGCGGGGGAGGGGATCAGACTTTTGTTGACTAAAACCCATTCATGTTCCTTCTTCTTTTGTCCTTTGTGTTCCGGGACCGCGGTATCACTTTTAAACAACCGCAAACCCAGAGGTTAACTTCATTCAACTGAATACTAGTATTATACATAGGAGGGAATGCCTAGATAGGGAAGTCCCTCCCTTGTAAATACTGCTACTGGTATTGTTAGGCAGAAGCCTAATAAAAGCCAGCTTATGAAACATGGTAGTTATCCTTTGGTACATGTGAGACTAACTATATATCCTGCCGGGGTTGTGGGTTGTTCGAAAGAGATACCGTGGCCCCAGAACGTAAAGGGCAATAGAAGGAACATGGGTGGGTTTTAGTCAGTAAAAGTCTGACACTCCCCCCCCCCTCCGCTAAGAGTGGGGCAAGTTATTTGATGGTTCACCACCCCAAAACAAAAGGCCAACTATATATGGTGTAAATATTTCATTTGGACTTAACATTGTAATATAATTCAGACTTTTAGGTTGCATGGATCTCGAGACAAGGAAATTGTATGTTATTACAGAAAGACAACACATTAAGATAATAAAAGCTGAGATTTACGGAACAAAAAAAAAAACACAGTATTTAAAAAACTGCATAGGCACTGATCACGACGAGAAAAGGTCGTTTCCTAAGGAAAAGGACCGGCATAAAAATCCATGGTTACTCTTTTAAAATGAAATTGTTACATCGTTAGTACTTAAGTATGAGAGGACAGCGTCGTACCAAGAATAAGTCATTGCTTACTTTACAAAAAGTAAAATAAGATAAGAAATTAACAAACGTCTAAGAATCTACAAGGCCAACAATGTCCACTCATTCACAAAGAATTGTTAAAAAAGAATCTATACAAGAAATAGAAAAAAATATATCTATATGAAACAAGTGACACAGAAGTTGCCATCAGTGAAACTATCCATAAAAATGCTCTGAAAACCAAACATTAGTTATTTACAAACAAAGTTATAAAAAGCCAGTTGGTTATTATCAATGGACGTTTGATAAAGTTGGCCATGTAAAAGTAGGGTAATATACATAATCATACGTTTCATTCAGTTGAACATTTGTTTTCAACAGATTTAATGGAGCCATGTTTCCTTATTGATGTAAAGTGATATGAAAACATGTTTTGTTGGCTTTCCATAGATTGTTCAAACACAATTAAGGAAAATAGGTTAGCATAGAAGTTTTTAATTAAATAAAACTTTGATATTAGGTTTCAGATAATAGGTAGCTTTATATAGTGGTTTTCGATGTTATTTTAATAATGTTAGTGACCACATCAGTTTAAAAATAGCTTGATATTATAATCCTTACTAATATGATTACCTCTTATTGTTACCTATTATTATATTGTTACCTCTTCACGCTTTAATGGCTACACCGATTTTGATAAATTTTGGTACAGAGATAGTTAGGAACCAGGAGACGGACATAGGCTATTATTAAAAAAAAGTGAGATGTGAGGGAGAAAGAGGGAAGAAAAGGGAAAACTTAGCCTTGCTATTACAAATCAATAAAGCGCAAAGGGAACTGTGTTACCCCGAATTTAATGCGAGCGAAGCCGCGGGTAAAAGCTAGTAAGCAATAAAAACCTTTGTGCTAGTGTGACAAACAAAGTACAAACTCGGCATTATACGGGAATGCCGAATGCGTGACTTCGAAATGTGATAACTTGATAAGGTACCTTGTGAACCACTCATATCAAGTATCTAAACGAAGCATGGAATTTAAATTAAGCATCAAGACGTTATCTTCTTTCATACTGATATGTAGTTCCTTCCTCATAAGTAGTAGCACCAATCAGAACCTAGTTGTAAAATTAGCTAATAATTCAAAGATAAAATTCGTGATACCCGAAGAATTAGAAACGAGACCGTAAATTCGATTCGGGGCTCTTCCTTGGAATTTATCTGGCATATTTACGACTAAGATAACGAAAATGTCGGATATTTAACGAAGCATGTATCAAAACTATCTATTCGTGTACATATCTGGTAGATTAATAAGCCCATTCGATTTCCTCTTATCTTGTGTTTTTATCGTAAATATTCGTTCAATCGGCAACGCTGCTGTGGTAGTTATTTTGTTTATTTTAATTGCTGTTAACGTTTCATTATGTAAATAAATGTATTTATTACTGATTGCTTCTGTAGAAGCTCGCGTGGCAACATATATTTACCTTTGTTTTTTTCTTGACCTAGCATAAATTTACATAATGCATGTCGAAATTGTAAAAACCCATTAAGCGGTACGAATGCATTTCTTGGTTAAACCTGTGGTAGTACAATTGTTTTAACTTTTTCAACTAGAATATTGTATCGGTTAATAAACCGTTAGTTATCTTTAACTGCTTTATCAAACTTTCCTCCTTCACTACTACTAATACTTTTATCATTAACTCTCATTTCATTTATACTTTTAACTGGTAAGTCAATACTGATAATTTTATCATTATGAACACAATTTAACATTGCATGAAATCTACATTCAAATAATGCCCTTATGTAGGCCGATCTAAAATCGAGATGAGCGTGACTATTCTCCCTATTATGGACTATCTTCATTAGATATCTTAGTAGGTTAAACGGTTATAACGCTTTCTTCTTTACGCTCTTCATTGCAACACTTTTTATTAACACTATCTATAAGTGTAACATGATCACCTGTATATTCTTATATATTGACAGTTCTATGGTGCTCGTTATCTTTATTCATATATTCAGAATAAATTATTTTATTCGTTAAAATTCTTTATTTTTATCTTTATTCGTGTCTTAACGCTTAGATTGTTAATTTTTTGCGTATTTGATCGTTATCTCACTTTGAGTTGAAGTTGGTGATTAATGTTAAACTATTTGAATTTATGTGCACGAGTGTTGATGAATTTAGAACTTATGAAGATTTTTATTGCATGTGAATTTTATAGTGTTTTAGTTCACTAGTTTTACTTAATGTATTAAAATTTTATTCAAAACAGTCACAGCAGCATAAGAAACTTAAGTTGTGATTTCTAATTCGATCCCAAAGAATTTATATGTGGTTAACCATCCAATTTAATTATACTACCTCCTTAATTGGAAGATTTAAGTATTGGAACGTATATTTTAAACTAAACTATCTTACTTCCTGCAAGAACACTAGTACTTAGTCTAATCACCATCCATTTTCGTAAAGGAAATGCTCCTTCGTTGGTATTTTAATTAATAAACGCATAATTCCTTACTAAACTGTCTCTTAACGGGATAAGATGAATCTCCGCCATAAATATTCTATCATGGGAAGGGATATAATCTGAGTTCGGAGATTTAAAATATCCAAATTGAAAAAAAGGGTTTCATTTTAAAATTCATTAATAATTCCTTTACTAAAAGGATAAGCTTGTGATTATGAATATTTTATTGAAGGCTCGTGAACATTTTATATTTTAGGATTCTCGTTTACGTACTTATTATTTAAGGCATTTTTAACGAGATTTCCAGTTTTTGATTAGGTATTCAATCGCACTATTAAACAGCACTGATCAATATCATAATTCCTTCCGTTCCAGAACATTTGATCTCGCTTTGATCACCTGTAATCTAAACTTGATTAATTTTCAGTCTCGTTATACATCAAAGGAGTATTCTAACATACTTACGAATAACCGTTCATCTTTCCTTGAAAAGATTCTATAATGTTCGCCATCTATATTGGCCTTATGGTCCGCAGTAAATCTCCATTAATATGCGTTTGACATGCGGTAATGTGACCGTGCCCTATATCATTATCAAGGTATGTTAGAAGCTCTCATATCTATATATCAAACCTTATAGCACGGTCGTGGGCGAAGAATGTTTTACTTTATTTGTTTTGAGGTAAAAGGTTGGAATTCATAATGAATATTATAATATGAAGTCACTATTGACTTTAAGGGAAGTTGGCGTTGGATTGTTCGGGCTTTGTTCCGTATTTTATCTCCATCCATTTTGCTTGCTTTGAAATATTTTTGGAACACGAATTTCCGATATCAATATTTTCGAGTTCGTTTTGCGAGCAGCCCCAATTAGAGCGACCTGATTTCAGATGTCCCTTTTTTATAAAACAATGTACCTAAATCAAAAAGTCTTAGGTAAACACGAAATAATTTGGACATCGGTAGTCACTTAAGGACAGATATATGTGGGAAGGGCTGAATATTTAACTAGGGACCTCGGTCCGGCCACGCGGTTCCGTAAAAGCCCTGCAGGAATCTTAGTTGCTTATTTATTAATGATACGTGGACGTATCTCGTTTTCTTTTTATTTTATTGTTTTATTCAAGAGGTACAGAAATACTGCTGCTATTTTTGGACATAGAAATTAGGTTGGAGTATTTTTCTCGCTCACCAAACCCTGAATAGTTTTAGTTTGACTTGAAGTTCGAATGACGATACGGTTTCTAGGACACGATTTCAATTCTTCTAAACTTGGTGTTTATTCCAATTCAACTGGTATTCTTCCCATCACATCCACCTGTACAATACATATTTTAATATAAATAACTAGCTTTTGCCCGCGACTTCGCTCGCGTTAAATTCGGTAGCGCCTTATTGATTTGTAATAGCAACGCTAAGTTTTCCCGTTTCTTCCCTCTTTATCCCTCATATCCCACTCTTTTAAAAAAAATAATAGCCTATGTCCGTCTCCTGGTTCCCAACTATCTCTGTACCAAAATTCATCAAAATCGGTTTAGCCATTAAAGCGTGAAGAGGTAACAAACAAACAAACAAACAAATAAACAAACAAACAAACTCACTTTCGCTTTTATAATATTAGTAAGGAAGTAAGGATGACCACTTTCTTAAATGCTAGAACAGAGCTCTCAACGTTACAAAACACAAATACCGTTCCTGACCACAGCATTACCCTATTGCAATTCAGCATTGCAATATCCAAGTGACAGGTTACTATCCCATCGCCTGCATGCAATTCACCTGACTGGCGAACAATAACATATATCACACTGATCCTACAATGTAATATCAGAAGTGAGAATGGCGAGATAAATTCAAACGCTGCGAGAATATTTGCTGCTATTAATATTTGTGGAGCAGTGCGCACCGGTCAGCCTCGGTGACATAATGGATTGGGTATCTAAAGGTGGTTCTTGATTTTCGTTTGATGAACAGACGCGGGCAGCTGGGCAGTCGAGGTATCATTCTGCAATAATTCATCTTCAAATCGAAGACGTTGATTGGTGCAGAATAGGTAAATTCGGTGTTTTGCACAAGCGTACCATGTATTTCATATGCAGATACTTTTATACGTTTAGCTACTAGGATCCCTTTTACATTTTTCTTGCGGATAGGAAATCAACATATAACTCAACATATAACTACCCCTACTCTGGGCGTAGCCGGGGGGAACATCAGACTTTTATTGACTAAAACTCACCTATGTTCTTTCTTCTGCCTTTTATGTTCCGGGGCCGCGGTATCTCTTTCGAAAAACCCGCAACCCCGACAGGCGGGGTGGTCCTACCAGGCTCCTCTGCATGTCTGGTTGCCATGCCAATGCTGCTGCTGCTGGGATCCTTGCAATCATTTTGCTTTGTGCGCCATTTATACATCTGGTCAAACACATACGCCTTTTGCGAGTACTACGCACCTGATCTGTGTTTAATGCGGTTGTAGTTCTTAACGTAGCGATGGCAATCTAATTTGTGTCGGCCTAGAGCTGAGTCACGAGTTTGGTATTTGATGTATTATGGATCCAACATAGGAAGACCAGATGCTAAAGGCAGAAAATTATTAAGTACTAGCTTTTGCCCGCGGCTTCGCTCGCGTTAAATTTGGGGTAACACAGTTCCCCTTTCCTGATTAGCAGGTACCTGCTACCTGCAGTTTTTGCCCTTTCGCCTTATTGATTTCAGACAAATCATAGCCTATGTCCGTCTCCTGGGTCCCAACTATATCTGTACCAAAATGCATCAAAATCGGCTTAACCATTAAGGAGTGACGAGGTAACAAACAAACAAACAAAAGCGACAATTCATTGAGGCCCTGATCCAGCAGTGTACTGCGTGGTTTAGAAAATTCGAGGAGATGCAAACGGATTTGGCCCATTTCGTGCGCAAGAATCTTACTATCAACATTTTTGCAATACCTCTCTCAAGGCGATTGCTGCGGTTGTAACTTGTAATGTAGTATATCTGCCGCTATTAATATCTGGTGTATAGGCCTTTGAAGGTATTACTCATAAACGATCAGGACCGAGTTGCCTTGGCCGATGATTACGATTTATTATTGGAAAGGATGGTGCGTGTAGATTAGAATTTGGATTCTGTTTGTTGGTGAATTGGGGAGTTATTTAGTGGCTATTTTGCTTTTAATTTTTTGGTTGTCACCTAGAGTGGTTAATAATTGTAGAAACAACCAACGCTGTTCGTAATAAATATGTATACTGCATTGTTACTGTGTCTTGAATCAAGAACTGAATCCATTGACCTGCTATCCGAGACACGAAGAAAACTGAGTATGTAAATGTGGGATGGGCCTATCCCTACCCATCCACGGGCCAACCTCTGCAAGCGCAGCTTAACCTAAAGACGGCCCGAGCAGCTGCTAACATGTAGCCACTAGCTCATCATTCACATCGATACTACTTTTGACTTTGGTCTGTCTCTGTCTGTGGATGGGTGACTACCCGTTACATATCGAGTTTCCTCCGTGCCTCGAAAAGCACGTTCAGCTTATGGTCCTGGCTGTCATTTGTAGATCTTTGACAGTCGTTACAGGTAGTCAGAGTCCCGAAAGTCGGACAACCAGTCTTACCAAGGGGTATCGTATTACCCAGTACTTACTGGGTTACTCCATGTATTTTACTGGTATTGCCTGCATTCAGTAAGATTGGAAGCCAACATAGTTGGGAAATAGCTAAACAGTTGATGGTAATATTTGAGGCGGCTAAATAACATTGCCCTTCAACACAATTTGCCCTTCTATAATTGACTTTAAATCATGTCTTACTAACCTATATACACTTACTGCAGAGGGTAATAGTACCATAATACTCTAGTCAATAAAAGTCATCTCGTTTTTCGCTATACGTCGTAAACAAGCTTCCAATATTATAGGTATTGTTTAATTAAATCCACGATTGTTTACAGCTAGTAATTACGAGTCCTAGATCAGCATGGCAACAGCTGTTACCAACTTAATGATCACAATTATCGTCTCCAGCATTGCTTGTATTTTCCCACGCGATTCTAACTGTGCCAATTGACCCTTGTACTTGACTGTCAGTGTAATATTACGCGATTGTGAATTTGCTTGTGTTAATATATTCTTTGATTGTTTTCGGATTCAATTAGTTGTTATTGCATTCTTTGGGAGAAATTGTAACATTTGTGTATGTTCTTTTATGCATAACTTATTGAGTCCTATTGAATTCATTCTCAGTTTTCTGCCTATGCCTTAGATTATGGGAGTAAAAAAAACATAGAGTTGTATTTGCAATTGTGCACTATCATATACTAGTTTTTTCCCGTGGCTTTCCTGATTTGCAGGTACCTGCTACCTGTAGATTTTGCCCTTGCGCCTTTTTTTTTGTAATAGCAAAGCTAAGTTTTCTCTTCTCTCTCCCTCATATCTCAAAACTCATCAAAATCGGTTAAGCCATTTAGGCGTGAAGAGGAAACAAACAAACCAACTCACTTTCGTTTTTATAATATTAAGTAAGGATTCCACCAGACACAGGTTTGAAGGGCCATTTAAACTTTGGTGTATCAGTTATTCACTTTCTTTTGTTTTATGCCATCTGTGATATCAAAACACTACCTTTCTCTCATGCAACCCTTGAAACTGCCGTAATATGCACTCATCTGTAAAAAATAGCATCTTGGCAATTTTATCGTTTCCAAATTATTATTATGGCCTTTGAAAGGTCACACGTAACATAACTTACTTATATACCAATAGATTTGTTAATAATGACAAAGATTTTTCCCAATATTCCTCGAGTTACATCATTAATGACACAGACATTTTGCACTCTCTGTGAGAAACATCTGGCTTTTTCTTACAAACCTGCAAATCATTGATTATCACGCGATTACACCCATCAATTGGACGGTTGAGCTCGCCAACCTGTACTTAATGATACTCAAATAGTACCTTAAGTACTCAGAAGCAATAAACAGAAATATTCAATCATGTTATTAGCGGTCGTAAAGCCTAGCGCACCGTCTAGGTCGTATGACTTACGATAAACTGAGTCAATGACATTATATGCGTTCACGATCTGCTGCAATAACTTGCATTCTCCAAACGTAATTATGAACTTTATTAAGTGTAACTCAAAGCTCAAATTTGAATATTCGAATCCTCCATTAGTTGTAATCACGCCTTTGTATTCATGTCCATTGAGAGCTCACATTACTGCACGAAGTCTATCTTTCATTGTTGACACGAGACATCCTGCATCCCTTTCTAATGCACCATCACCTTGCATCGACCTATCTTCTTCTGCCGTTGCATTCTTTACAAGTTCTTTAGTTGTCCGTACGACTGTTCGTCTTGTTTTCGTCACCATTGAAAAGTTATTCAATTGTGGACAATGAAGTCTCCTTTCTAGAGAGCAATGCTTTTGTTTTTAGATTTCAAACCTTTTGTCGTTTTTGTAGGCGAGTATCGGTTATCATTTGAGCAAGTTGTTTGATTGTTAGATATAGGTGGAATTCCGTGGGTGTTAATACAAGTAATAGAGAAGCAGGTATCTACGCAAGTCATGTCAGAACCGGTGTTCATGTACATTTTGTTACCTTGCTTGTTGCTGGCATTAGACAGGAGTTTCTATGTACCTTACTCGTGTTATCGACAGACAATGATATGCGTAATATTATTGACGCCATATTACGCAAAAAATTGTGTCTAGTACCGTACACAGGTTGTATAACCTAGAAACGAAGCATGTGGGCCGTAAGTGCTAATTTGTTCGTAACATTACGCTTATCGTATGTAACTGTTGGTTGTTTAGATTAGGATATGGCATGAATTCTACGAATTCTAACCGTCGAAATTGTATCACATCATTGTACTCACTTCAGTTTATGTTATACTAACCTTTGCCCGTGGCTTCTGCCTGCGACGATGTCGGTAATCTCAGAGACCCAGATAGGCATGGTGTATCAGTGTATCGAATTTCATTGTCATCAGTTTAGCCGTTAAGACGTGGAAAGGTAGAAGACGGAGAGAATAACTTTCGCTTTTACAAATATGGGTTTTAGCATCATCATTTAGCACAACCAATTGCTCTACTTCATGTAACCCTTCAACAATTCTCATTGTTTTTACACCAAACTTCGAGCAATTGTACTATATACCGTTATCAACATAGAGATCAGCCTTCACAAGCCTTAAAAGAAGAAGAGTCTCATCTTGCACAATACAGTACAAAGCAACACGATTAACCTCATTTATCTACGATATCGTCCCCTCTAAATGACTCGTACGAAACACAAGGGTTACAAGATAACTTGGAACTAAAAAGGGAGGGATGTGACAAGAAATTCGACTGTACATTTTAGGACTCTTCGTGTAACTTGATCATGGCGGATATATAATGTACTAGGTTCCGCCCGCGACTTCGTCCGCATGGCATAGTTATTTTGGGCTAACGCTAATTTTAACCCGCGTGATGATCGAAAAAATATATCTTCCTCTCCCCTTTTATTTCCTCTATTTCCCCCTTATCCCACTTTTTTGTCCAGGTTCAGCCTATGTACGGACATAGGATCCAGGATCTCAACTACCTCTTTACCAAAATTCATCAAAATTGGATCAGCGTGGAGACGTAACAAATAAACAAAGTCACTTTCGCTTTTATAATATTAAGTAAGGATGTCGAAGAAACGTGTTATCTATTTGTTACTTAATCGTTTGGCTGTTTTAGACTTAAGGACAGAAAATTACATTGACAACATTGACAATCGTGGAGAAGTCATCATTTAATTGCATTTTTATTGACAAAAGCTAAAAGCTTGTGAAAGAGTGATGAATATAAATGTTGATGGTTGGAGAAAGCTAGGAAGATGTGGATGAGTTACCAAGCTAAAAGTTTTTTTTTTAAATTGAGGATCAAGTTTTTAAGGTTCATGTAGGTAATAAATTTAACAAGTTATGGTATGCACAATACCAATCTTTTTAACCGGACATTTCGAAAGAACACCGATTCCGTATCGCGTTTTTGTGTAAGAGAAACACATTTGGTAGACTAGTATCGTTTCACAACTAGAAATCGTGAGATCTCGCTTTTTAATGTTCGGGGTTGAGCATTCGACTATTACAAGTAGTCAGGTAGGTAGTCAGACTATGTTCGCTCAACAACAAAGCTGGAACTATTAAGTTTTATTTGATCTTATAAACGATAACTGAAAACTTATTTACTTATAAAAGTTAGTCTTACACGAAACCACACCTAATAAATCCGCATTGTTGGATTTGCGACGCTAGACTTACCACCAAGAGTTTAAAATCAAATAACACATTTTTAGTAAGGTTCCACATAGTGTCAAGTAAACGGTAAATTTGGTAGGTACCTAGTACCTATACAAAGAAATCCCACGAAATTTCCCATCGACATGTCCTTTGCTTCTTCACTCCAAGTCTTTCAACGAGGTATTAGCGACAATGGAGAGGGGTGGAGCTATTGTCACTACACCTAGATCGTTCTAGGCGACTTGTTTTGTAAATATCGCTTTAACGACCCCTAGTACATGAGGGGTTATTCAGGGGTACTAAGTTGTGGAGCACTGTGTGTAACTACCGTGTTTGTAACGTTGGCAATGTTCTGGATGTTTCTTTCGACCAGTAACTGGACGGTAAAAGGCTCATTATCCTGATACTTTGATTTGATTCCCGTTTGAATTATGGTGACTGAGCAAAACTTATAAATGTTCAAATGCCAAAAATTTTAAATCCAATAGAACACTTCAACAAAGGCGTGAACCTGAAAATACCGCATCAATGCATTCTTTATAAACGATTTGAACAATAAGAACCTACATCTTCAAATTGTATGCCATCGGCAATCCCCAAGTTTAATTTTCCATTCATAAATATGTCATTTAGAAACCAATCTGCATCAATCATTGTGTAAATTCGCGCATCCCTTCATTTCATAACTGAATTTGTTTTATATCTCATCAAGTCTTAAGCCGTATGAAATTTTCGAAGGGAGTTCTAAATCTGTGCACGATTTTCGCGACTCAAAAATACATTAAAATATAACAAATGAACGTTCAGAATCTCCTGACGATTGCTGCAACCCTTACAACGGTCCCCAACGAATGCAATATTACCTTGTCTTTGTAAATTTATTATTATTACACAACATTGCATTTCGAGGGTTGAGATCGCATAGTGCATTTGATCGCAGCTGCTTCTGCGTCCAGTGTGGGGTAAAAAAAACCACACTCCAACAGAAAACAAACCTTCAACCTTCATGGATAAAGTTCAATTTTGTGTGGGGACATTCAAAATCCCATAGGCACATATGGGATGCCCACCCTCAAAATTAGATTTAGGCAGAAAAAATTACTTAATGGGGTGTTTTCTGTATGAACGGCGAGAGAAGACGGCGTCGTATTTTTTCTAAATCTGTCCGTATCCGCGTATTCACGTTGATATATGAGGATCTAGGGGATTCCAAGGATGATTAGTTTTGCCCGAATTTGTTGGAGATTGAAACACATAACCATTGTGTACCTAAGTGATATTAAATTAATATTTTAGTAGCTGAAACGGAAATTTTCCTACAATATTTGTAGGTTTTGTCAGACAAAGTCTATAATTGGTGATATATGAGGTAAAATCATTCCGAATCCCACCGAGTACTATAACTGGCAGAAAGATAAGTGCATACTATATTAAAATAGAAATAAAGTTTGACTTTGATATAAATGAGGAAAACTTGTACAGAAACCACGACAGAGATAAGAAACGCTGTAACAATAAAGTTTGTTGACAAACTTAATAATGAATAATACCAGCCAATAATATCTGCCAATGGCTTAATTGTTAACAGCCTCTGCCAATACGTAAGGAAGCTCTCTTTAGGCAGCTGGATCAAGGGCTTGATACAGAAAGGGGTACTCGTGGACACGGCTCGTATTGTTAGAAGGTTCCTTTCTCTGGTGCCCTGGCCGCCGATAGCTTGGACCCTGTTCCTGATACCGGTGGGCTAATGTTTTTTTGTATTTTTAAATGTTTTATTAGGTTTTAATCCCTGAAATGTAAAACCATTTATATCTAATTGAATAAACGATCATAACGATCTATAAAAAAAACATTTTTTTAGGGTTCCGCACCTCAAAAGATAATAACGGATCCCTTATTGGATCATTCTGTTGTCTATCTGTCTGACAAAGTCAAGATCCTTTATATCTATCTCTCCATCATTCCCTTCCTATAGAAAACTGACGAGACATTATAGAATACTCATTTCTCTCACACGTACAATCAAACTACAACGTAGTTAAAAGACGGATATAGAAGAAGAATAAGAAATAAACACTATACATTCTACACATATTACCAAATAGCTTATCTAAAACATTCCCAAAGTATACAATTTCTATCCACAAACAATGCAAATAACATAGCTGTAATCTAAACAGCTTGAGTAATGACAGTGTTGAGTTCGAAAGCTGTCCGGTTGCATCGATCCAACAGCGCAAGTGGGAATATGTACCTACACACGAAGCCAGGTCAACCTATTCTAAACTATTATAACCTGATCTTTCTACTACGGATCGCACACTGTAGTAGAGAGAACAGGTTAAAATGGTTTTGTATAGGTTGATGTGCCGTCGTGTGTACATAGTATTGGCACTCGTGAGTCATAGTTGGTTGGTTAACTTTTCATATTCTAGAATGGTCTTGAAATCATAGACTGTGGAATCATGGTAACCGGCTTTTTTGGACCAGGGACCTCTTTGATTGTTTTTTGTTTGTTTATGGGATAAGGTTTAAGAGAAATAAACTGTGTCATTCTAAATTTAAAGTTCAAATTTGGACGTTACATTCAAAAGTAATATCATCGATGTTTCTTTATTTAAAGAATACAATCAATTGTACTTAATGTTTGTAATAATAAATATTACTACTAGAAGTTTCCGTGACTTTTCCACAGACCTATCATAGACAATTGAATTGGATTGGATCCTATTTTGGTAGGAAAAATAAAGACGCATCATATCATCATTGTGGGTTTTTTTATTGATTTCGGAAAATCCAAAAGGAATGGTTATGACAAGCTTGTATCTTCTGTATTTGAAAAAAAAAACGCATATCATTTTAGTATTATGTTTCATTAGTGTTATATCTTATTTTTTTTTGTTTCGTTGAATTACGTAGGGGCCGTCGATATGAGCTATTATATTGATTTTAATGAGAAAAATGCCATATGGTAAATGGCGATAGCAAGGTCGGTACAACATAGTTGATTTTCTTGGTATTCCAGGCGACCTTAGGCGGACAAGGACAGTACATGAGTGTTACCATTAGTTGGTTCCTCGTACATACCTAGCTGCGCCCTGCGGTTTCACCTTCGCAGACCGGGATAAAAGTAGCCTGTGTCGATTCACGTCATAAGCTATCCGTGAACCACATACACATACAAACTTTCGCCCGTGTAATAATAGTATCATAACGCTAAATACATAAGAAATCGGTGACATTTTAATGCAGTAATTAGAAAAAGGACCACCTCCTCATGTCCCGAATAAGGAGCACTAAAAATGCAATTATCAAGGCTGTGTATGACTCCTGCTTTGATATATATTTTCTGTTGTATTTTGTAATTTTTGGTTTGTAATGTATAATTGTAATAATAGGTGTACTACCTGAAATATTTATTTTAACGTCCTTAGCGCTTGGTGTAAGCTGAGTGCATGATAGGATTTCTCAACGACGTCGAACTTCCTTAAAAACGTCCAAAAAGTAAAACAGGTGTACCTTTTAGTACACTTACATTTCGTTAGTTACCTTAATAAGTTCTATGTAATAAGAGGTAAGCCGGGACTAAATTTGTGATGCTGATAAATTAAACCCAATAACAATTTTCCCGACCCAGGTATCGACTTACACTAACGCGTCAGTATGCCATTAATTTTCAACATCCTTTCTCAGTGCTCAACTTCGATGTATAGAATCCAAATCTCAAATCAATTTCACATGCTTCTACGTTAGAATTAAAAAAAACAAAAATACCAAACAGATTCACTTGTCAAATGTTACGATACTGTATTCCAACACAATCTCGCTGATCTATCAGCTCATTTAATGGCTCATACTGTGACAGTATAATATTACATTGCCAAAAACGAAAGCTGCAGAAAGTAGACATTCGTATCTGCTCCCAAAGCTCCCCAATGTCAGAATTAATTCCCATTGTGTGATCCGTGGCCTGTGGTGAAAGGGGGCGAGATTATACCCATTTACCGTGAACAATTTTAATCCCCAGTTTTAACGGGAGTAACTCCAGGAAATATTTTATAGATGTAGAGAAGAGAAGTAAAGCTTTGTGAAATTGTGGAAAATGCTCATTACCTGAGGAAAAGTAAATATAACCTAACTAGCTGGCGCCCGCGTGATATCGAAAAAAAAGTATATATATATATGTGTTATTCCAGACCATAATCAACCTCTGTGCCAAATTTCATTAAGATCCGTTCAGCCGTTTTAAAGTGAAAGAGTAACAATCATCCATACATTCTCACAAACATTCGCATTTATAATTTTAGTAGGATTTGCAGATTTCTGTATTCTTAATAGACTGAACAAACTTAAACTCAAATCATTTATTTCAATTAAACCGTTACATAACAAAAAAGATGAAGCTACAGTCCCAATCTCAACGCATAATAACTCGTGAAAGTACCGTAGTGGCCCAATCCAAAGCTGATCTCTATGGAGAAGAATGTTCAACTTTGTCCTTAAGGTCACCAATGCTACACCAATTATGTGCTGCTGTTCAAACTGTGCTTATATCTAATATATAAAATTCTCGTGTCACAGTTTTCGTTGCCATACTCCTCCGAAACGGCTTAACCGATTTTGATGAAATTTTGTGTACATATTGGGTAGGTTATGAATTTAGAATCGGTAGAAGTTAGAATCGGCCAACATCTATTTTTAATACCCCTAAGTGAGCAGCGGGTGAAACCGCTGGGCACAGCTAGTAATTATATATTATAATCGGTCATCACGTGAACAGTTCAGCAAAGTATGCAGAAATAAAGTTAGAACTTCTAATTCGTTAATGTAGACCAATTCCGAACTAATTTATAGGTCATTTCCAAGTCTTTGTTCCCCAACTCGTCAACATTAAATGCTTAACGACACGCATTCACGGATCTACTTTGAATTAACGAGAAATATACCTCTAGACACCGTTCGTGTCACCACAGGCGTCAGCAAGAACCGCAACAATGCGCGGTAATCTATTTGCACAGAGCGTCAACCGTACAATACCATGAGCTCTCACAAAAGGGTGTTTACTTAAACCCCTTTCACACCTCCATTGTTCATTGACCACTCACCAAAGACCCCAGAGTTTACTTAAAAAAATACCTCTAAACTCTTCAGCGACTTCGAATTGGAGCGGCGCGGTAGATCAAGACAAAATGGCCGCCGCGACACTGAATGGCCGTAATGCTGAATCGAGTGGTCCTTGCGTAGTGTGCAGGAATTTTAAACATACGACGATGATAATATATTCCACGAGATTTGTATGTTTGAGGATGCTTATCAAAAGTGTGTATGAGTGGGGTTTAAAAGCCTTGGGATTTTTGGGTGTTCTTAACAGGCTGTTTGAATATGATTGTGGTGAGTGGGATTGTATGAATACGTTGTGGGAGAGATTGGTGAGAGGATTGAGGAAGTGTGGTCCTTTAGCGACACGAAGACAGACAGAGAGAGACAGAGGAAAACGCATCATGAGATGGTATTTCATCTTTCCAGTCTGTACATGCAATCGCTCGACGGTAACCTTCGGCTGTAGCCCACGGGACACGTCTGGTCTAAGGATACTTTATGAGCATGCGGATCTTTATTCCCTGTTTCTTCTCATCACCTGCCTAGCCTTTCTTCAACTATGTTGGGTCAGCTTCCAGTGTTATTGGATTCATCTGACTTCCATAATTTAAATGGAGCGACTATCTATCTGAACCCCACAACACATTTAATGACTGGGTAATACGATACTCCTTGGTAAGACTGGTTTTCAAACTATCGAGTCACTGATTACCTGTAACGACTGTCAAAGATCTATAAATGACAGCCGAGATCGACGGCTTAACGTGCATCCGAGGCACGGAGGAAACAAATTACTCATTATTTGAAGATTTTCCATCCCAAAAAAAAGGGTACCCGAGTGGTATATTTGATTTTGCCACGATCTCTTCACTGCCTGTTTTTCTCTTCCTTGAAATATTATAAATACATACAGAAGATAGTTGTGCCATATTTGTAGTTTATTTTTTCGACTGAAATACTGGGAATATTCTTTTCTCCGATATCGCTACTTGCATCTAAAGCAAGCTTCATTAGAAATTCTAACAAAATCTTCTCTCGAAATGAAACCCCGCTTCGTTTGATGTTAGCCCCTTGCTCATCCCATACCCCTTAGTAAACTCATCACATAAATAAACAATAGCTTGAGACGTTTTAAAACTTTGATACGAACAATATACACAACACACACAAACATCTATTGGCAGACAACGAGAGTACTTCCATAGACTTACGCACTTCTAACAGCTGTTACGACCGTCCAACTTAACAAGACCTCTCTCTCTTTTAGAAAGTCCCTTTTCATCCCCAATTTTGGGAAATGATAGAGGGGAAAGGAGGACCAATGTATTCTGGTTCTTCGATACAAGGGTCGTTGAAGGGGCGCTTTTGTCCCACGTGTGGGACCCCACGCATCGCGACAAGTGATTTAGTAGTTGTTACAAAAAACTTTGGTTTTGAAGTTAGTTACAGTCGTGTATGTGAGAGATAAGTATTATCGATTTTCGGGGTAGTTTTGGCTACTTGTGAGCAATAACGTGAACTTTAGACTTTTGCGCTGTATGACCGAATAAAAGTTTTAATCTTGAGGAAAAATAGTAAAAGCTCTGCCATTTTGACCTTTAAACCATTTTTCTTATCTTTTTTGTACATGTAATAATAATGCAAAACTAAAGCTTATGTACAACGGCAAGTTTTAGACAGAATTGAAACCTGAGAAATTCATGATGGAAATATTCAATACCAATTTTTCCGATCCGGGAAACGATAGCAGAACCTCGAGGCAATGAAGCAGCTAAAAAAACTATGCACTAAAAGCATAACTTCTAACTAATCAGTATGCAGCAGCGTCTGCAATTGTCAGGGCTCGTTGCACCATATTCTGATCGCTCAGCTCAATCACTCGTCAGTATTAACCAACAGACTGGCGCAGTCTGAGGGTTGGTCATACGTGAATATTAACGACCAGATTAACACACTGCTTAAGACCGGTTGCAGGTTGGATCTCTGCGAGATTTTTTTTTTCGTAGTTTCAGCTAACAGAATGTTGGTGTTTAAACTCTGCTGGGGTTGGCAGCACGGCCCAGGAACATAAAGGGCAAAAAAGGATCATCGCATTTCCCCCCGCTCTGCACAGAGCGGGAAAAGTTATAATAAAATGATGATTTCCAATCCTTACTATATATAATATTATAAAAGGGAAAGTGAGTTTGTTTGTTTGTTACCTCTTCACGATTTAATGGCTAAACCGATTTTGATGAATTTTGGTACAGAGATAGTTGGGAACCAGGAAACGGACATAGGCTATTTTTTTTCTAAAAAGAGTGGGATATGAGGGAGAAAGAGGGAAAAAACGGGAAAACTTAGCGTTGCTGTTACAAATCAATAAGGCGCTACCGAAATTAACGCGAGCGAAGCCGCGGGCAAAAGCTAGTTCTTAATAAAAATCGATTTTTAAAAAGTGTTTACGCTGACATGGTCACTAACATAAATAACATTTTGTCTGCTTTAAAACACCCACCCGCAATAACTTTAGTTAATCCGTGATCATGGCTTTTGTAACAGTGTTTTTAGTAATTTAGTGCAATACACACAATAACTACCACCCACAAAAATCAATGAAGTTTGTTCAACCATACTGACTGTGAAACTATCATTAGTAAACACAATCGATTGTAAAATTCAATTTTATGATCGTAAGTCACGTTTGCTTTACCCATAGCCTTTTCCCAACTATGTTGGGGTCGGCTTCCAGTCTAACCGGATGCAGCTCAATATCAGTATTTTACATGGAGCGAGTACCTATCTGACCTCCACAACCCAGTAAGTACTAGGTAATGCGATACCCCTTAGTAAGACTGGTTGTCAGACTTTCGGAACACTGACTACCTGTAACGACTGTTAAATATCTACAAATGACAGCCGGGATCAACGGCTTAATTTGCTTTCTGAGGCACGGAGGAAACTCGGGATGTAACGGGTGGTCACCCATCCACAGACCAACTTAGGCAAGCGCGGCTTAATCTAAAGATCGACCTGAGCGGCTGCTATTATTTAGCCTCGAGCTCCTCAAGAGAACATTGGTAGTATACCACTAGAAACTAATTCACAGATAAAAAGAAACTGCAAGTAATCGAACTTCAATAATGAACCCTGTATTCAATACGAAATTGTCACTGGCCACTAACAAAATCAATAACATTATACCCGCAGTGAATGTTAATCAATATGTCAACAGAGCCGTCATCGTGTCATCGCGGCGACGACGGAATGTCAAGTGTTCTTAGAACACGATGTGACAGTGACATCAGCCTTGAATGTGTTGGGTTTAGTGTTTGTTCGGTATTAGGAGTACATATTAGGCCTAATTTTAGTGAGGCTTCGGCACAAATCCTTGCTAACATTATAAAAGCGAAAGTGAGTTTGTTTGTTTGTTACGTCTTCAGGCCTAAATGGCCAAATCAATTTTGATGAATTTTGGTACAGAGATAGTTGGGACCCTGGAGACGGATATATGCCCCGTTCCAATAAACAAAACGACATTATTGGAACGGGGCATTAGGCTAGGAGAAAGATTTTTTTTCGATCATCACGCGGGATAAGTTAGTGTGCGTCCACACTGCGCGCCTAGCGCGGTTGCGACGACGGGCGCGAAGTATCAAACATATGAAACGCGCCTTTGCGTCCATATTGTTGTGACTAAGGCGGAAGCCTAGTGCGACGGGACTGAGCGACACAGCGCGCGTAGTTTTCTAAAGCTTCTGTCCGCGCGTTCTGGCCGCACTACGGGCCTAGTCAACAAGCGACCCAATGCGCGGGTGCGGGGGTAACAAACTAGTTCGGTCTTGCCGCTCGACGTATGCCGATGCGCATCTGTATTTGTTTGTCGGAAAATGGCGGTAAATACTGAATTGTTTATAAGTGCAATTTAATCTAAACCACCTATATGTTATTATCTTCTTTTGTGATTTTAGGTGATATTTTACTTAGTATGTAGTCAAAAATTGACATTTGAAGTTCTTTTCAAATGGGCATTAGAGTATACTTAAAGAATTAAAGGGTATAATCTCAATATTCATATTAGTTATAAATACACTACTTATTCCTCTGTTTTTTATTTATTTCGTGCACACCATCCCTAGTGTTCAACACCTCCCATCTCAGGATCGGACTGTCTAGTAAAAATAGCAAATCTTCGTCCATATTATAGTTTGTAACACCTAATTATACATCAAATCGCTACAAAAGCTCGCGCCTCACTGTGGCCACCGCTCGCCTCCGCTCGCCGCGCCCGCCTAGGCTCCAGTCACCGCGCATTCAGTGTGGACGCACACTTAGCGTTAGCCCAAAGTAACTATGCCTCGCGGACGAAGTCGCGAGCGGAGCCTAGTATGTGGATAATTAGAGTTATTTTTTGATGACTCACTAAATACGAAGGCTTCAATTGGTTATTTAATTGAGGTCTTTTCTGTTTCAATTTTCATAACCACAAAAATGTATGTGCGAAGAATGTAGGGACTAGTTTTACTTATGGTGATTGCTTCAATGTCATTATCTGCCTTTTTTCAACTTTGTTGAGGTCCTTTTGCATTCTGCAGCTGAATAGCAGTATTTTAGCGACTGTCTATCTGACCTCCATAGCTCAGTTAGTACGGTGTAATACGATACCCCTTGGAATGACTGGTTGTAAGAGTATTTGTTATGACTGTCAAAGTTCTACAAATGTCAGCCGGGACCAACAGCTTAAGCACGGAAGAAACTCGGTATGTAACAAGACAGACCAACCTAGGCAAGCTCAGCATAACCTAAAGATCGATCCGAGCGGTTGCTATTATTTAGCTACCAGCTTCTTGGTGATTGCTTCATCGTAACCCATATTAATGTTCTGTGTTCTTCTTCTTCTTTAGAAGAAAACCTTCTTATTCCTGTTATGACTATGCTTACTTGCACTCGATATTGTCTATGATGTTATAATATTCATATGTTCGCAAAAGCAAGTCCTCATTTTATCTTATTTCGAGGAACTTCGAAGCACCTCCTTAGTTACTTAGGACGCCTTCCGAATGTAAACGGTGAATACATAACACATTCATCTAACCAACTCTCGCTAATGCTGTTGTATGCAAATGATAACACAACCAATTTGGGTAGGTAATTAAGTTAGTTCAAATTTTACGTCCGTGTAGCCGAATTTAATTAGTTGGGTGTTACCTACATCGGCGGATTTGGCGCCTGGCGTCAACGGTGGCGCCGCCACAATGCCTGTTGGGAGGATTTAAGGCTATTATCACATGGTAGTGTTATATTTCAAAATGAAATCTATCGTACTTCTTTCATATCCAAGTGGTGTCTACCATATTTTATTGATGCATCTAGCTTCAGGCGTTTTCTAAGTATTACCTGTATACGAAGCGTTAGTGATTCACGCGCGTCTCAAAGAGATGTCAGCAAAGCAGAGGGGCCTGCCAGGGCCTCCCCCTGCCGGGGTTTCGGGTTGTTCGAAAGAGATACTGCGGCCCCGGAACGTAAAAGGCAATAGAAGGAACATGAGTGGGTCTTAGTCAGTACAAGTCTGACTCCGCTACGCCCAGAGCGGGGGAAGTTATTTGATGATTTCCCAACCCAAAAAAACTGTATGTATTCATCTAGCAAATCTCAGAAAGGTCATATTTCATGGTTACCTTTTTCGTTCACGCTGTACGTATACCTAAATAATTTTTAATTGATTGTCGAAGTTGATAGATTGTCGTTCGATCGAGTCGCTTTAATATGGCTTTTCTTCGTGACCATAATGTACTATGGATTGAGTAGGCAACACTCAATCCATTGTGCTCATAAAATCTGCGATGATCTACAAAGGGTCCATAATTGTTTCTCTTCAATTACCTACCAGCCTTGTATACATTATGGGATGCAATAAAGTATTGAGTATATGACATAAAACGATTCTAAGTAGAGAGATCTTGCCCTAGATGAGTGTGTCTAACAATAAAATATGAAATCTTCATATTGGATATAGACATTACTGTCCAAGTCCTTGTAAATAACTACATTATACACCTAATATATTCAGGGACACTTCTTCGAACTAACCGTTTTTTATTTCAAATATCATGTTACACTACGGTGTAATTGTCGCCAGACAACGGCCCTAAGCGATCGTCTTGCAGTCTACAGTGCTAACTAAATCCATGTGCTAACTTAAACCTCGTTTGACAAGAGATTAGATGACGTTCAGTTTATATCGTTAGTCTACCTCTATTTGCACGAAGAGTGTGTCTGTGTATGGGGCCAAATGTCTGTGAATAATTCAAAATCAAAAACTTTCAGTTGTTTTTTTCGAAGTGACCGGTTCTGGTTTTTTCTGGAAGTCGGGCATAGCAATCCTATTCCGACCTATTCAATCAGAAAATTGTTTAACGCATGAAGCGTTAATAAACAATTTTCTGATTGAGTAGGTCCTCAAAATAAAACTTTAGAAAGGTTAGATGCTCAGTATTCGTATATGTCCTGATAATAAATGAACGCCTGAAAATTTGTACCGCCGATGATTGCATCCTCCTAACATACTCCTTCCATGAAAGCAGGTCAGAGGGGGTTGCTAGGGCCACTGTCTGTCGGGGTTGCGGGTTGTTCGAAAAAAATACTGCTGCCCCGTAACATAAAGGGTAAAAGAAGGAACATGGGTGGGGTCAGTAATAGGTAGTCCGACACTCCCCCCGCTCTACCCGGAGCGAGGTAAGGCGATGATTTTCCTTTAATGAAAAAAGGATCGTATCATGTTTAATCTGTGTCTTCTGCTTACCCCCATGGCAAAAAGCGTGAGGTTATGTATTTGTTAATCAACCAAATGACTACCAAGTACACATAGCATGAAACCCACCCAACACGGCACGGCATGAAAGGTCTTAACCGACTTTGTCAGGCGTAAAGTTAAATCCGTAAGCCAACTTCTGTCCAGTTTTAGTCGCTCGTTCGACATCCAGCTTAGCTGACGACGACTTTGTATAATTAAGCAAGTTAGCGCCCTCTGGCGTCGCCTGTAGTTCTGTTTACTTTTATACTTAGTTCTAAGTACAACATGTGGTATGTGGTGATAAGTAAAAGCTATTTACAGTCACGGAAGGAGGGTATTAAGCTGCTTTTTGGTTAATTTTTACTTGCACCTTGCGTGAGGCTAAGGTAGTTGTAATTATGTATGTATTGTAAGGACTTTGCTAATCCTTACTATAATATTATAAAAGCGAAAATGAGTTTGTTTGTCACCTCTTCACGCTTTAATGGCTAAACCGATTCTGATGAATTTTGGTACAAAGATAGTTGGAAACCAGGAGACGGACATAGGCTAATTTTTATTTAAAAAAAGTGGGATGTGAGGGAGAAAGAGGGAAGAAAAGGGAAAACTTAGCGTTGCTATTACAAATCAATAAGGCGCAAGAGAAACTGTGTTACCCCAAATTTAACGCGGGCGAAGCCGCGGGCGAAAGCTATTATATTTTTTATAAAGATTATATTTTTTGAAAGATGCAAAGACATTCAAATCTTTAAGAGTAATAGACGGGACCAGATAAAGAAGATCGTAATTTAATACTTGTTAATACTTGGTAACAAATCGTTTAATGTCATACATACGTGCACTTGTCAGGGAAGATGAGTGTGTCAAAATCGAAATGATCAGGATCAAAACTTGTGTATGTAAATATGCCTGATGTCCGCTCATAAGTCTTTTTAATTCTCTTTGATTGCATCCTTTTTAGTAGAAAAACCTTCTTAACTAAATATTTTTAACCGGTTTCGAACATAAGGGTACAGTCGTACAGAAAAGTTGAGCCTTTATTGCCAACACTTCTTAATAATGTCACGCAGGACCAATCAAATCTTCTGTGAGGCAACTTTGTCCAGTTTATGATCATGCTGTGGATTGAAGTTTTAGTTTAAAAGTTCCTTTATTAATAACTAGCTTTCGCCCGCGGCTTCGCCCGCGTTAAATTTGGGGTAACACAGTTCCCCTTGCGCCTTATTGATTTGTAATAGCAACGCTAAGTTTTCCCTTCTCTTCCCTCTTTCTCCCTCACATCCCACTTTTTTCAAAAAAATATTAGCCTATGTCCGTTTCCTGATTCCCAACTATCTCTGTACCAAAATTCATCAAAATCGGTTTAGCCATTAAAGCGTGAAGAGGTAACAAACAAACAAACAAACAAACTCACTTTCGGTTTTATAATATTAAGTAAGGATAAGGATAGTAAGGATATCATTTATCCATCATCATTTTCCTGCCCTTGTCCCATTCTATTTTTATCCATCATCCGATTTTCTAGGTCGGCGCAACACGTTTTTTTCTTCCATTCTCCCCTATCAGACGTCACGGCATCATTTACTCCTTTCTCTTTCATATCATTCCTTACACAATCCATCCATCTTTTCTTTGGCCTTCGTCTCGCTCTCCGTCCTTGATGGACGCACATTCAGATCCATCACTCTTTTAGTCACATGTGCTTCGTCCTTCCTCATTGCATGTTCATATCAAGACAAACGACTCCCTTTCAATTTTTCTGTAATAGGCGCAACTTTCAAACTTCCTCGAATTTATTCATTCCTTACTTTATCCATTCTTGTCACTCCACACATCCATTTCAACATTCTCATCCATGCTACATACAATCGTTTTCATCATCCACCTTTTTTACAGCCCAGCATTCTATAATTTAACCAACCTGTCCAGTTTTCCCCATAGCTCGTAAAGCAATAGCCGCACCCACAGAACTACACTTTTTAAATCCCAAAGACATTCTCTTAGGGTTGTAGCAGAATTAAATCCGTGCGCCAAGTTCGTACACTGAGCTTAGGCTTACAGTGTGTATAATTAAATGTGATGACACCCCTAGACGCCTAGCGAGCTAGTAGGCAGGATTCGGATTAACACCTTCGTGTTTTGCCAGAATACAGGATTAGACGCCATGTCGGAATGTGTTCTGCTACGTAATTGAGGTCTGAGATAGGCGGTGACCGAGATTTGGAGATTTCGTTCTGGTTTTAGAGACATTTCTGCTTGTGTGAAGGAGATTCCTTTAGGCCGGTATTTTACGCTGTAACTGCTGAAAGATTGGGTGTTTTCCATGTTAGAATCCTTACTAATATTATAAAAACGGAAGTGAGTTTGTTTGTTACGTCTTCACACCTAAATGGCCCAACCGATTTTGATGAATTTTGGTACAAAGATAGTTGGGACCCTAGACGACGGACATATGCCAAAAAAGAGAGAACAGGGGGAAGAAAAGGTGAGAGAAAGATATGTTTTTTCGATCATCAGGCGGGCTAAAGTGTTTTAGCCGAGAGTAATTATGCCACACGGACAAAGTCGCGGGTGGAAGCTAGTACTAATATAATTCCTATGTAATACAGATTGAGCATGTACGAGGAGCTTGTGGCTAAATAATAACAGTTGCACGAATCAAACTTTGAGGTTAAGCCCCGCTTGCTAGGTCGGTCTGTGGATGGGTGACCCTTAATTACGTACCGAGTTTCCTCCGTGTCTCGGATTGCACGTTAAGCCGTTGGTCCCAAATGGACTGTGGAGGTCAGAGATCGTTCCATGTAATATTCTGGTATTCAGCTGCATCCGACACCAACAAAGTTGGAAAAAATTGCGATGAAAGGGGCTTAAATCCATATCAACTCAAGGCATTTAGTCCGCCTTTGTACAGTTTTTACTTGTGCATAAAGTTTCAATAAATAAATAAAAATCCAATCTACACAAAATATTATAAAGCTGAAGAGTTTGTTTGTTTGAACGCGCTAATCTCAGGGACTACTGGTTGTAATTGGAAAATTATTTTAGTGTTGGATAGTCCATTTCTTGAGGAAGGCTATAGGCTATATAACATCACGCTACGACCAACAGGTGCTGAGCAGCGCGGGTGAAACCGTGGGGAACAGCTAGTACTCTATAAATTATTTGGCCTGATAATCGCACACCCGGCATTTAAGCCTGCGACTACTATAATACCAATAAGTTACTTGTAATAGTACCTAACCTAGAAGTATCTTTTCATATTTCAATCATTTTCAACTGCTTATCACATTGACAGCTAGGGCGTTATCTAGCAAAATTAAACAGGATGTCTGATAAGTCAAAACATTGCTTTATTTCAATCATTTTTATTTTTAGTTATAAAAAAAAACATTGCCCCACACTAGGGATTTTTCCTGTATCGTGGGTGCGTTTACAAACATTTAACTCACACACACAAACAGCCAGACCCGAAACAGCTATCTGTAGGCCATACAAATATTTGTTCAGTGCGGGGATCGAACCCGCGACACGCAGCGCAGCAGTCACATCATCATCATTTCATCACATCATATAAATATAAGCTATAAGGTTAAGTATTTTATTTCTCACACATCCATAAAAGTAAAACAGGCACAGACTCGTCTGCCCGTACTTTCCGAGAACCGTGCATGAGTCAATGTTTACGTGACGTCATCACAGTAGCCTGATAACGTGAGTAATGATAACACTGAGTCAGCTTTCAACGTTCATTAGTTGTCGATATTTTCATTGTCTTGGGATAAAGATATTAACAAGTTATGACAAGTCTTCTATTACTTAGGTATTTGTTAGGTACTTTTTGTTTGTTTATACGGATAAGATATTCGTTTGAAGCATTTCTATCAAAAGGCCGAACTGCAATAAATGTTATAGTTTTATAAAAAAAAACGGCCAAGTATGATTTGGACCGCTCACAAGCACACGAAGGATTCCGTACCATTATAAATAAAAAGTATAAAAACGGTAAAAAAACATGTCTGTTGCATGGGAATGCCTTTAATATTTATCAAATTCTGTTTTTTTTTTCGGTATTTTTATCCGTTGGTTATAATAGCGACAACAGAAATTATCTGTGATTTCGACTGTCTTACTATCGCGGTTCATGACTTACAGCCTGATGACAGATGGACAGACGAACAGTCGGGCGGACAGCGAAGTCTTAGTAATAGGGGGTCCCTTTTTACTCTTTGGGTACGAACTGAAAGCATGATTATGTACCCTTACATGTATATGCTGGTAATCTTATAATTTCATAGGTCGATATTTAGGTTAAGCTGCGCTGGCCTGGGTTATGCCCCGTTCCAATAAACGAATACGACTCGTTTTGCTTACGGACAGTTGTATTTTGACATGGAACGGGGCATTAGTCTTTGGATGGGTGACAACCCGTTATAAACCGAGTTTCCGAAGCCTATCTCAACATCTTTTGGGAAAATACTAGACAGACCTTATATCGTAGTCCATGTCACTTTGATTGTCAAAAATGTGTTCGTGAAACGTTTATCAAACACATGTAATTTCTCGTGACTGGACATACTAAGCCGAATGTGAAGGCCGAAAATACGGTAAGTAATCAACAATGTTGACAGGGATATTCTGGTCCGTTTGGTCAAACCAACTGCGGTTGGATATAAATACTTTAGGTACACGAAACGATTGCCATCTGCCGGCTGTAACCTAGTTTCTAGGACCTAAACGAGATATTGCTCTGTCGGGGTTGCGGGTTAGTTGAAAGAGATACCGCGGCCCTAAAACATAAAGGGCAAATGAAGGAACATGAATGTGTTTAAGTCAGTAGAAGTCTGACACTTCCTCTTCCAAAACGGTAGACAGTCCCGAAACAACTACCTGTAGGTCATACTAATATTTTTTCCGTGCGGGGATCGAACCCGCGATACGCAGCGTAGAAGTCGATTGCTCAGCCACTGCGCCTTGTCGTCATTACTATGATACAGCAACAAATGGTATGAAATTCAAGACGAAATTGTTACTCGATTCACAGTAAACATTTCAAGACCACACTATGGTGTGAATTGTCACTTGCCGCCATTCTCAGCGTGTATAATAAACTATTACGCGTAACTGAACTCGATATAATCAATACCGGATTAAGCTTTAAACTCCACTCGAACTCACACGTGCGGGCTCTAAAAATGGGGTGTTCACCAATCACCAGGATCTCAAACGATCGGTGATTGTATATGAAGGTCTTAGTATATAGATGGACGGATCCTGTCTGCTTGATTAGGTATAAGCTGTTGTTTAGATAGTATTTGGGTGCACGTAGATCATAATTACTCTTTATAATCTTTAGGAACAACAGTGGTGGTTTAAAGAAGAAAGATAATGGCAGTTTAAGTGATTCGTGAAGGTACGAGAAGGACAAAAAGATAGAATAACCAACCATATGAAGGTGTAGGCTTTTTTTGCGGATAGGAACCGGGGTACGGAGAAATATTGGTTTGTATTAGGTTTTCACCTAACCACGAACCGTCCTAGGTAAGCACGGCTTAACCTTGAGCTAAAGAGGAAAGAACCTTCTCAAAAAGAACGGTATCATCGTGTTCATGTTCCACGCGTGCCTCAAAGACATACCAGCGGCGAGGGTTGTTCGAAAGAGATACCGAGACGAGAAGGAACTTGGGTGGATTTTAATCAGTACAAGTGTGACACTCCCCTACCGATCCAAGCGGCTGTTATTACTTAATCACGAAGTCTTCTGTAGTTGGCCTAGCGCAGTAAGGAATTTCAATACAATTAGAGGTCAGCCTATACCAGTTACTTAGCGCCTACGCTTAGTTATAAAATTAAAACAAAATCATGAGATGGAAAAATATGTATTGTCCTTAATATCAATCGGTATGGACTGGTCTTATGGCACACCCATTTGGTGCAGCCTTGAGGTATACAATGTTATCATTCTTGTTAAGTTTTAATTTTGTATTGTGTGCACTTGTTGTGGCTTGTGCTAAAGGCGCTGCACAAACGTGACGACTTATGTGTCTTGTGTCATACATAAGCTACTAAATGTCTATATAACCACTAAAGGAGATATTAACTACTACAATTTTATAGAAATTGGTAGCTTATATCCGACATAGGTACAAAAACATGTCCACGTTTGTGCAGCGCCTAAACCTCTTCTTTTCTTCATCATTTATACGTTTAGTATCCATACTAAAATTACCCCTAATATTTTAATTGCAAAAGTTAGTGGAGATGTATGTTTGTTAATCTTCCTCGCAAAAATGACATTTGGCACACAGATAGTTATATCCTGAACTAACACACATAATTCTATTGTTCCCAGTAGAAAATTCCAGTTGGATAATTCTCGAACTTCACAGCAAACCTTAGCTAGTAACACATACTTTTCTTATAGCTGAAGATCACGACCATCGTACAATTTGTCTACGCTATGCGGTCTTCCGTGCTGCAAATCGTTAAGTGCATGCTTCTCCATGCCGATGCCGTCCTAATTGCAGCTTCCTTACACCATCGTGCCGGAGCGTCTTAAATGCAGACATGTTCAGATATACCAAGAAAAGTACGCGCTTCGAGATTTATCGTGTAATATACGAAATACAAACCGGCTATGAGTAGATCTGTTGTACAGCTGTTAAAACCATGGACCCATATCCTGGTTTGTTTGTTTTATAAATTATGATATTCTACGAATCTTTTTTTTATTTGCGACTGCATTACTGTACTTGCAAAACGACATAAGTAAGAAGCTTCGCATTCATGCTAATTCGGATACCCGAAGATTTCTGGAGCGCATACTTTATCTAGTGTAACTAAGACGAAAGGATCATACGTAGAACCTGAAGTCCCACCCCCTTTCACTCACCAGAACAACGAGAATTCCAGACATAATCAATAGAATTAAGCTGTAAGTTGCTCCAAATCCAAGAGCACATGTGGTTCAAAGGGGTGCAGTTCAAATAGGAGCAGCGATTAAGCACCCCGGCGGCGCCTTTGATTCTACTACAACGTTGTAATCGGGGTAACGTTCTCACGGTAACACGCGATTTTGGGACGTGGTCAGATTGACAGCGATTTGGAATAAGAGATGGATGATCTCCAACAGTTAAGGTATTTTTAGTTAAGACAGGTGTTTTTAAAATATATTTGCTTGCAGTATCTAGGTGTTTTAATATTGGACTGGATTCATCATCAAATTCATTGTTTGGTCTGTAAGTTTTATGTAAAATTTAGTTTTAGTGTAATTGAAGAACTTACCCAGAACTCTATTAATTATCTTTCTGTTTAGTTCATTCTATTTGAGGTCTCTGCAATACTTCTTCTATTCTCTCTTGTCAGACGTCACGGTATTTTTAACTAGAACTTCTATTGTTGGGTCAAAAAAATATTGCTGGACCAAGCAAGCCGTTCTACAAACATTAATTTGCTTTTTTATAAAAAAGCATAAGAAAATAATTGACGTGCAAATGTAATAATAAAAAATGTGGAATTAATTTTAGGGATTGGGGAATCGCTCTCAGTGATACCAAATCTCACTGCGGCTTTGAAAATTTAAAAGAAGGGTAGGTTTTTTGTAATATTTTATTTTCTAGTAAAAGCCCATTTCTGTTCGACGTGTTGTTTGTTATTAAACATGACTATGAGAAATAGGTTTATTGAGATAACATTCTTGCTTATATGTTATTTGCGGTTTCCTTTTCGTTTAATAAATAATGTTTTGTGGTTGACCTTTATCCATATGAAGCAAAGGTAGCTTATACGAGTTCATTGACTGCTAAGTCTTTGTCTAAAGTATTTTCTCCTTGGCAGTAGGTATCTTTTATAAAATGATGGTTTATAAATTTCTGAATAAAATACTGTCCAACCTATACCTAGTGCCCGGGAAGTAGACATAAAATATTATTTTTCTCATATCTTGAAAAAATAATATTGGACACGTCCATGAAAAATAATATGACGTCCATGGTGCACGACTAAAAGTGCCGAAATCGTCGCCAAATTTTAGGCTGACTTAATTTAGATTTTATTCGCCATCCTAAGACACGTCCATTAAAAATCTATATCTATATATCTCATAGTAAGTGTAATTATGTTATGTTTGTTGTGTGATACGATTAATTAGCATATTCTAGAATTCTTCCAAAATCAAATCAAAATATTTTAATTAACATAGCCTAACTAACCCACATGGGTCTTCTCATATAGAGAAGAACCGACAAGAAACCCATGGTTACTCTTTTAAAATCATTTGGTTTTACAATGTTCTTGTTACAGCGTTCATACTTATGTATGAGAGGACAGCGTAGGTCTGATTTGCATCATTGCTTACTTTACAAAATGTAAAATAAGAAGTTAACAAGCGTCTATGAATCTGTAAGGCCTCTGGGCCTTCCACTGTCCACTCATTACCATAGAATTGGTATCAAAAATCAACAAGACACACGAAAAATAATCACAAAAAATATAGGAACAAAGATATAACGACAACAATTACAAAATCAACCAAAACCACAACTATAAATATTAATTAATCATATTTTTATCACCCTTAACATTTCATCCATATATTACTCCATATCTTTATGGCCCCTAAAGAATTTTTAACCCATCGTTTTATCCATAAATTGTTCTTGTATATGGCGAGTAATTTCTTTGTTCCTGTCCGGTCGCCCCCTCGGTAATACGTCCATTGTTTGTCTACGAAACTGAATTATTTTTATATTGTGTATTACATTTTTATGTATTTTTTTTTCGTTGTATTCATTCGTATGTTCTTTCAACAGATTTTTATTTAATTGTCTCTGGTTTTTTTGGGTCCGGGATTTTGGTGTTGGTTTGTCTTGTGTGGTAGGACTGGTAGACCGAGTGTTGTGTTTGGTTTTTTTGTTAATGATAAATGGTATTTATTTCAACAGTAAAATCGATAACGTTCATTCTTTTTTGCACTTATTTTTACATATCTCTTATTCAAAAACCGGCCAAGAGCGTGTCGGGCCACGCTCAGTGTAGGGTTCCGTAGTTTCCCGTCCGTCACAATAAGTGTTCCCAGTTATGAGGCCAACCGAACAATTCGGTAATACCCGATCCAATGTAATAAGTACCTACAGCGCCATCTCTCGAGGAATTGGGTTACTAATTAATACAAACGCGTGCAATTTCGGTGGTAATTTTGGATTGCGAGAACCGATTTCAATAATTCTTTTTTTGTTTGAAAAAAGATACGTTCAGGATAATAAAATATGTAAACAAAGTTACAAAAAAAGCTTGCGTATACGATTATACTACAAACTTAGTCCAGAAATTATTTTGTACAACTTTTTGTCTTTTTTGTACAAAAACTGTTGTGTCAATCAAGTTCAAAATAATTTTCATAGAAAGTCCTTATAAAGTTCTACTTCTCAGATTTTTTTCATATTTTTTAGACTTATGGTTCAAAAGTTAGAGGGGGGGGGACACATTGTTTTTTACTTTTGGAACGATTATTTCCGAAATTATTGACATTATCAAAAAATGATCTTAGTAAACCCCTATTCATTTTTAAATACCTTTCCAACAATATATCACACGTTAGGGTAGAAATTAAAAAAAAAATCACTTCCCTCTTTACATATAGGGTGGCTACCCTAATAAAACATTTTTTTCAAATTTTTATTTTACCACATTGTCGGCGTGATTGATATACATATTGCTACCAAATTTCAGCTTTCTAGCGCTAACGGTCACAGAGATTAAGCGAGGACGGACGGACGGACGGACAGACAGACATGGCGAAACTATAAGGGTTCCTAGTTGACTACGGAACCCTAAAAATGAGTAAAACGTTTACAAATATACAAATAGTAGCTACCGCTATCGGGGACAGGGTTCACGCTAACAGCGGGCTCCAGAGAGAGGAACCTCTTAACGATACGAGCCGTGTCCAGGGGTACCGCGAGTTTCTGAGCTTAGTGTTGTTCCAGACTATTGGCAATTAAACCATTTTCTACGACCATCGACACAATGATCGCTGAGTCCACATCTCACATGTCGACAATCTCGCGAGCCTAGTTAATATTAGTATGTATAACGAAAGAAACGATGGATGGACTTATGAGTGGTGATAATATGGCTAGAAAGGAAGTGACTGCTGTGATGAAGATGAAAGAGTACAGAAGTAGAAGAGCAAGACATGATCTGGCGCCCCCAAATAAATTGTGACAGGAAAATTGTGATGATAATGAGCTGATTCTTTAAAAAGAAACAACGGATTCAAATTCAAACGTCACAGACATTATCTTGGTCAGATCATGTGAAGACCATGCAGGTCATTTTCTTCATCGTGGTTAAAGATGGAGTCAGTGTGTTTGTACCAGAGGGCACTGCCAGGGCCACCTGGTTGTTCAAAAGAGACACCGCGGTCCCGGAACATAGAGGGGCAAAAGATGGAACATTGGTGCGTTTTAGTCAGTAAAAGTCTGACACTCCCCCCTCCGCTCGTCCCAGCGCGATTGAAATTATTTGATGATCCCATCCGCAACAAAAAAATGTCTTTGGACCTCTCATCTTGCAGAGTAGCGACTAATATGGTCTTCTTAGGAAATAGTACTTTGATTTGAGTGGACCTGCCCAATCAACTGTACGTGTGTTTAATTTATTTCTAATGTTACTTGTCAACAGAGTGATGATGGAACCAGTGTCGTGCATGCTGGGTTTTTAATCAATTTTGATGGGTTTGACATTTAAACAAATGTTCTGGTTCTCATAAAACTATTTGACATTTGTAGCATAATCATTATTAGCTTGTACAGACGCCAGCAGGTCAAGCTACCCGAAACTGTTTTTTTTTTCCAATTAACCTTAAACCTAATCCTTTAGAAATAAAGTCGAAAATCTATCAAAGTAATCTGACAGATTGTAGTAGCTTGATGCGCAGGCGTCTGTACCTAACTGATCACTTCTGTCTGATGACTAAGTTATCTCTCATCTCTTCAAATAGCTTCATTACTAATTATGCATTGTACTCGATCATTAAAAGGTACACAAATAATTTTTAAATTGCTTATTACATATATAATGAGAGTTTCGTGTTTCATACCAGACGCTAACAAATCGATTTACGGAGTACAATTTAGATAAGAAACCGCGATTGTTAGACTATCTCACAGAGGTAACACATTAATATTCCTGGCAACATCAAAGGGTAAGTGTTACCAGTACAAAAAAAGTGAGTAATTATCGTCTATTAAAGTATCATTGTACTGCCACAACGTAAATTAATCTCATCAATACGTTATTCACAAATCAAAAGATTTGTAAGAATACTTTTTATTGAAAAGAGGAAGGAAATATTGCTATCTCGCTCTCACATCACGAGAGCCGCCTTTGCGTGAAGTCCATTCATTTAAAATCACAGCGTGAAATGAAACGCGCACCGCAACTAGCGACATCTATTAGCCGTTATTAGAAACATGTACGGTCAACGGACCGCAACACTTGAACTACAAAAACCATTCTTACTGCTTTGAAATAAAGCCCTTTGCAATGTCAATTATTACCAAGTGCAAGCAGCTGGTTGTACGTTCCTTTCGTTCCCTCAATAAGGAGTCGGCAGCGCATAACTTCGCTCACGCGCATCTGGCAGATCTTTAATGATTTCTAGTTGAAATATCAACCATGTTTTCTTAGCAGTAAGAGTGAGTTTCAATTATATCAATCTGGAAAAGATTCCGGCTTTATTTATGTCCGTCGTGACTGCACTGCTTATACATCAGCAGTATCTTCAACTACATAAAATTTCTTTCCGTTTGCATATTTGATTGTATCGAGCAAATTATTGATCAGATGTTTCAACATATTGTCGACTTTAATGTCCTTTTGCATTCACATGTAAGGTAGAATCCCTTTTAAAATTATGTTGTAGTGAGAAACTTCACTTTAAAAACTTTTGGTCTTTTTTGTTCCTAAAGGCATATAAAAGCTACCAATTTTTTTTTCTATAATTTCAACACAGATGATAAATAATAGTTAGACAAATCCGAATAAGTATTCGTCCGTTTATCTCAATATAATAACGTATAAGTTATTCTTGTCAGAAAGGATAAAAAATTAAACATGCAGACAGCGTCGGGTAATCCTCTAATATTAGTACACTATGATATCTCCGTTTTGGATTTGTTGTGTTGAAATGAGATACACGATCACCGTACTCATAGAAACTCCAACTTAAATCTGTTTATCGTAAGGTTGGTATTGGAACCACAGTTTCAAAAGTCGTGGGTATACCCTCGGGGTGAAGGTATCGCTGGACGAGCATTGTGCAACGCCACAGGAGAGCAAATACGCCGTTATTCTGACCGATTTCGTTGGAATACTGTTTCTAAATCGTGCGACTGTTATTGGTCTGTGCTCTGTCGAAAGTTGCCTTCTTCGTAAGAATGCCAAGTTTTTGTTCCTTGTTATTGAATCATGTGCTACTAGTATACTTTGATGGCCATTTTTTTTGTCCACTTGCTCGTAGTTATTGATAACTAGCTTTTGCCCGCGGCTTCGCTCGCGTTAAATTCGGTAGCGCCTTATTAATTTGTAACAGCAACGCTAAGTTTTCCCGTTTCTTCCCTCTTTCTCTCTCACATCCCACTTTTTTCAAAAAAATATTAGCCTATGTCCGTCTCCGGGTGCCCAACTATCTCTGTACCAAAATTCATCAAAATCGGTTTAGCCATTAAAGCGAGAAGAGGTAACAAACAAACAAACAAATAAACAAACAAACAAACTCACTTTCGCTTTTATAATATTATATATATATATATATATTATATATATATATATAATATATATATATTAAGTAAGGATAGTGACCATTATTGAAGTCTTAAATGACAAAACGATATTTTATTGCGAACTTCCCGAGAAGTCGATTTAAATCTCTTTCATGGTGTCCCGTCTTATTTTCCACCTGCCTTATTCCATTATCATTATCAAGGATCAATTCTACACGAATATTGACTTCACTAACAGACAATGGATAATTACAGATTCATTCTGGTCAGCCCTATCATTACAAAGTATCCGCTTGCTCCAAAGGCTTCTCACCAACCATTTTAAAGAGACACATGAACCCTCATATGGCTCACAGAATATAGACATAAAAGAAGTAGAATAATGGAACATTAAAGACCAGGTTACCTTGGTCGGTCCAAATGTTATAGTTAACGGTTTTGGAATTCTCTTGGCGATCGCTAAGGCCTACGGGTCAGGTTTGCATAAGCCCTGCGTTGACCTTTCGTAAGATAAACATGAAAAGGTCAGTATAATGTCTGTTATAGCAGAACCCCATTCTGTTGTTGCAATTTGTTTGTAAGTTATGTCTTCTGATATCGCTTTTGTAAGGTGGCATTAGTTTTGGAACTTGTTGAGGGCAAGTAGGGGTTGAATATCTCAATCTAAGCACTGTTGCTGTTAGGTAACTAGTTTCAATCAATAAATTTTGGAGTATCGCAATTTACTGCTGCAGAGGCTGTAATTCTGGTAGCTCTGAAGAGGTCCTTCGGAGTTACGCCACAGCATCTTATCCGCCCTCTTTAGTCTATCCCAGCCTCTTTTTTAAGGTCATTGGTGGTAAAACCAGTTTGCTCCAATTTTATGCAATGTAAGAAAAAGCTTCAAGAAGACCAAATTAAACTTACTGGGTGATAAAAATCAAATCAATTACAACTTTCATCAGACATCCTTTCTGCAAAAATTAAAGTAGTCCAATGAATAAAGTTTTGACAAAGAGATCTGGGAAAAAAGTTGAAGAAAAGTCAAATGAAATAAGTTTGGGGACCACTGGTCTGTTAGCTAACAGTTTCGTGATTGAAATTTCAGATTCGATGCTGAGAAATTAAATTATTTTATGGTTTTGCTCCGGTGTCCAACCGCGTTAGGAACAGTTTTTTTTTCATTCCATTGTTTACCTGTTTGCCAATTGTCATCGAAATCTGTTCAGCCGTTAAGACGTGAAAGGGCAACAGACAGACGTACAGAGTTACGTTCGTATTTATAATATTAGTATGGATTATTCGAGTTTCTAGGTTTCTGCGAACTGGCTACATAAGATTGGCATCTACATCTGTTTTGCATGTCTACATTGCAAATGGGAAACAGTAGACTACGCTTAGAACCCAGTTGTCTTTATTGAAGTGACTGTTAGTATCATATGAGAGTAATGACCTCACAGTAAAGATAACATCAGGGGTCCTTCTAATTTTCAAAGCCATCTTGATTGCCTAGTACTTTCCATATCAAATATTCAAAGATTACTTAAGAATGTCTGCATATATGCCATTTTCTGTCTCGAATTCGACAGTCCTAAGCATACTATATTCAATTCTCATTTAATTGGCATTGTAAACAAATTCCATGACGATTCAGTTCCAGAAATCACCGAATGTATCGCGAAATTGAATGTATGAAGCATAGGAGATGATGAACGCTTATGAATAATTGAACGAACATTGTCTCCGACACAAAGACTAGTAAGTATTTGTGGTTTTCCTTGTGTCCCGGTTTCAGAAGAGCATTCACCTTTTGCAGATTTTTGAATAGGCAATTAGAATTACTATACCATGTAAGTCTTGTTTATGTTATTAGAGTATAGTTATTAGTGTTGGGGCTAAGAATTCAGATTTGCAACCTTTTAGCTGATTTATTTGAAAGCTTTACGTCCTATATCCATTTCTAAAACAACCACGTATACATCACGTGGTACGTAGCCATCATGTTTATTTCCCTTGCATGTGTACCTATTACCAAAATATTTTGTTTGCGTTAGCCCGATCCGGTTCAAGGAATAGGGTCCAGGTAGTTAAAGCTAATAGGAAGGAAGGAAAGGGACGAAGTCGTAAAAAGGTTGTTAAAAAAATGTTTAACGTTTATTTTGTCCATGTTAAGGAAGTTGTCCCTTATAACGTAAAGATTTCGAAGGGAATTTGTGACGTACTTGCAACAAGCAATTGATACTTCAGTCCGAGTAGGTACTCCAGTAATTTTGAATGCAAATGAAATCCCAACATTGAGATTGGAAAAAAGAGTGATTGGATAGCTTGATTTCAAATCCTTCGTTACTCGTGATTGGACCAATAAAAGTCTGTTCATTTGGGACCTAACCATCGCGTGCCTCGCAAACAGTGATTGTGTAACAGGACATGCAAATTATCTGTCATGTATTTTCGGGGTTACTGATAAACTTAAACTATATTAAAACGTATTTATCTAAATTAACATCCTGGATATTTCTGGAACAGCTCCAAATTCACAACGATTTCAAAACGTAAAGAAAAACTTGTTAAATCCTTACTTATATTTATAAGCGAGTTTGTTTGTTACGTCTTCACGCCTAAATGGCAAGACCGATTTTGATGAATTTTGGTACAGAGATTTGGTACCCTGATAGAGTTGGAACCCTGGAGACGAACATAGGCATTTATTTAAAGTAAGTAATGTGGGAGAAAGAGGATGGAAAAGGGAAAAATTAGCTTTACTATTACAATAATAAGGCGCAAGTGCAAAAACTACAGATAACAAGTATCTGCAAATCAAGAAAGGGGAACTATGTTACCCCGAATTTAACGCGAGCGAAACCGCGGGTAAAAGCTAGTTTAGAACTAAAAATATACTCTACTGTTAATACATCAATGTGGGTGACATATTAGTTCTTATTCTTTTTTACTAATGACCCTTGTCACGTCAAAGGCCCCTTTTTACGAAGGGCAGTTATAGTAAGGGCTAAAACACAATAGACGTTTGACCAAACGGGAGTTTTGTCGATGGTTAAAGTAATAAGGAAATGATGCTAATAAGGATATGATCGATTGAACTGGTTAAACAATTATAAGCGGTGGCAGCGAATGAGCTAGGTGCATCGGATATTTAATGATTGGCAGTTTAGGCTGTTATACGAGTAATGAGGCATTAGCTGATTAATCTGATTATATAGTAAAACTGTGAATTATACGCTTCTCATGGCATGATTAGACGATATTGATTTGACGGGCCTGTTGGTCCAGTGGTTAGTGGCCCTGACTGCTGAGCCGGAGGTCGTGGGTTCGATTCCCACCCAGGACAAACTTTGTGTGATGAGCATGATTGTTTGTTCTGTGTCTGGGTGTGATTTATCTATAATATGTATGTATTTATAAATTATATAAGTATGTATATCAGTTGTCTGGTTACCATAACACAAGCTCTGCTTAGCTTGGGATCAGATAGCCGTGTGTGAGTTGTCCCAAGATATTTATTTATTTATTAGTTGTACAATGAGCATAGCAAATCATGGAATATCCTTTCCCTTATATTTTTGACCGTGTCTCACTTACATTCTCAGATACCAGTAGTGAAAAAGTCTTTTATTCGTTTTGTTTAAACTTGACTTAAAGATATGACTTTTCCACAACATTAAGGGATTACATACTTGAGTTTATGCTTTAAACTTTATGTCGAAACGCGTTCCCTTGATAAAGGGTCTTGACAGACAGATAGACAGATGGAGGTACGGGACCCTAAAATGATATAGGTACCTATAATCATACTTATCAGGGACTGTGAGACAGAAATACTAGTTCAGCCGAAAAAACAAATGATTATGGACAAAGAATGTCCAAATATTTAGTGCCAAAAGTATTCAATAAAGTAGATTTATTAAGACAGACCATTAATTTAATGTATTTTAAGGTCAAAACTAAAGAGTTTGCTTCACGACAAGGTTACTTAGAGGTCATGACTGCAGCCTCACCCGTGTCCCGTGTGTCGTTGTTGAGAAGCAAATTTTGCACAATGAGAGTTGTTGTATGGGTAACAATGTTTGTTTGTATTTTTTTTTAATTTTGATCTGCGTGTTATAGTACAATATAGTTTAGTAAGATAGTTTAAGGTTTATTTGTACTTTTAAGAAACGAGCGCATCTCGCCTACAAAAGGATTTACTCGCCAAACTTTAGTTTGTGTAAATCCTACTAATATTATAAATGCGAATGTTTGTGAGGATGGATGTATTGATGTTTGTTACTCTTTCACGTCGAAACGGCTGAACGGATCTTGATGATGATGGCACAGAGGTAGATTATAGTCTGTATTAACAAAAAGGATATTTTTTCCAGCTACTTTTATGTAAAAAACACATAAAAAAAGTATAAGATTCCGCTTGATATAATTTTTATATCTAATGTTGTGATTTATTCGTCCCAAATCTACTCCTGTTCTGAATTTGTGAACCTCAGACCAATATACTTTTTTAATGGTCTGAGTTGTGAACAATAACTATCAGAATAAATGCATTTTGTTCTTTGCAAAATGCTGTGATGAAATCAGAATGTACAATACAATCCTTCACACCCAAACATTACACATTCGCACTCTACCACTGAAAATCATGATAAACTGTCAATTCGACCAAAAATCGTCTAGCAAAACCCTTAGGGTAATATTTGTAGAAACCACGACAGCATAACTTATGGCCGACTTAGCTCCGGAATGAATTCCTTTTCAAATATTACTCTGGAAATGTGGTGTTGGACAAATAAAACCTTTCGGTGTCCCGGATTGAAGATTAATGGTGTTGGAAGAGATTAATTTGGGTGTTATCTGGTCGGGTTTAGGTCGAGAAGTGATACTAGCGTTCGATTTGATTGATTGTCGTGTACAATAATTAGGTTCAGCTAATTGATTATGTTGGCTAGCATACGGAATTTGATGATAGTTATTTTGGTTGATTTATTGATTTCTTTGATAGGTACGATATCATCATTAGCCTTGTCTTTCTATTTTAATGATCAGGTTGTTTGACTTAACAGAGGTGAAGTAAGGGTCTGTTATATGTTAAGATTATCTCATAATTATACAACTGAAAGAAGTATCAAAGGTTAGAGATTCCTTTGAAACGGCGTTCGGTGGGTTCCACGCGCGCCACAAAGAGATGTCACCAAAGCAGAGGGGCCTGCCAGGGCCATCGTCTGCCGGGGTTAAGGCACGTTGCGGGTAGTTCGAAAGCGATACCGCAGCCCTGGAACATAAAAGGCAAAAGAAATAACATGGGTGAGTTTAAGGGAGTAAAGTCTGACACTCCCCCCCGCTCCAATTCGGATTACAAAACTAATTTAGCTGATTGTCTTAACGATTTTTATTTATTATTTTTGTTATATTGTCTAATAAACAGTTTATATTTCTTTCTACAATTATTTGTAGCGCATCGTTTGAAATATTGTTATTGTACGTAAGTAAACAAATGATTTGATTTGTGGTTTTATCATTGTCAATGGCTTCTAATTGTTTGTTAAATTAGGTCAAACGCGTGACTATACTGATTGTTTTCTCATTTATATTACATATTTTGAATGCGTTTGTTTAATATATTAACATCTATTTATTATTTGTCATTTTCTTTTATGTTTTGATGCTACTATATTGTTTATTCTGTAACAAAAATATCAATTACATTTGGTAAAACAAAAACAACTCATTATTTACTTGAAAATAAAGTTCATTTTGAAATAAACTATTCTGACTATCTCTGAGTCCTTACCTCGTCATCTTGTATGTAGTTAGTTTGATTTCAGATTTCATAAACTGAAATAACATATATTTGCTATAATAATAATACAGTGTACATTGCCATCATAATTATTTACGTCAAATTGTTGAAATAAAAACTTGTTTTCGTCAATTTATCCTTACGTAATTATCATAATTACGTATAACCGTCAATCTGACACTGCAAGCTGAGTGTCGAACAAGATAATTGAATTTATGTAATTGAACCGATTGTATTGGATTAATTCAATTATTTTAATTAAGCAGTTTTGAAATTGGAATGATAATTAAAAGGTTTTATTTTCACGTAAGCCTCGTGGTTAGCGAAATTGATTTTGACTAAATTTTTAATCCGTTCATTACGAAAATAAATCGGACACAGGTTAATTTACAATCAAAATGGTGAATTTGTGAGATAAGATCGGTACATGTTTATTATTAATGTTAAAATTTCAAAGGGCATCCGGAGTGTTAGAAAGAGATCCATCCCGGACCATAAAAGGCAAAAGAAAGATCACGGATGGGTTTTAGTCGGTAAAAGTCTGACACTCCCTTCCTTTCCATCCATAACGCGACAAGTTACTTGATGATATCCCATCATTCCTCGTCTGTGACGCTAAGGACTATAGTCTGATAATAGTGGTATTAAAATCAGCATTTTCTAAATGCCAAAATTAGCTGTAGTGTTTTAGCCGGTAACACGAAATGGCGGAACAAACTGCCTGCTTACACCATAAATTAAAAAGAGCGTAAAGATAAGTGTATAAAGTAAACACTCTGAGGTAATTACCTGTGACTGACGCCTACTACCATCCAAGACCCATGTTTTTTACGCTATGAATGGAGAATGTGGTATTGTAATGTAAGCTACTTGTATTGTATTATATTTTTAAAAGCTGTAAAGGCTATGGGATTCTCCATCAGCAAAAACAACGGACTTCTATCTCTTTTAAGGACTGACACAATCTATTGAGGCTAGCAAAAGTTGTAAACTAGGATATTGCTATGTTATTGGGTCACAAGCGTGTCTGTTGAGCGTAGGGGTTTTTTTTCGTGGGGTCTTGGGTGCGATTCCCGGACAAAATGTGCTGTTGGGTTTTCTACTAGAAATGTCTCTGTGGAGGCCCAAATATTGTAAGTTGGCGGTATGTTGCCATTGGTCCTGATTAATCTATGGTTGTGTCGGATTGCCGTCCCGGCTTTGAAAAGAACAGACAGGGTACGTCTGTTTGCGCACGCACTCATGGTAATAATGGCTAATCTCCGCTAAGACTGACCGCCGCGATCAAAAACGATCAGGGGGACTGTTATTATAATTAATACAACCCCAATAACATCATCATTATCGTTGTTCCACCTCTATTCCATGTAGACATTATGCGGGTAGAGGGCGGGTTGGTACATATCAGTCTTAAAAAAAACGTTTTTCTAAGTCAGGCTTCTGTCTTTACGATGTTTCCTTCATCGCTTTAAGAGATAACTAAGTAAGTAACCGACCAAGTGCTAGGTTGGATTCGGGCACCGTGGGTTTCCGTACAAACTTGCGACATAAACGGCCATATCTTTTGATTGCGTTGACTTAGAGGATTGGTTTTTTCACAGCTTCAAGGGACCACAGATCTGAGTATATAGTTTTTGTTTCAACTGTATACCTTCACGCGTTCCCGAAATAAATGGTCTTGACAGACAAAAAGATGGACAATAAAGTGATCTTATACCTAAGGGTTCCGTTTTTTTCTTCTGAAGTCAAGTAAGAAAGTAAGAAGTAGAAGAGAGTGAGTAGTATAAAAATTGTTCATAACTAATTCAAATACTGTTACACTTCAACATAATTTTATTGATAATACACAGTAATACACAACAATAATAATTAGCTCACTTCGTAGCTCAGAGATGACTACCTTTGAATAACTTGTGGGGCTTATTTATAGGCATAAGCAAGTTATTGGAAGTACCCACTCATCTGATAACCAACGTCATTTTACCGCCATTACCTTACCGGAACTCAAAATTGAGCCGCGAATTTAAGTAATATTAACAATAATATTAAAAAGAAATATAAGATAGTTTTTAAAAATACAAGTAAAATCAACATAACTTATAGAACACTGAACAATAATGAATGTTACAGTTAAATACAAACTTCTGTAATTCAACAGGTTTAGAAACAATTCACTACTTATTTTTAATAAATTTTGCAAAAGTATTTTAAAAATGCACAGAATTTAATAGAAACTCGAACATGAATTTTAAGTAAGCTAACAGTAGTAGTAGACCGTATATAAGGAACCTTAAAAATACACAAAATAAAGCTGTAATATTCGCTTAACCTACCTTTTTGCTGTGATATATTTTTTCCCAACAACTTCATTGCACTTAAAGCAATAGTGAAAATGCTTTCACTGTTAACTTCACTGTCTTTCCTGGTTCGATTCGATGTAGTTTTTGCATGTTTTCACTTTTTCTCGGCGTGAGAATTGGATACAGTAACCGCTAATCCACTTGTTAAACCAGCTATTGTGTTTTTGTTGGAAGTAGCGTTTATCTGGCTGATCAGCTTTAATAGGGCTTTGTTTTGTAATTCGTCAAATATGTATACTTACTTTTTTTTTTAATAGCCTGTGAAGTTTTTCACTGCTGGGTAAAAACCTCCTTTCGTCTTTCCAATCCATCTCAGTTGATCTCTCTATCTTGTGCGATTTCTGGCCACAAATTAAAAAAAATACTCACACAGCACTATGAATTAAAAAAAAAAGTTATTTTCGAATTTTTTCATGTCCTCCGTGTTTATGAACTCCTTATGTGAAAAGTTTTCAGTTACTATGTTGTTTGTATGGTGTACATAATTTGTTAGAATGGTCCAATGTTCAAAGTATTTAAATATACCTATTGTAATTATGTGTCATGTATGTATTATTAAAATGAAGTGAAACTAAAATCTTTCATGTTTCTTTTATTATGAACTAACGACCCGCTCCGGCTTCGCATTGGTGCGATGTAGATATGCTATTATACTGATATTAAACATATAAACCTTTTGACGGGCCTATTGGTCTGGTGGTTAGTGGCCCTGACTGCTGAGCCGGTCGTGGGTTCGATTCCCACCCAGGACAAACTTTGTGTGATGAGCATGATTGTTTGTTCTGTGTCTGGGTGTGATTTATCTATAATATGTATGTATTTATAAATTATATAAGTATGTATATCAGTGGTCTGGTTACCATAACACATGATCTGCTTAGCTTGGGATCAGATAGCCGTGTGTGAGTTGTCCCAAGATATATATATTTAATTAAAAAAAACTGCATCAAAATCCGTTTTGAAGTTTTAAAGATAACATAGGTACAGACAAACAGCGGGTAGCGACGTTGTTGAATACTATGTAGTGATAAATACCCCTACACTTACATATACATAAATTACTATAATACCTACAGCTCGACGTAATAGACCATGACTGATGTCACCTGTCATGACCTATGAATTTTCCAGAACACGTCCCAACGAGGAGGCAATATGGAGTCTTGTGACGGTTATTTTTCGGTTGAAAAGACATTTTGAACAAACATGTTGTAGATACTTATTAGATTTGCTTGCTCTTAGAAATAAGAAAGAAAGAAAAATATTTATTAGACGGAGTTGACAACGCGTAACTGAGAAAAAATTACATGAAATATAAAAAGCATCACAGATATATACTTTTTTTATTTAAAAAAAAAATTTCCCCACACTAGGATTTCTCCTGTATCGTGGGTGTGTTTACAATCATACACAGACAATCCAACAAGACCCGGAACAACTATCTGTAGGCCATACAAATTTTTATTCCGGGGAACGTACCCGCGACACGCAGCGAAGCAGTCGATCGCTCAGCCAATGCGCCAACCAGTTTGTGTGTAATATTCATTAAAACAAATAAATACATATACTTAAAAATGTTCTCCAACCGTGGTAAGATTATTATTGTAGAATGTATTAGAATTCCTCTAGTAAACACTTGGACAAGGTTGGACATTCTGACAAAGACTACACGTGTGTACTCAGACGTAGTTAGGTTTAAAGAATTTATTCTCATAAGAACAATTACAGTTCACTTAAAATGAGATACAAATTATAATCTTAAAATTAATTTTGTGCATCTTCGCATCTGGTGTGTTGTCGACGTCATCGGTTACATAATATATGTCTTCTTAATTTGGATTTAAACATATTAATGCTTTCACATGTCTTTATTTCTTCCGGTAAATCATTGAACAGTCGTGCTCCTTCAAACAGTATTGTTTTTTGCCGTAATTAGTTCGTGTGCGTGCAGTCATTAGTTGGAACCTGTTTTTGCTTCTAGTATTGTATGTTATTGACTTTTTACGTATTTTAATATTCGATTGTACAGAATTAGTGGTGATTTTTTTAATAAGAGTGCATGTATAGAATGTGTACAGCTGTTTGAGATTTAGTAGGTTTGTCTCTTCATAAAGTTTTTTTGTTGGGTATAAATAGTTATAATGAAATAATATTTTAATAATTTTGTTTTGTGTTCTTTGTAATGAATTTAGGTTTGACTTAGTGGCTGATCCCCATAGCTCGATTAGGTATTCCAGGTTAGATTTTACTAGAGAGTTATATATAATTTGTTTTATTTTCTTTGGTATACAGTTTCTAATATTTCGTACCATTCCTAATAGTGACGTTAGTTTTGTTTTGACATGGTCTATGTGTTGTTTCCACGTAAGTTTGTCATCTACCCACAACCCGAGGTACTTTTCGTGACTAGCTCTTTTGATTACTTCTCCGTCAATCGTTAGAGGTGAGAAATCGGGTAACTGTTTATTTTTTGCGGAAAAGATCATAAATGATGTTTTTGACGTGTTAATAGTTAGCAAGTTATATTTTAGCCATTCGTTTAGTAGGTCAAGGTCTTTTTGAGCATCAGATATAATGTTTTGTAATGACTTATTGAAATAAAAGAGACAAGTATCGTCTGCATATAATGTTAGGTGTCCTTTCAAACCTATATTGTCGATATTATTGATGTATATAAGAAATAGTAACGAGCTAATAATTGAGCCTTGTGGACAGCCGTATGTTATGTTTTGCATTGAGCTTGTGAAATTATCAATTTTAACTATTTGTTTTCTGTTTTGTAAGTAAGAAGCGAATATACTAAGGGCGTTGCCTGAAATACCTATATTATTTAATTTTTGTAGTAGTTTGTGATGGCTAACTGTATCATAGGCTTTTTTTAGGTCAATGAAAATGCCGACAGCAACATTTTTTTGATCAATATTTGTTTTTATTTTTGTTATTAAATCTATTGAGGCTGTGAGGGTACTTGATTTAGGGCGAAACCCATATTGCTGATCAATTAAGAATTTTTTCTTAGTTAAGTACGCGTTTAGACGGTTGTATAACACTCGTTCAAATATTTTTGAAATGACTGGTAGGACTGATACCGGCCGGTAGTTGCCGGGGTCAGTTCTACTGCCAGATTTGTAAATAGGACTGACCCTTGCAACCTTAAGCGAGTCAGGGAAAATACCGCGAGTTAAGCACATATTAATACAATTGGATAATCCTTCAGCAATTATATTTTTAAGACATTTAATGGCTTTTGTGCTGATACCATCCAAACCTGTACTACAGTTACCATCAAGGTTGTCAATAATTTTTAATATTTCATTAGTATCACACGGGGGTAGTTCACTCAAAGTTACTTCATGTTTGTAGTTACTGTCGTACATGAGGATGTTGCCTGGGTTTGTATGGTACACTTCCGGTATTTTATTAGCCAAATCCGCGCCTATTGATGCAAAGAATGAATTAAATATATTGCAAATTTGATTACCTTCTGTGACGAATCCCGAGTTTGTCAACAGTTTAGGAGGAGCACTACTGTCTATGATTTTGTTGGCTGCTAAGTTGTTTATTACTTTCCACATCTTTTTAGGTTGTTTATAGCTATTCTGGTTTAGCTATTCTATAGTTAATAATTATTAAGTGCGTCACTTACTTGGTCATCCAGATAAAAGCTAGGCAATGACTAAATCTTAACTACTAGTGTAGGTACAGTCAACAAAACATATAGACAACTAGTCTCTTAGGAAACAGTTGAAATTTCCTTCAAAATCCATGAATGCTTTCGAATAAACCATTGTTCAAACTAAAAAAAGATAAGTAACCAGTTGTCGTCAGAATCAGTTATTTTATTTCTTAGAAACCAATAGACGTCTTCAACTTAAACTTAATTTATTTAATGAACAGGGGGCATATAATGGTCCCGGTTGGCGCAGTGGTTGAACGATCAACTGCTGGCCTACAGATAGTTCTTTCGGGTCTGGCTGTTTGTGAATGTGAGTATAAATGTTTGTAAACGCACCCACGATACAGAAAAAAACCCTAATGTAGAGTAAAGATTAAAAAAAAAGGATAATAATATCTATGAATTATGTTACAACTTGTAAAATAGTCACAAAGTGGCAGTGATAGTATTCACTACGTTTGTGGTCCTATTAAGATTCTGCCAAACTAGCCATTTAAGGCCCCCAGTTCATTAATAACTATTTCTGACGACGCTAGTTACTTTTCCTTTTAGCTGACAGTACATTTTATTATTCTTACTCAATACTGACGCATGATTTTATTATAGTGATCTCAACGGAACTTTACTACCGGTACATAATTACTTTATAAGAAGGATGACTAAATTAGTACGTTCTTCTGACGTCATAAAATGAGTTAAGGTGACAGCACTAGGAAATCGCGCGAAATTTAAAAAAGTTCATATGCTTTTCTGCATGTCAAGATGTCAGCAAAGCAGAGGGGCCAGCCAGGGCCACTGCCTGCCGTGGTTGCAGATAGTAAGAAAAAGAGATAGCGCAGCCACGAAACATAAAGAAGGAACATGGGTGGGTTTTAGTCAGTACTTCCCCCTCCCCGCCCGCCGCTGTGCATTCCATTCTAGTTGGGTTCAGCGCAATACGTTTTCTTCTTTTATTCTCCCCTGTCATTTACTCTTTTCTCCTTCATGTCATGCCCTACTCAATCAATCCATCCATCAACATTCTTATCCATCACTGTTTAATTCACAAACGTTTGTTTCCCTCTTATTACATAGTCATACCAAGGCAAACGAGCATTGAGCGAGCAGTATTTAAGCATTTGCTCGTAAAATCCTTTTAATAATTTTTACGTGACAATTCAGTTTGTTCTTTGTTGCTGAGTTTTGAAATTACAATCCAAAATGAGCCCTAAGAATATATAATGTGCCATTTAAAACCATTATTATTCAAGCAAATATTCGATATGCAAACAATTATTTTATAGCGTGTGCCTTTAATAATGGCGTCTAATGAAATCGCGATTATTCCCGTTAGGCTGAGCACACGCGAGCTTACTGCACTTTTTGTTCCACAACTTCTCGGAAATAACATTCTTTGTGCTGGATACTCGTATGTCGGTAGCTTGCGAATGACGTTTCGTTTGTAATGCCTTTTGTGCAGCGATTGTTTGTGGAGAGTTTAATTTATGAAGCTTTAAGGCGTTCCCACACTGGTGCATTCGTCTGTAATGTAACAATACATTCTATTTTGTACAAAAACAAATCATCTGATCTGCCTTGTCTTTGCCCAAATTATGTTGACATCCTTACTAATATTTTAAAAGCGAAAGTGAGTTTGTTTGTTTGTTACGTATTCCTATTCATGCCTAAATGGATAAACCGATTGTGATGAATTTTGGTACAGAAATAGTTGGGATCCTGGAGGCGGACATATGTAGGCTATTTACTTTTAAAGTTAGAAAGGAGGGAGAAAAGGGAAAACTTAGCTTTGCTATTACAATAAATAAGGCGCAAGGACAAAAACTACAGGTAGCAGGGACCTGCAAATCAGAGAAGAGGAACTGTGTTACCCCGAATTTAACGCGAACGGAGCCGCAGGCAAAAGCTAGTTTATTGTAACCTGATGCAGCTGTAAATAGGTCGTTTTCATGAAGCGATAGCTTATATGTTTGTACCTAAGTAACTTGTTAATACGATACCCTTTTGCTAAGACTGGTTGCCAGACTCTCGGGTGACTGACCACCTGTAACGACTGTCAATGATCTACAAATAACAGACGGTACCATACTTTGTGAGGCACAGAAGATGTTACGGTATGTAATGGATGGTCATCCATCCACAGACTTGAGCAAGCGTGGCTTCATCTGATGATCGACTCGAAGATATTGTTTGAGATACTTGAAACAAACACGTCATTGTTACACATTGTATCGTCACTGCTTGGTTCTCTGCACTCGCTGACGTAATGTTCGAATGCCGACGATTGACGATGCGATTTTGTCAATTGTAATTTGTAAACGACTGACGGTTTATTAATATAGTATATTGACTTGACTCGCGAGGTTGTCGACATGTGAGACGTGGATTCAGCGATCTTTGTGCCGATAGTCGTTACAGCCAATGGCTTAATTGCCAAGAGCCTCGACCAACACCTGAGGAGGCTCTCGTTAGGCAGTTGGATACAGAAAGCGGTACTACTGGACACGGCTCGTATTGTTAGGATGTTCCTTTCTCTGGAGCCCTGACGAGCTGGTAGCTTGGACTGTGTTCCCGATACCGGTGGGCTCTTATTTTTTGTATTTTTATAAGTTTTTTTTTATATTCAAGAAATATGTAAAAATATAAAGAATATTTGGACGTAGTTACACGATAAGGATCCAATCCACATTAAGCTAGTTTTGAGATATTGAATTTTAAAGTTTGCATCGGAATTCTTCTATGATGCAGTGCTGTAAAGGACCATGGGGGATTTTGTATGAACCCCGTCCCCACCCTTCAACAGTCTTGGGATGCGTCTCGATTTGTTCACTGGGACCCAGAAAAGTCTAAAGTACCAGTGCTAGTGTCAAAATCAATTGGGTTTATTTATAAAAAAAAAAACAAAAATCATTATTTTCTACAAACTAAAAGCATATTTTCACGTAAACAAATGACGATTCTATACAGCATAACAAAAAAAAAACTAATAGGTATTAACATCTTTGAAAAATATTAACAGTATTCAGTTAATAACATTTAACTTATTAGTAAGTACATCTAAAAGCATGTCAAACGATACACTTGTAACTTTTTTTTTGCGGATTGGAAATCATCAAATAACTTCCCCCGTTCGAGGGAGCGAGCGGGGTGGAGTGTCAGACTTGTACTGACTAAAACCCACCCATGTTCCTTCTATTGCCGGGGCTTCGGTATCTCTTTCGAACAACCCGCAACCCCGGCAGGCGGTAGCTCTGGCAGACCCCTTTGCTTTGCTGACATTTCTTTGAGGCGCGCGTGGAAAACTAACGCGCCATCGACACGGTTTGTCATCAATAGACGGACGGAGGGTGAGCTACCCATTGCTCACCGTTCACAGGCCCGCATCTACGGTGGCCGGGAGTTGTCCGCAGCGTCCGATATCCGGGGCGATTTCCGTGGAGGCTGGTTTGGTTTGAGGTTCTCTCCCTCAAACGCCCGGCCAATTCCTTCGCTAGCATGACTGCTTCGCGGAAGGTGACCGCTTCCCATTCCCTCTCGCTCCGGACCATGGTCTGAACCAGGGCCGGACACGAGAGATCGCCGCCGCCGATTGCATCCACGCCCGGGCGTTTCCTCCCGCTCGATTATGTGCCTTCTGAAACTTCCATGTCCGGTGAGGAAAGGAAGGTCCGAGGAAGAACGCAGCCCCGGTCCGCTCGAGTTTGGGAGCCAAACGTCGGAAATGCTCCTTGAAATACCACGTGCTATCGAAGACGATTCCCAGGTACTTCATCGTCGACCCGACGCTGATGCGAACCCCTTCTATCGTCAGCTGGGATCCCGACGGTGGCATATTCCTGCGGCCACGAAAGACAATTATTTCGAGACCCAAGTCCTCTCCGCGATCATCGCAACCCCGCGTGTCATTACTTCGGCCGCCACCTGGTGCGACCCCCCCTGTGCCAGCAAGAGTGTGTCATCAACGTAGTTTGCTACGCTGACAACAATCGTAAGCTTAATATGATAGCTCCTTTTTTTTGTTGTTGGGGGGAAACTTTCAAAAGGCGACCGATCTTTGGGGACAAGACCGGACAGTGTGGGACTTTTACCGCACTAAAACCACCCCGGTGATCACCATCTGCACATGAGAGTAGGCCCTGTTTTCTTTTAATTGACCTGTCCGGACCGGAGCCCCCTCTGTGCAACGCCTGTTAAGGCACATCCCTGGGGCGACTACACATAGGTAACCCTGAGCCTCGCTGTGCATGTATGCACGACAGCATGTGACCACAGTGCTGCCGGTTATCTCTGAGGTCTATCACTGAATGCTCAGAGTCCCTACTCTAACCGACCGTGACCCCGAAGTCCCACCTGCAGTTACACCTGCTAAAACCCCACCTGGGTTTCGGCGTGTTAAGCGGCGAGACGGTAGCCTCCTCGGCTTCTTATCCTACTGCGATCTGCCCTCTCACGATCCCGTTCAGCAGCCTCCTTCTGGACCATCACTGTCTCTCCAGTTTTCAGAGTTCGCCAGGATAGCCCCAACTACGGCTTTCAGAGACAGATCTTGCCCGATCCTAGCGACTAGGGCCCTTTGTTCCAAGTCCCACGCAGGACACTCCTCGAACGTATGCTGCGCAGAGTCCAAACCGTCTCCACAATGATGACAGCTTGCCGTGGCCTCTCTTCCAATCATATTCAGGTACTCACCGAAGCAACCGTGCTCGGCAAGCACCTGAGTAAGTCTAAAGGAGACGCGCTCCCCTCTCTTTAGCCATGATTCGAAGTGTGGCAGGACGGCTTCGACAACACGCTTCTGTGAATATTGCGGCTGTTGCAGCCGCTCACGCCACTGCTCTAGCGCGCGTCGCTGTTTCTGCCGCCTCAGTCTAGCCACAGTGATTCTTAGCACATTTATTACCGCTACGGCGGATGGCGCAAGTTCAGCTGTAAACCCTCGCGTCCATATCTGCCAAGATCTATCCAGCGGTGGGACACGTGCCTGGAGAGTTGCCACCTCAAAGGACACATTACGGTATCCTCGTGCGATGTAGATAGCTATTTTCCGTTATAAACTGTTAATTTTAGTCTTGCAGCGTCGAACGCCTGACAGCTTATTTGACCAAACAGGCGCCCTATAAAGGACTATCGATCGCACAACCCCCGCGTAAAGGCGGCGAACTTCTACTTGTGGCCGCCGAAGATTAGGCAACAGTCTGTGAAAAGCGCCCACTACCTTTCCAACTCAGGGACCTAGGCGCTCGAAGTGCTCTTCGAATCCCCACCGACCGTCCAAAGTCAGGCCAAGGTACTTAATGTCCTGCCGGGATTGCGGGTTGTTCGAAAGAGATACCGCGGCCTCGGAACGTAAAGGGCAATAGAAGGAACATGGGTAGGTTTTAGTCAGTACAAGTCTGACATGCCCCCCTGCTCCGCCCAGAGCCCACCCGAAAAAAAAGGTACTTAATGTATCGTCGTAGTTTTATGTGGCGCTATCTCTAGACACCCTTCGCGGATCGACGCCAAGACCTTGTCTTGTCCCATCTTTGCAAGCTAAATATTCTCTCTTCTCGTCATCCGCGTAACAAACGATATTAACGCCAACGGGGAGATCAGTACGCAGAACCACATCGTAAGCGAGGTACCATAAGAGAGGTCCTAAAACAGATCCCTGCAGAACTCCGCACATAATCTTCCTGAGATAAACGCTACCGTCCCGATCCACATAGCAAATATAGCTATCACGAAGATAAGCCATATTCTGACCCTATTTTTGGCACACTAAGAAAATGTGTTAGGAAAAGAGAAATAATAAAATATAAAAAACAATGTATCATAAAACCTAAACCCCACGTATTTGACATTTGTCGCCATAGTAAAAAGTTCTCTGTTCTAGTAGATCTTTCAAATGACATATGTTTCTAATCTGTTGGTTGGTGGGGACGTTTCTTCCCATGGTCCTTTGTTGGTTTTATTGAAATTATAAGGAAAACTATTTATATTTTAACTTTAAATAAAATTTACTAAGTTTAATTTGATATTTCAAATATTATTCAAGAAAATATGGGTTTGGATCCTTTTTGATAAATTGTATTCTCAATAAAGCCAGCATAAAATGATGTTTCGCAATAAGGAACCACGTCATGAGTTGTTAACTTAATCTTGAAAAATAAATAAAACTACTAATAATTCACTAAAAAAGTAAAACCTGTAGTGCTTGACACTAACGACCGCAGGTTATGGCAGAGTAAGGAGCTTCACGGACGCTTTTTCCGGACCCTACATGGACCCGATGTAGATCAATCAGCGTCCGTAACCTGGCTACGTTCCGGGGACCTCTTTGGAGAAACCGAAGGTTTTGTCTGTGCAATTATGGATGAAGTTATGATGACGAATAACTACGAGATTTATTGTGAAGGACGGCACGGTTGACATATGTCGGGAATGCCACCGTCCGGGAGAATCAATACACATTATCTCCGGTTGTTCTCGTCTAGCTAACGGAGAGTACTCGCATAGACACAACCTTGTAGCCAGGATTATCCATCAGCAACTTGCTCTAAAATACAACCTTGTGGAATCGGAAGTGCCGTACTACAGGTATGAGCCCGACCCAGTTCTTGAACATGGCAATATCACATTGTACTGGGATCGCTCCATCATCACTGACAGGACTATTGTTGCCAACAAGCCTGATATAGTGGTGGTGGATCGATCAGAGCGGCGCGCAATGATTGTTGACATAACAGTCCCGCATGATGAGAACCTCGTGAAAGCCGAGAAAGATAAGCAAATCACGTATATTGACTTGGCTCGCGGGGTTGTCGACATGTGGGACGTGGACTCAGCGATCATTGTGCCGATAGTCGTTACAGCCAATGGTTTAATTGCTAAGAGCCTCGACCAACACCTGAGAAGGCTCTCGTTAGGCAGCTGGATCAAGGGCTTGATACAGAAAGCGGTACTCATGAACACGGCTCGTATTGTTAGGAGGTTCTTTTCTCTGGGGCCCTGACCGCCGGTAGCTTGGATCCTGTTCCCGATACCGGTGGGCTACTATTTTTATATTTTTAAATGTTTTTTTATTGGTTTTTATACATATTATTACATTTTCAATATTTGAAAATGTAATAATATGTATAAAAACCAATAAATGAACTAGAAATTCACTAAAAAAGTTTTATTCATACATTCGCCTATGTATCGGTTTTTGAAGTAACAATAATTATCAGAAAGGATCCAAGTGAATTGGATCTCTTTTAAGATTACTTATTTTATACTATTACCAATAAATATTGTTTCTCACTAATGATCCATGAGGATTGGATTTTTTCAGTGGATTCATAATAAACGCCCGCCATACATGTGGACTGGTACCTCGTGTTTATAACAATGTCATGTGTTCGTATTTCACTGGGATCTTTTTGCTGACCGAAAATATCGACCTTTACGGTCTCTTTGGTATAGTTAACTCAATTTTGGTAGTTTTGTGGATTGGATCCTTATCGTGTAACTACGTCCATTTAAAAAATGAATAAACGGAAATATTTGTATGACATACAGGCAGTTATTTTTGGTCTGGCTGTTTGTGAGTTAAAATGTTTGTAAAAGCACCCACGATACAGAATAAATTCCTAGTTTAGGGCAACGTTTTTTTTTTTGCGAACTGTTACATTGCTTGCTCCTAGTGAGGGACCGCCTTAACGTTGCAGCCTGAGGAGTATTGCGTTTGCGTATTACCGTGGGCCATCCTTTTAGGATGGCTTATTATATAACGTGGGTAATTTCTCTCTCTTTGTTTACTTTAGCTTACTGTTTGCTATTTTCCAGGTAGTTTCACTTTGAAACTACGTTGGCGTATATTGTCTATGAAAGACGACGGAAGATGAATACACGTTCGTTAGGAAATGACGTTCATCTCATTTGCTCAGGTTATTTGTAACACGTTCGTATATACAATGTGTACCTGTTTTGTGATTATGTACAAACATGTTTGTAAACATGCTCAATAAAACAATATCTTTTAGCCTTAATATTGGCGTGACATTTGACAAGCCAACATAAAAGAAAGAAAGATTTCTTAAAAGACGGCAATAATACTGTCCTGGCCGATCCGACTGTGTGGGCTTTTGTCAAAAAAAACTATCCAAAAGTACATAAACCTACAAATTTCGAGACGTAAATATCACGCAGCCATAACATACCACAGAAATCGATCTCACACGTTTAAACAAACAGTCGTCATCTCATATCGCTTGTCAACATTAGAACAGCCGTTACTTCCTCTATTTACAAACAAATTCCTCGCAGTGTAACTGTGACTGTTCCGTCCGTGATAACACTGATAACGTATCACGGGTCAGAGCACCAGGAAATCCTTTGATAAGATGAGATGTTGGGGCAGACTTGACGACGCTGGGTAATAATTGTGTAGCTGTTAATAATTCATTAGTAAACAGAAATTGCAGTTGTATTTGAGTGTGTGAGTGAGTAAGGATTAGTATATTAAGAAAGAGATTTATGCACTAATCCTTACTTAATATTATAAAAGCGAAAGTGAGTTTGTTTGTTTGTTACCTCTTCACGCTTTAGTGGCTTAACCGATTTTGATGAATTTTGGTACAGATAGTTGGGAACCAGGAGACGGACAAAGGCTATTTTTATTAAAAAAAAAGTGGGATGTGAGGGAGAAACAGGGAAGAAAAGGGAAAACTTAGCGGTGCTATTACAAATCAATAAGGCGCAAGGGGAACTGTGTTACCCCAAATTTAACGCGGGCGAAGCCGCGGGCGAAAGCTAGTTTATAATAAAACAATTCACAGGATATAGCTATATATCGCGTTGGTCAGAATGCTTGATGTGTAAAAATATAATTATTATATGTAATAAAATCACACTTCTTTATCATTTTTTTGCGGATGCATCAAATAACAGTAAATAATCAGCCAGGGAGTTCAGGGACTTTTACTGACTAAAACCCACCGGTGTTCCTTATTTTGCCTTTTATATTCCGTAGCCGCGATATCTCTCTCGAACTACTAACAACCCTGGCAGGTGGTGGATATGGCAGGCCCCTCTGCTTTGCTGACATCTATTTGAGGTGCGTACTCGTAGCTACTGAGATACATCTCTGCCGCACTCATCGCCGCTTACAAGGCGTAATGTTGTGCTGTGTCATCAGATATTTTGGTATTACCTTTAGTCTCATCAGCATTATTGATTTTGTTTTGAGTAGTATTTTGGCTTAAATTTTGGGATTGTGATTAGGTTTATATGGCAGAAACCTGTAGTTCATGTCAGGTCAGGTTAAGGTACGGTCTTTAGCTCCGCTCCCTTTTGCTCCCTTAGTGCTATTCAAAAACCCTTTCAATACTACGATATTGGTTATTTTGGAGTTTATTACCAACTAAGCTGTACCCGGCACATATAAAACTTCGAGAAAAAGGTGCACGGTTCTAGTTTGTCGTTGCTTCTTCTTCTTCTTCGGAGAAGAACCGGCAAAAATCTCCATGGTTACTCTTTAAAATCATTTGGTTTTACTAATGTTGTTTTTAAAGCGTTAGTACTTAAGTATGAAGGGACAGCGTAGGCCCGACAATAAGCGATAAGCGTATGCACCTTCTACGATCCTGCCTAACCTACCTAACGAGATATAAAGTATCCTATGTGCCACCAATTTTCAGCCAAGTCGGTTTAGCCGTTCTTTAGCTCTTCTTTAACTGACACAACTTTCTTTTATTTATATATATATAAAAATGAGGATTTGATTTCTCGTTCTTTCACTATCTTGCACCATATTTTTGGCAGCTTGTAAGGAGATAAAGTTTTTAATACTTCTTTGAGCACAAGTTATGAACAGCATAAACGCACGCTGAGAAAATCTCGTTACAATGCAACCTAACTAAAGTTACAACTGCAGAAATCTGTGTCAACGTATAAAACAGCTCCATATTCCGATATAAACCAAGAAATCTTCACGGCAGCTAGCTTAATGTCGGCGCCAGCCTTGATGGCGCCTCTCAAATACATGCAAACGACTTAATGCATGCTGCTATAAAACTTGACAATTCCTTCGACGCTAAACTGTTATTACTTGCTAACAGATTGTCCTACTTTGGTTGTGGAGTATGTGCGGTTATTGAGGTAAATGTAGATTTATGTGTTCTTCTTTGGTTTATGAGACCATGGTAACTTTTTGTCTGGTCGTTGTTACTTCTCTATGTATTGATATTTGAAGTTCTCTACTTCTTCTGGACGTTCTTAATGACCAGTGGCCTAGATTTGCCTAAGATCGTCAGAATTGGAAGTCATAAGGGGAGGTACTATCTACATTGCTACACTAAGGTTACATTCGCAGTATTAAACTAACTAGCGAGCACGACGACTGTTTGATTACTATCCGACACACGAGGAGGCCTTTGCCCAGCTGTGTTGTTTGATGCACATAGTAATATTTATGTTGTCCTCTCATACTTTAGTACTTACTAACGCTGCCGCGCTGTTACTACAACATTGTATAACCAAATGATTTTAAAAGTTTCTTTCGGGTTCTTTTTTATAGGAAACGATCAACCTGAGTCGTGCACCTTTTCTCAACGAAGTGCCCAAGTAGGCCTATGTTAAATAAAAAAAAATTGATTTGATTTTAATTCAAAAAATCTCGAGAGGTGTCAAGGGACACCCGGATGGAACGAATTTATTATGTACAAAAAACCTTTAGCAGTAACAACATTGTCTGTCCATCAAATCAGTTGTCTTTCCACATTCCTCCGTCCTGTTAAGATAACACTCACCTACAACTATCTTTCTCGGTCAAACCAAATGCAAGAGTGCCTGTGCCAAAATTATTTCCGAACATAATATCTCCTTTCCAAACAAAAGTTGGTAACAAATGTTACACAAAGAACGAGTAACAAATAAATCCGAGTGTACGAAGTGTATCGCAGTGTCGGCACGTGTGTCGGACATCGGGCCTGCTCTACGTGTTGCGAAGATATTTCTTAATTTATATGTTACGCTGCGAAGATAATAGTTCGTTGGTGTTGGGTATACATACCTCGAAAGGAAAAACGGGACCCTTATAGATTCGCTTTCTTTTTGACGAAACGGTTGGCGCAGTGGCTGACCGATCGACTGCTGCGCTGCGTGTCGCGGGTTCGATTCCCGCACGAAACAAATATTTGTATGGCCTACAGATATTTGTTTCGGGTCTGGCTGTTTGTGTATGTGATTTTAAATGTTTGTAACGCACCCACGATACTGGAGAAATTCTTAGTGTGGGGCAACGTTTTTTAAACAAATGAATAAATAAACCATCGGAACCACCGCACCGGCTTAACTTGCTTTTTGAGAAACGGAGGAAACTCTGTATGTACTGGGTGGTTACCCGTCCACGGACTAACCCAGGCAAACGCGACTTAACCTGAAGGACGACGAGCAGTAGTTATTATTGAGAATAGCAAATGGACAAATTTAAATAAAGTACGCAAAAAAAAACTTTTGATGTGGATTTTGCGGATACCAGTCTGGTATACAATAATACGAACAATATAATATTAGGTAAAAAATGCCCAAGGCATAAAATCCGCCTTTGTACGGTTATTATTACTTGTGAATTATTGACTGTGGTTTTTGTCCTTTTTTCTTATTAATACAATTGTACAATGTAAAAGTGATTGTTGCTTGGAACTTGGAGTAGAACATTACAAAGAACAGCTACCCTACCATGACGTCTTAAAGCAGAACTTCTTCCACTGAGGGAAAGAGACAGAGCTATATAAATAAATAAATATATAAATATCTTGGGACAACTCACACACGGCTATCTGATCCCAAGCTAAGCAGAGCTTGTGTTATGGTAACCAGACAACTGATATACATACTTATATAATTTATAAATAAATACATATTATAGATACATCACACCCAGACACAGAACAAACAATCATGCTCATCACACAAAGTTTGTCCTGGGTGGGAGTCGAACCCACGACCTCCGGCTCAGCAGTCAGGGCCACTAACCACTAGACCAACAGGCCCGTCACTATACAAGGTGTCTACCACCATCTCTTTCTCACACAGGAATAAGAACTGCTATAAGATGTGATGGTAACCCTACAGATTTAGAATAAATTATAATAGAATAAACTTTATTGCACATCAACTGTTTCACAGAAATTGCTAATTCTACCTACCACTCATCATCGGCCTAGCCTTTTCCCAAGTATGTTGGGGTCGGCTACCAGTCTAACCGGATGCAACTGAATATCAGTATTTTACATAGAGCGATTTCCTATCTGACCTCCACAACCCAGTTAGTACTGGGTAATGCGATACCCCTTGGTAGGACTGGTTGTCAGACTTTCGGAACACTGACTACCTGTAACGACTGTTAAAGATCTACAAATGACAGCCGGGACCAACGGCTTATCGTGCTTTCCGAGGCACGGAGGAAACTCGGTATGTAACGGGTGGTCACCTATCCACAGACCAACCTAGGCAAGCGCTGCTTACTCTAAAGATCAACCCGAGCGGCTGCTATTATTTAACACCGCTAATACTACAAAAACAATTACGGCACAGTTGGTTATTCCGCGGCCCTGAAACATGAAGGGTATCAGAAGAAACCTTGGGTTTTAGTCAGTAAAAGTTTGCCATTCCCCCCTGCTCCTTTTATAGCGGTGGAAGTTATTTGAATACTAGCTTTTGCCCGCGGCTTCGCTCGCGTTTATTTCGGGTTAACACACTTCCCCTTTCCTGATTTGCAGGTACCGGCTACCTGTAGTTTTTGCCCTTCCGCCTTATTTATTGTAATAGCAAAGCTAAGTTTTCCCTTTTCTTTCCTCTTTCTGCCTCATTTCTAAATAAAAAAAAATAGCCTATGTCCGCCTCCAGGGTCCCAACTAGGTCTGTACCAAAATTCATCAAAATCGGTTCAGCCATTTAAGTGTGAAGACGTAACTAACAAACAAACTCACTCACTTTCGCTTTTATAATATTATATTAGTAAGATTTTCTCACCCGCAAAATAAAAGACCTCTAATTCACTTGACACCCACATGTCGTTGATTTCAAAATAAGACCCCATCAAAACACAACAATCTTTAAAATGTATCACACAAAATTGCAAACCAAGTATCCAAAACGGTCCATTTTTCACTTTAAACTCAAATAAAATCTACCTGTTGTGCACTTGTGCTACAAAGTATCAGATATCAAGATTGAGGCGTACAAAGGTGTTCACAAGGCAATAACGCGACGTCGAAACTGGGACCGACAACGTTGGCGTAGTGGCGTAGTGAGATGGTTTGTCTTGTATGTACTCGATTTTGATCTAGCGATTTACAATATTCCTTACTTCAGCATATTATAAAAGCAAAAGTTAGTGTGTTTGTTTGTTACGTCTTCACGCTTAAATGGCCTAACCGTTTTTGATGAATTTTGGTACAGAGATAGTTGGGAACCAGGAGACGGACATAGGCAAATTTTTTGATAAAAATTGGATGTGAGGGAGGTAAAAAGGGAAGAAAAGGGAAAACTTAGCGTTACTATTACAAATCAATAAGGCGCAAGGGGAACTGTGTTACCTCGAATTTAACGCGAGCGAAGCCGCGGGCAAAAGCTAGTAATAGTACAAAAGCAAAAGTTAGTGTGTTTGTTTGTTACGTCTTCACGCTTAAATGGCCTAACCGTTTTTGATGAATTTTGGTACAGAGATAGTTGGGACCCTGGAGACGGATATTGTATATATAAAAAATGAGAAAAGGGAAGAAAGAGGGACAAAAAGGGGTTCAAGTTGGCGTTAGCCCAAAGTTATATATCAAATACGTTGCCTCACTCTAGGAATTTCTCCTATACCGTGGGTGCGATATTACAAACATTTAAACTCATTTACACAAACAGCCAGATCCGGGCAATACAAATATTTGTTCAGTACGGAGATCGAACTCGCGATACGCAGCGCGGCAGCCGGACGCTCAGCCGCAGCGCCAACCGTGTCGTCATATTTTATTTGCCTAATGCTTGATTAGTGTCACGTAAATCTCTTATTAAAAATAATAATGATATGTTAGCAAAACTACCGTTAGTACTACATGGCTAAAATAACAGCAAACATTAACAGCTACATAAAAAATAATAACGACACAAAGATCCACACAATTCCCCTTATTTACAAATCAAAAGAAAATTACCTATAAAACTCCCATTAAACAGCTAATTACATTTTAAATCCGTAAAATTGCATGTAATGATTACAGTGAAAATACATTACGTTGTAATGCATTAATTGTAATGTTAACTGATGGGCGCCCTGCGTAGGCGCAGCCACTCCACTACTTTACGATTGTAATAAAATTTAATTCTATAAACGACCACACGTGACGTTCATACCTACTGATTTAATTTAAACCATTTTGAACCCTATTTTAAGAATGACAAAACTAATTTCCATTTACTACTTCAGTACTTTTTTTACTGCTACGGTGCAGTTTATTTTCAAGCCTATTTCTCGGGATTCAAGGTTCATTATCATTTGTATTATGTAAACAGAAAGATGTAAATTTTTTGCCCTTGTTCTCGCTTTAACTAGTCTCACAGACAAAGAGTTTTTATTTGGTGATGACTGATGGGTACTAATCATATAATTGACGTAACCTACTCTGTTCTGTTGGTAAAAGCTTATATCATAGAGTTCGTCTGTACAAAAAGTTTTCTTCTAAATCGTGGGAGAATAGTTATATTCTTGGTAAGGTCGTACATAAATAGACACTGCAAAGAGTTAAAAATGCCATACCTCCTAATCTGCTACTAGTATAAATGTACACCGGGGTTGCGGGTTGTGAGAAAGACAGTTTCGTGGCCCCGGAAAATAAACGGCAACAGGAGGAACAAGTATAGTTTTTGTCACAAAATCTGACCCTCCCTCCCGATCCATCTAGAGCGGGAGAAGTCATAGGATGATCACTTATCAGAATAAAAAAGCAAAGTTTAACTGTGCAAGATGAACATTAGATGATGATGTACCAGGCCTTTTATCTGTTAAGGCGATTTTGTCAGACTAACTAAAATCAATTCGGCGCAGGTCATTTATATTACCTCTGTTTCTGGCACAAAGCTGTGGACCACCCTTATGCTCTGAAAAATAAGGTTGAAAAGTGGACTGGCGTCGGTATTCTCGGCAGTTCATAAAACAGTGTGTTATCAAGTCGTTGTAAAAGTCGGCTCAGCGCTTGTAAAGCGACAGTCCTTATACATAACGACTGTTATGTCTGGATTGCTGTAACAAATACTGTTTTACTTTAACAAACATGGACGAACATGGATACTCGATTAGAGGTCATTTCTTGAGCATTGTAGCTTGGAATAGGTTTGGTTAACGTATGTGTGGTGTTGTGCGATTTCATAGCGCTATCTTTTGGTGTTGTATGTATTCAAATAAAAAAATATCATGTACTTTATCTTTGACTAGCTCTACCCAGCGGGTACCACTACAATATAGTCTATTTATTGAATTTCCTATAAAGATCCTCCATGCAAAATTTGAGACTTATAACACTAGTGGTTTCTGAGATTTCGTGATGACTGAGTCAGTGGTTTTCTGAGAATACGCTGAAGACAATCTACAAGGTTTTAGCGGACCCTTAACGAAACTATCAAACAAGCATTCTATATATGAAACTAAGTACGTTACTCTAGGCAAAAATATTACTGGGAAAGTAGGACTTAATGTTAAAGCATAGAACATAGTGCTAATGAGTGCATTGCATAGTAAGTACTTGTGAAAAAGTCGTAACTTTGAACCTTAATATCTGCGTAATTAGAAAGTTCCCAGGTATGATCTGGAACCAACATTCGGAGAGCAAGTCGGTCTCGCGCACCGAGCGTTCCGTACACAATTGTGACATGAACAGCCATATCTATTGACTGCGTAGACTTAGAGGGTTGATTTTCACATCATAAAGAGACCATCAATTTGAGTATATCTATTACTAGCTGTTCCCCACGGTTTCACCCGCGCTGCTCAGCACCTGTTGGTCGTAGCGTGATGTTATATAGCCTATAGCCTTCCTCAAGAAATGGACTATCCAATACTAAAAGAATTTTCCAATTCCAACCAGTACTCCCTGAGATTAGCGCGTTCAAACAAACAAACAAACAAACTCTTCAGCTTTATAATATTAGTATCTATTATTTAAATTTCAATTCGATACCTGCACGCGTTCCCGAGATAAAGGGTCTTGACTGACAGACAGCCGGACGTTTTTTATTTTCGAGGTACGGAAGCCTAAAAATGTCGCAATAATATAAAAGATCTGATATGAAATATATATTATATTAGATATATACTATATATTGAATATATACTATATTAGATTAGATTTTAACAAAATCATTTAAAGACTCAATAATGTCCTCGATAAAATATCAACGTACAACTTGAATTTTCACAAAAAGGATTTTCAGTTTCCATGTCCTTTGACTGCAAAAGCTCTAGCTAGCCTTTACAAAGTCTTTGAACCCCCATGAAAGCTTATAACAGTCCTCAGGTCCCTCCGTACTCCACTTAAAATTAAATTGAACCACTACAAACTGTTACTTTTAAGAACCTCTAGGAAATGCATTAGTATTGCCAACATTACTGAATGGTTCCGTACAGAAGCTGCATCTCATGAAGGAACTCTCATTCGCTGTTACTACGGAACCAGTAAAAATGTTTGCGTTTCTGCATGTGTGGAGCCAATCAGGTTGAGTACCCGATTGGGGCTAGGGAACAAGCGGGCGAGGCATAAGCGTCAATAGCAGGCTGAAAAAGGCAAAGGCGAAAACGTTTAATTAATTTTAAAAACTTCAGCTACCCTACCCTGAAGTCTTAAAGCAGAACTTATTCCGCTGAGGGAAAGAGACAGAGCTATACAGGGTGTCAAGCACAATCTCTTTCCCTCAATGGAATAAGTTCTGCTTTAAGACGTCATGGTAGGCCTACAGTTCATCTGTGATCAATGCGTTTGCAACATCGCCGAAATATCGGAAACTCGATAAAAATAACAAACATAGTAAATATCCCGTTTCAAGTTTTAATAATAATGTTAGTAACCATGGCAGTTTAAAGAATAAAAATATTATCGTAATGCAAGCAGGGATTTATGTACATGTGGTGGAGGGTAATTTGAAGTTAATGATGATGCAATATTAATTTACATGTTTTTGTCTGTTTCAGGTAAGTGAATGCTTTTTAAAAATTGTCGCATTGTATGTGAAAGACTGTAAAAAGTAAGTACATAATTATATTTCTATCAGTCACTGGTGACACATTACATTTAAAACTATTCTAACTAAATTGTTCAATGTCGTTCTAAATAATTATTGTTTAAATCCTTTAAAAATATTATAACGTCGCGCTCTCGCAGTCAGTTCTGGGTTCAATTCCCGCGTGCGGCAAAACGTATCAATGGGATTTTCTATCAAAAATTCCTTAGTGACAGACCGTGTTTTCAAATTGATGGTATGATATCCAATATCCCCATGCCTCTGACAGCACGTAAACCCTTTGTTCCTGCGCCTGATCTTTCTCCGGTCGTGTCGGATGGCCGTGCCATCGGACTATGAGAGTAAGAGAAAAGAGAGTGCACCTGAGCCTGCGCACACACTTGTACACTATAATATCTCCCGCGCCGATGGCTAATCTCCGTTGAGATTGGCTGCCGTGGTCGAGAATCAACGGTCAGGAGGACTAAAAATCAAGAGGAGGAAAAAATAAAGGTAGGATTAATAATGAAATACAATGTTATAAATCTCTTTCGAACGACCCGCAACCCCGGCAAGCGTTGGCCCTAGCAGGCCCCACTGCTGACATCTCTTTGAGGCGCACGTGGAACACTAACGCGCCGTCAACACGGCATTTCGTTAATAGATCATACCTGCAGATACATTAAAAAATCCTTTCTAAAAAACGCTCATCGCTCCGCTCTTTAACTCGCTAACTTCAAGCCCTCACACATTCAGTATCAGCAGAACATCATGTGAGCAATCTACAAGCGATCCTTTACTACTTTATTCTCCTATGAACATAGATTATCTCTACTTAAGCACATAGTTTTATTCGCAAAATCCCTCTTACATGAATTATCCTTCAAGATAAGGCCTTGAAAGCACACTGGGTGTTAACGACGGATTCATAGGTATCAATGATATTTTGATAACAATACTAGCTACCTACATGAATTCGTGATAACTACACTATTCCTAGAAGATTTTCTCGGATATAGGATAAAAAGGTCTGAAATTGTTATTTATATACAAAATAGGTTTTAATTTTCACGTCTAAGAATATTTATTCTTGGTAGGCGGGTTTTTGTATTATATGGGTACCTAAAGTGTATACCGCTTGGCCACAAATTACTCACTCATACGACTGCGACAAAAATGAAGGAAGTTTTTACGAGCACGCTACGAGACGCCTCGCAACTTGTGAAGTTCCATGTCCTCTAGAAAGAAGAAATCTCACGCATTTTTTATGTTAGTCAATAAAGGACTTTATAAGTTTTGTCTTTAAGTAAACAATTGGGTGCTTGTACATCTTAGCACGCGCGAGGAGACGCTTAAGGCTCAGATTCCACCAAAGCGGAGAGGTAAAGTGTCATGACCAAATCACATTAGTTAAAATCTACATCATGTTTCTCGTTTCTCCAGTGATTGGTCGAATCTTGCACATCTCAATATTATTACTTGCGCGATGAATACGAGTCTCTGGCACACGTGTCGCTTGACGTAAGTTACATTGCCTGAGGTCGTGACCAAGGCGGTAGGGTGTGCCGCGATTTAACCCTTGATCGGCCGGTAGTTTGGATAACCATCTGTCTTGTAAGTATTTTTTACCACGTTGTTTGTTTAGGGTCCAATATGCAAACAACGAACCCTTACAGTTTTGCCATCGCTTTTGGTCTTGCGTTATTCTGACATAATATGGGATACTTCTTTTTCAGCATGGTGTATTTCCGTTTTAGCTTCTGGGAACGTAAAATACATATTTTATTGTGAGTTTTCAAAGAATAATTAGCTTTTATTGTCTCACTGCTTCCTTTTTTTTAAAGCCATGCCCCAGTCTAGGGTTTTTCCTGTATACGTTTACAAAGATATAAACTCACATAGCCAGATCCTGAACAACGAATTACAGGTCGTAGAAAAATTTGTTCAGTGCAAGGATCGAACTTGCGACACGTAGCGCAATAGTCAATTGCTTAGCCACTGCGCCAACCGTGTTGTCAGCCACATAGTGGCTATTCACCATGTCGACCCAGTGCATAGCTTTGGATACCAAAAATGTCTTCGAATTTTCTTGTACAGTCAGCATCAAAAGTTGATGACCACATTTAGATTTTCAAAATGACTGTACACCGTATTACACCTAAATCGATCAACATGACAAGCACCAGAAATGAATGACTATCACAAAAGGGCATAAGTAGGTGACCACCACTTTTCAAAAGTCACTAAACAAAGTTATAGTAAAAAAGCATAACATTCTTTGTCTCTAAAGTCTCTGAACAAATTTTTGACAAAAATAGCATACCATCGTTTATCTCTAAAGTCCCTGAACAAAATATAATATAATTTTGGGTTTTATGTGTGTGTATTTCGGTACGTATATGTGTTTGGTATATAAATTAAGTAGACAATGCAAATGTAAATCACCATCCTTTTACTTATTATCAACAAAATTAAATGGTTCGATAAATCAATACAGTTAATTTATATATTTTTTTTAATTTAGAAATAAAAATATCTCTCCAGCACATGTGACAGCTATCAATCCTATTTCAAACTTGACGTAATGCCAGAATGAATATTAAATATCATATTTTTTTTGGGACGTTTGAATACTGCCGTGTCCGGTAAGGACCTGCGTCAGGCGGTAGGTGAGGACGCCATGGCGCCTCTCCAGCCACTGCTCATAACTGACACCATATTCTTCTGTCGTCTTTTGTTTTTAAACCAAAAAAAGAAAAAGAGGCGTTGACAGCTGCCTGCCATGCTTTTCATGCATTTTCACTCGGTCCAAGAAGGTTGGTAGCGAGAGATCTATTCATTTAACTTTTTTTTTTACATGATTTAGTTTGGATAGGAAAAGATTGGTTTTAAAACTCTGAAGATAGTAACGCGCACATTTTTAGTTTGCAGTTCAGCTACTTTTGATAGTATTAGTATAAGTTTACACGCTACGTATCCGAAACAAAGTAATGTTCAGCAACTTTTGTTTTTTTATGATGTTAAGTTATTTTTGGACGTGGACGTTGCCGTGATTGCACTAGAAAACAAAAACAAGTATTTTATATTGTTCAGTGACTTTTGTAACACTGAATGTTAAGATGTTTTCGGATACTATAACGATCGGCAATTTTTGACAAAATGGTGTTCAGTGACCTTTGACGAGTAGTGTTCAGTTAATTTTGAACTTTAATGATGTTCATTCAATACTGGCGCTCTATCTTGTTGAGCGATTTATGGGTGATATAATGCCCAGTGATTTTGAAAATCTGAATGTGGTCATCGACTTTTGATGCTGACTGTACCATGCTTGTTGGCAACTAAATTACTAGTCTACCTAAAAGGACCAACTGGAGCGGCTCGCAGTCAATCGCGAAGATAGACAAAACTCTGTTACTTTTAACTAGGTTGAGTTTGTTTGTGCAGTAACAGTAAACGGGACAAAACGTCTTTGAGAAAGTTCGGTAACCTACAGATTGAAATCAATTTATCAATTGCTTGTTTGTTCGCTAGAGATGAAAGTGTGGCGTTGTTAAGCACGATTTTGTGATGTTTTTGGAAAATGTGCTTCTTTCTCTTCCTCGTAAAAATTCAAGAGGTGGTAAAATACGTAAATAATCAATTATAATTACTGTACCAGGCCAATAATAATACACGCTGATTGTTTTAGTGTTGTTTAAAATTGAAGTATTTTAAAGGTCCGATGTTTTAGGGAGTGGTCAGGCGTGTCGCGAAATCGGAGTGACCTAGTCAAAAACAGCTCCATGTCCTTGACAAAAACGTATACTTCGCTGAACCGAAAATAAGCGAACGCTTTCGTTATCGTTTTTATTGCATGGGCATTAAGATCTTTCTCTAGCAGATACTGTGATAATAACTTTGGTCCTTACTGGATTCAAGTCATATTATAATAACTAGCTCTACCGAGCAGATTAAACTGCTCAGCTCCTTAGTGCCGTAGCGTGATATTATACAGTCTATTAATTTCGTGAAAGAATGCCTATGCAAAATTTCATTTCAATCCGCCCACAAATCGTGTTCTCCCATACAAGCTTTTCATCCCGTTAGAGGTTGAGTACTAAAAAATCTCGTTTTATTAAACACCCACGTCCTAAAAGGATCCCCTGTGCAAAAATTAGACCTCTTAACACTTGTAGTTTCTGAGATTTCGTGATGAATGAGTTACATAGTGATTTTCTTTTTTATATAGATAGATTTGGTTTTTAACGAAAGTCGTCTATAGGATTTATCCTGTATTGTGGGTGCATTTACAAAAATTTAAACTCATATTCACAGACAGCCACACCCGGAACAAACTTCCTGTAGGCCATACTAATATTTGTTTCGTATGGGGATCGAACTCTCGACACGCATTTCTGCAGCCAAACGCTCAGCCACAGCGCCAACCGTGTCGTCAACTATTATTACACTCAGGCATAGACTAGGCGTGTAAACGACCCTACACTGTCTCATTTCATCCAGTGCAAGTCGGGCCAATAAAAGGGTTCCTATTTCTCGTTAGTAGATAAGTGTCAGTCCAGTAACTTGTCACTAAGATACGGCTTTATCAACTTTTACACTGCGTTGTCGTAAAATGTGGCCATTTTATGACACACGTGGTTGTTACAAGTGCTTTGGCAAGGAGTGTAAATTGTCAACGTGTCTTGGTTTGAATGGGTGTTATTTGAAATGTGTTATAGAAGATACTTGTGTCTTTTTGGTTAAGGATCAGAGGACAAAGTAAGGGCTCCTAGACATTTTTTCTTTCATATGTGAAATTATCCAATGACACCTCTCGGTCTGGGTGACTAAAACTTATCCATGTTCATACTTTTGCCCTTTGTGTTCCGGGCCGTGCTATCTTAAACCCGCAGCCTCGGTAGACATCGCACAGAGTCTGGGTCCCAGCTGGGTCATTCTAGGTTGACTATTTGTCATCATCATCTTCAGGATTGGTGCAACCCGATTTTTTCTTCCGTTTTCCCCTTTTAATCGTGACGCTATCATTTACTCCTTTTTTCCTTCATATCAGTTCTCACAAAATCCATCCATATTCTCTTTGATATCCCGCTTCCTCTCCATCCATTAATATTTAAATTCATAATTACATGTACAGAACAAGTCCCTCCTTATCACATGTCCATACCAAAACTGACGACTCCCTTTTTCGTTTAGCCTCTAATATTTATCTAGTACTTCCAAATACAAAAAAACTTGCCTGCTGCAAGTCGGATTCTCGCACCGAGGGTTTCTTATAAACGGCCATATCTTTTAATTGCTTTGACTTAGAAAGTAGATTTCTGCTCAGCCCCAAGTGACTATAAGCATGAATATATGGTTTTAATTTCAACTCGATACATTCACGCATTCCCGAGATAAAGGTTCTTGAGACTGAGACAGACAAAAAGAAGTGATCCTATAAGGGTTTAGTTTTTTGTCAAGGTTGCGGGTTGTTTGAAAGAGCTACCGCAGCCCCGGAACACAAAAGCCAATAGAAGAAAAATGGGTAGGTTTTAGTCAGTACAAGTTTGACACTCCCCCGCACCCAGAGCGGGCGAAGTTATTTGATGATTTCCCATCCCAAAAAAAAGGGTTCAGTTTTTTCCATTCAAGATACGGAACCCTAAAAACAACCTATCTCCAGTATAAACAGTTTCAATATTAAACGAATAATCTAGCGGACAGCCGGCCGGGGATCACAAAAGGCTTGTGTCCGAAATGGCACAAGAATTCCACACCCCGTGGGAAATAACGGCGTTTCTTTTTGTGGACGTCGTATCGAAGATCGTATCGGCTGTCCGAAGCTTTTCGTGGGGATCAAGTTAGGAGCGCTGAGCGGGTCGTGTAAAACGTACAGACGCCTGCACATCAAGCTACTACAGTCTGTCAGATTTCTTTGGTAGATTTTCGACTTTATTTCTAAAGCATTAGGTTCAAGGTTCATTTGGAAAAATTTACAGTTTCGGGTAGCTTGACCTTCTGGCGTCTGTGCATTGAATAAGGACATTGTGTCAGCGAATTGGAACGAAGTTCCTTATCGCGCGTTGCGAAAGGGTGCTAGAGGCTAGGCTTGCGGAAAAAATTAAGACCAATAGTTGTAACGACATTTTTTGCTATAGTTGTAAGCCGTGCGGTGTGTTTCTCTGTTTATCTCTCTCTCTCGTAGAAAGCACGCCAGTAATATTCGTTTCGGCTTTATATTTGTTAAATTCGGCGTAACACAGTGCCCCTATCCTGATTTGCACGTACCTGCTACCTGTAGTTTTTGCTCTTGCACCTTATTTACTGTAATAGCAAAGCTAAGTTTTCCCTTTTCTTCCCTCTTTCTGCCTCATTTCAAACTAAAAAAAAACTATTTCCGTCTCCAGGATCCCAACTGTCTCTGTACCAAAATTCGTCAATATCGGTTTAGCCATATAAGCGTGAAGACGTGACAAACAAACAACCTCACTTTCGCTTTTATAATATTAGTATTTTTTTTACGTTTTGTAAAGTAAGCAATAACATTAATTGTCGGGCCCACGCTGTCCTCCCATACTTAAGTACTAACGCTGTAACAACAAAATTGTAAAACCAAATGATTTGAAAAGAGTAACCATGGAGTTTCTAGCCGGTTCTTCTCCATAGGAAACGGCCAACCCGAACCGTGCACCTTTTCTCGACGTGTTATAAGTGCCCATGAAGGCCTATGTGAAATAAAAATATTTTGAATTTGATTTTAAGTTAAGTATCTTAAAGTCTTATTCATTTATATAGAAATGAAATATGTAGAAAATCAAATATCTAGAAAAATAATTTGGATGTTAATTTGTTATGCGAATTATTAACATAAATTAATACATCATTTCAGATAAAACTTTTCTCCAAAAATGTAGTCATCTTAATTTACAATAGGTATCAAAATAATTTAATCAGTTTCATAATTTAAAAGCTAAAAGGTCCGTTCATAAATAAATAACCAAATATAATTTAAAAATAAACTACATTTTTATCAAGACGAAAGACTGCGGATATCAGTGTGATTAGAATTTCACTAATAATATTTAAATATATTTAATTATCAACGATTACTTGCAAATTATAAAATAAAATAGATTAATCTAAGTAATCCAGTTTAAGCTAAACTTATCTTTCACATCATCTCTTATCTAAAATGTAAAATTTAGACCTCATTAAAATTCCTAGTTTAATCTGACAAATTAAAAAAAAAACGCGGATCGTATTTCAAAAGATAGGTATGCAAAATATTTCAAGAGATTTAAAACTAGCCGTTAGATAACATTATATCCTTAACTAGTGTCACTACCTATAATAAACTTATTTTTTACATTCTTGGACAGTTCATTGATCTATTGGGTTTCAAATATAGTTGCTGGCTTCTTCTCAGATTGAGCAAAGTTATCAAAATAGCAACAAATTTGATTACACTATTAAATGCTTCTAGGTTCTTCTTTGGTTAGTAAGTCATACTTTTACTGGCTAAAACTCAACCATGTTCTTTTTTTGTCTTTTGTGTTCCGGGCTGTCGTATCTCTTTTGAACAACTCGCAACCCCGGCAGGCGGTGGCCCTGGCGAGCCCCTCTTTGCTGACATCTCTTAGAGGCGCGCGTGGAACACGAACACGCTGTAAACACGGCCTGTTGTCAATAGATAGACGGACGGTAAAGACATAAGGACGTGTTCGCATAGGTGAATGCCTTGATTACACGCACCGTTTACACACACATTACAGTGGCGAAACAGTGTCAAAACAAAGCAGAAATAGTGTACACCTTTATAAGCACTAGAACCAGCTCCTGTCTTGGGACTGACTGGTATCTGTACTCGGTGAGGGAAAAGGCCATTATTATATTCTTATAACTTGTACCACACTCCATATTATTGTGTCGTGTTGTTATTATGACGGGCAGTGTCGGCGGGTGAAATTATGCAATTTGCGGTCGATACTCCACCGCGGTCCGCGGTGATTTAAGAAAGTGCCGCGTCAAATCGGCAGAGTTTTCAATGTAACAGTACTGTAATTTGTTCTACCGTTTTTAGGAACAGTTTTTAAGTGCTAAGTGAGCTTAAATTGTTGTTTTTTTGGTGATAGGCAGAAGTGGTAGTGTGAATTGGGAAAAGATATTTTGTTAATGCTGGTGAACAATGTTTTGCATTGTGTGAATCCTGAGAGCACTGAGAGCCATACAAAAGAAGTTTATTAGCACGGCAGGTGAGTGCAATTTAAATTAAAAACTTGGCTATGATTACAATATTATTGAAAAGACGAGATTTCCTTTTCTACATAAATGGAGAGCCAATTTCTTCTCGCCCTGCAATCAAATAGTACGTCATTTGCATAACCTTAAAAATAATACATAATTATGCTCTTCAATATATTTATGTCCCCTTCAAAGTAGTCAAGATGGTCTGAAATATAAAGAATCATTTTATTGCTCTCTAAACCAAACGCAACATTGGCATCGCTATTACCATTAAACGGAATGCCTGTTATACACACACATACTTTTAGCGTTGATACATTGTATGAAACACGTAATTTCATCTCCATATATTTTATGGCACATAAAGCCAGCTTTATACCTAATTTCTGGGAGAATTGTATAATGTATCGATGTGTGAATCGTCTGTGATAATACCCGACGAGAATGAAAAGGTATTCCAAACTGAATTCTGGATTTTGGACCCTGTTATTACGCGGTTGAAAGGAGTATTGAAGAATAAGCTGTATAGAAAGCTTGCAGTGAAATCAAAAAGAGAAAAAGATGTAATTATATTATTACCACGCTTAAAAAAGCAATGTCTTATTACCGGATTTCGTGAAATGTATTTCGTAAAGTCGAAACCAAAAAAATCCAATCACTGGCACACAAGAGCGCCTCCGAATGACAAAGACAAAATCACAGCCCTAAAAAAATAAACTCAATTTTGAAATTAGAACTGTTATCTTTGGCCGTTACGAAATCATGTCGGGACCTGTCGGATTCATTCGACAAGTTCAGACAAGTGAGAAAAAAAAGCCTATAAATAGTCTTTGACAATAGGCAGACATTGTAAAAAGGTCGGGCCGGTCCTGGTAACAAAGGGTCCTATTGTGAAATCTGTGAGGCGACGAGAGCAAAAAATAAAAGGGACTATTAAGGGATTCGAAATGGTGCCCGAGAAATTAGTAAACGGTTAAGTGGTCAACGATTTATTGGAAACACGAGGTCAAGATTTGGCGTTGATTTATATTTGGTACAAAACTGTTGAGCTGAAATAACTGTAATACGATAACATCTGTAATTCGTAATGAACAAGGAAGAAACATTGGCACAATTACGGTAAAGAATCCTGTTGAAAAGCCGAAACAAATATTTTCATAGATAAGTAGGTAGCCATTGCTACATTGTACTTCTTTGTTGAATCCACGTCTGAATCTGAACGGTCTTAGCTAGCGTATTGCAAATATTGAGAGCGATGTCGGTTGTTATAGGCAATCCTGAGAGGTTACCATGACATCTAATAGCAGTTCTTATTCCTGTGTGAGAAAGAGATGTGCTAGACACCCTGTATAGCTTTGTCTCTTTCCCTCAGTGGAATAAGTGGTGCTTTAAGACGTCATGGTAGGGTAGCTGATCAGGGCTTGTATATTATTGTCAATCACTGAACTTTTACACCCCGTACACGACCTCAAGCGTTTGTTTAATTCGAGCGTCACGCGAAGACTTGCTCAAAGCATCGTATGTCATTTGTTTTTTGTGTAGACGCGTCTGAAGCACGTGGCCATGCCATACGTTTATTAGCACAAAATAAACAAGACAAAGATAAAAATCCTTTCCTTACTAATATTGTAAAAGCGAAAGTGAGTTTGTTTGTTACGTCTTCACGCCTAAACGGTTGAACCGTTTTCGATGAATTTTGGTATAGAGATAGTCGAGACACTGGAGACGGACATGGCTATATTTTTTTAAAACATTGAGAGGGAAAAAGAGGGAAGAAAAGGGAAAACTTAGCATTGCTTATACAATTAATAAGGCGCAAGGGCAAAATCTACTCGTACCTGTAAATCAAGAAAGGGGAACTGTCTTACCCCGAATTTAACGCAAACAAAGCCGCGGGCAAAAGCTAGTACTCCAATAAATAGACAAACAACACCATTTAGCCCACGTTTCTTTAATCGCTAGCCTAATAAATCTATAAATAAATCCTACCTGATTAGCATCCCAGCTGTTATTCACGTCCACAGACTTGCGTTTATTTCCAACTAAAGAAAACGCCTTAGGGCATCACTTAGTGCTGTCTGGAACACTGAAGGTGTCTGCGAAATTTATGAGAAACTAGAAGGCTGCTCTATTAAACTGGGAAGCTTTGGACCATGTTTGTTTTCTTTGAAAGCTTAGGAAGTGCAAGAACTTTGTTAATTAAGAATTTAATAGTTCTGGTTCACGGTGCGCTGTTTGGGATCTTTGGTGATAGGTGAATGAACTATCTAAGCCAATATTCTTTGTTGGCATCGTTATTGGATGTGCTTCTTCTCTTTTGAAAATTTAGCCAATTTCGGAGGATATTACGTAAAAGCGACACGATGGTCGATAGAAGAGAATGGAACACACAAAAAACATGATGCAGTGCAAGTAACATGGTACAAGGGTAAGACGATGATTATGATGATTCACATACATTTTTACATAAGCCACTTCCCACTCAGTACAAATCTCGCACTCTCCCCGCTCGACCCAGGGCGGAGGAAGTTATTTAATGATTTCCCATCCGCAAAAAAAATCCCCTATACCTAAGTTTACCTAGGTAAATACAGTTCTGCACCGTCCACGCCTAAGTTTATGTGTGTGTCCTTTCTATTTCACAGTGTTATCTGTCTACTAAGTTGGACCAGTGTGTCTTCGCGATGCATATTCAAACAGTGCGCGGTCGTGAGTCGTGGCACTAGATGTAATATTTATGTTTGCAGGTCCCTGTAGCTTTCAGCGCTGTAATTAATCGAGATTCTCTATTAAATTATTATTATTCTATTATTATTGAAATGAACAGTTTAAGTTTTGAGTCTGTCGTATTGACATAAAATGTTGAAATGCTCTTGATAATGTATAGTAATATTACACGGAGACTAGATACTCGTCTCTGGGTTGATGGCAATAAGCGCGCTCCCTTTTACATAGGAATCCTACTAATATCCTTACTAATACTATAAAAGCGAAAGTAAGTTTGTTTCGTCTTCACGCCTAAATGGCTAAACCGATTTGAATGGTTTTTGGTACAGTTGAGACCCTGGAGACGGACATAGGCATATTTTTTTTTAAAGTGATGAATGAAGGAGATAGAGGGAAGAAAGGGAAAACTTAGTTTTGATATTACAATAAATAAGGCGCAAGGGCAAAAACTACAGGTATCAGATACCTGCAAATCAGTAAAGGGGAAGTGTGTTACCTCGAATTTAACGCGAGCGAAGCTGCGGTCGTCAGTTAGTAATATTATAAATGCGAATGTTTGTGGGGATTGATGTTTAGATGTTTGTTACTCTTTCACGTCAAAACGGCTTAACGGATCTTGATGAAATTTGGCACAGAGGTGGATTATAGTTTGAAATAACACATAGGATACATAGGATTTTTTTTCATATTATTAACGTATTACGATTCCGCTTAACCAGCTATTTTAGACCCCCTAATACAAAGCAGTTGTACTACAGCATAGCTCTGTCTTACCCCACGGGGTTTATAGGCCGTTATTTTATGCTTCTTCAATAGGATTATTACTAATAAATTATTTATCCAAAACCATCCAAACTTCCAGGTTGACTCCGTTCTCTGTTTTACGATGTCCACTGGGAATTATAGTTAGGAAATACAATTTGTACCGGGTTCCGTTGCTCCAAACTTTATCATGCATGCATTTCAAATGTGAATGCATTATGATATCCACGTACAAGGATTTTGCACGAATATTACTCGTCTTTGCTTTAAAGAGAATGGGTATTGTTATAAAGGACGTGGCTTGTTAGTTCCTTGAGCTTTGAAGGAGATTGGTATTGTGTGGATTTTGTTTGTGTTGTGGTTGAAATCTTAATAAAACGCGGTTTATCGTAATTGTCTACATCTACTCCAATATACAGGGTGCAATTGAAGTCATGGGCATTATTTTAAACTAAGGCTCTACTCATTTGCGGGTTGTTGTAGAGATACCGCGGCCTCGGAACGTAAAGGGCAATAGAAGGAACATGGGTGGGTTTTAGTCAGTAAAAGTCTGACATGCCCCCCGGCTCCGCCCAGAATGGGGGAAGTCATTGCATGATTTCCCACCCGAAAAAAAAGGCTCTACTCATGATACTAAGTGCATTAGGGCCATTATAACGCAAATATTATTGTTATTGCTACTTCTGCTATAGATGTGATATTACGTACACCTCTGCCTATACCCTGAGCGATTGTAGGCGTGATATTATGGTATATTTAATACATTGACAGTATTAATTTTTTCCTCCAAATCAACCCTCATAGGGTTGCTAAGAAATACTCTCTTTTTAGAGTTTTGTACCTTCAAAGGAAAAAAAACAGACAGAACAGAACCCTTATAGGATCACTTTGTTGTCCGTATGTCTGTCTGTCAGTCACGTTCCTTTATCTCGGGAACGTGTAGAATTAAAACCATATATTTAAATCTGTAGTCCCTTGGAGCTGTGAAAAAAAAAACAATTCTCTAAGCATACGCAATCAAAAGATATCGCTGTTTATATCACAAGCTTTTTCGGAACCCTCAGTGCGCGACTCCGACTCGCACTTGACCGGTGTTTTAACATATATAACTTTTTTTATGGGTGGGAAATCATCAAATAACTTCCCCCGCTTTGGGTGGAGACGGGGGGGAGTGTCAGACTTGTGCTGACTAAAACCCACCCATGTTCCTTCTATTGCCCTTTACGTTCCGGGGCCGCGGTATCTCTTTCGAACAACCCGGCGGAGGCTCTGGCAAGTCCCTCTGCTTTGCTGACATCTCTTTGAGGCGCGTGTGAAACACGAACGCACCGTCGACACTGCCTGTCGTCAATCGACGGACGGACGGTGAGCTACCGTCCACAAGCCCGCATCGACGGCAGCCGGGAGTCGTCTCGCGGCGCCCGGCGCCCGGGGCGTCTCTCGCGGCGGCTGGGTTGGTTTGAGGTTCTCTCCCTCAAACGCCCGGCCACCTCGTTTGCTAGCATTACTGCTTCGCAGAAGGAGGTGACCGCTTCCCATTCACTCTCTCTCCGGACATACATACCTTTACCATTACATCTTAAACGACAGATGTATCTGATGCTATCACCGACGAACACACCTACTTCCAGTCAATTAACTACGCTGACAATAGCAACTTGCACGCAGATGAGAATATGATTGCTACCTCGTGATGGGACTTTTTGACAACCACTGTTATTAAGTGCCGTTGTGAATGTCGCTATAATAGATAGATTTGTGGCGGATTTGCAAATGACGTCACCGTTATTGGTAGGTTTGAATTCTTTGTTTTGTTAATTGTTTTCTAGGGGTTCCCTCTATCTGGCAGAAACTTGATGCTCCGAAATTTATTTGGCATAACACACTTAGCAGAATTTTCTTTAAACGAACATTTTAAAGGCATAAAATTTATTTGGTATAATTATCGTTTGGCATAATGTTTAAAACTTCGAATTAACAATGGCATACTTTTAAGAAGGCAGAATTACATTTAGTATACTTACGATTCGCAGAGTTCAAATTTCGCATAATATATTATTTGTTATAATTTCACTTGGCATACTATACAGACGGCAGTAATGGCTAGGTTAGGTTAGGTTAAAACTGTGACCTCCTACGCACGAGCCGAGCGAGCGAAGCGAGCGGTGCCGCGGCAGCGGCCGGCGAGTGCCAGAAACGACTTGCGTTAATAGAAAAAAGAGATTGTTTTAAGTAGGTTACCCGGAACTGAACTATTTAGATTAGGATACCTAATTACTTATTGAATTCAATGACATTATCTCAAATTCAATTAAACAATAACTAAAATAATTGACATTATTTTAAAGAAATAATTAATCAAAATAAATGACAACTTATAATGACAAAGATGACCCTAACTATAAACTTCCTACGATATGACAATTCTGGTGTTTAATGATCATCGATATAAAATATATTATGCCAAAAGACGATTCTGACTGTGAACTTTCTGCGATATGATGTTTCTACTTTTTAAATATTATGGATATGGAGTTTATGCCTAGAGATGATTCTGACTTACAAAAATATGAGTTTAGAATGTATGATAAATGAGTGTCTGCTAAACTATTTTCTGCGAAGTGAAGTTTATGCCATCCGTTGTTATGCAAAATAAAATTATGACATAAAAAGTTCTGCTATAAAGGGTGGACCCGTTTTCTAGCTTATAAGAATGTGCTAAAAAGCTGCTGTTTCTGATGTTTCCCAGCCTAAGAATATTTATTCTAATGGATATACAAAGTAATTTGTAAATAAGAGGCCACTTTCGGGGTTGTTCGAAAGATACCAGCTTGTCTGTCTTACCAAGGGGTATCTTGTTCGAGGGGATATCAGGGCCACTGCCTGCCGGGGTAGGTTTTCCGATAGAAATACCGCGGCTCTGGAACATGAAGGGTATAAGAAGGAACATGGGTGAGTTTTAGTCAGTAAAAGACTGACCCTCCCCCTGCTGCTCCGCCCAGAGCTGGGGAGGTTATTTGATGATTTCCTATCCGCAAAAAAAAAAGCCAATTTATGATGGTTTTGACTCCGTAAAGAGGTCTAATGTTCTTTTATCTCTATGTTAATATCACCAACCCACTTACTTCTAGCTGTCTTTGAACCTTTCCCACATATCTTGGCATCTTACGTGGTTGCGAACTTTTGGTATGTAAATGCTTTTGAATATACAACGACAGTAGATCACACGGGTAAACTGACCGCCGTGTGACCTCCTAAACTTAACCAAAGGAAAGATACCGATATTCCATTGTTGGCTTTTGTCCCTTTTAAGGGTCAAAAGGAAACGAAAGCAATTACTCGAGGGAAGTGATTGAATAATCTACACACGTTGACTTTCGGCTGCTCTCGAGTTTACGGGTTTGTTGAACCGATAGCTTTATGGTTTCCTGGTACCTTTAATGAATGGTGCCGTTATTGGGTTAGTCATTGGACCTTCGTTTTTGGGATTGATTAAATGAACTTTGTGAAAAAATAACGACAGAGATTTTGATGGAGTTTATTTATTTAACAATTTATATACACAGCAAACAAGATAGGGAAAAAAGCTTCGTTGCCTATAGTACCATTAAGAGTTCCTTGATTGAACTATTGATGTTTTTTTTTATTACTAGTTCCATACAATATGTTAGTCACTTGTGAAAATTTTTAAGGATGTAAAACACTAGAGGTAAAAATACTTATGTTTTATATTAATTTTATTCAATAATATTAACATTATCTTGTTTTTTCATTTATGATTTGGTTGCCCGATACCTCAGGTGGAATAGTGTTTGGACCAGTTTAAATCCTTGGGAGGTTTTTTTTTATCCCCCTTCATTTTTGGAATCATCTCTATTCATTACAGCATGCGCTCAATGTATTTTATCTAATTATGGCCCAGTTTCCAGGGTCAAAGTAATTACATTCTAATTAGTCCGTCTGTTAGATTTTTCAAAAATAAGGGACACGTATTTTTTTATTTGCTCATTAAAGTTAACGTGTGACGTCACTCGTTGCGAAAAATGCAGCAACGCGTGACGTCACACGTTAACGTCTAAAAGACGGACCAATATATTTTTTTGGAAACTAGTCCATTGCAATTGGGATTCAATGATCACTGCGGTTGTGGGTTTGATACCCCCGCCTGGAACAAATATTTGTATAACCTACAGGTAGTTGTTCCAGATCTGGCTGTTGGTGAATGTGAATTTGAATGTAAACGCAACCTACAATACCGAAATAAATGTTTCTAGACGATTTGCAGTCTTCTTGCACTGTAATAAAGGTGCCCTACCTTTTATGGGAGTGGTTATTTAACGTACCATCGACACAAATGTATACAGAAAACTCGCTATAGACGCTTGCTCACTAAAACACACTGCAGTCCATAGTTTTTGACGCAGGCGGGTAACTAACTATTAAACTTCTAATCTTTTTCCAACAATATTGGAGTAACCGTCTAATCAGATGCAGCTGAAGACCAGTAATTTACTTGGAGCCTGCCATCTGACTTCCACAACCCAGGTGACAAGATTAACTTCCCCCGCTCGGGGCGAAGCGCGGGGGAGTGTCAGACTTTTACTGATATAAACCCACCCATGTTCCGGGGTCGCGGTATTCCTATCGAAAAACCCGCTACCTCACCATGCAGTGGCCCTGACAGGCCACTTTGACAAGATACCCCTTGGTAAGACAGACAAGATGGGCTACTAATTAACATATCTACCTACCTAATACCTTGTAAAGTTTAACATATACATCGTAGGTAGGCGGATAGTCGCGTCACAATATTCGTCCTGCTTGAAGGATGCCCGCTGTACGTGTCGCTTCGTTGTGTACCCCGGGTGAATAGTAATGATATTGTGCACGTTAGGATGGCGGGGCCACTCGGGTGTGTGGAAGAGGAGATGAGTTTTTTATGGAATTTTATCTTTACAGATTATTTCAGATATTGTTTGCACTGAGATATCTTACTATCCTGTCCTACTATGTTTGTTACTTTTTCACGTCAAAATGGCTGAACGGATCTTGATGAAATTTCGCGCAGAGGTAGATTATGGTTTGGAATAACACAAAGGATACTTTTTTTTCGATATCACGCGGGCGAAGCCGCGGGCCCCAGCTAGTTTCGAATATTATAAGTCCAGGATGCAAAATTTCCCTAAAATCTGAAACTCTAAAGAATTAACTACCCTGAATTCCTAAACTTGAGTATTTCAAACAGCAATTATAATTTGAAGTTTATAATTAAAATTATTATGACTCTAATAAAGATTTTTATAAGCTGAACTGTTACCCACTATAACATTTTAAAGCAGTTAATTGGCGTTTCTAGTGATTTATGTACCTATATGGTACTTAAATGCAAGAGTAACACGAATCTATGTATAATAGTGCATGAAATATTTCAAAGGCCGAGATAATGCCAGCCACCGTGTCTAGAAAATTGTACTAAAATGTTATGTGAAGGTGTGGCTTAAGTGTTTAATTTATCGTTACATTAAAATAACTTTTATCTAGATATTTTAATGTAAATTGTAGAAATAGTAAAAAGTTTTTATGTCGCAATATTGTCCAAGATTTCATTGAGAGCAAAAAACAACTAAAAATTTAAAAAGTTCTTTCACGCGTTTCTTCACGCTATCTGACATATATGGATATAGGTATATAAGGATATATGGATGAATGTTTGTTTGTTACTCTTTCACGTCAAAATGGTTGAACGAATCTTGATGAAATTTGGCACAGAGGTAGATTTTAGTCTGGAATAACACATATGATACTTTTTTTTATCACCACGCGGGCGTAGCCACGGACTCCAGCTAGTAAATTATAATTCGATATGTACCTATTAAGCGTTGCAAAAAACATGCCATGATACCTAACTCATCTCCTCAACCTCCTATCCCCCACCTTACCCCGCTACCCTAACGCACACTCCTCACAAACCCACCCGTACTCGATATTTCACACACGAGAACCCACTTATTTAAGGGATCAGAGGTGCCCTAGCTGATTTATTCACGGGACTACTCTAGATTGTTGCTTGACGTCGGGAACCCGGGACTCCGGGACTTGGGAAATGGCGGACGTTGGGCGATAACGTTAGATTTAATGTCAGTTAGGTGTAATGGCGTGTGAGTGACGTTTGAGTTGATGGGCTTGTGTTTCGATGTTGCCTTGTGGATGTAGTGTGGACGGGTCAAATGATTCTATTTTCGTGTTGTTTTGGTTGCAAAAATAATTGTACTTATTTGTGGAATCGTAGGTTTTTTTTTGACCTATTACAAACTATAGCTACGATTATTTGATATTTTCTTCTTAGCATTTGCCTTGGATGGCAAAAGTTCATTTATGTTTGACCCTTTTCTTTTTTTTTCGGATTGGTAATCAATCCCGCTATGGGCGGAGTGGAATAGGAGTGTCAAACTTGTACTAACGAAAATATATGTTATAATTGCGACGTGTGTATTCAATTCTTAATACGCCTGACTCTTTAAAATCCATCTTACATTCAGCTTAACAAGGTAACAGGCTGCCTTTGAGTTAGCTCGTTCCACCGACAACCTGGGGCTTAAGTCTGCTATTACAATAGTGTCAGAATGGTCGATCACTGATCGCATAATGGTTGATTTTGACAAGTTTAGTATGTAGTAGATAACCAAAATTATGTAATAGTAGACTGTAATAGCAGACTTACCTCCGAATACTGAAACGTCACTCAAAATGTGAAGGCTGCTTAACATTTGAGCAGCTCTTAAACTTTATATTTTGTATGGTCAAACGTCACTTCTGAGTCTCTGTTAAACTTAAGTGGGACTTAAATTTTGAGTGACGTTTCAGTATTTGGGGGTTAGGCCCCAGATCTTTGTCTTCAGGACAAGATTGAGGTACCTGTAACTAATTCTATGACATTCCCTAGCTGCCAAATAACTTCTCCTTTCCTCTCAAAACACAAACGTTTTCATATTGTTGATCCAAACTACATCAGAAGCTATTAAGGAAACATAGTCTCCCATAAGACTCTCATAACAACGTCGTGGAACTGGAACATAAGATTATATACCAGTTAAGTGTAATGTAGTGCAAATGACGTCGATACCCGGCTACCCTGCTTTTGATGGGGTTGCGTCGTAAACGTTTGTTTCTAAGCTATGTGGCTTGTGATTTTTCTGTTCTAAAATGAGATTAGTGCAATTTATGGGGAAGTTTACGTTTACAGTGTTTACATATTCTGTTCATGCTGATTGGCTAACTCCGATTGGCATCGAACTGAGACTCCTGAACTGACCGAAATATATTTGGTTTTTGCAAAAAAAATTAAAATAATCTCTAATATATAAAATTCTCGTGTCGCAATTTTCGTTCCCATACTCCTCCGGAACGGCTCGACCGATTCTTATGAAATTTTATATGCATATTCAGTAGGTCTGAGAATTGTCCAACATCTATTTTTCATACCCCTAAGTGAGCAGCGGGTGAAACCGCTGGGCACAGCTTGTTAAATATAGAATAGAAAACTAATTTGTGATAATTCTTCTTTGTGTCCCTGGTATAACTATTTTATATTTTGTTGCTCCTGAGCTTCACCACTTCCACGGCGTCATCGTGTGACAGCGCAGAGGTTCCGTCTAAATGCTTTTGGGCTAAGACTGCAGGATAGGAGATTCCTTATTATGTCTTTACGACGGGGTTAGCTTCTCGCTTAACACAATTCAGCGGAATACTATTATGATCAGTACTATCCATGGAGCGAATACCTATCTAATCTAATCTATCAAGAAACTAGATAATAAGAAGCCCTTATGGGACTTACTGTCAGACTTTTGGGCTGCCTACAACCCCAACCGACTGCCAGACATCAATGGTCAGTCAAACCGTTTATCTCAATTAGACCATTAAAAAGCACTTTAAACGTCAAACGATCTATAAACAAGAGCCGGGACCAGCACACTGCAGCTAGCTACGTAATTTTTCAGTGCAATTGAGCAAAATATTCACACAAATCGTGGTGTTGTCTGCACCGGAACAGCAATTAACTGGTGACCTACATCTGGGCCAGGCTTTGGTAACAATTTGAGCCTTTATTTCGTTGCAGTAATGGTGGTTTTTCTAGTTCAATTGTTACTATTAGACGTATGTTTTACTGTGTACACAAAAGCTGCAATATTTTGTGGACATACCTACTGGATTTAATTGTTTGACTTAAAAATATAGGAACTTTTATTATCTTATTAGCCAGAATTTGACGCGCATCTTCGCGAGGTCGACGTCAAAAGACCGCGGTTCAGCTAGCACCTTAACCTAAACGCAGATTTCACCTTAATTTTAGCCCAGATATACTCAAATTCAAGATTGATTGATTCTGAAATGGCTGAAAGGAGTTTTTTTTTTATTTCTCATTCACGTCATTACACAAATATATCAACAACAAAAATTAAGAAATCAACGAAATACCTCGGCAAATGGGTTTTTTTCAACGTATTGACAGACATGACATGTTTCAACTCTGCAAGCAATTAAGAATCTTACAGGATTACAACCCCGTATGGGTTGTAAACTTGTGAGATTCTTAAGGTCTGCATTGTTAATAGGCTGGCTAGACTAACATTTTCTATTTCACCCGTGTATTATCCTACGATAATAATATTACAAATGCGAATATTTTTGAGGATGGATGTATGAATGTTTGTTTCTCTTTCACGTCAAAACAGCTGAACGGATCTTGATGAAATTTAATACAGAGGCAGATTATAATCTGAAACAACACTCATAGGATACTTTTTTTCGATCATCACGCGGGCGAAGCCGCGGGCGCCAGCTAGTATAATATAAATGTGCTCAGCTGTTTCACCCGCTGCTCAAGTCCCCTTCTAAAGAAGGCCACCCTCTACACTTAGGGGTTAGAAAAATAAACTACGACCGATTTTCAGACCTACCGAATACACATATAAAATTTCGTAAAAATCGGTCAAGTCGTTTCGGAGGTGTGGTGCAACTAAAATTGTGACACAAGAATTTTATATATTAAACTACCCCTTACCTTTTTTAAATACTAAGCTTTAAATTATAATAAATCTTCAAAGTGGGTAGTTTGAAAGTTCCCTTTTTGGACGAATTCCAAACTCGACACTGATTACGTCACGTTGAAGGCTCGGTTACAGTAAAACAATAACCTGCAGAAGATGTGTTTCGTTCAAAAACATTAGACGGGAGAAGGTAAAGAAAATCGTAATCCAATACACATACTTGTTACATTGCATTGTAACAAGTCGGTTTGCATTGACTGTCATGCGCCCGCCATTTATTTTCGCCCTAATCTCTTTGATTTCGTTAAGTCTTCCGTAGGGACTACTAATTGAACTACGAAAAACGTTCCTCCTCCTATGTAACTCGTTTGTAAATCGGTCTTTGTGGAGCAGGGGAGTGTCAGACTTTTACTGACTAAAACCCATCCATGTTCCTTCTTTTGCCTTTTATCCTCGGGGCCACGGTATCTCTTTCGAACAACCCGCAACCCCGGTGAGGTGACATTGACCAGTTAGGTTGCAAATCGGTCACGTGGCTGAAGCGCCACCGACAATTGAAGTTGTCTAAATTATAATAAACTAAATAATAATAAAAAATCATCATTAAAGTAAATGCCTAGCACATACTTCCTTACTTATATTATAAAAGCTTGTCAAAGTACCTACTGTAGTTGCCCATTTATATTACCCAACTCTTAAAAGTTTTTCAGGTGTTGTAGGTAAGTGTAGACCTTCTGTAGCTAACCTGCTATATGTCTCCAGGTCTTAGTAAATTATTCATAACATTGGTATTTAATTAGCATGCACTGAACGCCTTCCTACCTAATAAAGTTTTATGCTGTTGATTTATTTGTTGCTTCTCTTTCAAAATGGCTGAAAATGTTACCGCATTGGCCTTCATAGTTTTAGTGAGGCAGTTGGAATATTTCGCCTGTTTGCGGTGATAAGTAGAAACTGGTAGGTATTTTGATTTAATGTTTCGTTCGAGTTAGTTTATTGTAGAATTATTGGGGTCTAGGTTTATATAAGTTAGCCTTCAAATTGGATTAGGTTTTAGTATAGATTTGCAGATAAACGTGAGGGACGTTTCCATTATGACAAATCAGTTGTTGTTTGTAAATATTTTTAAGTACTTACTTACATTTAGATAACCAAGCGTGGAGTACGCTTGGTTATCTAAATGGTTATACATCCACATTTTAGGGTTCCGTACCTCAAAAATAAATGGAACCATTATTAGACCATTTTGTTGTCCGTCTGTTAGTCTGTCAAGACCCTCGGGAAGGTGTGAAGGTAGCAAAAAAATGGTAAGAAATTAAAACCATATACTCAAGTCTGTTGCCCTTTTGTGCTGCGTAAAAATCAATTCTCTCGAGTCTACTCAGTCAATGAGTCCAAAGATATGGCCATTCGCAAGTTTATACGGAATTTTCGGTGTGCGAGGCCGGCTTGCTCGTGCCCGGTTTTTTGATTCTCATTGAGCTAATAATCTGGTACAAAATAAAATTCTGGACTGGTACGGGGTAGGTATATCTGATTGTAAAACGCAATAACTCTCTCTGACCTGGGAATCGAAAAAAGGATCTTGTGCTCAAATGTAGCTGTAGTGACATAATGTTATTTAATATCTCGCTAACTATAATTTAATATTAATCCCTTATTACATCAAACTATAGACCACAACAACGCATCAACTGCAAACAATGTGCCGAATTTATGTAATTAGATACACAATCGCAATGTTCTGCAGCTATTTAGGCATTTAGGCATCCCCTAAATGTTTAGGCTAGTTAATGATGACCACGGAATCCCAGCTATTCATCATGTATTCCGTTTGATGTAATTAGTACATTGTATTGGTTTAGTGGGCCATTGTGTAGATGGCAATTAATTGGAATTACAACAGATGGATAGTGAGTAGATGAAGTGGTTTGTTTGTGGCAATTAAATTAAATTATTTATTTGTTAACATTATAATTAACGAAACGGGATACTAGTCGCGATCCCGACTTGATATAGTGAGTTTTGTGTGTCAAGAGCTGGTAGGCCTACTATGACATCTTAAAGCAGAACTTATTCCACTGAGTGAAAGAGATGGTGCTAGACACCCTGTATAGCTCTGTCCCTTTCCCTCAGCGGAATAAGTTCTGCTTTAACACGTCATGGTAGGGTAGCAGAATCCGATTGAGTGTCGAGAACAAAATCAGGTTGTGAGTGACGGTGTTAGAGGTACCGAACGCAAAAAACGAATAAGAAAGAGCGTAGATCGTTTTGTCTGCTCGTAAACATCCACCCGCCATAACTTCAGTTCATACGTGATCATGGCGTTTGTAACATCGCGGAAATATCGGAAACTGAAAACAAATGACTTTGATTATTGATTGTAAAAATCTTGATGGTAGTAACCATGTCAGTTTAAAGAATAAAAATATTATCGTAATGCAAGCAGGGATTTATGTACAGACGCCTGCACATCAAGCTACTACAATCTGTCAGATTTCTTTGATCGATTTTCGACTTTATTCCTAATATATTAGGTTCAAGGTTCATTGGGAAAAATTGACAGTTTCGGGTAGCTTGACCTGCAGGCGTCTGTACATGTGGTGGATGGTAAATTGAAGTTAGTGTGGATGCAATATTAAATACATATTTTTGTTTGTTTCAGGTAAGTGAATGCTTTTTTTTTTAATTGTCGCCTTATGTGAACGACTCTAAAAAGTAAGTACATAATTATATTTCTTTATGTCGTTGGTACATAAGTACCATTTTTTGTTAACATTTGGGAAGTTTATAAATGATGTGCCATTGACTCGATTTATATATTTTATGCGAATGATAGATGAAATAGAGATTAAATACCTACCTAATACCTAGGTAAAAATATAAAATAAAAATAATAGTTGAAAGTATTTTTTTACGTGCTATCTAGTTTTGATCATTAAAAGATTACGCGCTTGAGGATTTAAAAATTGGATTTGAAATATATTATTTTATTTTATTCTTTTACGGTGGCTTTATTTATTTATACTATTCTGACATTAATTGAACCAAAAGCTTTTATGATCCTTGAAAACATAATCCATGAAAAATTTCATTTGTTTTTGGTTACTGCAATTTTTTTCCAATATCTCTAAAACTGCTTAAATACGTGAGAACATTCTCTAAGTCTGCTTTCCTAAACTCTAGTTCACAGTTCAAAAGGTGCTTGGGTGTTGGTCAAGTTATGACCTACCCTTACTCCCCTGCATACCTAATCCTTGAACAAGTTAATCCCCTAGTACCCACCACACGAATACTTAGCTTCATCCCAACACGAACCAATCTGTCTAAAGCAGTCTGTACACTACAACGTAGCATACCATGACTCTGCTATGACCGTGTCAGGCACGGAAAGAAACATGTCGCGTACAACACTACCTACTAGAACGTGTCACAAGTGTATCATAACTTTTGTGACTGGATAGAACGGGCATCCGTTCCTTTTTCCATTTTTTCTTGCGGGGAAAGATTCCTGACGTATACCGCACCGTCCCAGGAGACGACATGGTTATGTCGAGCTTGCACCCTGTCAAAAATATCTCCGTGTGTTTGCTATCGCCTTGGTAGATGAGCACATTTTTGGTAGATACGATTTTGACATTCAAACGTGAAATAATTGCTTTGAGTTTGAGCCGCGAGATCAAAACCATGATGCTCGTTACTCGAAACTCGAAACTCGAGACAGAAAAAGTATTTGTATGACCTACTAACAGATAGGTGTCCAAGTATTGCTGATTGTGGATGTGAGTTTTATTTTTTGTAAATGTACCCAAACACAGGAAAAAAAATCTTGTTGGGGTATCTGTTTTAGGTAAACAGTTGTTTAAATTTTGGTGTAATAAGGTATGATATTAAATTATTCTAAAACTACAAAAGTATTCTAACTGGCTATTGTTGCCATTATTTCTTGGTGATAGATCCGTTTATTGGGCAGCCTCCTTAATACCACATAATACCTTAAACGTAATATCAAAGTAATCACAGAAAGTCTAAAAGCTGATAATATGGTAATGACCCTCACTTTCGTGGAGGGTTAGAGGTCGAATTTAAAGTCATTCAGAGACTTTGAAAGGTCCACTTGTACTATCCTTTAATTATAAATTACCATTTCAAAGAAAAACAAACAAAGTGTAGGGCATAAGGTTGAGTTTGCACTGAATGTTTTATGACAGACTTGATAACGACTGGCAGTATAATAAGGTAAGTCATTGATTTAGTTTTTAAAGGTAAGCAATATAATAATGATATTGATGTATTTCTTGATAAATTGGAATGAATGACCAGTGCCCTCACACACGGCTATCTGATCCCAAGCTAAGCAGAGCTTGTGTTATGGTAACCAGACAACTGATATACATACTTATATAATTTATAAATACATACATATTATAGATAAATCACACCCAGACACAGAACAAACAATCATGCTCATCACACAAAGTTTGTCCTGGGTGGGAATCGAACCCACGACCTCCGGCTCAGCAGTCAGGGCCACTAACCACTGGACCAACAGGCCCGTCAAATGCCAATGGGAGAACACCAGAGTAAATAATCAAACATACAAAGTTCTCATGTCGCAGTGTTTGTTACCGAACGCCTCCGAAACGGCAAGACCGATTTATATTAAACTAGCTGGCGCCCGCAGCTTCACCCGCGTAATGATCGAAAAAGAAGTATCCTATATGTTATTCCAGACTATAATCTAACTCTGTACCAAATTTCATCAAGATCCGTTCAGTGGTTTTGACGTGATAGAGTAACAAACATCCATCCTTAGAAACATTCGCACTTATAATATTAGTAGGATTTTTGTGTGCAAATCAGGTACCTAGGTCTAAGAATCAGCTAACGTCTATTTTTATACCCCTAAGTGAGAAGTGGATTTGAGCAGCATGTGATACCGTTGGCCACAGCTAGTAATAAATAAATAAAATGTAAGTAGGTAAGTCTGACAACTAGTCTTACCAAGAAGTATCATATTACCCAGTACTAACTGGGTTGTGCAAGTCAGATACGCAGTCACTCCAAGTAAAATACTAGTGTTCAGCCGCAGCCGGTTAGACTGAAAGCCGTGCCCAACATGGTAGAGAAAAGGCTAGGCAGATGATGATAAGTAGGTAGGTAGACTAGAGAGAGGGAACCGAACTTACGCCGCATCATCTTGCCACCAAAGACTAAAAAAATACATTTAATGATGAATACTAAAACAGATGCCTTGTGTTTGATTAACTTCTTCCCAACTTAACAAAACAATGTATTAACTTGAAATTAAATTCACATAATTAATTTAAAGATAAACATGTTGCTGTTTATTTTACATCAAAACTTAATAAGCGATACAATCTACAAATTTAAGTAACTTCGATTACCATAACTAAAGAAATCAGTTGTTTAAAATCTAAACAAATGTAAGTTTATTCGCCAATCCTAAAATGATTTGAATGTGTCAAAAAGGACGTCCTTGGTTCAAAGGACGTCCTTGGTTCAATCCCTGGTCTGAAACGAGAGAGAATGGGAAGCGGTCACCTCTTCCTGCGAAACAGTCATGCTAGCGAAGGAGGTGGTTATTCGTTTAAGGGAGAGAACCTCAAATTAATCCAGCCGTCGACGGCCGCTGGAGGCTACTCCTGGCCGATGTAGACTAGATGGACGGTGAGCAATGGCTAGCTCACCGTCCGTACGTCTAGTGACGATATGCCGTGTCGAGGCGTGGAACATGAGCATATTCCACGCGAGTCTCTAAGAGATGTCAGCAAAGCAGAGGGAACTGCCAGGGCCACTGCCTAAGTCTGATACTGCTCCCCGCTCCGTAAAAAAACCGGTGAAGATCGAGTCAGACTCGCGCACCGAGGGTTCCGTACAAACTTGCGACTTAAACAGCCATATCTTTTGACTGCGTAGGCTTAGATGGATTTTAATTTCAACTGGATACTTCCAGGTGTTCCCGAGATGAAGAGTCTTGACAGACAGACAGACAGACGGACAACAGAGTGATCTAATAAGGGTTCCATTATTTCCTTTTAAGGTACGGAACCTAAAAAAAACCAATAAGGCTCCTTATTTAGCTTAACAATTTTATTGACAAATCAAAATCACAGAAATACAAATAAAATCTTGAGTCATAAGTCTGAAGGTCGAAATTATGTTTGTTTGAAATTCAATAAGCACTTGAAGAAAATTACGTAATTCATCAACCCTAGGTATGAGACACGTCAGGTCAAAAAGGTCAAAGCGGTCGTCTAGAGTTTTAATATAAGAAAGTTGAGTAACAAGTAAACTTAATGTGATTTCGTTGTTACCAAATATGTTTTGAATTTCAAATTTTCAAAAACAGGATTAGGTACATAAATATTGTTATAGTGATATGTGACTGAAAGAGTGATGAATCTGAATGTTGATGGACGGAGAGACGAGAGGAAGGCCAAAGAAAAGATGGATGGATTGTGTGAGGAATATGAAGGAGAAAGGAGTAAATGATACCTTGACGTCTGATAGGGGAGAATGGAAGAAGAAAACGTGTTGCGCCGACCCCATATAGAATGGGACAAGGGCAGCAAAATGATGATGTTTGATAACAAAGTGATCAAACATACGATACATTTTTGTTTTAACTTTATTTCTATGCGTGGTTACTACGACTCGATCGATATAAAGAATATTCTTTATTAAGTACACCATATAAATTACATGACTTACAGTATAGAACTTATAAATAAGGTGGTCTTATCACTGAAGGCGATATTTAAGCACTAGCAATTTATTAAGTGCTTTTCTTCTAAAACATTGATTTTAATGATACTTTGTTGTTTTGTACAGCATTTTAGAAACTGAAAGCCTTCTCTTAGGGTTCCGTAACTCAATAGAAAAAAACGGAACCCTTATAGGATTACTTTATCGCCGTCTGCCTGTCTGTCAAGACCCTTTATCTCGGCAAGAAAGATGCGACAAGAAATTGAGCTGAAATTAAAACCGTGTACTCAAGTGTGTAATCTTTGGGAGCTGTGAAAGAATTGACTATTAAATCTACCCATTAAAAAAAATGGCTGTTTATGTCGCAAAATTTTAACGGAAACCTCGATGCGTGAATCCGACTCACTCTTTTCCGGTTTTTTTTTAAATACTACCTAAGGTTATGATAGGTAGTCTCTTTTATTGGGAATTATTCGTGTGTCGTCAGGTTTTGATAACACGAATAATTCCCGAACTACGACAGTTCATCTTTACAGTATCTACATATTTATTTCCTTCACCTTTTCTTTCTAGAAACATTTTGCAGTACTAAAAACAAAACAAAACACAATTCCTCAAATCAATACGAAACCACTATAAAACCATAAACACATCAGCTTCCCACAAAATATAAACGCTAAAGCCAACATTTGCCGACGCAACGGTAAACAACGACAACAAAAGTGCATTTGCGAGAGAGCACGTCTGCTTGAACCAATACAAGTGAATACCGCATCGGGTCGACGCGCAATCGAATTTTCACGTCCGTTTCAAAACTATTCGGATCTATTCGAATAGTCGCGCGTGTGTGAACTTAGCTTTACAATTCGGATTATGTTTTAGTTTTATTGTATGTGTCGTTTTATTTTATTTTTGTTTGTTGGTGGTTAAATTGTAGTTATAAATTATTTTTATTTATTTATTAAAACTTTATGCACAAGTAAAAACTGTATAAAAGCGAACTTAATGACTTTTTTTCGTGTTAAATGCAGTAACAATGTCCAGCATACAGTTAGTTATATATCTTATAATCCAAGTTCTTCTAAAACAACGGGGAAATTACTCGCTTACAATATTTGTTACTGAATATTCAAGTTCTAGTAAACTACATTGTAGTGTAAGGAGATTACAATCTTGTAAATAATAAAACTGGTTTTACATTTGTTTTCTGCGAACCAGGTATAAGAGGTACCTACAATAATTATTTTCATTTGCTTAGCCGGGGAATTGTCAGCCTTTTTTTTTTGGAATGAAGTTCCTCATATTTTTTTTCGGGTGGGAAATCATCCAATGACTTCCCCCGCTCTGGGCGGAGCGAGGGGGCATGTCAGACTTGTACTGACTAAAACCCACCCTTTACGTTCCGGGGCCGCGGTATCTCTTAACAAAACGCAACCCCGGCAGGCGGAGGCTCTGGCAAGCCCCTCTGCTTTGCTGACATCTCTTTGAGGCGCGCGTGAAACACGAACGCGCCGTCGACACGGCCTATCGTCAATCGACGGACGGACGGTGAGCTACCCATTGCTCACCGTCCACAGGCCCGTGAATTGTCAGCCTTGAATTGACTAAAACCCACCCATGTTCCATCTTTTGCCCTTTATGTTTCGGGGCCGCGGTATGTCTTTTGAACAAAGTACTAGGTAATGCGATACCAATTGGTAAAACTTTCGGGCCTAGCTGTAATGACTGTCAAGGATCGACGATTTGACAGCCGGGACCAATAGATAAACCTGCTTTCTGAAGTACGAAAGAAACTCGGTATGACTCGGTAGACTCGAACTAGAGTTGTTATTATTTAACCACGAATTTTTACTAATCCTTACTCCTTACTAATATTATAAAAGCGAAAGTGAGTTGCTTTGTTTGGTACCTCTTCACGCTTTAATGGCTACACCGATTTTGATGAATTTTGGTACAGAGATAGTTGGGAACCAGGAGACGGACATAGGCTAATTTAAAAAAAATAAGTGGGATGTGAGGGAGAATGAGGGAAGTAAATGGAAAACTTACCGTTGCTATTACAAATCAATAAGGCGCAAGGGGAACTGTGTTACCCCGAATTTAACGCAAGCGAAGCCGCGGGCAAACGCTAGTAAATAATAAAAACAGGGATTTAATTGATTTCTGCGAACTAGATGCAAGTGTTGCAATAATTTAATCATTTTGTTGTTGACCTTTTAGTAATATTAATAATTATGTGGTCATTACCGATCTAAGTGTAGATATGACAGTTTATTCAGTTTTGTTGTTTATTGTTATTGTAGCTCGTGTCGATATAAACATTGATAGTTCGTGTTGAACTATTGCCGTGGTTATCGAAATTCATAAATTATTTATAACAATAAATGTGGCTATCGAATCTTGTGGTTTGGATCTGAAAAAGAGTTTATCGTGTCCGAGTATTCACGATGTGAGATCCTTACTAATATATAATAATAAATATACAATACATAAAAGCGAAAGTGAGTTTGTTTGTTACGTCTTCACGCCTAAATGGCCAAACCGATTTTGATGAATTTTGTTACAGAGATAGTTGAAACCCTGGAGACGGATATAGGCAAATTTTATTCTAAACAAAGGAGAAAGAGGGAAGAAAAGGGAAAACATAGCTTTGCTATTACAATAAATAAGGCGTAAGGGCAAACAGGTTAAATAAAGAAATAATAATATAATAATAGCTAAAAGGCAAAAGCTAATAGTACCGTAACCGTACAGTAAACCGTATCTTAAAAATAAAAACCGCCCAAGAGCGAGTCTGACTCGCGCACCGAGGTTTCCGTACAAACTTGCGACAAATACGGTTTTGGCTGTGTTTGTGGACTTGCGATTGGCCGCAGTTTTGCAATGTATTTTTTGGTCCCATCTAATATCCCCTTTTGAGAGCCTATTGCTACCAACCGTAAAATTTTAATCGTAATTTTTCAGTAATCAAATATTGACTCTAACATTTAAAAATGTCGACTTTTAACGAACGGTACTGTTTTGAGCATAACTGATTGAACTGACCTTTAAGATAATTTTGACAATTTAATTATCCGGGATGAAATATCGCATCATATTTTCCTTAGTTTGTGAGCTATTGCCAAAAAACTTGGGAAATTTCTCTTACGCAGCTGACATCAGCGTAGGGTAAAGACTAACACAACTATGCAGAACTACGCAGCAAGGAGAACTGGGACAGGACAGTTTGGAAGTTCAGCCTTCCCTCACTAGTTCGGTAACCGATACTCACAAACTCACGATATTACATCAACTTGTCACGACATAACGCCGCGGTGACATTTCTGCGACACCATTACACAGCCCTTTTGTATGCGTAATTAATTCCTACAATGTTCCTCACTTTGACCACTAATATTATAACAAGAGACAAAGGATTTTAGACCGTAGAAATGCGGAGATAGAGTGCTGAATTTATATGGATGTGTTGTTACAGAATCGCGAAGGGCCTATTATTTACGAAACTCAAGTTACACATGAGTTATGGTCTTTAGTGAGCCTTTCGGGTTGTCGTTTTGACAAATTTATATGTGACAGTTTAGATGAAGCCTTTAAATAAACGTAAGCCGGAGTTAAAATATTGTAGGGATTTCCATGAGCTAAGAAGTTATTTGAATAAGAAAGTTTTTTTTTTCACTTTCGTTTGTGGATTCTTGGATAGGCCATTCGTGTTTTTCTGTATAGCGGGGGCGTGCAATCTGTATTCTCTGATATAAATCAGAAAACTAAGTATTTGTATGCACGTGGGTGTCATATTCCTATTTAGTTTTACTTGGGTATCACGATATTTTGTGCAAGGAATGCAGAGCTACGAACTACACGCGTAACTATACTTTATTGTAGTCCACATTATGGAATATAAAAATGACATAGCCAACCATATTTATTACTTAAACTTAACATGTACGCAAAATTTCACCCTAACCGGATATCGGGAATTGGGTCATATATTTGACCCAATTCCCGATATCCGCTTCTAAGATGTGTTTTTATAGGTACCGATGAAAATAATATAAAGGTGTTGAATAAAAGTTATTGTTATACGCAGCAAGAGTTTTGGACAGTCGTCTTTATAAAGTGAGAAGCACACACGTTATTCAAAATGGCGGCCATATTGCCAGAAGGTTATGACTTATAACCATCTTTACATAATTTTTTTCCTTATCGAAAATTTAATGACAAAATACTATTAAATAGCTTTTTTTTTGGGGAAGTCATCAAATAAGTACCTTCTCCCCCTCTTGGCGGAGCGGGGGGGGGGCAGACTTTTACTGACTAAACCCATGATCCATGTTCTTTCTTTTTCCCATTATGTTCCGGGGCCGCGGTATCTCTTTCAAACAACGCGCAATCCCAGCTATAAAATACCTTATATACTAGCTCAAGCTTACTCCAGAATTAAGCTTTTTTCAGCAAACTTTACCTCGATACCACACATTACCGATATTGGTTTGACCATACATGACATACTTGTGAGTCCTCCTTTTCCAATTGTACAAATATTGGCGTAGCGAATTAAAGTAGCCAGGTTAACGGCAAATACTTGCGACCAGTATAGCTAGAGTACACGCTTGACCCTTTTTTGAGATCCCTGGGTCTTTCCGACCAATCCCGGGATTTGTAGAACGTTGATTGGAAATTATATTTGATGAAACGTTTACCGTGTGTGTACATGGATCAAGTAAGCGGGGTATGGAATGTAAACAACTGACGTTTTGCAGTTTTATGTCTCACTCGATGAGAACAATGTGGGCCGAGATTACACAGAACTAGAACTAAAAAAACAAAAGTGTGTGTGTCAGCTCCGAATCACGACTGGAGTTTACTCCTCAAGTACGAGTATCTAACCATACGTAAAAAGAGTTTATTCAACTGAAAAACCGGCCAAGAGCGTGTCGGGCCACGCTCAGTGTAGGGTTCCGTAGTTTCCCGTCCGTCACAATAAGTGTTCCCACTTATGAGTTTATTATTTGTTTGACGTTGAACACTAGAGAATTGTATTTCCTAATTAATAATTTTGGATTGCGAGAACCGATTTCAATAATTCTTTTTTTTTTTGTTTGAAAAAAGATACGTTCAGGATAATAAAATATGTAAACGAAGTTAAAGTAAAAGTTACTACAAACTTAGTCCAGAAATTATTTTGTACAACTTTTTGTCTTTTTTGTACAAAAACTGTTATGTCAATCAAGTTCAAAATAATTTTCATAGAAAGTCTTTATAAAGTTCTACTTTTCTGATTTTTTTCATATTTTCTAAACTTATGGTTCAAAAGTTAGAGGGGGGGGACACATTGTTTTTTACTTTTGGAGCGATTATTTCCGAAATTATTGACAATATCAAAAAATGATTTTAGTAAACCCCTATTCATTTTTAAATACCTTTCCAACAATATATCACACGTTAGGGTTGAAATTAAAAAAAAAATCACTTCCCACTTTACATATAGGGTGGCTACCCTAATAAAACATATTTTTCCAATTTTTATTTTACCACTTTGTCGGCGTGATTGATATACATATTGGTACCAAATTTCAGCTTTCTAGTGCTAACGGTCACAGAGATTAAGCGAGGACGGACGGACGGACAGACAGACATGGCGAAACTATAAGGGTTCCTAGTTGACTACGGAACCCTAAAAAGATTAATGTCATTTGAAAGGGTAAATTCACAAATTAATGAAAAAATTAATACATCGATCCTGATAGAAACAAACAAGCCCAATAACATATAGTATATAGGTATAGTTGCCTATACAGCATACCATATGTAAATCTTAATACACTCACAGCCAAATTAGAAAGTTGCGCACTAAAGGTGCGCACCAAAAACGTGACACGATTTTCGTTACTTGTTAGTAGGTTTTACCCCTCGGATTTTTCTCATATCGGGCGCCTTTTTTTTTTTTTTTTTTTTTCGGGTGGGAAATCATCCAATGACTTCCCCCGCTCTGGGTGGAGCGGGGGGGCATGTCAGACTTGTACTGACTAAAACCCACCCATGTTTCTTCTATTGCCCTTTACGTTCCGAGGCCGCGGTATCTCTTTCGAACAACCCGCAACCCCGGCAGGCAGAGGCTCTGGCAAGCCCCTCTGCTTTGCTGACTCTCTTTGAGGCGCGCGTGAAACACGAACGCGCCGTCGACACGGCCTGTCGTCAATCGACGGACGGACGGTGAACTACCCATTGCTCACCGCCCACAGGCCCGCATCTACGGTGGCCGGAAGTCGTCTCGCGGCGCCCGGCGCCATGGGCGTCTCCCGCGGCGGCTGGGTTGGGCAGATGTTCTCTCCCGCAAACGCCCGGCCACCTCCTTCGCTAGCATTACTGCTTCGCAGAAGGTGGTGACCGCTTCCCATTCCCTCTCGCTCCGGACCATGGCCTGAACCAGGGCCGGACGCGAGAGATCGCCGCCGCCGATCGCCTCTACGAGGGCACGGCGGTGCTCCGCCCAAGCCGGGCAGATCGCCACTGTGTGCTCCACCGTGTCCTCCGGGCGATCGTCACAATGGTGACACCCGGGCGCTTCCTCCCGCCCGATGATGTGCAGGAACCTCCCGAAACTTCCGTGTCCGGTGAGGACCTGTGTCAGGCGGTAGGTGAGGACGCCATGACGCCTCTCCAGCCACTCCTCAAAGAGGGGACTTACCGCCACTATTGTAGCGTGCCCTGCACGGGGTTGCGACAGTCGCTCTCTCCATGCCACCATGAGATCGCACCGGAGGTCTGCCCGCCGAGCGGCAACTTGCCGCGGCAGTGGGTTTTCCCCCCGGTGTAGTGCCTCCGCGCGCCACTCAAACAGGCGCGCGAGGACTATCGCCTCCAGATCCCACGGTGGCAGTCCGGCAAGGAGGCTTGCTGCCTCGCCGGAGATCGTGCGGTAGCCCCGGACAAGCCGTATGGCCACCACCCTTTGGGGCGCGTTCAGATAGTGGGCGGCGCGCCGCCCTAAAGAACGCGCCCATACTGGGGCCCCGTAAAGGGCCATGGACCGCACGACTCCGGCATAGAGCCTACGGCAGGAGGCGTTTGGCCCCTTGAGGTTGGGCAGGAGCCGCTTGAAAGCAGCCCCCGTCCGCTCGAGCTTGGGAGCCAAACGTCGGAAGTGTTCGACGAAGTTCCACCGGCTGTCGAGGACGATTCCCAGGTACTTCATCGTCGACCCGACGCCGATGCGAACCCCTCCTACCGTCAACTGGGATCCCGACGGTGGCGTGTTTCCGCGGCCATGAAAAACCATGGCCTCGGATTTGTGCAAGGCCACCTCGAGACCCAGTAGCCGGATCCTCTCTAACATATCGGGCGCCTTACATATGAAAATCGATTCTTAAGGAGTAAACTCCAATAAACTCCAAAAATAGTATACATATCTTTCTCTCCCCTCTTTCTTTCCCTTTTCTATTTTTTTTAAATTTGCCTATGTTCGTCTCCAGGGTCTCAACTAGCTCTGTACCAAAATTCATCAAAATCCGTTTAGCCATTAGCCAACACAAACAAATAAACAAACTCACTTTCGCTTTTATAATATTAGTAAAGTTCTGTGCTAAAATTATTGTTGGGACTACTTTTTTTTGGGTGCCTACGTTTTGCGGTAAAACTTAAAGCAACGCACTCAAAACATTGTAATTCTCAAAATTGATGGATACATTGCATAGTACGGGAGATGGCGAGGTATTTAAAGCAAATTATATCGAATTTAATTTGTTTCGAATTTTAATGCTATAGTTTGTAAAAAAAAAAACAAAATATTGCTTAACATAAATTTGCTGTAACCTTATTTTAAAGCCAATGTCAATTTAATTGAAAAAGAATATGTAGAACTATTATTAATTTAAATGTGTTTTGTATTGTGCTAGTCATTTCAAAACGTTCTGTGTACGCAAAGAAATCTTATATTTATTTTATAATAATTGAAAGTTTAGAAATGACGTAAACTAGAAATTCAACGGCTAAGATTTGTTTTACATACTGACAAAGGAATTTAACAAAAGCATGTTAAATATAAATAAACATCAACTATCAGTACTTACAAACTTATAACAGTTAATTTCATCTTAAGCCCTTCCCAAAAATATTTCGAAATAACTCAAAAACTCCGCCTACGCGAAAACACGCTACATCAGCAGAGACTAACACAAACAGACGCTCAATAGAACGTGCCGTCCGCCCACTCGTTACGCTATCAATCCGAAGACTTAATTCATCAAATGTACGGCGCAAGGCATTCGTCAACACGACCTGTTTGCACAAGAAATTGTATTGGGTGTACATTGCTGGGTATGTTCGGGAGATGTGTGGGCGATATGATTTTTGGGTTGTTTTGGGGCAATGTATCGTGTTTTTGTTTGATAGATGTTGATTATTGGGTTATGAATGATTCAAGTACAGGTTGTTGGGTATTTTAATTTCTTATCATCGTTATTGAAGTATTTGATTTGACTGGAAGCACACTGTTACTTGCAGCACGTTTAGGCGAACAAATTAAGTAAGTCTGACAGATGCACCTTGACAATAAAGGGTGAGAGGCAAACCCATCCCAAGAAATAAATGGTTAGGTTAAATAAAGAAGGAACGTGGAGGTAAAAAAGCTACTAGTTTTTTTATAACGTTGCCCTACACTAAGAATTTATCCTGTATTGTGGATGCGTAAACATTGTGGATGCAAAACATTTAAATTCACAACACAAACAGCCAGACTAGAAACGAATACCTGTAGGCCATTAAAATATTTGTTCCGTGCGGGGATCGAACTCTCGCGACACGCAGCGCAGCAGTCGATCGCCCAACCACTGCGCCAACCGTGCCTTTGATTTTCTCATTTTAATTAATTTCTCAGAAGCATCCTGGCCCCACGCCGATGGATACTCTCTAACTAGAGTAATGCTATTGAACTATTATTAATTTGGAACCGAACCTTAATTGATAAGTTTTGGTTACAACTAATAATTTTAGAAAACAGTCAGCAATATTTTAACTCAAGCATATACCGCGACCTCAGAACATAAAGGGCAAAAGAAGAACTGGGTTTAGTCAGTAAAAGCCTGACACTCCCCCGCACCCATCCGTAAAATAAAAAAAACCGGCCAAGAGCGTGTCGGGCCACGCTCAGTGTAGGGTTCCGTAGTTTCCCGTCCGTCACAATAAGTGTTCACAGTTATGAGGCCAACCGAACAATTCGGTAATATCCGATCCAATGTAATAAGTACCTACAGCGCCATCTCTCGGGGAATTGGGTTACTAATTAATACAAAGACGTGCAATTTCGGTGGTAATTTTGGATTGCGAGAACAGATTTCAATAATTCTTTTTTTGTTTGAAAAAAGATACGTTCAGGATAATAAAATATGTAAACAAAGTTACAAAAAATGCTTGCATATATACGATTATACTACAAACTTAGTCCAGAAATCATTTTGTACAACTTTTTGTCTTTTTTGTACAAAAACTGTTGTGTCAATCAAGTTCAAAATGATTTTCATAGAAAGTCCTTATAAAGTTCTACTTTTCAGATTTTTTTCATATTTTCTAAACTTATGGTTCAAAAGTTAGAGGGGGGGACACATTGATTTTTACTTTTGGAACGATTATTTCCGAAATTATTGACATTATCAAAAAATGATCTTAGTAAACCCCAATTCATTTTTAAATACCTTTCCAACAATATATCACACGTTAGGGTTGAAATGAAAAAAAAAATCACTTCCCACTTTACATATAGGGTGGCTACCCTAATAAAACATTTTTTTCAAATTTTTATTTTACCACTTTGTCGTCGTGATTGATATACATATTGGTACCAAATTTCAGCTTTCTAGTGCTAACGGTCACAGAGATTAAGCGAGGACGGACGGACGGACGGACGGACGGACAGACAGACATGGCGAAACTATAAGGGTTCCTAGTTGACTACGGAACCCTAAAAAAGCATATAGCGAAGCTTTTAAAACCAACATTTAACACCTCCAACAGCTACCTCACAGCTTATTCTAAGCCGAGTCTACACACCAAGCGCGGGTCGTAAGTCGACTTAATTCATCAAAAGCACGACACACGCTATTTGTCAACAATAGCTCTGGGCCGGGCTATTTGTAGACGCCATGACAGGAGAATATAGTGTGGAGGGTGCAGTACATTGCTCGCTCGGAAAAATTGAATTTAGAACGAGGTTTGAAAATCGATTTTGAGCGTCGTCTTTTTTCTTAGCGTGTCGATGGTAAATCCAACTAATATTATGTGTGAAAGTTTGTGAGATGATAACTGATTGAACGGATTTGAATGAATTTGAGAAACAGATAGTTTATAACATGGATTTGTAACCATGGAGTTTACCCGAACCGTGCACCTTTTCTCGACGTTTTGTAAGTGCCCATGTAGGCTTTTTTTTTTTTTTTCGGGTGGGAAATCATCCAATGACTTCCCCCGCTCTGGGCGGAGCGGGAGGGCATGTCAGACTTGTACTGACTAAAACCCACCCATGTTTCTTCTTTTGCCCTTTACGTTCCGAGGCCGCGGTATCTCTTTCGAACATCCCGCAACCCCGGCAGTGCCCATGTAGGCTTATGTGACAAAAATATTTTGATTTTGATTAACATAGAGGCTAATTTGTATCCTGGTCTACGTGGTTGAAACCGCTGGGCGCAGCTAGTACATATGTATTTAACGCTGACTTAGAACTTGAATAACATTTACCAGTGAAGTTATTGGTAAACTTTTGTGAAATAAAATTGTATTTTGAAAATAATGAGATGGACAGACGAAAAAACTGTTTTGGGCTTTGTATTTTGACCATACGCCAAAAACACCTGTACGTCTGTACCTCAACTTGTTGTAGAAATAAATCAAACAGCAACGTTGAAATGAAGTTGTGATCTCCTTACTTTGCACTGCATGTCAGTACCTATCCTATTCTTTGTTGTTGATTTGGTTTCTGAGAGAAATGGAATCCATTTCTTTAACCTAACATACCAAATAAAAAAGACGACAGATAGTATTTGTTTAATCAGATATTGCTGCTCATCCTCATACTCAAACGATTTCTTCCAAACTCAACGAGCAGTGTACGTCACCCCAAACAATAATCTCATATCTCGCCCTCACTCGCAAGTTCCATGCATTTTCGAAATGCTATGTGGACGCTATCCTCGCATTTTGATGCATGACTGGTGTGTTATGGTCACTGCTCGGTAGTGAAACTTGAGCCCAGTCAATAGCCCTCCATTCGTATGTGAATAGATGCTGATATCAATATATGCAAGTGAATATATCGTAGAGTACACTAACCAAGGAAGCGTCCCAACATTTTGGGTCCAAACTTTTGGGAGTATAACCAGCAGTGTATGCCATTTCAAGCGATGTTGTAGTTTCTTAAGTTGGTGTGAATAAGGGTTTTACGGTGCCCGTCGTTGAAATGTTGGTCCGTGGGCGTCCTGATATATGTGTTGTGGTGTTGGTGTTATATCCAAAGGCGCCAGAACAAGTAAATAGAGAGATTTGTGAAATGGACATGTTCAACGGAATCTTAGGTACCTGGGATGTGAATGGCCGATTTGAATATGCATCTAAACATAACAATTGTATTGCAGAATTAATCGGTAAGAATGGCAATGGGATCAGAATAAGAGTACGGTTGAATTCAGTATATTGTGATAATTTGAGACACAGATAGTTTAACATAGATTAACACAAAGGCTTATTTGTATCCCTGTGTACGTAGTTAAAAACCGCGGGGTACATGCATAATGAAGACTTGTATGACATTGATCGGAAAAGAACAAATCGGTGAGAATGACTATGCGATCGAAATAAGAGTAGAATTAAATTCGGTATATTGTGACATACCCAGTATAACATGACGGCAATTTTTATAGATATTCCGTACAATGAGAGATCCGCATTAACTGTTTTTTATTGTTTGATTGAATGTCTTGTCCAATGCACTAAAGACAACTATAAAAATGAAAGAGAAGAGACACTGCTATCAAAGACATGACTAAAAAAACCCGATAAAAGAAAATCACGTTTCAGTAATACCGCTTGGCGAAGTAGCTGTGAGATTGACTCGTCACCTACATTTAGTTGTTCCGTATCTGGCTGTTTCTGTATGTGAGTTTGAATATTTGTAAACGCACCCACGAAATAGGAGAATTCTTAGTGTGGGGAAACATTTTTTAAAATGAAAAAGGGGGCCCCTTAATGGGACACAGACCGGTTTTGTCGAGAGGTCTATAATGCACCACGCATACCCAGTTCTGTTCGTTAGAAGTGACATGTCTTTCAAATTTCGGTTCCAGACTATGCATGTTTCCTTACAAAATTTCACCATACCATTTCGAGCAACACCGTTTCAAAACATAGCAAAGCTTTTCCTAATAAACCAGAATAAACAAAACCGTCCTAACATTCCCTCAAGACTAAATTGTTCAATTCCCAACACAGTTCCCTATACCACACTCTCCTTTGTACGTAACGTTACCAATTAAACTGTCTGCCCAAGTACATGGTAAAGGCATAGTAATTCCGCTTTCAATGCCCATGGTCCGTCCGTGTGTGTTTTGGCTAGCCAAAGGCGAAGGCATGTTGACGGACGGACCACGTACCTACGCAGACGTTCGTGGCACGGGTTAATTCAGGCGTTCTTGGGCATATAGGTTGTTTGAATTAGGAGAATTTAGACTGGGTGTTAGGGTATGTTTAGATCTTGTCGGGGTTGTGGGTTGTTCGGAAGAGATACCGCGGCCCCGGATTATAAAGGCCAATCGAAGAAATGTGGATGGGTTTTAGTCAGTTAAAGACTGACACTGTAATATGATGATTTCCCAACCGTAAAAAATCGTATGTTTAGAAATGTGAGATATATAACTTACTAGCGACACGTCCCGTCTTCTAATGGATGCCGTTTACTAAAAGAAGAAAATGAGTACTGCCGTTACAAAAATCTATATATTTTATTTTCACATAGGCCTACATGGGCACTTACAAAACGTCGAGAAAAGAAACACGGTTCTGGTTCACCGTAACCAAAAAGATATAAAAAAATCTTTCATACAAATTGCCAACATGTCTTGAGCTACCGTGTTGATCAATGCTTGTGCCTTCTCTGATCGAGAAGAAAGCTTTGCCCAGTGACACACACACGTATGTGGCAATTTATTGTTATATAAACAAGTCTATTTGACACAGTCGTGAAGCACAAACATCTGTATTTCCCAACCTGTATTGACCAGCATTGAGCCAAGAATTTTTATCATCAATTGCTCAGCACCTGTTGGTCGTAGCGTGATGTTATATAGCCTATAGCCTTCCTCAAGAAATGGACTATCCAACACTAAAAGAATTTTCCAATTCCAACCAGTAGTCCCTGAGATTAGCGCGTTCAAACAAACAAACAAACAAAGTCTTCAGCTTTATAATATTAGTATAGATAGATTTCAAACAGTACCCCATGAAAGATGAGTCTACTTTAGCTAACCTGAAATCTGGTTGAACTAATTGGTCCCTATTTCTAGTATTATATTTGTGTCTAACACCTCGTTTACCAAATAGATGCATTTTTTTCTGACGTACATGATGTTTTCATAGATATATTGACAAAGTACTGTCAGGATGTTAATTTCATTAAACTGTTCTCTTAGAGAATCTCACCTACGTAGATTATAAATGGCTCTTTTCTGCAGAACAAATACAGACTCGAAGTCTGCAGCCCGTCCCCCTATGTATTTAAGAATGAAAATATACCCAAGCATAAATAAATCTTCCAGTCTAACGGGTATGCCCGTTTACATGGCACTAAGAAGTCTTCCTGGTAGATACGTCTGCGTCTCTTTATACATCACCCTTCCTCCATACATTCAGGTGTTTCTAAACTCAACTATGTTCATATTTATACTATAGCTTCGTTCACACAGTGTTGTGTGTCTTGGCCACGTTCCGTATTGCTGTGTTGACGTTTGGTTCTCAACCGATCTTTGGGACATGCTTAAGTGCTTAAGTTTCATGGAGATGGTCGTTTTCATTGGTTAGTCACTTATTTTGTGGCAATCGGTAGCCTCAAGCCTTAGGTTGTTTTTGAAGCAAAGATGGCCTTTCGCTTTTTGAAGCAAATAGTGTATATAGAGGTTTATTGTAAACTAATTTTTGCCCGCGGTTTCGGTCGCGTTAAATTCGGGGTAACACAGTTCCCCTTTCCTGATTTGCAGGTACCTGCTACATGTAGTTTTTGCCCTTGCGCCTTATTTAGTGTAATAGCAAAGGTAAGTTTTTCCTTTTCGTCCCTCTTTCTCCCTCATTTCTCACTTAAAAAACAAAATAGCCTATGTCCGTCTCCGGGGTCCTTGTACCAAAATTCATCAAAATCGGTTAAGCCATTTAGGCGTGAAGACGTAACAAACATTCAAACAAACTAACTTTCGCTTTTAAAAGATTAGTAAGGATTGCATTGATGAGGAATATCCAGTATCATCTTCAAAACAGGCTTGAATAAAAAATGGTACTAAGAGTGCGTTACTGTTATAATTAGTAGTTAAATAATTGATTTACTTTACCACTTGTCAAGAGTGTGCGTTTGTTACAAAACATCATCACGCCTGTAGTCTCCGAAAGGTATGGTAGATGTGCACCAAATGGTATCTACAACCAAAAAATTAATTCTCTAACTTTATTTATAAATTGGGCTCGTTCAAATATTTCACTGCGGGCAAGTACTATCTATACTGAAATTTTAATCATTAAGCTAAATAAATAAAACTTTATTCCTATAGCTTATATTTATTTATTTATACTTCATGTACAATAGTTGGTACATAGGCGGACTTAATGCCAACCAACCTTTGGTTAAAATACGGTAACATTATGATAGGGTACAGAAATTATATAAAATATATATATCTAAAACGATTTGCTTACGAAAACGTATATATATATATTTGTCTAGGGTTTATACAAACTGTACTTTTAAATCTAACGTTATGTCGCTCCATTATTTCCCTATCAGCTGATTCATAGACTCCTACAGACATCAATTCCGTATCCATCTTATAAACTCCGTAACTCAATACTAATATTACTTGTCTTCATTAACCAGATCAAGCACAGTAATTCCTCGATACAAAATCTGGAGTATTGTTGCGACTACACCTACAGTTCTCTCGCAGTTATTTTACCTCTAATAGCATAGCTGTCAAAATTAAAGTGTACTTTATTCATCCTTACCAATATTATAAAAGCGAAAGTGAGTTTGTTTGTTACGTATTCACACCTAAATGGCCAAACCGATTTTTATGAATTTTGCTACAGAGATAGTTAGGACTCTGGAGATAGACATAGGCTATATATTTTTAAGTTTAAAATTAGGGAGAAAGAGGAAGGAAAACTTAGCTTTGTTACTACAATAAATAAGGCGCAAGCGCAAAAACTACAGGTAGCAGGTACCTGCAAATCAGGAATGGGGAACAGTGTTACCCCGAATTTAACGCAAGCGAAGCCGTGGGCAAAAGCTAATATGACAATTTAGTTGCTCAAAGTAGCTGTATGTAAGTGACATATCTATCAAAATCACAATAATCTTTATCCTCGTGACAATAAGATTTTGATTAGTTTGCCGCTGTTGGAGGTAAAATGACTGCAAGGACTGTACCTAATACCTACATATTAGTCCGTATGAGGTCGTGACCGCTGCCCGTATACTCTAATCTGATTAACGGAGGGCACTTCCCTCCCCTGGCTATTGGACTATATTGTTATGATGTGAGGTTTCATTAGGACACTATTGAAGATATTGTGAGGGCTGTGCGTCATTCATAGGTTTTGAATAGAGAGGACTTGGTAGTATATTTGCTTATAAGGTTGTGTTTATGCTAAAGAAACGTAGCCAAACGTTGTTGCAGCTATAGTACGGCCAACGAGAAGCGATACGAAAGGTCATTAACCTAAAGAACAACTGTGGCGTTGACAATCTAATATTTAGCTCTTTCCATCTTGTGCCTTTGTCGTAATGTCTCGTTCTCCCGGCAAAAACATGACAACGTTAAGACGGGTTCGCCAACATTCGGGCGGCCATTTTAGATGGGGTTTTAGCATGGGTTTTGTTTACATTTGGTATCGCTTCTCATTGGCCGTGCTATACATGTTTTTACCTTTACTGGAATCGTAACTCAATTACCGTAGCATATCTTCTTTTTCCAAACTTCGCTAGTTCTACCTTTTGCTCTGTCTCCGCATCAACCACGTCATCTCTCTTTTAGTCTATCCGTCGTTTATTAAAGACTAGCTGGCGCCCTTGGCTTCGCCCGCGTGATAATCGAAAAAAAAGTATCCTATGTGTTATTCCAGACTATAATCTTCCTCTGTGCCAAATTTCATCAAGATCCGTTCAGACGTTTTGACGTGAAAGAGTAACAGATATTCATATATCCATCTATCCATCCTCACAAACATTTGCATTTATAATATTAGTAGAATTAGTAGGATTCATACTCAAATTGGCATTATTCTACACCTACAGCGTTACATAAATCATAGCAGCCGATTCCGAGACTTCATTCAGACGAGATTTTCATTCAACAATGCCACTTTTGGAGTTACCTTTATACACACTTTTGTTTTCAAGTTTGACAAACAGTATACCTATATAGTATATAACCAAGGAATAACGTATTACCCAGTTGTTGATGGGTTGTGGAAGTCAGATAGGCAGTCGCTCCATGTAAAATACTGATAGTCAGCTGGACCCGGTAAGACTGGAAGCCGACCCCAAAATAGTTGGGAAAAGTCTACGCAGATGATGATATGACTAAGCATCTTCAACGCTGTTAGTAACTTATATATAGACTAAACTATCAAACATATATACGTATGTACACACAAACGTCGGTTCCCCATTTGCATCCTAGATTTGCATGATTCTCTCGAGCTCTAATAACGCACAGCCCTTATTAATTTGACTGCCAATCGTAATAATTAAAGTCTCACGTATCCCGTAGGATATACAGATGTAGCAACTGGTAATTATAAAGCTACTAGCTGTGCCCAGCAGTTTCGCCCGCTGCTCAGTTAGGGGCATGAAAAATAGATGTTAGCCGATTCTCAGACCTACCCAATATGCACACAAAATTTCGTTCAAATCGGTCCAGCCGTTTTGGAGGAGTATATGTTCGTGAACGGGCGCTGTCAGTAGGGACTGGTCATCTTTTAGCTGCCACGGTTCTTTTTGATTTAAATTTTTGCTCGTTCTTACTGTGCACGTCTCTCTTCATCGTTCTCACATATTTGTATAATCTCAACACGAATTATGTAACTACGATCTTGTAAGAATATTATTAATTACCATGGAGTTTCTTGCCCATCCTTCTCCATAAAGATCAACGCTTTGAAATGGGCAACTACAGTACTTTCATAAGTTATTATGCAATTGTGTCTGGTACTGTAGTCTGTAGCTTCATTCTTTTGTTTCTTGACATTCAAAAGTGCCTGTAATGGTCTAATTAAAGTAAATGATTTATGTTTGACTTTGTTTTAGTCGGTAAAAGTCTGACACTCCCCGGCTCCACCCAAAGCGAGGAAGTCATTTGATGGCTTCCCATCCACAAAAAAGTCTTACTTAGTAGACCATCAGTGTTATATCACCATTAACCCACAGTCCATAATCTTCCATCGCGAAACAAAACGAGAAATAGTCCAGTTTCCCAGACTCGTCACAATTAATCAATTGTTAAACAGGATACGTTAATCACAAAGACCACCTACGGTACAACGCTTATAAGGATGTGAACTGATAACAGCTTATTTTGATATCCACCAAATAACTGGAGGTGGGCGTCCACTCTTATGAACTGGTTTTAATGGACTATGACAGTCATAGTCTTGGGAACTCCTTTTCGGTTAAGCAAGAGATATGAGCTGTTTAAATCCTTACGAATATTATAAAAGCGGAAGAGAGTTTGTTTGTTACGTCTTCACGCCTAAATGGCCAAACCAATTTTATGAATTTTGGTGCAAAGATAGTTGGGACCCTGGAGACGGACATAGACTAACATTTTTTTTAAAGTGAGAAATGAGGGAGAAAGAGGTAAGAAATGGGAAAACTTAGCTTTGCTATTACAATTAAAAAGGCGCTAGGGCAAAAACTACAGGTTCCTTAGGTTATGAGTTGAGCTACACGATAACTGACAAATGCTTGCACTGACTGGACAGGTCCACTCAATCTGTGTGGTGCTTTCTTAAAAAGACCATTTCAGACACTATCTGCATAGTCCTCATGTAAGTTGACCAAGATTATTTTGTCTGGACTTTAAAAGAGACTATGACCTCTGAGTTTGTTTCGGCTGTTTCTTCTCAGAGTAGTCGGGTACGAAACACCGGCCTCATCTAGTTTTAAAAAAAAATGACGTGTAAAAGTGTTTGTGAAAACCTACTTGCAAAATAAACATCATTTATCATTTATCATTTATCATTTACAAGTAGCAGGTACCTGCAAATCAGGAAAGAGGAATTGTGTTAACCCGAATTTAACGCGAGCGAAGCCGCGGGCAAAAGCTAGTTAATATTAAATAATTATAATGGAAAACAATTTATACATTAAACATCGCACTTCGACGCTTAGGAGCCAAGCAAAAAGAGTAACGGTGGATAAAACCGCGTGGTTAGTCTTGTATATAATTCGGTATTTTTCAATTATAGTGGACAATATCATTCATCTGTCTAGATGGTGCCATAAATGTCATATTAGATTTAAAGACATCTGTTTCAGTTTGCAAATGATGTTGTATTAAAGTACCTACGTGTGTTAGTGTAATAGGCTATAAAACATCTAGATAGCTCTTTTTATGTATCCAAGTGTCAGGGTTATCAATTAAGATTTCTTGCGGATGGGAAATCATAAAATAATCCCCCACTCTGGGCGGAGCGTGGGGGAGTCCCAGACTTTTACTGACTTAAACCAAACTAAGATCCTTCTTTTGCCCTTTATGTTCCGGGGTCACGGTATCTTTTTCGAACAACCCGCAAACCCGCCTCTGCTTTACTGACATCTCTTAAAAGCGCGTATGGAAAAAAATGTGACCGCTTCCTATTCCCTCTCGCTCCGGACCATGGACTAAAACAGGACAGGGTTAAAGATGCGATATTCAAACTAGGAATACTTTCATACTGCATGTGTCTATTAATATTAAACACTAGCTGTTCCACGCGGTTTCACCCACACTGCTCAGCACCTGTTGGTCGTAGCGTGATGTTATATAGCCTATAGCCTTCCTCAAGAAATGGACTATCCAACACTAACAGACTTTTTCAATTCTAACCAGTAGTCCCTGAGATTAGCGCGTTCAAACAAACAAACAAACAAACAAACTCTTCAGCTTTATAATATTAGTATAGATATCTTTTGAAACGTAACCAATTTTTAGTTTATACTTTTCACCTCTTCTTTCATTCAGGCCACACACATACTTCATTTCAAGTATTGAATGGGACGAAAAACACCATATAACCTGAGTTAGTGTAAATTTACAAAAGCATTCGTAAAAGAAAGGTTAAACAAACTTGTGATAGAGATTCAAATATTATTTTCTCTCAGCTGGTAACATGTTCTAAGCGCCTTAAAATATTACCAAATAATTGTTAACATCGTTTTGTTTGTTATTGAGCCCCAAACTAAACAGTTAAACAGAGAAGTCATTTATTTATTTATTTATGTACACACAGAACAACATATAAAAAAATACATAAGGAAAAAAAAACACAAAGGTACTGCTTATTTCATAAAGAAATATTTGGTGGGACGGTATTTGATTTCCAGTTTACCTCGATATCTACCATAACACAGCTCCATGTCCTTAATTCTATAAAACTAGTACACGAACAAACCCTGTACTAACGATATAAAACCCTGTAGCTCTCTCATTGGTTAATCGATAATGTCGCGGCATCGACAAACGAAATCAGTCCCCCGCTTCACCCTCTGATTGTCGATGGCGATATTTTCGGGTTAGCTCACTTAAATACTGTTTGCTTTGGACTTGTATAGATGTAAGGACTTGTTTGTGGGAACTTGTACGAAGTTCTATGTGAGGGCGTGGAACTTTTAGTTCGATCGATTGTTTAGTTTCATGCTTTGGAAATCACGTTAAGCCGATCTCGGTGGCACATGATACATGGTCATAGGGATACGACGGATAAAAAAGGTTCTCATCGGTAATTTAAAAATAATCCAACGATCCATGTATTTTGTTTTATCTCCATATATCCTTACTAATATTATAAAAGCGAAAGTCAGTTTGTTACGTCTTTACGCCTTATTGGCTAAACCGATTTTGATGAATTTTGGTACAAAGATAGTTGGAGACAAAAAAGTGAGAATTACCGTACCGTAATACCGTAGTGAACACAAAAATGGTCATTTCTTTCTGAAATTCAAGTAAGCAGGTTACCTAGGTTCCCGATTAAAAGTCTGTTCACACAATATCTTCTTCATGTGTCTGGTACAGCGGACTGTTTCTGTCACTTCTGTTGCTGACTGAGTACGTGTTGTAACTTGAGCAGATTCTGCAAAATTAATATTTATAGTTTTTCTAAAAGAATTATTGCAATTAATGCCACGGTTGGCGCAGTGGCTTAGCTTGACTGCTGCGCTGCGTGTCGCGGGTACGATGGGACACGTTACAATTATTTGTATGGCCTACAAAACGTTGTTTCGGGTCTGGCTGTTTGTGTAAGTGAGTTTAAATGGTTTTTAAAACACCCACGATAATGCTGAAATTATTAGTGTGGAGCAAGTTTTAAAAAAAACTGCGAAAAGTACTCGTTCAAATGTACAACATCTAAAACGATACCGATAATGTTAACCGCTGGAATTTTATGTGGGTGATTGGTAATGCAAGTAACTATAGTACGGCCAACGAGAAGCGATACCAAATGTAAACAAAACCCATGCTAAAACCCCATCTAAAATTGCCGCCCGAATGTTGGCGAACCCGTCTTAACGTTGTCATGTTTTTGCCGGGAGAACGAGACATTACGACAAAGGCACAAGATGGAAATAGCTAAAATATTAGATTGTCAACGCCACAGTTGTTCTTTAGGTTAATGACCTTTCGTATCGCTTCTCGTTGGCCGTACTATACAATACTAAATGATATTTGTGTAGGCGATTGGTGTCAAATTAAAACATATTTACCAACCTTTTAATAGGAATACAGCTTATATAAATTAAGTACGTATTTCTCGAAAAGATCACGTATGTTTGCGCGTTTATGGCAGAATCGATTAGGTAGTTTGTTGTCGATTTAAATATGTTGTTTTATTTGGAATGAGACTGCAAAAATCTTCTGTAATAAATCAAAGTACTTACTGAACTTACCGTACTATTTGAACGTCAATTATACAAGACAGTTCCCCAAAATGCCCACCCTTCGCCACTTTCTTAGTGTTTTAACTGCTAACAAGAAGTGGCGGAACAAACTCCCCAGCAACACAACTGTCTGGCAGGTTTGAATAAACAGATTTTATTTCAATAATATGTCTACGACAGTATTAAAGTAAATAACAATCAGTTGAATATGACATAACATATGTTGACATAACAGTCCCGCATGATGAGAACCTCGTGAAAGCCGAGAAAGATAAGCAAATGAAGTATATTGATTTGGCTCGCGAGGTTGTCGACATGTGGGATGTAGACTCAGCGATCATTGTGCCGATAGTCGTATCTGCCAATGGCTTATTGCCAAGAGCCTCGACCAATACCTGAGGAGGCTCTCGTTAGGCAGCTGGATCGAGGGTTTGATACAGAAAGCGGTACTCCTGGACACAGCTCGTACTGTTAGGTGGTTGCTTTCTCTGGAACCCTGACCGCCGGTAGTTTGGATCCTGTTCCCGATACCAGTGGGCTACTATTTTTATATTTTTAAATGTTTTTTTTTTTTGTTTAATAACTAAATTGTTTAATAAATGAACAAAAAGTTGAATATAAATATGTAACTAAATCAGTAAATAACCCAAATGTGAAGTTTTATAAACTTAAATACGCATAGCAAAATATCAAAGTCCCTTTGGACCTTATTACATGCGTATAAGTATTCAATTATTTAAAAAATAAACCTCTTTACATGCTAAAAAACTCTCTAGGATAATAAACCCATTTTTAGCGAAAGTAATTTTTGTCTCTCGAATTATGAAGCGACATTTTATTCGACATCCTCAAGAGGAAAATAAAAGAAGTACTATTTTTACTCTTTTATTAATAAAAGCGGTTATTACTGTATTTTATTAAACAAAACAGAAAGAAAAATGGAATATTGACAACAAAGTTTTAATAATAATCTTTTGTTTCAAATTCGAACAAGTCCGCAATTATTTTATTTGCAGGAAAATGGACCGTAGGTGTCAAATGATTTTATTGACAAATCTACTGTTAGTATAATACCATAATTATATGCCTAGTGCTATAAATGTAAAAGTTTATGAGGATGCACGGATGTATGGATGTTTGTTACTCTTTCACGCAAAAACTACAGAACTAAGTTTATAGGACACTTTTTATCCCAACTCGACCAAGGCTAAAGCATAACTCCACGCGAACAAAGCCACGGGCATGAGCTTGTAAATATTAAAAAAAACCGACCAAGAGCGAGTCAGACTCTCGCACCGAGGGTTCCGTACAGACTTGCGACACTTACAACCATATCCATAGCACGAAGGGACCAAAAAGTTGAGTATATGGCTTAATTTTAAATCGATACCTCCGCGGGTTCCCGAGATATAGGGTTTTGACAGACGAACGGACAACAAAGTGATCCAATAAGGGTTCCGTTTTTACCTTTTGAGGTAGGGAACCCAAAAAAAATCGTGACGACCTATAGAATTATTTACCGATGACGATAAAACATAAATCGTTTCCATTTTGATTCTTTGATCAACAAACAAATGTATGAAGGTAAACACTTAAAAAATAAACAAAGGCAACTAAAACATACATTAGTAAAACATCTAAAGTGATATTTACTGCTACTATAAAAAGTGGTAGCTGTCCAGAGAAAACAAACAAATATCTAATCGATTTATAATAACGGACCTGCCAAGCTAAGGGGTAGTGGGGCTATGATAATAGATAGCCACGGGAGTGATTCGAAGGCACAACGTAGATAAGACGCAGAAGTTTAGTTCTATACAATGAGCATTAAACGCCTTGACACGCTCTGAGGGGCCTGTTACCGGGGTTGCAGGTTGTTCAAAAGAAATCCCGCTGCAAGAAGGAAAATGGATAGGTTTTAGTCAGTAAAAGTCTGACAGTCCCCCCGCTCCGATGATTACCTATCCGCAAGAACACATTACCCTCCTTTGCGGTGCGCAGTCGTGTAAAAAAGGTGAGACACGCTGCAAGTACTATTGAAGATGAAACTTGACCACTTTTGACACTTGGAGCATCCTTATGATTTGAGTGATAAGGTTGAAAAATATTCAGGTGTCCGATAGTACCTACACGTGCTACTTGTGTACTTTTTCTCAATGTTTTTTAAGTGCCTATGTGAAATAAAATATTCTGATTTTAAAATAAAATATTCACTAAAACACTTTTAGCATTATGTTGTAAATTGTGCTTTAAAATATTATAACTAGTTAAAAGAAAATACTGTAGGTATCTCGTATTTTTTTGCGCACACTTTTTCTAAAAGACTCGTTTGTATTCGTGCGATTGTTTCTACTCGATGTATATAAAAGAGTTGACCTTCTACACTTACCTATTCTGTGTTCGAAGACACAGTAAAATAAATGTTTTATTTCGATGAGTTTCCCTCGTTGATATGAAAAAACTATAGGAAATAGAGAATAAATTATTTAAGTACAATGTCATTTGCGTTTCCGATGTCCCTAATAAGACACTCTAATAATTTCAGGGGTGATTGACGGTTTTTCAAATAAGTTTGGTTTGTTGATGTGTGTTCTTATGTATTTAGAGAAAGTGGAAAATTTCAAGCTATAATATTATTTATTTACGAAGCTAATTTAATCCAATTACTTTACATACCTGTCATATTACTGTGTGATTGCTACATCAAATTTATCCAGAATAACAAAGGTCTCAAATAGAATGCGTATAGGCTTTTTTTTTGGATAGGAAGTCATCAAAAACCTTCTCCCGCTCCAGGAGGGAATTTCAGACTTTTCTTTACTAATATTATAAAGCTGAAGAGTTTGTTTTTTTGAACGCGCTAATCTCAGGGACTACTGGTTGGAATTGGAAAATTCTTTTAGTGTTGGATAGTCCACTTCTTGAGGAAGGCTATAGGCTATATAACATCACGCTACGACCAACAGGTGCTGAGCAGCGCGGGTGGAACCGCGTGGAACAGCTAGTACTAAATAAAACCCATCCGTATTCATTCTTTTGCCCTTGGTGTTCCAAGGCCGCGGTATCTCTTTCGAACAACCCGCAACCCCGGCTGCCAGTAGCCTTGGCAGGCGTCTCTGCTTTATAAACATCTCTTTGAGGCGCGAAGTGTAACACGAAAGCGTCGACACGGCCTGTCGCCTGTAGACAGATGGAAGGTGAGCAATGTTTAGCTCACCGTCGTTTATTTTAAAATGTTTGGGTGTAAATACACCCACTATCTATTTACGTTCACATGCAAAAATCTTTTTTGAAGCCATTCCGATATTTATGATTTTTGATAAAAAGCCTTATAAACTAGTCTAATAAAATAGTCTTCAAAACTACCTCCAAACCGTATAAAACAAAGCCGCATTTGGCGGACTACCCAAGAGAACTCTAAATCGTCCACACAAGGGACTTAGAAACCTCAAGAATTTTATACTCTCTCATAGTACAGTGTAGGACGAAGATTACTGTAATAAACTTTAAGAACCATGAAAGGGTACAGTTGTATAAGTGATATCATCACGCATTGCCCCCACGGGTACGGAAAGAAAAGTTCATTTTGTAAGTTTGTGATACACGCATTGTCGTTTTGGCTTTGTCAGATGAACATGAGGTACTGCTTAACTGCTGGTTAGACTGCTATCAGAATATCCTGGTCACTAACGGGACGCGACTGTCATGATCTACGGCTTAACGTGTTTTCCCAGTCACCCATCCACGGACAGACCCGAGCGGCAAATAATATTTAACCATAAGTATTTATTTATTTATTTAACGATTTATGTACATACACACTGAATACAGAAAAATGAATAGGAATAGAAAACAGGTACAAAGGTAATGCTTATTTCTATAGAAATCTCTTCCAGCATACCTGCGAAAGGAGAGTAAATAAAAAGAGATGTAGACACAGTGCGTAAAAAGAATACATAAAAACAAAAGCAAATATGACTAAATACAATTTAAGAATATACTAACATACATACAAATACAAAGACAAATATAAAACTTAAATACAATATAAAATATAATAATAAATACCTATGCAACTATGGTGAAATTGAAAGATAATGTTCTTTTACTCTTCTCTTAAAAACTGAAACAGTTTGGCAGTCCCTAATGTCAGGCGGAAGCGAATTCCACAACCGCACAGCGTGAACAGTAAAGGAGTAGGAGTAGAAGTCGGTAGAGTGGGGAGGGGGTTTGAGGAGATACCTAAGGTGCGATCTACAAGGAGCATCAGAAGGACGGAAATAGGAAAAACGTTCCTGCAGATAGAATGGCGTTTTAGGGTTGTGAAGGATGTTAAAAAGCAAACACAATATTCGAGAGTTCCGGCGAAGTCGAATTGGGAGCCACTTAAGTATTTTGCGAAAGTTGGAAACATGATCATATTTTCTAAGGTTAAAAACAAAACGAATACAGATATTTTGCAAACGCTCAAGTTTATTTAAGAGCTCCTCGGTGGCATCCAAATAACAGGCATCGGCGTAGTCTATGATGGGCTGGATGAGAGTCTGCGCAAGGGAGATTTTAGTCTTCAGAGGCAGAAAGCTCTGGAGACATTTGAGCGAGTGGAATGTATAGTGCACTTTTCGACTCACTTCTGCAACCTGGAAAGTCCAAGACAAGTATGAGTCCATAATTACCCCCAAATTCTTAGCCTTAGTTGCGTAATTAATCTGAACTCCATTCAGACAGAGTGGAGACAGCGACGCAACATCGAGCCTGTTCCGCATATACCTGCCACCGATGATCAAGGCCTGAGATTTGTTAGGGTTGATCAGCAGTCCAAAGGAGCGCGACCACTCACCAATTAAATCCAGATCCTTGTTCATGGCAGATACCGCCGCTTCAGCATCTTCCCTCACAAAATGTCGGTACAGCTGCAAATCGTCGGCATACAGATGGAAGAAGGAAGCAATGACTCTGGTGACAGAGTTGATGAAAATAGAAAAAATGAGAGGAGAGAGAACGCCACCCTGAGGCACACCCGCATCAAGTGAGCACCAATCAGAAAAGGATTCGTCAAGACGAACACGCTGCGAGCGGCCTTTCAGATAGGACTCGAACCAAGATACAGTGGAAGAAGAAAAATTAATAGATTTGAGGATCTCAAGAAGAATGTCAAAATCAACAGAGTTGAAGGCGCTGCTAAAGTCCAGAAGTACGAGTAGAGTGAGAGATTTGCGGTCCATAGCGCAACAGATATCATCGGTAACCTTTAAAAGAGCCGTTACAGTTAGCACTGTGACCAGGACGAAAACCAGATTGAAAATTACTCAGAAGGCTATTCCTAGACAGGAAGGCGGTGAGCTGCTGATGTACAATGTGCTCAAGAACTTTAGAGAGATAAGGAAGTATGGAAATGGGTCTGAAATCGGTTGAAGACACCGGGTTTGGGATTTTAGGTAAGGGGATAATATGGGCTTGTTTCCAGACCTTGGGAACAGTGCAGGAAAACAAGGAGTAATTAAAAATGTGAGTCAATACGGGAAGAATAGTGGGAAGGATAGGAGCTATCATTCTTGAGCAAACGTGGTCATTACCAACTGCAGAGGAGGAAATGGCACAAATAGATTTCTTAACCTCACACTCACTTACTGGGCTTAAATTAAACGCAGAACATTGCGGCAAAGGCAAACCGGACAGTTTATTCAATGTAGCTGACTTGACCTGTGGATCCAAAGTTACAGGGGGTAGTGAGAAATGCTTATTTAGAGCGCACAAGTCAATGTCAGTTCCAGAAACAACTGGAGATTTGCCAATGCCAACAGTTTTGAGAAACTTCCAGACTTCTGTGGAGTTACGGTTGTCGAGAGAATTGTGGAAGTAGCTTTTCTTAGCATCTCTACACAAACGACTGCAGCGATTACGCAACATTCTGTACGCAGTTAGATTGCGTTCAGAAGGACAGCGCTTCAACCTTCTTTTAGCTCTATCCCTACCTGCCATCGCATCCTTAATGGCAGGGGTAAGCCAGGGAGCCGGAACATATTTGATCTTTACTCGACGAATAGGGGCATGACGATCGTATAAACCAAGCAATATACCATTAAAAGTACGTACCATATCGTCGATACACGAGCTCTCGAGGATATCCGTCCAATCAATGTTGCCAGCATCAAGCAGCAAAGCATCCAGGTCTAAGCCCTTGTAGTTCCTAAGGAGCATATAATGTGGCTTACGCTTAGGAGGGCGTATCTTATAGGACAAAAAGACAAGATCGTGGTATGAAAAACAAGCAGTAAGTTGTCCGTGGATAGATACATTGCTACAGTTAGATACGATCATCAGGTCTAAAAGAGAAGGGGTACAATTAGGAAAATGATGAGTAGCAGAAAGTGGCAGAATACTGAGATTAAAAGAAGATATAAGAGATTCAAGTTTGTGAGTACGGCTGTCATTTTTAAATAGGCAAGTATTAAAATCACCCATCAAGACTACGTGGTCATAAGTGGGACAAAAATGATTTAAAAGTGAGTCGAGAGAGTCAAAGTAATCAATGTTCAGATTAGGACTATACACCACCCCCAAAAGCATTCTAGCGCGATGTAAAGTTATTTCAAGAAATAGATGCTCCGCTGACCCCGAGTACGGAGACGGCGATGTACTAATAACCTTGTAAGGTATATCAGCACGCAGATAAATGGCAACCCCACCGCCACCCTTTCCAATTCTAACATTGCGAATAAGATCAAAACCGGGAAGGGCATAATGAACTGTTAAAAGTGAGGGTTTAAGAAAAGACTCTGAGATCAGCAAAGCATCTAAGTGAGCACAGTTAATGGAAGCCAGAAGATCAGGGTAATGGCCAGGAACACTCTGGGCATTGATGTGAGCTATATTAAGATTGTTTGGAAGGTGGGAAAGTAAAGTGGAAATCTGATCGCTAAGAGTCAGCGGAGAGGAAGAACCACTAGAAGCACTAAGGAAACTGCTAGAAGAGGAAGAACAGGAAAAGAAATCTATATCAAGATCAATATCCACCATAGTTAGAATAAATTACAAATTAAAATATAAATATATATATAGAACTATAAAATAAAATCACTAAATTAAAAAACTACTCAAGTGCACCTATTATATTAAAAAAGATGCACAACTAAATAAAACCACCTAAACGCTGTAGTAGGAAGAGATTTTAACAACATTGAACAAGTTCGTAAAATTTTAAGGAACACAACAAAAAGAAAATTAAAAATATAAGCAAACAATACTAGAATATCGGCCACAACACTAGTTAACATTCAAAGACAATATTACATCATGTATCCGAACGAAAATAAATCAGAATAAAAATGACACTGACAGATGTCATGTCACGACAACAAAACAGAAACATCTACCGGCTAACATTAACGAATTGAAAAACTAATTACAGAACAAAAAGTGAATACTAAGGGTAGATCAACAAAACAATAAATTTAAGTTTAAAGGTGGATCGATATTACAAACTAAACAGGCCAACCAACTTAGCGCCGAGCCTTCCTCACAAGCTTGCCTTTGGGGGTTGTTACAGGCGATTTACATGCCACTGTGGGCGAGGTAGAAGCTACCGGCATCGGCACAGGGATATCAGAAGTGGCGGCACAGTCGGAAATGGGGAATAATGCAATCAACGTCTCAAGCTCACCCATACTTGATATAGTCCGTCGCGACTTATCAGGCGTCAAAACAATGACCTTTCCCTCTGCAGACCAGCAGTTATTAACGCTGAAGTGCCTACGAGCCGCAATAAATACCTGGTGCCGCAATAAGTACCTACATAATCAGTATCAAAATTCCCATACATAAAGGTATGTATTTTAATCCATTTCTAAGAGAATTGCCTGGTAGCACTCTATGCAGTAGTCATAACTGGGTTAATTACAAACTTCGGTTAAAAATATTAACCTGTTTAGCATGCGAGGTCAATGTACTGGTAACCTTACTGAAAGCTTTTATCCATAAGTACTAATGTTATAAATGTCAAAGTTACTTTGTCTGTTTGTTACACTCTCAAGTAAAAAAATCACAAGTCATTTATTCTAATATAACTGAGATTCAGCTCTTTTTGTACGTCAGATTTGTTTTCTGTTACGACTTTTTCGCTTCGAAATCGTTGTGATTTTGTTTTGCCGAGAATTTGAATTTTTGTATCTGTGGAACTTTGGCTTTAGTTTGACAGGAGCTGTCAAACATGATGACTTGTCAAAATTTAAAAAGTTCTAGGCACACAGTAGGATTTTTCTTATTCCGGTAGGATACAACTGCTAAAAAAAATGCAATAAAAACCTCATTGTTAAAAAATTACTTAGTTAGTTCAATCGTGCGATCCGCGGACAAAAGTTAGTATCCTATAAATAATTAATATTGATTAGTGTTCAATTAACTGTGATTTGGTGTCAATTATAATTAAGTATCGAGTTCACGAAATATATGGAAATGTAATGTAAATGTTACTTATGTACATAATAAGTATGTAATCAAATAGGTTGTCTGGTAGCTATTTAGGTAACCCAATTTCATTTAAGTTAACCCAATTTGATATTTTTTTATGTGTGGGTATCGTCGATGGAGGTCCACCATTGGACGGGCGGAGGGGTCTGTCAGACTCTTACTGACTAAAACCACACGGTGTTCCTTCTCGTCAATTCTGGCTGGGGTGCGAGGACACAATTGCATTCTAAACAGTTACCAATTTGACCTAAGTTAACCCAGTTTGATCTATTGATCAATATGATAGGAAATCCTCAAATAACTTCCCCTGCTCTGGGCGGATCGGGGAGGAGTAGCAGACTTTTACTGACTAAAACCCACCCATGTTCCTTCTTTTCTCTTTGCCATCCATGCCACTTTATCATCATTATCATAATAACAAGCAAGCTTAACATTACGCCTGTAATTCCCGAAGGGGTAGACAGCGGTGTGCCCAAAAGTATACTCACATAATTATCGCCAGTTATGTTTAAGGCGCTGTACAAAGCAAACACTTTGTAAAACGTCTAGATTTTCGTCTTAAAGTTAGCCGTGTCTGTACATATCACTAGCAAAAAAACGGTGTATAGTCAAATACATAAAAAAGACTTAAAAAAAAACAGTTAACAAAAGTGGTCTAAAACTACGAAAAAAAAATGTTTGAAAAGACCACCAGAGAAATTTTTTCGTCTCGAAATTCTCAATTTATCTATATTTTTATAATCATATTTTTTATATCTATAACTAAGGAAATTTTATAAACTAAAGACATATCTAAAACTTTAAAAACACGAAACTGTATTTTTTTAAATAATCAATTAAAACTGCAAATTGACACATACATTTTGGAGGACATGACATTCAAATAAAATGAAACGCCGAAATAAGTTCGACCTTATTTACTATTCTTTCGATGCACTACTGTCGTATACTTGTGTCGAACCACGCCCAGTTTGCAGCTAGCCTCACCTCCGCGAATCCTAAAGATAATATTATTATTAGACATGGGACTTAAGGCCCGGTAATAAGTTACCGGGCCTTAAGTCCCATGTCATTCGGTCCATTGATCGATCGGAATTCAAATTCAGATTTGATCAAAACCATACGTCCTTCGGATGTTTAGCCAAGCGCATTTAATTTTCCATAAGAATACTTAGAGATAAATGTATATCGAATAGGAATCGTAACATAATCGTGTTTATAAGCACCATTATAAAGGTCAAGTCCGAAAGGTCACATCGAATCAGTCTGGAATGTTCCCAAACGTGTATTTGTGCCGATTTCAGGTCCTTTCATATCAGGCAATAGTGGTGAAATTGTATGTTTCTTTCTATCTTATGACCACTACAAATTGACCTTTAAGAACCTCAACTATTCCTAAGAAAATGGTTTGGGGTGTTTAAACGTGGAGATCAATATAAATTGGTCGAAAGGTTTATCTCCTTCCAAGTTTGTTTCACGAAATAAGGGTATTTTAGGGTCTGAAAATTATAGGATGACATGTCGTGTTTTTGTTTGTTTGAGATAAAATAAATAGATTTTTTTCTTTCTCTTCCAGTGTTCGGCGTATTGTTCTAAGAGTTTTCTTTTGTGAACAGATTTTTGGTTGATATGTTTATGTTTTTTTGCTGCAAGTTTGGCATGTAGGTACGACGCCGACATAATATTCTTTTTGTTATAGATCTATTTTTTCCGTCTTTTAGAGTAAGGATTTATTTTCCTGCTTATGTAATGGATAAGGCAGATGATGATAATGTCAACAAATGTATGTATTTATACATATAAATATTGTCATCAAACGTGACTGTTCTGAGGAAGTATTATATATTAAAGGTGACACTGAACTGAGATAGTATCAGCTGCTTTACAATTGCAATTGCAACCTACCTTACCTTGGAAAGTTGATGATTATATGAATCATATACTGGACCCAGTTATCATCTGCCTAGCCTTTTCCTAACTATGTTGGGGTCGGCTTCTAGTCTTACCGGATGCATCTGAATATCAGTATTTTACATGGAGCGACTGCCTATCTGACCTCCACAACCCAGATAGAACTGGGTAATGCGATACCCCTTGGTAAGACTGGTTGTCAGACTTTCGGAACACTGACTACCTGTAACGACTGTCAAAGATCTATAAATGACAGCCGGGACCAACGGCTTAACGTGCTTTCCGAGGCACGGAGGAAACTCGGTATGTAACGGGTGGTCACCCATCTACAGACCAACCTAGGCAAGCGCAGCTTAACCTCGACCCGGGCGGCTGCTATTATTTAGCCACGAGCTCCTCATAGTTACTGAACCCAGTAATTTACACAAAAAATGTCACTCAAACATCCCAAAACGTTATTTTTGTCCCGGGATTTCCGGTTGTTTGAAAGAGATACCGCGGCCCCGGAACATAAAGAGCAAAAGAAGGAACATAAGTGGGTTTTAATCAGTACAAGTCTGACACTCCCTCTTGCTTCGCCCAGAGTGACGGAAGTTATTTGCTGATATCCCATCAACAAAAAAAAAACATCCCGAAACGTTTAGGTCTATCGGTATATTTGACACTAGCTGTTCCCCACGGTTTTACCCGCGCTGCTCAGCACCTGTTGGTCGTAGCGTGATGTTTTATGGCCTATAGCCTTCCTCAAGAAATGGACTATCCAACACTAAAAGATTTTTCCAATTCCAACCAGTAGTCCCTGAGATTAGCGCGTTCAAACAAACAAACTCTTCAGCTTTATAGTATTAGTATAGATTAGTATAGATTTTCAAGTTTTAATACCGAGATCTACCTACCATCACTGACCATTTCTAAGTAAATATCTAAATAGGAAAACAATTTTTGATGCTAAAATCAGTATCATCTTAACACAAGATAATAATCGTTCAATTCTTAACTATTTCCCACATAAACATAATATTATAAAGCTGGAGAGTTTGTTTGTTTGTTTGTTTGAACGCGCTAATCTCAGGGACTACTGGTTGGAATTGGAAAATTCTTTTAGTGTTAGATAGTCCATTTCTTGAGGAAGGCTATAGGCTATATAACATCACGCTACGACCAACAGGTGCTGAGCAGCGTGGGTGAAACCGCGTGTAATAGCTAGTCCCACATAAACATGACAAATTGAAGCATCGTACGACGGTGACGTCTGTCAGTGCGTGGGCGCATACGACGCGTCAATTTTAATCTTCTAAATGTTGCGTATTGGATCATTGCAGATGATGAGTTCGCTTTTGTTTATTATCTTCTCTACGGTTCGCTCATTGCTTGAAAAAAAAAGAAAACATTCAGTAGTAAGCAGTTATTACTATTGAAAACGTTGTTTTTTTTTTAAACTAAATTTCTCCTGTATCTTGGGTGTGTTTACAAATATTTAAACTCACATATACAAACAGCCTGACTTTTAGCAAATATCTGTAGGCCATATTAATATTTGTTCCGTGCGGGGATCGAACCCGCGACACGCAGCGCAGCAGTCGATCGCTCAGTCACTGGACATCGTTTTTTTCAAAACAAAAAAAAATGTATTTTACTAAGAAAATAATGTCATAGACCTCACTAAACAATATTGAAATTAATTCATTATCATAATTTATAATTGACCTGCTTCTAAATTCAAGCATACATTACCATGCTCACATACAATACAAATGATCAATAAATCAATTGAATGCTAAAATGTGTATCACATCATAATGACTTTTGTGACGTCACGCACCGATTGGCTGCGTGGGCGCATCGAACGTATGAGTTATTGAAATGCACAGCGTTAGTCTGAATCGCTAATGTTAAGTTCACTTTCGTTTTAGCTGTGGTCTTAGTGATAGGGTTGAAGCAGATTATCCATATGCCTAGCCTTTTCCCAACATGTTAATATGTACTAGTTCTTACATGGAACGACTGTCTCCTCAACCCAAGTAGTACTGGGTAATACAATTATGATAAACTCCTGATTAATAAGTAGATAAACTCCTTTTTTAATATAGGAAATTTGTTTTTTTTTTGTTATTTCATACATGCCTGCTGATTGCGACAGTTCCTAACACCAATTCCATTTTTTACGAAGAACTCTTGGATCAATAGTTGTTTAGTTTCATGGCCTGTGAGACCACACGAGAGTTAATGCGTTTATAACGTTACTAGCTTTTTCCCGCGGCTATGCTCGCGTTTAATTCGGGGTAACACAATTCCCCTTTACTGATTAGCAGGTAGCTGCTACCTGAAGTTTTTGCCCTTGCGCCTCATTTATTGTAATAGCAAAGCTAAGTTTTCTCTTTTCTTCCCTCTTTCTTCCCTTTTCTCACTTTTTTTTAGCCTATGTCCGTCTTCAGAGTCCCAACTATATCTGCACCAAAATTCATCAAAATAGGTTCTCTGAAAACGGTGCTAGAATTATAACCTGAGGAAAATGCCGTGTTTTAGAACTTAAAAGTTTAATAAGTTTTAAATCCAGCAACCTGTTCTATTCCATCGTGGTGGATTACAACTCACTCTCACATAAAGAAAACCCGTACCCCAGAACAGTATAAAATTATGTACTGAGTTACAATTTTTTTACGGAGACATCATAAAATAACTTCCCCCAAATGGGATGAGTGTCCGACTTTCGCTGACTAAAACCCAACCATGTCCTTTCTTTTGCCATTTATGTTCCGGGGCCACGGGTCCTCTTTCGATCAACCCGCAACCCCGGCTGGTACATTACAGAAGCAAATCGTAACCAAGCAGTAGCTGCTGTTCAAATTGTGCCATTGTCATCTTCTACATTGAAGATAGCAATACCTCGCTTTCGCCCATGCTTTATACCATCACTATAATCATTGTTACCATCACAAGATCCATCGCTATAGATAACGACTTGCAACAATACAATTGTATAACGTACAGTCAATGCGAAAAGTTGCACTAGTTTTGACACAGATTGTTCTCTGTGGCAGAGATTTGATTTAGCATTATCCTTTATTTAGAAATGAAATAAAGGATAATGCTTACTTTTTAAATAAACGTAAACGTTTTGTTAATAATGAAAATAAAAGATTGGAAGCATTATCCTTGTCTTTGTCCAAATTTATACGAGATTGTTCATCGTTTTCATCTCGCTATTCATTTTGACGGGCCTGTTGGTCTAGTGGTTAGTGGCCCTGACTACTGAGCCGGAGGTCGTGGGTTCGATTCCCACCCAGGACAAACTTTGTGTGATGAGCATGATTGTTTGTTCTGTGTCTGGGTGTGATTTATCTATAATATGTATGTATTTATAAATTATATAAGTATGTATATCAGTTGTCTGGTTACCATAACACAAGCTCTGCTTAGCTTGGGATCAGATAGCCGTGTGTGAGTTGTCCCAAGATATTTATTATTGTTATTTAGTATATTAATATGATCAGTGATAGTCTAAAAGTGCGACTGTCGGACTTCCAAGTCATAGGACTTGAGTCCGAACCCCAGGCAAGCACCTCTACATTACAGGTTTTCTTTCAAAAAACAAAAAAAAAACGTTACACACTAGGCATTTCTCCTGTATCGTGGGTGCGTTTACAAACATTTAATATAGTAATGTGCGTATAGCGAAAAACATCGCCAACAAAACAGCATGACTGACATATGTTTTTCAGTGGCAGTCAGAGCGGCATAAACACTTTCACATTAGGTTATGCACCCAACCACACGACCACGGTAAAGAAAGAAGAAGTATCAGTACCTCCTAGATTCCTTCTTCTCCGTTTCATCTTCCACTTAGTCGATCCAATCAATATGTATACTTCCATTATTATAATTATCTACTCGTATATACGATTTTTTGAAGTCGGATTTTTGCCAATTTTTTTGGCATGATTATATTTCACATAGTTTTTTTTTTATCGAGTATTCATTTTCCATTGTTACTAAAAACTGAGCAGATCATCCATATATACATAGAAGAAAAAAATATGTATTATAGACGATGAAAACTCATAAACTACCCAAGCAATTTGAATAAAATTTTAATTTTTCGTCCTTTTTTGAAGTCGGTTAAAAATTACTGTAACAACCTCTTCATCGCCTTTTCAAACTTTTCTATTTTGCCAACTGTACTAACAACATTCAAAATTATTTAAACGACACAATTGTTTGCTAATTTATTCAAATTCGTTTTTAATTGTCGCCTCTCATTGAGTCATACATGTATGTAATGGATGTAAGGAACTAAGGTTAATGTATGGTTGTTTTGCTCGTTAACCTAATTGCTTAATGCTAATTTAGAGATTTTATGGATGTAGGTTAGTGAGGTTAATATTGTTTAATTTGTTAGTGCCCGAACCTGGTTTTCTACACTACACTTTTTTGTTATTTTAATAAAACTTGGCCCCACACTAGCAATTTACAAACATTTAAACTCACGCACACAAAACAGTCAGACTTGGAACAACTACATGTAGGTCATACAAATATTTGTTCCGTGCGGGATTCGAACGCTGACAGGTAGCGCAGCAATCAATCGCTCAGCCAAATAGCATTGTAATCCTGGATGGAACTTCCTCGTTGGTCCAGTGTTGGCAATAGCAATTACTAAGCATGAGATCATGTGTTTGATGTCCGGGTTGGATAAATTGTATTTGGTTTTTCCAACAGGGTTTTCTCAGTAGCAGCCTGGTTTTTTGACCAGTTTGTGGCTCCCCCCTAAATCATGGGGTTTAAACATAAACTGGCAAAATGTGGGTGTGCTAAGTAAACCTCTGTCTAACCTTTTGTTGATTGCAGGCGTTATGATATGTTAATTATTAAAAAAAAAACCGGCAAAAATGAGTCAGACTCGTGCACGTTCCGTACAAACTTGTGACATAAACAGGCATATCTTTTGACTGCGTAAACTTAGATTGTCGTTTTTTTTTATTCTCATAACACAGAGGAGGATTTCTCACACGGACAACAAAGTGATCCAATAAATGTTTAGTGATTTATTCTTTTTGAGGTCTACCCTAAAAAGTACCACTTTTTTGCATTATTTCAGACATTATACTTCCAAATCACTATGCCTTCAAATACTCATATTTATCCTTCGTAATTAGGTCACAGACAGCATCAAGATTTAATGGTTATTGTGTAATATTAATAACCTATTCATTCAGCAAGTAAGGCATCACAATGCCATCAGTGTCATGCGAGGTATTTGTATAATGTCTAGCGTATTCATGCCAGACTGTGGTACGATTCGCCGCGCTATTGCAAGTACAGGCAACTGTACAGAAGGTTGACACAGACTGATCATTATCCTTTTTTTAAGGGATGGGAAGTCATCAAATAAGCTTCCTATGTCTAGGCGGAGCAGGAGTGTCAGACTTTTACTAACTAAATCTCATCTATGTTCCTTTTTTTGTGCCTTTGTGTTGCCCGGTCGCGGTTTCTCTTTCGAACACCCTGCAACCCCAACAACCCCCAACCCCTCCTCATTATCGTCGTGTCGTAATTATCACCAGTTACTTCACTGCTGGACATATGCCTCTTCATATACCAAGCATGATCTACGGCCACTCGTACTTTTTTATCTAATAATAATAATCAGTAAAGTGAAGCAACAATCTTTGGGGATGAGCCCCCAAAGATTGTTGCTTCACTTTGCTGATTTGTGGTTTGCATTTAGAGGCACGTCAAAATTCCGTCCTTTCTCTATCGTCTGTGTCGTGGAGCTAATTTCCGCTTCTCCCTGCCCAGTTAATTAAATCCCTGTCAGAAATATAAATTTGTTTAAGATCGGGTTGAAAAACATCGACAATTGACATTTGAAGAAATAGAAAGTTCAAAAATTTTCATTTACGTTCTCTGAGGTTGAGGTTCACACTTGTAATATTGAGACGGTTGTCACGATTCTTGTGGAGTAGACCTTCTGTAATATACATTTATTGGTGCAAGGTCGTCGCATGCATTGGATAGCACTGCAGGTATGCGTGCCACGTCGCTGCTGTGACGTAGCCTTGAAGATAGCTGGGTTAGCCAGGTACTAGGTTTATGTCTAGGTATCATAAAGAGTTTGTTTGTTTCGAATATTGTAAGTTCAAGGAGCGGTGATAAGAAATCTGGGTCTTAGATCGTGGTTATTAGCTTTTTGATGAATGGTCTCTTGAGTGGAGTTGTTAAATTCTCTCTTCTTGATCTTATTGAACACGTATAACGGGATTAAACATAAAACGACTAAAACGATACTAACTTTTTCGATTCTGACCACGCGCTAAAAAAATCTTTACCAGTAATGTATTTTTCCAAAAATCATTTATTTGCATAAATAAGGTACACAAGGTTGAAAAACGGACAGTATTGATCATTTTATCAACCTCATAATCTGCTTTTAATTTCGGCTTGCAAATGTAACATTGCAGACTATAGACAGTGCAGACTATATCTGATCTATACCAAATTTCATTGAAATCGGTTGAGTGGTTTAGGCGTGAAGAAGAGACAGACAGACAGACAGAGTTACTTTCGCATTTATAATATTAGTAAGTAAAGTAAGTAAGTGAGTACGGAAGTATGGATTACAATACAAACATCATCTGCGTAGCCTTTTCATAACTATGGGTCGGTTACCAGTCTAATTACATGCAGCTGAATACCAGTATTTTATATGAAGCAACTGCCTATCTGACCTCAACAACCCAGTTAGTACTGGGTAATACGATACCCCTTGGTAAGACTGATTGTTAGACTATCGGGACATTTACCAACGGTAACGACTGTCAAAGATCTACAAATGACAGCCGGGACTAACAGCTTAACGTGCTTTCCGAGGCACGCAGGAAACTGTTTGTGTAACGGGTGGTCACCCATTCACAGATCAAAAAATAAAAATAAATCGAATTCAGATCAACCCAGGCAAGCGCAACTTAACGTTAAGATTAACCTGAGCGGCTGCTATTATTTAGGCACGAAGTTCTCGATAATAATCATGCAGTCACTATACAGATAATCCTATCACCTTGACGGGCCTGTTGGTCTAGTGGTTAGTGGCCCTGATTGCTGAACCGGAGGTCGTGGGTTCGATTCCCACCCAGAACAAACTTTGTGTGATGAGCATGATTGTTTGTTCTGTGTCTGGGTGTGACTTATCTATAATATGTATGTATTTATAAATTATATAAGTATGTATATCAGTTGTCTGGTTACCATAACACAAGCTCTTCTTAGCTTGGGATCAGATAGCCGCGTGTGAGCTGTCCCAAGATATTTATTTATATTTATCAAAATTGCATTATTGAATTGAAATAAATTCTGAATATTTTCACCAGCATCACTTGAGAACTTTAAGATCATTGTGTCAATAGCCTTAATAACTTTTACGAGTTCAATGCTAATTTACATTTACTTCTACTTTTTTGCATTAACAAATTGGAGGCAATGGACCTTTCGTTCTTTTATGTTTTAAGATCAAAATCGTCGATCCCATTGAATCGTCAATTTCAATACGATTTGTCGGTGTATTGGCTCAACATTTTTAACTAGGCTGTAGTTTTAAAAGCCGGTACAATCCGACTCTCCTGCGCACTCCAATTATCCACAACTCATTCGATTGAGGGCTCTATTCAATCTCTGAGAGATGTTGAACGGGTATTATTCGTTTTCTGCCGTATTTTTATTTACGGTTTTTACTTCATTGAGTATATAATTTTTCTTTATATAACTAAAAACTGATTGTAAATTTATTTCTTTGTGTACAAATAAATCATCAATAAATTATTATATGCGTATTAAATATGACACTCATAACTTCATTCTTTTCATTTTCTTTTAAAAAAACATTGCCTCGCACTAGGAGTCTATTGGAGTATACAGGAGTGTATTGGGGGTGCAATTACAAACATTTAAACTGACATGCACAAGCAGCCAGACCCAGAACAACCATCTTCAGGTTATACAAATAATTGTTCCGAGCGGAGATCGATACCGCGACACGTAGCTCAGCAGTCAACGCTTAGCCACCGCGCCAACCGTGTCATCAAATGTCAATTGATAGATGCTACTGAAAAGGTTATATGAATTCAATAACTGAATTCAATACCGTACGTCAAAAGGAAAAAACGCAGCTCATAAAGCATCACTTTGTTGTCCGTCTGTCTGTCAAGCCTGTGTATAGCGGGAACGCGTGTAGGTATCGATTAAATCTGTAACAAAACGACACAAAGGTTAAGAACTTTAAGATAAGATTTAGAAAAAAAATGGGGTACCGCCAGAAAAAAAAATCAACTGTATCACAGTTAATTATGTCTTGTTGATTGCAGCAGCATCTTTTTTGTTTTTATGACATTCAAATGAGCCTGTGATAGTCTAATTGAAATAAATGCTTTGAGTTTGAGTTTAATCAATCAGGCTAAAAATATTTCAAAATGCAAATGTACTTATATCTTCAAAGCAATGTCGACACAGGCAGCTTATAATACTGCAGTAGTTCCAAATTCCAAAATCATGCGCCCCAAAATACGGAAACGGCACCAACCTTGACATGTAGCGTCGTATAAACACGATACCTCTGTGTCCCGAGTGCGGCCCTGGCTTGGACATAAAGTATTCCTCAGAAATGCTTGTAAGGGTTCCGTACCTCAAAAAGAAAACACTGGCAAAGAGAGAATCCGATAGACAGACAGACAGACGAAACCACAAAGTGATCCAATAAGGGTTCCGGAACGAAGTTCCTTATCACGCGTTGCGAAAGGGGGCTAGACGGAAAAAATTTAAACCAAAAGTTGTAACGACACTTTTTGCTATAGTTGTAAACCGTGCGACGTGCGTGTGTTTCTTTGTCTGTCTCTCTCTCTCATAGAAAGCAAGCCAGTTATTTTCGTTTCGTTTTTCTATTTCGCATTGAACAGTGTGGTGTCGCGACGATTATTTTTGTTGAATGTACATGCCTATACAGGTTTTTTGTACATAATAAATAAAAACTTATTTCCATCCGGGTGTCCCTTGACACCTCTTCAAGTTTTTTTTTACTTTTGAGTACGGAACCCTTATAAGATCACTTCGTTGTCTGTCTGTCTTTTTTTCAAGATCTTTCATCTCAGTATCGCGTGGAGGTAACGAGTTGAAATTAATACCATATACTCTCTGTAGTTTCTTAAAACTATGAAAAAACCAAAGTTTGCAGTAGTGTGAGTTAAAAGATATGGCCGTTTATGTCGCAAGTTTGTACGGAACCCTCGGTGCGCGAGTTCGACTCACATTTGGCTGATTTTTACTTTTCAACTACCTTTATTTTCTTGGGTTTAGGACTTCTTGCAAAATGGTTAAGTGGCTTAGCAACTTTGGCTCTTACATACTCCAACATAAGTACTGCTTTTATGTTCTCACAGACTTGGCTTACCTTTTTAAGCAAGGCTATTTGTTTAAGACCTGTGCTTTGATTTTGCTGAACTTACATTTATTTTAAAAGCCTAATCCTTGGTGTGCCATTTTTGCACAATTATTCGTTTTAGATTTCGGTTACGAAAATTGTCATAAAAACATCAAACGTTAAAAAACAAAACCCAAAAGATTAGACGAAGCACATTTTGCCTGTTATCTTTCTATTATATTTAAGTTCCATGCAATAATGGACAAGTCCATTGTCATCAACAAGACACAAATGCAAGCTCCGGGCAGTTACTGAAAGAAAAAATCTTAATTTGACCAGGGAATCGAAGCCAGGGTCCAACGTTCAGAGGGGCCTGCCAGGGCCACCGCCTGCCGGGGTTGCGGGTTGTTCGAAAGAGATACCGCGGCCCCGGAACGTAAAGGGCAATAGAAGGAACATGGGTAGGTTTTAGTCAGCACAAGTCTGATACTAACTGAAATAACTTCCCCCTCGCTTCACCCAGAGCGGGGGAAGTTATTTGATGATTTCCTATCCGCAAAAAAGGGTCCACAATCAGCAGCCACGCTTTAACTTGTAAATCAAATTTTCCAGTTTATATTACCTGATCAATTCCATTATGTATCCTAACACAACGTTTTTTTAAACCACCCTTGACATTACGACCTGACCTACAGCCATTCCCGTACTAGCCACGTACCTTGACCTCTTTCAGCCAATCCTCTTTGTTTTCCCTCCCATTGTCATGCGAATTCCTTTAAGACTCGTTTTCATAACGAGTTTTGGGATAGAGAGAGATGGAAGATATAGACTATTGTAAAAATGGAAAAGAAAACCGTTTGATACGAGATCGCGGATCTTTTTTGTCGAAGCTTTGCGTTTTGTAAATTCTTGGGTACTTTTTGCTTGTGTTTTCGTTTTAGTGTATTGCTTATGTAAGTCTCTTGGGTGAAATGTTTTGGATTACCATTTCAGACCAGTTTGGAATGGTAATCAAAAACTTTAGTTGTTTTGCTGTGTAAAGTGCTATATCTGCGACGACACGGCTGGCACAGTGGCTGAGCGATCGACTGCTGCGCTGCGTGTCGCGGGATCGATTCTCGCACGGATCAAATATTTGTAAGGCCCTTGTGTGTGTGTTATGTTTAAATGTTTGTAAACGCACATACAGGAGATATGCTAGTGTGAGGCAACGTTTAAAAAAAGCTGATCTATCGAAAAAAGAGTCATTATTATAACAAGCAGTGGGCAAATTTGGCATGTGGATCATCATGCCGAATCTGCCCACTACTGGTCATTAGGCCACAAGGCTGCTTATTTGTGATAATTTTCATAATCATGAGCTAGTCTCATCCAGGGCTTGGATAAAGCGACATCTATAAATCCAAATATAGAAATTTTGTAACCGAAACTTAATACTATCCTGTTGGGTTGCGGGTTCTTCGAAAGAGATACAGATAGGAGGCAAAAGAAGGCACATGGGTAGGTTTTGTACAAATCTGACACTCCCCCGCTCCGCCCAGAGCACGAGATATTATTTGATGAATTCCCTTTCGCAAAAAAATATCCCCTTGAAAAGTCGATATAGAAAAAACAAAAACTTTTTTTAAAAACGTTGGATTACAGTTACATGAGGGATTTCTCTCAACAACATCAACAGTACCAGGAACAAATTATCTAGCTTTTACAAAGCAATAATACCAACAAGGTTTCACGTTCCTTTAAAAACAATTAAACACAGCACTCGTACCTGCAAGACGACACCAAAATCGAAACAATACACTGTCGCATTTACTAACAAACAAAGCTACTAACGATTTTATTAAATTCCCTTGTACATTACAATAGGTAATGGAAGCCTTACCCGCGGCTCCCCTCAAATCCGAGCATTGCAACCTTCAATTACTTAGGCAAACGCCTCGAGATGCTTAATTACGGAGATCCTTTCGCATTTAAATTCAACTCTGCATTAACGTTGTAGAATATGAAAGAGAAGCTATGAAGATTGGCGTTCTTGCCCGTATGCTTTAATTGTAGTTTCTGAAGTGTTGGTTAAGATTCGTGTGGAAATATTTTATTTTTGGTATGCTGAAATACAATTTATGTAGTCTTTTCTATTAATATACAAAATTTAGATTTACCTGCAGTAGTCGAAATATTGTTAGAATTTCATGTGACCAAAAGAGCGATGAATATATATTACTAGCTGTTCCACGCGGTTTCACCCACGCTGCTCAGCACCTTTTGGTCGTAGCGTGATGTTATATAGCCTATAGCCTTCCTCAAGAAATGGACTATCCAACACTAAAAGAATTTTCCAATTCCAACTAGTAGTCTCTGAGATTAGCGCGTTCAAACAAACAAACTCTTCAGCTTTATAATATTAGTATAGATGTTGATAGATGGACATGAAGATCAAAGAAAACGAATGCATGGAGATATGGATTATGTGAGGCATGATATGAAAGAGAAAGGAGTAAATGATTGTATGACGGTTGACAGAGAAGAATGTAAGAAAATAACACGGTGCGCTGACTCTGAGTAACATGGAACAAAGACTGAAAGATAAAAGAAAAAAAGAAAGACAGGAAGATGTAAAGAAAGGCAGGAAAAAGCAAATTAGTTTCTTTGGCACATGCCACAAGTTCACACGACAATAATAAAGACTTATATTTAAACACAAAAATGGGATAATTTTCGAGTGACGCACGGCTGTGCCTAACTGTGGCTGTGGCTGGCTGTGAGGAGCTCGTGGCTAAATAATAGTAGCCGCTCGGGTCGATCTTTAGGTTAAGCCGCGCTGGCCTAGGTTGGCCTGTGGATGGGTGACCACCCGTTACATACCGAGTTTTCTCCGTGCCTCGGAAAGCACGTTAAGCCGTTGGTCCCGGCTGCCATTTGTAGATCTTTGACAGTTGTTACAGGTAGTCAGTGTTCCGAAAGTCTGACAACCAGTCTTACCAAGGGGTATCGTATTACCCAGTATTAACTGGGTTGTGGAGGTCAGATAGGCAGTCGCTCCATGTAAAATACTGATATTCAGCTGCATCCGGTTAGACTGGAAGCCGACCCCAAGGTAGTTGGGAAAAGGCTAGGCAGATGATGCACGGCTGTGCCTAATAGACCCAGTTCAGTAAATTATCGAGCAGCTAGTACCCGATGCTGGTTTTTAACTGGATCTGTGATGGTGTGATGTGATGGACGTAAAACAGTCTTATACTTAACTAACTGTTCTCCGCGGTTTCACCCACGCTGCTCAGCACCCGTCGGTCGTAGCGTGATGTTACATAGCCTATAGCCTTCCTCAAGAAATGGACTATCCAACACTAAAAAAAATATCCAATTCCAACCAGTAGTCCTTGAGATTAGCGCGTTCAAACAAACAAACAAACTCTTCAGCTATATAATATTAGTATAGATGAGAGAGATGCGTCGTAATATCTTGAGATTCCATTATTTAAGTATTCATTCAACTATTTTGTTATTTTCTCAGCACTAAGTTTTATGTTTGTTTAATATCATAGATCGACGACATCTTTGCTTCATTCATAAATTCTTAGGTATGTATTTATGTTTTTTTAAATAGATTTTACCATTGAGAAGAATAGACATTTTTCTCATTACCGTGTAGACTTAATTTGTTTGTTTATCTAATCTGAGCATATCGGATGTCTACGATTTATTCGATAAACACTTATCTGGGTAACACAGAGTTTTGTTTACACAGATAGAATGCTATTCATTTATACAAGGTGTTGTAATCTGACTCTTCAAAAAGCCTTCAAATAAGGTTTTTGTACACACGACGGCACATCAACCTATACAAAACCATTTTAACCTGATCTCCTACTACGGCGTGCGATCCGTAGTAGAGAGATCAGGTTATAATAGTTTAGAATAGGTTGACCTGCCGTCGTGTGTACATCAAACTAATTAATAACTTCCTTCGGTTTGGACGGAGCGGAGGTAAGTGTCAGACTGTTACTGACTAAAAACCATCCGTTCCTTCTTTTGCCCTCTGTGTTCTGGGGCCGCGGTAATTCTTCAGAACATCCGCAAGGGCCCGTCAGACACCACACGGGCAGGCTATGTTTAATTTTTAATAAAAATAAACGTTGCCCCACACTAGGAATTTCGCCTCATTTAAACTCACATACACAAACTGCCAGACCCGAAACAACTATCTGCAGATCATACAAATATTTGTTACGTGCGGGAATCCAACCCGTGACACGCAGCGCAGCAGTCGATCGCTCAGCCACTGCGCCAACCGTGCCGTAAAAGGCCGTTAACTACTTCAATTTCAATTCTTTATACTAAAGATACCCGTATTCAATGACAAATATATACTAGCTGCTCCCCGCGGTTTTACTCGTGTGGTGATAGAATACACAATATGTTTGTATAAATTGTAGTCTATGTGTTATTCTGATATGTAAGCTATATTATTGTAAAGTTTCATTAAAATCCATTCATAAGTTTTTGCGTGAGAGACAGACATCCATACATTCATACATACATCCATCCATCCACCTCACAAACATTCGCATTTATAATATTACTAAACATAAGTTCTAGCACATTGAAGTACCAATATAACTTTATCTGCCAAAGAAAGGACTAAGTTCACTTAAATCAAAAGGAGTACGAACATAACTATACATAAGCCCCAAGACTAAGATATTTCTTTGTGGGCAACGCCACGTCAGCAATACGACTGTATCTTTCTTTGGTAATTACTCGGCAACTTGCCCCAGGGATGGCTGTGTACTAGGAGCTTAGTTGGGGAGTTGGATGCGGTATTTGAAAGACAAAGATTTCTTTAGTAATAATAGGGTAGGTTTCAGGGTAAAATTAATTACATTCATTTAGTCCGTCATTTAGATTATTCAAAAATAAGGGACACGTATTTTTTATTAGTAAATTAGACCAAAAAATACAATGATATAGCCCATTAAAGTTACGTGTGACGTCACTTGCAGCAAGGCGTGACGTCACACGTATCTTTGTCATTTTTATTCTAAACTAGCTTTCGCCCGCGGCTTCGCTCGCGTTAAATTCGGGGTAACACAGTTCCCCTTGTGCCTTATTGATTTTTAATAGCAACGCTAAGCTTTCCCTTTTCTTCCCTCTTTCTCCCTCACATCCCACTTTTTTCAAAAAAATAACCTATGTCCGTCTCCTGGTTTCCATCTATCTTTGTACCAAAATTCATCACAATCGGTTTAGCCATTAAAGCGTGAAGAGGTAACAAACAAACAAACTCACTTTCGCTTTTATAATATTAGTAACGATAAGGATTACAAATAATAAAATACGTGTCCCTTATTTTTGAATAATCTAAAAAACGGTCAATTTTGTTTTTTGTTTTTCGAAACTAGCCTATTATGTTGAAAGTTTGGTATAATAAGGCAAATCATTAATTATGTAGTCAACAGTTATGCATCATAAAACACTGGGATATAGTACCCAAGTATTAAATTATTCAGTTGCTGGAGGAACTTGTGCAGCCGTTCGGGTCGATGTTTAGGTTAAACCGCGATTGCCAAGTTTAGTCTGTGGATGGGCGACCACTTGTTATATACCAAGTTTCCTCCATGCCTCGGAAAACACGTTAAGCTGTTGGATTGGGCTGTCGATTGTAAATCTTAATAGTCAGGGCCCTAAAGGTTTGACAACCTCTCTTATTTATTCCAGACTATAATCTATAACTGTGCCAAATTTTATTAAGATCCACTCAGCCGTTTTGACGTGAAAGAGTAACAAACATCCATACATTCATTCTCACAACAAATCGCATTTACACGACATACATACATATGCATAGATATGTATATATAGTAGGATAAACATAGATGATTCACAGTAAACTATCGTATCCACGTTGTAATTCTTCCTTCGTACAATATCACAAGTTAATAAAAGCTACTAATGAAGGGTTTTCTTTTAGCTACGGCGTCTTTACTTTGCGTTCGGTTGCAACGCCCAGGGGACCAATGTTGCCAGCAGTTGACTTTGAAGAATTAATATAGCGCTTTTTGTAATGTATTGCCAATTTATAGGTGGAAAAGAAGAATGGGGTATAAATGTGATGTATTTCAAGGTAATGGAGATTCATAATGATACATTGTGACAGTAAGTTAATAAAAGTAAATCCATTGGAAGAATGAAAATAAATTCTATACAGTTTTCCGAAACGACCCTGCTAGGTTTTAGTCAAATAACCCAGAGAAAATGTATTTTTGCCGCGTAGGTCGTATAGCTAAAACTTGGTCTCAGCAAAAATATGGTAAAAAGACCTTTAATAAAAATAGAATAAACTAAATTGTAGTAATATTTGTGTAGTAATTATCTGAAAATGTATATTCTTTACGATATTTTTCTAAAACAGTATTCCTATTTTTATTTGCACTTCATAATGTGTGAAGATTTTACAATAAGCTTGAAGCTTAGGTACAATTATGGAACTTGTAGCATAAAGTCAGTCTACACCATGCTTAAAAAACAATACCGACTCGAAATTAAAATTCCCTCAAAAAAGGGCAACACTAATACATTTTTAATTCTGGTAACCTCAAGGAAACGTGGCTCGTAGATCACTGCGTCTCAAGCAAACAGAATTACAAATTCATGAAAATGTTAATAATTTTTACTGAGGTAGAATTTTTTTCTGCAGACTGATGGAAGGGTGGGCTTTAAGGGGAGGTTCCGGGGGTGTTTAAGTAGATATTCTGTAATTTGAATCTTAATACGAAAGCCATTATTTATTTTAAGTAGGGAAGGAAATGCGTGATTCTTTTTGCGAAGATTTTGAGATACTGAAGGCAATTGAGCGTTTGATGTTAAGTGTGTTAGAAGTTTGGAGGGCACTTGTCTTCGGGAAGTTAGTGGACACGACAAAGGTTGTTCAAGTCTTTGTCTATACTTAGAAAGAATTTTCTTATTCTTTGTCCAAACATTGGATAACTTATCAACTTGTATGTTTGTTGTGCCTTCCAATTTCGGTAATTTTCTAAGAGACCATTTTGTGACTAGCTAAGTAAACACGTGTGTTTCTAAGAAGATACATATTTCAATGAAATTCATCTTTCTTATCGCTTACGTTCGTTTCGTCGCGAACCCCAAGTGATAAATAAGTCCCATCATAACCCACGCCTACTTTATAGTTTGAAATACGCCACTCAAACACGTATAACGAAAAATGCTTCTACATTTTCTTATCCACACACCCGTACCACCAAATTCTTAGACAAACCATACGTATACCAGAATCAATATCCATCTTCTTATATGTCACGTACGGCAAACACGAGGCACCTAAACGGTCTCGGAGCAAATAAATATTTCAGTGTAGTTTGTATTTACGCGACGTTCGAACAAACAGTCCTTGGAGTCCTCAGACTATGCTGTTATAGTTTTAGAGTGGGACACTGAATGGGAAGATGCTGAATTTCTTATTATATAGAAGTTTTGTGACATCTCCCCTTTTACCCCCCACCTCTCCACACATTTTGTTAGCTATTGTTCTCTTCATCAAGAATATCTTAGTCACAGCCATGAAGTCTGGGATTGTACCCGTTTGATGGCAATTGGCTTGCCCCTTTTAACATAGGGCTTAAAACATAACTAGCGAAGTTTGGGTGAAAACTATAACTGCCGAACCCTTCAAGTGAACAGGCGTCATGTTTATGTAACGTCGACACGGTTGGCGTAGTGGCTGAGCGATCGACTGCTGCGCTGCGTGTCGCGGGTTCCGATTTCCGCACGGAACAAATATTTGTATGGCCTACAGATAGTTCCATATACACATACATACAGATAGCCTGTTCCGGGTTTGGCAGTTTCTGTATGTGAGTTTAAATGTTTGTAAACGCACCCACGATACAGAAGAAATTCCTAGTGTGGGGCTAAGTTTAAAAAAAATATAAGTATATAATTTATATCTATTCTTTTCTAAGTACTTAAAGCTATTGATTGAAAGTTCCTTCAGAGCAAAGACACCGTGTATTTGATTAATCTAATAGCGATTAAAATACGTTCTGAACATATCGTAGTATATCCATGCGAATGAAAATAGTATCTATTAATAATTCCTATATTTGTTAATACGGAGAGTACGGTCACCAAGCCTGGACGACCCGTGTTACTCAAGCTCCATATTAGCATACAGACAAACAACTTGACCTTAGTAATCACGCAAGCTTTCATTCTCAGTTTTAAGATTGTTAGTATAAGGATCATTTTAAACCTACTATTTCCAACTTGTACTAACTTTCCGTGCAAATTAGGAATTATTCTATTTTATCTCAGTTAATAAGGATACCATTTTTTTTTCATCTCGGAACTGTACTACGTTATCGTAAGGTAAATCGCATGTGAAACGGGCAGATGCTAATAAAAAAAATAATCATATTGTTTCAAAACTTAAGCTACAACAATTCCGACCTTGAATAAAACAAAAAATCTGACATTCAACTTCTTTTCACAGTAATTGAAACTGGGGACGAGCCGGCAGCATGCAACGGCAGAAGGACCCTGGTGCTAGCCAATCACCAGAGCACAGCAGACGTCCCCATACTGATGACGGCCTGGAACCCACGAGCTGGAGTCCTGCCCAACCTCATGTGGATCATGGATAGAGTCTTTAAGTTCACCAACTTCGGCATCGTCAGTGTCCTGCACGAGGACTTCTTTATACAAGCGGTAAGTGGCTTTATGTTATGTTGGATAAGGTTCTTTATGGCGTAAACAGTTTCAATCGTAGGATTATTTTACTATTATAAATTAGATGGATTAAATATTATGTTTACATGCCATTTTAAAGGCTTTTCAGTCTGCAATTTACAGTTTATTGTTGAGAAAACTCTAAACACTAGTTTTAATATCCTTTTTTATAAGTATATGGACTTACTCTAGGTATATTTCAATCTTGTCTAAAAGATCAAGATTAGGTCGACGATGGAACAAACTAATCCAAAAGAACCCTATTGTCTCGCGACTTGAAGAGATCCGAGTTATATGAACTTTTAGGCAAATCAAACCTTACTTATTTTTTTAAACTTTATTTAAAAAGTGCACATAGGCAGACTTAATGCCATAAGGCATTGTCTACCTATCAACCTTGGGTTAATAAATACGACAACATTATGATATGGTGCAAAAATTATAAATAAAAAAAATATAACTATTTGTTTTCGGAAACTTATATACTTATACAGATGCTAATACACATATATATGATTATTATTTATTCATGCTGTTCATACCACAGTGAAGACAATAGCGATTAACAGAAAGTGCAATACCAGTATTACGTTCTTTACCACCCCTGCAGACACTTTCACTTAAGAAACAACAAAACATAATGATTACAAAAACTGAAAGAAGAAACAATCTTTATTACACACTTACGACTAACTGATCCATCACAATAACTAATTTATAGCCTTTTACTTTATTGACGGATACAACAAAATCACCAGACCAGGTGTCCCGTAAAACTAAACTTTACATCCAATCGTTAAGTCTAATCGTTTGACCTACTTGTCTAACCAGGTCGGGCTGTCAAAGACCAATATAATGTTAATTATCCTGCACTATAAAATAAGTATGGGCCGTCGGGCCGTCAATCTTGATTGTTGTATCAGGGTAATTTTTTTTTTACTGCATTGATCGTGAATTTTAAATGAGGAGCTCGTGGTTAAATTATGTCAGCTAGTTGGGTCGATCTTTAGGTTAAGCCGCGCTTGCCTAGGTTGGTATGTAGATGGGTGACCACCTTTTACATTCTTCCGTAAAGTTTTAAAAAAAAACTTTGCTTTCCACTTGGATTTACGCACTTTGATTAAGCATGTATTATGGTTTTATTCACCCAGACACAGAAATATTGAATTATATAATTGCCTATCAACGCTTTCGACCGAACCATCTATTTGAACAGCTTCAAAGGTGTTTATTGGAGTATCCTCTCAAATTCCTCCCGCCACCAATTAGGGGGCGCTAATAACCCATCGATAATTAGCTCATCCGGGATCAGGTTCCCACGATACACAAATATTCCGAGACAGAGGTACCATGTGTCCCGGGTGCTTTAAGACGTGTCATGGAGCGTCCCTTTGACTTGGACATCAAAAGTTGGTGTTCCGGGACGATGCGCATTTGTTTCTTAATCTTTTCTACTTGTGAAGTGGACCAGAAGAACTGCCTAGAAGAAAGGATATTGACAAATGCTTCAAAACGGGGTTACGTGATTTTTTTCTTGTGGTCGGCGATCATCTACAAAAACAAAATTTACACACAACCTATTAAATTAGCTATAATAATAAAAATGTAATAATATGTATAAAAACCAATAAATGAACGAAAATGTATAACTTCTCATACAAACAGTATGCGTTTTTCGTTTTCTGGAAAATTACCTTTCGATACACTTCGTCGAAAACTAGCTCTTATTGCACTATGATTAGGTTCACCATGCAATATATATCACACGCGTTCTTTTTCTAAAAATCCCTAGAGGAAGGAGGCGCTTGTTTTAAGTCATCTATATAAATAAATGGGGCGTCACTGCTGTTCTCAGCTTTATAACACCCTCGCCTGTTGGCTCATGTGTTAAATCCGCCTTGGCTGCAATGACAAAGTTTCAATTGAATCAAAATGTACTATTTTTGGGTTATCTCCGCTTAGATCTACGAGTACGTGTGCGATACATCGCTGGACAATCTAACAAGACCATCTTGGATCTACTTGATAACATAGCCTTAAACTATCAAGAAAGTACTTAATTTAACCGTTCGTCTTCAATATTGTTTAATGGAAGCCAGAGACGAACCGGAATGTATGCTTTTAATGTGATAACAATCAACCAACAGGCCTTTAAGTAATTGTTGGGTATTGCATGTTGGTGTATGTGAGTGGGTAGGTGAACTGTAATTTGTTATGTGTTGAGTGCGTTAAGTTGATCGAGCGTTGATGAAATATAGATAAACAAAAAAACACCGGCCTAGTGCGGACTCGCGCACCGAATGTTTCGTACAATTTTGACGGTTAGAGAGTCGGTAGAGGGTTGATTTTTTTACAGCTCTAATCCCCGAATACTGAAACGTCACTCAAAATGTGAGGGCTGCTTAACATTTGAGCAGCTCTTAAACTTTAGATTTTGTTTGGTCAAACGTCACTTTTGAGTCTCGGTTAAATTTAAGTGGGACTTAAATTTTGAGTGACGTTTCAGTATTCGGGGGTAAGTGACTAAAAGAGTGATGACACATTTAAGTTCCATGTATTAGAGGGCACTCTATTGCCAGCAACCGTGCACAAAACCAACCTCTGTTGCTCCTACTGAGAAAATTTAGCTTCAATATACGGAGTAAAATAAAGCTACACATGTTTCAGTGATTAGGAAATCAGGAAACAGATTCTTCTTTTTCCTTTAACCCATTTCAGCCACCACATGGCGAATCAATAACGAGAGCACATATTAATGCACACACATGTCACAAACATATGATTAACTGCGGATAAACAGCGGCTATTTACAGCGGAATACAGCGCTTGTATTAGCGGGACAGTTTAGTCAGCGCTTTATTTATGACTCGGACACAATTTGCCCACAATTGGCCGTTACACTGACGTGATTCACTAACTAACACCAAGTGTGGGGATGTAATGCGGTTTTGGTGGTCGGCACGGATGCGATGCGATACGATTTTCATTAATATTGAATTGGTCATCATAGTACAGGCTAGTTGTTTACGTAGAATTGTGGACAACACCCATTTTCATTTGCCACGGTCGGCATACCCAAACTCAAATTCAAAGCGTTTATTTCAAACAGACCAATGGTAGGTACTTTTGCATAGTCAACTAAAAGGTGCTTACAGTTACACAGGCTAACTGTGACTGGACTGTAGTTGCCAATAGGGTTATTTCCAGGGTCAAAGTAATTACACTATGTTATGTATATACCAAAAATGAAAAAGGTGAAGCCCATTAAAGTAACGAGTGACGTCACTCGTTCCGAAAATATGCAGCAACGCGTGACGTCACACGCAACTTTAATGGACTATATCTTTGTAATTTTTATTCTAATTTACAAATAATAAAATACGTTTCCCTTATTTTTGAATAATCTAAAAAACGGACTATTTTTTTTTTTGGAAACTACCCTTTTCCAAATTCGTAGATCACATGGAGAAAGAATACAGCCGACATACTAACTAACCTCTTTAAAATGGACGTAGTTACACGATAAGGATCCAATCCACATTAAGCTAGTTTTGAGATATTGAATTTTAAAGTTTGCATCGGAATTCTTCTATGATGCAGTGCTGTAAATTTATTGGTTTTATTGAAATTATAAGGAAAACTATTTATATTTTAACTTTAAATAAAATTTACTAAGTTTAATTTGATATTTCAAATATTATTCAAGAAAATATGGGTTTGGATCCTTTTTGATAAATTGTATTCTCAATAAAACCAGCATAAAATGATGTTTCGCAATAAGGAACCACGTCATGAATTGTTAACTTAATCTTGAAAAATAAATAAAACTACTAATAATTCACTAAAAAAGTAAAACCTGTAGTGCTTGACACTAACGACCGCAGGTTATGGCAGAGTAAGGAGCTTCACGGACGCTTTTTCCGGGCCCTACATGGACCCAATGTAGATCAATCAGCGTCCGTAACCTGGCTACGTTCCGGGGACCTCTTTGGAGAAACCGAAGGTTTTGTCTGTGCAATTATGGATGAAGTTATGATGACGAATAACTACGAGATTTATTGTGAAGGACGGCACGGTTGACATATGTCGGGCATGCCACCGTCCGGGAGAATCAATACGACACATTATCTCCGGTTGTTCTCGTCTAGCTAACGGAGAGTACTTGCATATGCACAACCTTGTAGCCAGGATTATCCATCAGCAACTTGCTCTAAAGTACAACCTTGGGGAATCGGAAGTGCCGTACTACAGGTATGAGCCCGACCCAGTTCTTGAACATGGCAATATCACATTGTACTGGGATCGCTCCATCATCACTGACAGGTTTATTGTTGCCAACAAGCCTGATATAGTGGTGGTGGATCGATCAGAGCGGCGCGCAATGATTGTTGACGTAACAGTCCCGCATGATGAGAACCTCGTGAAAGCCGAGAAAGATAAACAAATCAAGTATATTGACTTGGCTCGCGAGGTTTTCGACATGTGGGACGTGGACTCAGCGATCATTGTGCCGATAGTCGTTACAGCCAATGGCTTAATTACTAAGAGCCTCGACCAACACCTGAGAAGGCTCTCGTTAGGCAGCTGGATCAAGGGCTTGATACAGAAAGCGGTACTCCTGGACACGGCTCGTATTGTTAGGAGGTTCCTTTCTCTGGGGCCCTGACAACCGGTAGCTTGGATCCTGTTCCCGATACCGGTGGGCTACTATTTTTATATTTTTAAATGTTTTTTTATTGGTTTTTATACATATTATTACATTTTCAAATATTTCAATATTTGAAAATGTAATAATATGTATAAAAACCAATAAATGAACTAGAAATTCATTAAAAAAGTTTTATTCATATATTCGCCTATGTATCGGTTTTTGAAGTAACAATAATTATCAGAAAGGATCCGAGTGAATTGGATCTCTTTTAAGATTACTTATTTTATACTATTACCAATAAATATTGTTTCTCACTAATGATCCATGAGGATTGGATTTTTTCAGTGGATTCATAATAAACGCCCGCCATACATGTGGACTGGTACCTCGTGTTTATAACAATGTCATGTGTTCGTATTTCACTGGGATCTTTTTGCTGACCGAAAATATCGACCTTTACGGTCTCTTTGGTATAGTTAACTCAATTTTGGTAGTTTTGTGGATTGGATCCTTATCGTGTAACTACGTCCAAATAATCTTCTAATATATAAAATTCTCGTGTTACAGTTTTCGTTCCCATACTCTTCCGAAACGGCTGGACCGATTTGAACGAAATTTTGTGTACATATCGGGTAGGTCTGAGAATCGGCCAACATCTATTTTTAATACCCCTAAGTGGGCAGCGGGTGAAACCGCTGGGCACAGCTAGTATACAATGTATGTATAGATGATTCACCTCAGACACAGTATTTGACGCTACAATTAATGACAGTAACCTTTTACTCACATTCAATCAACAATCCCATACCATCCACACATTCCACCCACACTCAGAATCCCACCGACACGACCACGACTCGACTACGACTTAAAGTCGTGACGTCTAAACGCACGTCGCAATCATTCATTGTCTTGAAGCTGTCTTTGTTGTCTCGTTGCTACATTTGTCTCTAAATGTTTTAATGCTTTTAACTAACATGTATATCATAAGTATTGTATGTTCTGTGTGGTGTATTAACATATTTCGCTCTGCTTTTGTTTTTGGTGAATTCTCTCTGCGATATTCATGCGGATTCATGTTTTAGCGTAATGTTAGGTTCAGCTAGGTGCAAAAAGATTTTGTTTTTCGCTGAATTGGTTGTTTTCGTTAGTGTTATTCTGTAAGAATGTTTTATTTGAAGCATAAAGAGATATTCGGTTTTTTGGTGCCCTTCATTATTGAGAAGATTCAATAATTGATAACTTGATCTCATTCGTATTTTTTTATTCTTTGCACCACACTAGGAATTTATCCTGTATCGTGGATGCGTTTACAAACATTTAAACTCACATACTCAAACAACCAGACCCGAAACAACTACCTGTGGGTCATACAAATAATTGTTTTGTGCGGAAATCGAACCCGCGACACGCAACGCAGCAGTTATCTAAATTTCGTATTGGTCTTCATTTTAGATTTATCGTCCAGCAGCAGTCCACTACTGCGGGATATATGCTTTTTAAATCGCTCACCACTTAACTTGATTCTCGGCAACTCCAGTTGCTACCAGCCACCCTTAGGGCACCCACATTATGGTGGCCAATTCGCGGTCCTCACTAAAAACATGTCTAACCCAACGGTCGTGGGTTCTACAAGCCTACTTGCTCTGTATGCTTCTCTTCTTGCGTACTTGCTCTATGTCGCCAACATATTCTTCAACAACGATACTGTTTCACAGATTATAAGTACTTTACACCGTTCAAATAACACAATTTCAACATAGAACCTTTTACTCGCCCCAAAAAACAGAACAAAAATCCCGTCATCTGGCGAATTTCACGAAATTCTCAAAAACGTACCGAAACCTCAAACATTAAGATTTACATTTTCGCAGTTAATTATTCAAGGAGGGTTTAAAACGCGGCTGCACTCACCCTCTCTTAATCCGGCTGAGATTACCCCAGACCTTAGTGACAAACATTCAGCTGGGACGTACGTGAATGATTTTAGTAAAGAGCTTGTGTGAAATTGCTTTATTTAAAAGGACCTCCTTGTAGTATTGATTCGCTTGAAGTGGTGCTGCTTTTAGCTGTGTTAGAATCTTTTGTTACATTGTTGTAGTTATTTCGTGTCTTCATAGGGTTTCGTTCATCAAAAAGACCCTTAAACACTTACAGGATCTTTTTTGTCCGTCTGTCAAGACTCTTTATCTTGGGGACGCGTGGAAATGAACATAAAACCATATGTCAGACTTGTACCGACTATAACCCACCCATGTTTCTTCTATTGCCCTTTATGTTCCAGGGCTGCAGTAGCTCTTTCGAATAACTCGCAACCCCGGCAGGCTCTGATTAACCCTTCAGGAAACTAAAGCCGTGATATTATCTTAAAATAACCTTGTCTTTTAACCAGAAACAGTAATTGCAATTAGTATTACAGGCAATGTCTGGATTCGTAAGAGATTAGCGTATGCATGCACTTAGCTGACTTCCACCAATGTATCCTTAGTCTTACTAATATTTTAAAAGCGAAAGTGAGTTTGTTTGTTTGTTACGTTTTCACACCTAAATGACTAAACCGATTTTGATGAATTTTAGTAGAGATAGTTAGGATCCTGGAGACGGAAATAGGCTAATATATTTTTTTTTATTGAGAAATGAGGAAGAAAAAGAAGAGAAGGGAAAGCTTAGCTTTGCTGGTAACTGTAAATCAGGAAAGGGAAACTGTTTTACTTACCCCGAATTCAACGCCAGTGGAGCCGCGGGTAAAAGCTTGTTGAAATATAAGTGCTATTGTAATTATTGTCAGAGTTTTTATAGTTTAAGAGTATTTTCACCAATGTTTCCAAGGTCAGCAACATGTTGGCGCTTCGCCACCGCTATTATGATGCAGGTGTTCGAAAGGGGCAGTAACTATTTCCTCTTACCGTCTCCCCAACAATCGGCAAAAAGTATGAGTTACAGTTTTAGGAAAAAAATGTAAATAACTCGCGTGGAAGTTATATTTGTTTTGATTTCTTTGGATTTTTTTCAATAGCTTTTAAACCTTACAATACTGCTTTACCACTTTCTAGTGTTTTAGACAGGAAGAAGTTCAAAAAATCATCCGTTATATAAAGTAAAGACGTTTATGCGTGAAGGAGTTACAAACATACAAACTTTCGCCTTTATAAAAATAGTAGCTTCCGACTGCGACTTTGTCCGCGTAGCATAGTTAATTTGGGCTAACGTTAAGTTTCAGCCGCATGAGTATCGAAAATAATATCTTTCTCTCCCCTTTTCTTCGCTCTTTTTCCCCCTTTTCTCACTTTTTTAGCCTATGTCCGTCTCCAGGGTCCCAACTATGTCTGTACCAAAATTCATCAAAATCGGTTTGTCTATTTAGGTGTGAAGACGTAACAAACATAATCACTTTCGCTTTTATAATATTAGTAAGGATAGTGTAATAGAGTAACCCCCGAATACTGAAACGTCACTCAAAATTTAAGTCCCACTTAAGTTTAACAGAGACTCAGAAGTGACGTTTGACCATACAAAATCTTAAGTTTAAGAGCTGCTCAAATGTTAAGCAGCCCTCACATTTTGAGTGACGTTTCAGTATTCGGGGGTAATAGTGATAGTGTTGGGTAATTGAAGCTTAAGACTCGGTCCTCCATTCAACACATGTCTCTTGCTTCATTTCCTATCAGAACAGCTCAGTTAACAGTAAGTTCCTTCAGAAAATCAATGTCTTATTAAAAAAACATACAATGAATATTGAACGTACCAACGGATGTGACACGTTAATGCCATACAAAGTTGTTGTTGCAGTTGTTATAGCTTTTATTGCGACGCAACAAAGTCTAAAATTAATTGCAAAGTGCACGCCAGATGTTGTAATAGGAGTTGGGATATGTGTGGTGTAAGTGATGAGATTAGAGCGACAAAGTTTGAAATTGTATCCTTTGTTGCAAGAACCTATTAAGTGATTTCATCTACGTAACATAAGCTGCGAGTGAAATGGTAAGATATCCTTACTAATATTATAAAAGCGAAAGTGAGTTTGTTTGTTTATACGTTTTTTGTTTGTTACGTCTTCACGCCTAAATCGCTAAACTGATTTTGATGAATTTTGGTACAGAGATTGTTGGGACCCTGGAGACGGATATAGGATATATTTTTTAAAAGTGAGAATAGGAGGAGAAAGAGAGAATATATCGGGAGAGATAGATATTTTTTTCGAACATCACGCGGCCGCGCAGGTTAAACGTTAGCCCAAAGTAACTTTGCCACACGGACAAAGTCGCGGGCGGAAGCTAGTTATTTATATTACTAACATTTATTTATGTACAAATATGTGATGAAATTTTTAAAATGTTACTTTGTTCATTTATAATAACCGATGGAAGGCTAAGAAACCTTTATTAAAAGCAAGCAAGATCTTACTGATCTTTATGCTCTACTTCTCAAAAAGGTTTTACGCACACATGTAAACAATACCGTATACTGGTTGAGTCGTACGTCTCATTCTGTGAGAAGTGTCATTTTGTGACATAGTTTACTACGCGATAACTATGGGGTTGATATGCCATGGCATTATAAAATTATAAAAATGAATTATCAATCATTGTTGACATTTTTAATTGTAATAGAGAATTATGCAAAAAAAAAAACAAAGAATGACGAGTAAAAGACGTAATAGACGTAGGCAAATAAACAGCTTCTTTGCACCAATGTCAATGTAGGCAGAATCTAAAAATTACCACTTTCTACAATCCCTAGAAACCCATATTAGCAATAATACAGTTGTAATCTTGTTTGTTCAATCACATACATCATACTCGCTTTCGCTCAAAACTTCAACCCTATCGGAAAGTATTAAAAACAATGTTGCATACCCCTCCCGAAGCGAGTTTACGACCCCTGCCCCTTTTATAGACACAACTAATAAACTTGAATCGCCTTGCTACCGGTGGCGGAGCACCATTTTAAAACGACGTAAGTGCATATCCAATGCATACACTTACTATCATATGGAGTCCAAGAATACCATATGTTCCGTAATGAGTGTCCAGTATGGGTTTTTAATGATTGCATGCTAGTATGCCGGTTTCCTGTGATGTATGTGCTGTGGTGTCGGATTCCAATAATTATGGATATTAATGGGTTTGCGTTGTTCTAATTTTATATCGTTGTAGGTGATTAGAGCGTGTTTTTTATTCATGAAATAGAGTGGGGAAGGATCAATGGTTGTTTACCTGATCAAACAGTTTTATCATTTTCCTGAACTAATCCAATAATGTTTTGCAATATTGCGTTACCCGCGTTCAATGTTGATCTAAAAGCGAGGCAATTGCCCGATTTGAAACTATATTCGCACTGTCTTGTGACGCGGTTACACTTCACATATCGATGAATTACGCTGTTTTTGGGCGCCCTAAAGTTCGTGTATAACACGATATTGTAATACGTAATTAACCTAATCTCAATTTATTTAAAGTCAGCTGAGCATGTCTTTTCATACATCTCTGTTAGTTGTAAAATCAAAATTTGGTAGTTCTTATAACAAAACGGATATTATCACAACCATAGAGCTTTTTAACACACACATTTTAAAGATAGCATTCTCGTGGTCCTTTTTCAGTTACCACGTCTAGAAGTTTCTTGACTCACATGGCGTATTCTGAAATGAGTGTTGATCTAAGGTCTATGGAGAATAATCAAAACAGTTTCTGTTTAAACCAAGATCAATAAGACCAGATTCGGATGAAATTGCCAATTGATTAATTAATTTTCAAACAAATACATTTTAGCCGCAAAACATTTTACTAATCTGTTCTATTTATGTAGAAAAAAAAACAGGTCTCCGAGGCAGCATATTTATCAAACTGTCAAACTTTAGCTATTAATTGGATTGCTACACCACCGGTATTGGACATTCATCATCCAAGATGGCCGCGACAAATCTGAACGGAACGATCGTTGTAGATGTTGCCAGATTAGAAAATAGAGATTGCAGGATGATGGATATTTTCGAAATTGGTGTTTTGTTTGATTTTATAAACATATAATTATTGTAAATGGCTTTGTTTTGGCAAAGCGATAAAGATCAAAATGGTTTAATTTGGAAAAATGTTTTAAGTCTAGATAATGCCTGCCGGGGTTGCGGGTTAATTCGAAAGAGATACCGCGGCCGTGGTACACAAAGGGCAATAGAAGGAACATGGATGGGTTTTAGTCATTACAAGTCTGATACTCTCTTCCGTTCCGCCCAGAGGGCCCGGGAGGACTTATTTGATGAATTCCCATCCGAAGAAAAAAGGTTTAAATAATGATTGAAATTAAAATTGATATCCAGATAAGATAAGGTATATCGAATTTAGAAAAAACTTTATAAAATATCTTGCTGATATTTCAATGCTTTGCACGGTATGAAAAGCTGACAGTCTAAATAAAGTTCAAAGTGGTATCACTTGGAACTTTATTTACACTTCAGTTAGGACTAGAAATAAATCTAATAATATCCACTGGTAAAATGGACTGGAAGCTAGGAATATTCCTGTCACAATTTTGTTACTGGCAACCCGAACGAATTCTACAAACAAACTGCAACAGAAATAATTCCTATTGAAAGACTTACTCTGAATTATTAAGAATGGGTAAATCCTTACTATCCTTACTAATATTATAAAAGCGAAAGTGAGTTTGTTTGTTTGTTACCTCTTCACGCTTTAATGGCTACACCGATTTTGATGAATTTTGGTACAGAGATAGTTGGGATCCAAAAGACGGACATAGGCTAATTATTAATTAAGAAAAAGTGGGATGTGAGGGAGAAAGAGGGAAGAAAAGGAAACACTTAGCGTTGCTATTACAATTCAATAAGGCGCAAGGGGAACTGTGTTACCCCGAATTTAACGCGAGCGAAGCCGCGGGCAAAAACTAGTATAAACTGGATCTGTGAATTGAAGACAGTAGTGAAAATGGAGAAACTAATCATATTGAAAGTGGAGTTAAACAACGAAGAATTCTTCTCGTTTATTATTCCGAAGCCGTTTTGTTCTGCAGTCCAGACCAACGTCCTTTCAACTTAGTTTTTCACTCAAAACTAGTATTGCATAGATAAATACGATTTTCAATCGAATAAGCGTTTGTAGTATTCAGCAATTTTACTACTACAATTTTTACATTAGAATTGCTTATCTTGCTTAAATTGAAGCATGAAATAGGAAGCTTGAAACCAATGTGAAGAAATCTGTTCGGCATGTTCTAAAACCACAAAATTGAAGACAATGTGACATCCACCAAACTTACTCTGGTGCTAGTCGTGGTGAGTTTCGGTCTCTTGCAAAGAGTAGATTGACCGAAATTTGAGATTTATAGAAAACGAATTAACCTGATCATGCTAATAAGTATAAGCCCGTTACGGTTCTCAATACTACTTACTAATATTATAAATGCGAATGTTTGTGGAGATGTATGGATGTTGTTACTCTTTCACGACAATACGGCTGAACGGATCTTGATAAAATTTGGCACAGATGTAGATTATGGTCTGAATAACACGTGAAATACTTTTTACGATATCATGCGGGCTAAGCCGCAGGCACCAGCTAGTCAAAACTAAAATTAAAAGCCATATCCCTAAACGTAATAAAATGCCCTTAAATATTCATCTCCCAACAGAGTTCTAAATCGGATTTGAGCTTCATCTCATAATTACAAAGACCACCTTTATCGTGGAAGCCAAGGAGTTATTATAGGAAACAATCTTGAGACGCCGGGATTCCATTAGAGAAGGATTTATGAAGCGTTCGTGTCAGTAGGTCAACTTTGGACGGAAGATTTTGTGGCATGTTCCAGTTTTTGATAATAGGGAAGTGGAGAAAAGTTTTCCGTGTGAGTTTCAGAACATGTTTGTTTTATCTTGTCGGAACTATGAGAGGCTGTAAGTTCGAGACGATAAATTGCCCTAAATATATATCCCTATAACTAGCTGTTCCGCGCGGTTTCACCTACGCTGCTTAGCACCTGTTGGTCGTAGCGTGATGTTATATAGCCTATAGCCTTCCTCAAGAAATGGACTGTCCAACACTAAAAGAATTTTCCAATTCCAACCAGTAGTCCCTGGGATTAGCGCGTTCAAACAAACAAACAATCTCTTCAGCTTTATAATATTAGTATAGATTGAAGATGGCATCAAAAATTGACAAGTTCTAACTTGATGATGTTCATCACATATTGACCGAGTGTGTTCGTGACGAAGGATTTAGACAGATCTAGACTGTAAGACATGAGAGGTAGGTTCTTCTTCTTTGTTATGTAGTTAGTACCTGACCTGTTGTCAGAGTTTCTATGCCATCCATGGTCCTTTGACTTGGATAACATTTCGTCGTGGAATTTCTCTCAAGCATGCTGGTTTCCTCTCTATGTTTCCCTCACCGAAGCAAGTGATACAATACGCATATGATACAGAAAAATCAGAGGTGTGTGCTTTGGGTTCGAACTTAGAGCCTTTGACTTGACAGTCCAACGGCCACACCACTAGGCTCACTCCTTTTGTTTGTTAATGTATTTTATTCATTATACCTCATTTTAAAGAAAACTTGGCTTAGAATAAAGAAGATTGTTAAAAATTGTAAAACTACCAGGGTGGCATAATCGCGCGTGCGACAAAGCTCTTTTTATCATCAAAAATCAAAATAATTTTATTTCACATAGGCCTAGTGCACGGTTCGGGTTGGTCGTTTCCTATGGAGAAGAACTGGTAAGAAACTCCATGGTTACTCTTTTATTATTTTTATATTAGAAAGTATACCTGAGTCCTGGAGACGAGTAGCCTAGCTAAGGTCTTTAAATATCCGGAGACAGGTAGACCGAAGCAAGCAAAACCTGATCAGGTAGTCTAGTCATAGATTCTGACCGTAAATGTGGTGTTATATCCCAAACGATGAGGTTATTAACATCGTGTCTTGTCTGTTGCTTGTAAACGATAGGAGCTGATGAAAATCCTACAGAAAGTGCCAGTTGGTAAATTATGAGCTGATACAAATTATATTGTCAAGATCCCATATAATAGGAGCCGACTTAAAGCTACCGTGTTTGAAACAAAGCCTGTTTTTAAGGTTACCTGTTATGACACTGAATCTGTCAAGTATGAACTTAAGTAACAACTTTCCGTCCCTTTAAAGACAAGCAAACACGTCAATCAGGCGTGAAGTTACTTAAGTACGTCCGGTTCAGTCCGTGCAGTCACACCGCCTGCCAATCTAACTGCTTGGCTAATCTATTCAACACGGCTTGGGCTATTCTCGTACAGACATTAGACATGGAGAAGGAAGGGGTAATTTTAAGTGGGTGTAATTTTTTATTTCATGTTTTTAGGGTTATGTACCTCAAAAGAAAATAACGGAACCCTTATTGGATCACTTTGTTGTCAGTCTGTATGTCTGGCAAGACCATCTTTCTAGGGAATTCGCAAAGGCATCAAGTTGAAATTAAATCGCAAACTGAAATTTGTTATCTCTGTGCTGTACAAAATCCACCCTCAAAGTCTATGTAGTCAAAAGATGTGGCTGTTTTTGTAGCAAGTTTGTACGGAACCCTCGGTGCGCGAGTCTGACTCGCACTTTTTTTAATACTAGTTATCCTTCGGGCTAGATAATGAAAAGGTCCTTGGAGCCGGATCATTAAAAAAAACTTACTGAAAGGAAAAAAGTTATCTATCGCCGGAGATCCAAATTGTACAATATTAACTGATTTAAGAGCAAAAAAAACTAGGTTAAAACTGTTTAACCGTATAGTTCGGTACGGACCCCTTCGGGGGCTCGACATTCAAACCTCCGCTGGCTCGGTACTGGCCCCGAAAGGGGTCGGACTTTTAAGTCATATAACCTCCTCATTATTTTTGTAAATATTTTATTTTCTGGTTAAAAAATAATATGGGTGTGCATTCATTAAGATAGTAGAATAAAAATCTCATATGTAAACGTCATTAGAAGTTCTTTAATTATTGAGGAAGTTTCTTAATTAAGTCTTTTAAAATCCAAATGCGTAAATTACGATCATCGCAATTTTAATGGCAGTGTAGGTCGACGCTAAAAATCATAAAAAAATAGGTTTTCGGACATTTAAACTCCACATTATTGGGCATGATTAACGTGTCCTTTTATTACATGAAGAAATCATTCGTAATTGAACTTAAATTAGCAGTGGTAATGATACATTTTGAAATCTAAAGTCGAAGTTTCGCGCCAATCGTGCTTGTTTACATTTTTCATTCCACATTATATCACACGGACGCGAATAGATTCTATAACAAATGCGACAAATATCATTGCAAATATTATAAATAACATGAACATGCCCAGATCTTATCGTAATTTGCAATAATAGGACCAATAACACGGAATATTCATAACCACTACTAAATTCACTTTCGAAAATGACGTCCATTTCTTTTTTTTTTATTTTGTGATGTGTAAATGCGATTATTTCAATCGATTATTTTCTTGTAAAATCAATCAAATCGAATAATTAAATTAAAGAATATCAGAAATTGATAGATGAAAATAAGAATAATTTTGTAATATGTGTAAAATACTATAAATATTGATAATAATATTTTTTACGCCACTAAAACCGACTCAACAACAAACAGTAGAATCTGATCTATGGCCAAATTCGCGCCAATTTTATTTTCAGAGAAAAAATTCAAATAAGGAATGCGCTCGCTGTTCGAATTTATATTAAAATGATTATTTGCTATTTTATTAATAATTTGGTTTTGTACCTACTATTTGAATGTGAATTGCAAATAGAATTAAATAAGGTTGAATATTATAGAACGACCTTATTATGATCTTGGTAGGCACAGTAAAAAAAATCAGCCAAGATAAATTATATTTGTTCGACAAAATTGTTTGTAGTATGGTTGGATTAGTTATTTGGAAAGCGTTTTCATTCTTTCCTAAAACATGGCTCGTAGGCCAAAGTGTTCTTGGAGTGGAAGCCTTGGGGTAAAAATGGCCTAGAGGGAGACCACAATTGAGATGAAAAAAAAACCCCGGTACACGACATCAAAAAAACTCCAGGTTCAAAATAGGTCCATTTTGTACCTGGAGTTTTCTTGATGTCGTATACCGGGGTTTTTTTTGGGGTGGGAAATCATCAAATAACTTCCCCCGCTCTAGGCGAAGCGGGGGGGAGTGTCAGACTTTTACTGACTAATGTCCACCGATCGATGTTCCTTCTTTTACTCGGGGCTGCGGTATTTCTTTCGAACAACCCGCAATCCCGGCAGGACCCTACCGGGGTTGCGGGTCTGGCACTCCCTCCCGCTCCGCCCAGAGCGGGGGAAGTGAGGCGCCATGGCATCCTCACCTACCACCTGATGCAGATCCACACCGGACACGAAGGTTTCGGGACGTTCCTGCACATAATCGGGCGGGAAGAAACTCCCAGGTGTCACTAATGTGACTATGGCCCGGAGAACACGTTGGAGCACACAGGCAGTCTGCTCTTTTGAGCGGAGCACCGCTCTGTCCCGGAGAAGATGGTGATGTTTGAAGGAGAGAACCTCAAACCAAGCCAGCCACCGCGGAAGACGCTACAGGGATCGGGAGCCGCGAGACGACAACGACTTTTTGTTAAAAGTTTAACAGGAACGGATATTTGATGATTTTTCATCCAAGTGGCGCAAGACCGATATAAATAAGTTCCTGAGAAGTTTGTGAGAAGGCCTCTTTTTAATTCCTAAAGAAGTCCTTAAATTCCAAAAAATAGAGATACACTATTTAAAAATACTTTTTAGGGTTCCGTACCTCATAATAAATAACACAAGCCAAATATCAAATCTGTGGTCCCTTGAAGCTGTGAAAAAAAACAACCCTCAAGTCTACGTAGAGAAAAGATATGACCGTTTATGTCGTCAGTTTGCTCGGACCCCTTGGTGCATGAGTCTGACTCGCGTTTGGCCGGTCTATTTTTAATAGGCTGAACCGCTTACTGCTACGCAAAGGTCTCCTTATACCTTTCTATTTTTTTTATCCAACCAATACTTTTAAGTGTCAATATTTTAGAGCCCCGATGTGTACTTGTGTACGGAGTCCCTGTATGTCTAAGGCCGTGCGCTGCGTTAGGCGGGCGCACGGCCCGGGCGCCCGCTTGGCGTGCTGTTTCTTAACGCAGCGCACGGCCATTGGCCGAGCGCTGCGGCGGGCGACCCGTTGCACGCAGCGCTGATCTATAAGATTACATGAAACAGCACGCCACGCGGGTGCCCGCGCCATGCGCCCGCCTAACGCAGCGCACGGCCTAAAACAAGGCTCTACTGCGGAGGCATGGCTTTCTAGGTGCGGTACGGTATGGTTGTGTCTGCTGGGCTGCCTGACTGGCTACCTACAGAATTAGCTTGACCTACAAAATTGGCCGCCATTTTCATTTATCGTCATTCAAGAAAACAGCCTAAATCTTTTACCGCAAAACCGTTTGACAGCAAATGTACCTCTAATCTGGGCGCATAAAAAAATAATTATAGCATAATAAAAAAGCACGTAACAAAATGTCTTTCTTTTATAATCGATATCATAGATATTTGTACAACTATAATATCTATAGTGGAATATTATGCCACCTCCATAGGTAAATTCCTCAATGGTCAAACTTTTTTTTTAAATTTACTCTATTACGATTATCGATTAGGTTGAATGCAACTTTTTAATCGTAATGATGAAACTTAGTTTTACGGTCAGCACTAAGAAATGTCATATTGTAATACATTTTGTAGTATTTTCTGTCGAGATTTGTATCGTGTTTTTTTATTAATTTATATGTAAAATGGCAAAAATAAGAATGCACATGGAATGTCACTGTTTTTATTTTAGATTTCCGATTTTATTATCAAATGGTTATCTTGTGTATGTAATTATTTCCAGCGTTTTTAAAGTACCTAATTTTTGGAAGGGTGTAGTAATATGTATTTTACACACATTTAGCAATAGATTGACGCCGTTTTATCGACCTTATGAGGTTTTTGGAAATATAAACCTCAAACTTATCGTATGAAACAGCCGCAGAGATTTATTTTTAATACCAAAATTGAATGCTGTAAATTGATGAAAATTCTTGAATTTCATGACAATTCGCGTCACCCCACCGATTCAGCTGATATGTCATGTGTCAAAATCCTGTCGTGCAGAGTGGTTAAAATTATAACATTGACAAATTCCTTAATGACACGCCTATGTTCCTATTATTTTGAGCTTCTAATACCATATAGTTAAACAAGGAAAGCATTTCATACAAATGTAAAGTCTTAAAATTCGGTCTTCATTACATTACTTTCAAGGACTACGAAGATTTACTTTTATTTGCAAAGTACTTGATATTTTTTATATCCGGCCTACGCAGGCTGCAATTCCGTTCGTTCACCCATAATTTTATTGTCGAATAATAAAAATACGACTGGCCTATAAAGATGCAGCAATCACCATAAAATTGTTATTGTAGATAACGGAAATTATGATTTTGGGTTTCTTTATTTAGGTGAAATGTTTACTTTCGTTGAATAAGACGAACTATACGACGTTACGGTTGGCGCAGTGGCTCAGCGATCGGCTGCTGCGCTGCCTATCGCGGGTTCGATTCCCGCACGGAACAAATATTTGTATGACCTGCAGATATTTGCTTCGAGTCTGGCTGTTCGTATAAGTGAGCTAAATGTTTGTATACGCACCCACAATACAGGAGAAATTCCTAGTGTGAGGCAACGTTTTTTGAAAAATATATAATTAAAGTCTACTTATTAACGGTAATTTGTGAACAGCACTGTGGGCTACATTATTATTAAGTTATTTCTGATTTTTGTTTGTAATATCCCAGAAAATAACTGTTGTTCCTATTTGATAAAATAAAATAAAAGAGCATTTACGTAAAGAATTTAGCTGAATTGCTTATACAGCAGCAAAAACTAAACGCCATTTTCTTTTTAAATGAAACTTTGAATACTAACAGCTTTCCTTTACAAAAGCGCTTTATAAAATAGCGCTGGTATCATTATAAATACCTGGATCGGTGTTTATTTTCGTTGGCTCAGCTATAATTGAGTTTCTTCGAGGAGGCGCTTCCGACTGAATTTAAAATTAACAATTCTTACCAATTGGGTAACCGCTGAGTAAATAGATGTTGGGCCGCTGGAAGAGATAAGGAACTCTACTTTATTTTTATGCTTTTTTATTTGAATAAATCAGGTAGTAGAATGGAATTGGGGCGTGTTTTTTTATTGCTCATGATGTTTTAAGAGGTCCTAATGAACCAGTTACTTTTCTTAGATTAACTGCGTTTATTTTGTTCGTTTAAACCGTCAATTAATGTTATGTCATTAATCCAGTTTTAGGTCTGAAGAGTTTTAGATTTCTGCCGGGGTTGCGGGTTGTTCGAAAGAGATAACACGGCCCCAGAAAATAAAGGGCAATAGAAAGAACATGGGTGGGTTTTAGTCTGTACAAGTCTGACAGTCTGACACTCTTCAAAACCCATTTAGTAGTTTTTATGTGAAAGAGCAACAAACATACATACATCCTCACAAACTTCCGTTTTTATGATATTAGTAGGATTGAATTATATAACTATCGCTTTATACTAAAGTTGTATAATTAGTGCTAGTCTACAGATGTAACTGTCGGACTGTTAAGTCTTGGAGTACTAACCTGAGCCATGCACCTCTGATTATACGGATTAATTTCACTTTACTTCATTTGTATCGGTGAGGAACACATCGTGAGGAAACCAGCGTGCACATGAGTTGGCATGGCTGTCAGTTAAATAGACTCAGGAGTCTCTTTTTATATACCCAGGTTGATATTCTTTGATGACTCTGCCCTTGAAGGTACATGTGGTGCAGGTCCACAAACGATAGGGTGTTTAATTTGATCGTATACAGAACACGTTTTCTTCATTACGGAATTTGATGGATTGTTCTGAAAGGTCCAAAATCGTAGTATCGAATAAACTAGTTTCCAAAAAAATATATGTATATTCCGTCTTTCAGATTGTGTGTGTGACGTCACGCGTTGCTGCATTTTTCGTAACGAGTGACGTCACACGTAACTTTAATGGGCCATATCTTTGTCATTTTTAGTCTAATTTATAAATAGAAAATACGTATCCCTTATTTTTAATTAATCTAATAGACGGGCAGATGAATAGAATGTAATTACTTTGACCCTGCAGACTACCCTATCCCTTCGCAACTTACCTAGCAAAAATGCTGAGTCTAAAGACCGATAGCTTACGATAGTTGACAAAAGATATTTGGAGCGCTGGGCTATCGGGTATTGGCTTAAAATAAATAATTTGCACTAAAATTTTTTTAATTATACTTTTGTCCATTAGCATTTATTTATTATTTTGTAATGTTTGTATCTATCATAAGAATTTTTATTTAAGTATGTGTTCCGTTCTGTGTCCGTGAAACCACTTACTGGTCCTGTCAGAATACCAGCGCTGTGTTATTTTAAATCTAAAATATCGCAGTTTATGCTGAGACAGGGACCTTTTTGGCCTCGCACAGACAATAACCATGTCTGTACTATTATTTTTTTCATTTTTTTTTTATTGTTTTACCTGTTTTGTGCGAGTCCCAAATAAAAGTTTTTCTTTCTTTCTTTCTAGTTGAAACTATAACTATTCGAAACCAATTGTTGAAACTAAAAACAGCCCAACTATTCCGTGCTCACTCTCCCGATCATAATACAGCTGTTAAAAGTCTTATAGTAATAAAAGGTCCTTCCATTTTCTCTAGAGCGGTAAACGCATAAAATATCGAGGTGTTATCAACGGGCCCCAGGTGGGGGCGGTTAATTTACCTGCCACCTGATTTCGCTGTAATTAAAGATGGGATTTTGAGAAGCCAACCTATTTGTTTCTGGCCTTTGAGGAACTTTGGATATTGAAACTGCTTATTACAAGAACTGGCTGATTGAAATGGAACTCGGGATTAAGAACTTGTTTAGATTGTCATTTTGTTTGGATCTTGTTGTAATTGATTTGGGAAAAGGTTAAGTCTTTTTTGGCGTAGATTATGCTATCCTCTTTTCTCGAACGTCGAAAACGTCAAGCAAACACCGTACCGAGGGACTTTGAATGGAACGGTACCGTGGACTAGACGGTTACGACGGCTCGCTTACGCCCCAAATCGAAATCGATTTTCATTCGAGTTAAATTATGTTATTATTGTAATTTAAGTTGTGGTTTGTGTATATAAGGCTGCTGATCGAAGAGCTGTCTACTTATTTCTAAGATACCACTTGAGATTACCCGCCTTAAGATAAGAGATAGAGTGATTCTGGTACAGGTACCCATGTGCCTTAGTGTATCTGCTGATTGTGTTGTTATTTACAGTTTGTACTGGGTAATACGATTTTGGTAAGACTGGTGTCTTTCGGGGTATCGTATTATCCAAGATTTACTGGGAGGTGTGTCTGTGGAGGTTAGATAGTTTGACACTCCATGTATAACACTGGTATCCTTACTAATATTATAAAAGCGAAAGTGAGTTTTTTTGTTACCTCTTCACACCTTAATGGCTAAACCGATTTTGATGAATTTTGGTAGGTACAGATCCAGGAGACGGACATAGGCTACTTTTGTTTTAGAAAAAAGTAGGATTTGAGGGAGAAATAAGAAAAAGGGAAAACTTAGCTTTGCTATTACAAATCAAGGCGCTAGGGAAAAACTGCAGGTACCGGCAAATCAGGAAAAGGGAACTGTGTTACCCCAAATTTTACGCGAGCGAAGCCGCGGGCAAAAGCTAGTTATACTATATTGAGAGTCTACACCCAACATAGTTGGGAAAAGACAAGTGATCTGTGTAAGAAAGAATCAAATCATGATTTTCTTATGTCTTGAACACCAAATCATCAAGTATAACCAATCCAATTAACAACATCATAGACAACGTGATAATTGTTCGAGTTGGACGGTTGCCATCTATCGTGTCGTACAAGATTCGATTCCTCGACAACGTCCATTGTGTCGGAGATATACGGGCCAACGTTTGATCTCACATGACTTGGATTACTGCTATTGTTGTTTGATTAAGAGTCGTTATTGAGTGATTATTACATTTATTTAGAACTTAAACATAATAATGTACTTTTTTCTCGCTTGAATTAAACCGATGTTTTTTTTTGCGGACGGGAGATCTTTGTGCAGCGGGGTGACGACCCCCCCGCTGCACAAAGATCGAGATCGAGAAAGAAGTGTCAGACTTTCACTGAATAAAACACACCTTTGTTCCTTCTTTTGTCCTTTGTGTTCCGGGGCTGCAGTATCTCTTTAGAACAACCCGCAACCCCGGAACATCTTGCAACCCCGGATGGCAATAGCCTTGTCTCCCTTTAAATGGGCCTTCAAACATAATTGTCAAAATATGGATGTACTAGTAGGTTCACTTCTTAACAAATCTTTCCTCTTTATAATATTAGTGTAGATATTTCTTATATACTAGCTGGGTGCGTTTACAAACATTTTGTTTATTTTATTTATGTACCTCAGCGCAGTCAAGTGGTTTTTGATTCATCATTTGCTTTTTGATACCAGTCCTAACGACTCAAATAAAAGACATTTTGCCGGCAAAACTAAATTGTACTTAAAGCGCTCCCAAGCGTCTTTAAAACTAAACTAAAAACCGCACAGTTTGCCCCAAAATTGTTTGCCTATTACAAAAGCAGAAAACAAAAATAAATACGAAACAAAATTCACAAGTTATATCTCGGCAAGTTAACTTGGACTTCTTTAGAGCCCCTGTAATGTTGGCAGATTTCCAGAAATGCATACTCGGGCAAGCGAGTTCGTTCCTTAGACTCCAACTGTTCTAGGTTTATCGACTTTGAGAAAAAGTGGCTATTTAAAATAGTATTGGAAATGTCAAGAACTGCGATACTGTGGGTGACTTTCTTTTTGTAGAATGTTTCTAAACTACTGGATTGCTTCTGTGTGTGGATTATTGCTTTGTGGGGTTTTAATAGCTTTTGGAACGGAGTAGATGTTGTCTGAGTTTTTATCGGCAATTAAATCTTTTAAGTGTTTTTGTATCTGTGAGGAGCTTGTGGCTTAATGATGGTAGCTGGTCAGGTTGTCTACAGGTAAAGCTGAGCTTGCCTGGGTGGATCTGTGGATGCCTGATGATCTCCCATAACGTGCTTCGGATAGCTTGTTTAGCCATTAGTAGTAGTCATTTGTACAGTCAGCCAGTAGCTCGAAAGTCTGCTAGATATGCAGTCGCACCATGTAAAATATTGATATTCACGTTTTATAATTGGTTTTTGAAAACCTTGGCGTACGTGCCTTTGTATGAATCCAACTCTTGCTGTTGATTTCTTTGCAAAACAAAGAAAAAAAGAACAACTGTTTAAAAAAAAAACTGAAACACAATATAAAAAAAAGATATTAATTAAATTAGTCCAACATCATTTTGCAACAGTTTAGTAAATATGGTCAGTTAAATATACTGAGGAAATGTCTGGGGGAATGCATTGACATAAACGTACTTATGCAGCATCGGATATTAAGAAAATTTATCGCCTGCATAGTTTACAAAAAAATACTTTACCCCATATTAGGAATTTCTCCTATATGGTACCGTGCGTTTACCGAAATTTAAACTTAGACACACAAACAGACCAGGAACAACTATCTGTAGATCATACAAATATTTGTTCCGTGCTAGAGCGAACCCGCGAATCTTAACGCCAACCGTGCAGTAAATGCCCTTCAACTCTTCGCATTCCCTAGGCATGAAAACCTCCCCATTTATCGTGAAAAAAAAAACTATAAAAAGACGTATCACTTAACACAGGGTAATAAACCCAGAACACATAAAACTGAACACATCTTTCTGCAAATAATTCACAAACATTCAGCCTGAAATTTCAAAATAAGACAAGTACAAACTTGTTCTAGGTCACTATAAAAGTTTAAGGTTTCCTTCGGCTATGCGCTGAAATTTTCAGGAGTTTCTGTTGGCTCGTAGCCAGGTGGAGCGGATTCACACGTATTTATTATGTGTGCCTGTATATTTTGTTTTTGTACGGCATTCTGAAGACTTGTTTATGAATTCATGCTGTTTTTTAGGGTTCTGTATCTTTTTTAAAAGAAAAAACCTTTACAAGATCACTTGGTTGTTTGTCTGTCTGTCCGTCTAGACACATTTGTTTGTTTGATTGATATCAGTACCAAATACTAAGGACTGCGGTTTCTAGGATCTGTGAAAAAATGAACCTCGACGACACGGTTGGCGCAGTGGCTGAGCGATCAGCTGCTGCGCTGAGTGTCGCGGGTTCGATTCTCGCACGGAACAAATATTTGTATGGCCTATAGATAGTTGTTCCGGGTCTGGTTGTTTGTGTATGTGAGTTTAAATGTTTGTAAAAGCAAATACGATACAGGAGTAATTCCTAGTGTAGGCAAAGTCTTTAAAAAAAATAACCTAAGACTACGCAATTAAAAGATATGGCCGTTTATGTCGCTTTTTCCATACATTCGTAAAGAGAACTAAGACCTATATGGCATTTTGCGTTGATCTAGAATCACGAAATTTGGCAAGAAGCAATATACTAAAGCACCAGTAAAGAATAAATCTGAAAACTGTATATTTATAGACGACAAACTTAATTTCAGTTAGTAAACTAACCGCGACCTATGTCGATGTACCCCATACATCGACATAGGTCGCGGCTTTCCAACGGCAAAGTTAAATTTGTCCTTCGATACAGTTTAATCTTTTCGTTAGAGCAATGTTAGATCATTTTAATAGTCCCCTACATGTTCGTACAGAAACCTCGGTGCGTGAGTCCGACTCGCACTTGACCGTTTTTTTTCAAGTCGGCTGACCGAGGCCAGATTGTATCTATGTATAGACTTTTATGATGGCCAGTTCTGAATGTGAACGTCCTTTTAAGGAAAGTATGTCAATGGACTTAACTTTCTTTTCAAAACGTTTGGTATACTACTTGAATTTTTATACATTAATATGCGATGAGTTTTAGTAGGAGTGTCTTCAGGTAAATTTTATTATATCAGTCTATGTATTATTTGGTTATATTATCATTTACAAAACAATAAAAAAAAATATCTTGGGACAACTTACACACGGCTATCTGATCTCAAGCTAAGCAGAGCAAAGTCAAAGTCAAAGTCAAAATCTTTATTCCAAACCAAGTGTACAAAGTTGGTATTATATTAGGTAAGTGCTTATGACTCAGTGGCCTTTTTCAAGCATTGCAATTAATATTATCCGCCTGCCCGCTGAGCTTGTGTTATGGTAACCAGACAACTGATATACATACTTATATAATTTATAAATACATACATATTATAGATAAATCACACCCAGACACAGAACAAACAATCATGCTCATCACACAAAGTTTGTCCTGGGTGGGAATCGAACCCACGACCTCCGGCTCAGCAGTCTGGGCCACTAACCACTAGACCAACAGGCCCGTCAATTTACAAAACAATGTTTTACTGCTAATGAATCAATAATTGAATATTCATCATTTTATTTGACTTACGGTATTAGTAAGAGGGTAAAACGGGATCCTCTTACTAAGACCTTGCTGTCTGTCCGTCAATCTGTCTGTTCGTCTGTCACCATGCTGTATCTCATGAACTGTGATATTTAGATAGTCAGAATTTTCACAGATTATGTATTTATATTGCCGCTATGACAAAAAGTACTAAAAACAGAATAAAATAAATATAAGAACTTTTAATAGATGATGGTATGGAATCCGTGGTGTGTAAGTCAGACTCGCACGTGCGTTTTTTTTTTAAATTAGTTAACAAGGTTTATTGGTAATTGAAAAATATGTTACTTTGTCTTTTTATGATCTATAGAAAAAGCTCAAATTCAATTTTTTTAAAGACTGTTTAAATGACTGTGAAGATGGCAATCAAAATCAATCAAAATCAAAATATTTTTATTTCACATAGGCCTACATGGGCACTTATAAAACGTCGAGAAAAGATGCACGGTTCGGGTTGGTCGTTTTCTATGGAGAAGAACCGGCAAGAAACTCCATAGTTACTCTTTTAAAATCATTTGGTTTTAATGCAATGCTAAATTCATCGCGTTTTCACAATAAAATCAGAAGCAAAAACATAAAAACCACCCCGCTATAACAACATCTATAAATACCAATATCCCTACCAAATTAAATGACAAAATCGTCTCCAGAACCATTTCAATTAAAAACTTGGGCTCCTCATTAAAGTTTGACGGTTCAAAACAGTTCAAAATGCGTATCGTACAAATGTCCTCCCTGAATTATGAATGGCGATAAAACGTATCTTACAAATAGCAACAAAGTTTGTTACTGTCGCCCCTCTGCATATGTTAGTAGTGCGGTATTATGGTGGCTCTCGCTAGGATGCGGTCCTTTTGCGCCGAATGTTTTGGTCTTTCCGTACTCTTCGATTAAAGGGAAACACACACCCACACATTCTCAACTAATTCACTTACACTTACGCATTCCTCACACAATCACGCTCACACACATAAATTGCGATGCTGAGGCTTATTCTTTTCTTTATATCTTTTTGTTTTTAATAATAATAGCTCAGTCACTCGTTGCTTTTAAAACCTTAGTTGTAAATCATTTTCTTTCCCTTTAATGTCATTGAATTTTTCTTAATCAATGTTTGACACCTATCCTAGTTGTCAGCCGCATAATATTATAAAACACATGTTAAATCAACATATTATGTGTATTTATTTATGTATTTATATATTTTGAATAAATAACTTTATTTTAATTGTTTGTGTAGTATTAGCTGTAGGTACACCATTGACTACCCCCCGTTGTATTTTTATATTCGAACAGTCCATCCAAAGGTTGTCTGGAAGATATCGCTATTAGCGATAAGACCGCCATTGTAACCATAGATTTAACATCTTTTTGTATAATAGTTTTGTTTTAAGATTTTGGTGTGCAATAAAGTATATTCTATTCTATTCTAATAATGTGTTGATGCATTAAAAGCACGTCTCCATCTAATTCGAATAAAATGTAATTCTGTATTTAAAACATGAGAAACACACAACCTATTCGCCCAATTACTAGATTTAATTTTGACATCAACATCATTAATGAATGCAACGAAAAACTCGTATCGTGATATGGAATATCGTATTCTATGTGTTATTCCAGACTATAATCTACCTCTGTGCCAAATGCCTTCAAAATCCGTTCAGCTGTTTTCACGTGAAAGAGTAACAAACATTCATACATTCAACTATTCATCCATCCTCACAAACATTCGCATTTAAGTAGGATAGGATATAATTTTGGTAGGAAGTAGTAAGTAGGATAGTTGGCCCCCGTGGCTTTACCCGCGTGATACCGAAAAAGTATCATGTGTTAGTGCAGACTTTGATCTACCTCTGTGCCAAAATGTCATCAAGATCCGTTCAGCCGATTTGACGTGAAAGAGTAACAAATATCTATACAACCATTCTCACAAACATTCGCATTCATAACATTAGTAGGATGTAGCGACTGGGCACCTTGAACGTAACAAAGACCATTCCAGAAATCCTTTTAAAACATTTTGACATATCAAACTGCACCCTACGCTAAAATGTCACAGCCGTTTCGCATGACATTATGTCGAGTATTCACAAAATAACGATCGACAAAAACCTTTACTGCGTCAGGTGTATAGAAACCGAACTCGAACGACATTATCCTGTGATTCTCCCCCTCTGCATACGAGATGGTTGCGGTTACTTCTTAATGGGTTTCTAACGTACTATTTTGCGTTTTGGGTAACCGGTTTAGTGTTGAGCTGAGCTGTGTTAGTGTTCTGTTTTGGTGGATTTTGATACCAGGTTTTTTTTTGCGAAAGTGAATTTGTTAATGCCCCGTTCCAATAAACACTAGGTTTTTACATCAGGGTAGCTTGAAACTATAGACTGACGCCACGATCACTAGTCATTTCTTTTGCTTCATTCACGTCCGTACTGTACACGTTAACTTGTTTGATACACATAAATAATCCAGCCAATACCTATTGTTTTGGTCTTACAGCAACCCCACAAAACTCTTAGAATACTCATAAATATCCATAAATACAATTTAGCCTCTCATCTTGACAAATATCCGACTTAAAAAAAAGGGAAGTTTAATCACCACTGAATGGCATTCACCTAATTCTCACTCAGAACGAATAATTTATCCTCCGTGTCGCATCCTTAATGGAATATTCAAGTTACAGGACTATCACCCAAAATAACGAAGACAATGGATAAAAGAATGTCCCTTTTTTTCGTAAAATGTTTGTGACAACTTTTTGATTAATCTCCTGAACGTACATACAAATGAATATATTGTTATATCTGTGTTGACAGGAATGAATACCATTGAGGAAAAACAAGGTGCTATGTGTTTTGTGGCAGAAAATATAATAGGCCTTTCGGTGGAGTTTTTTCCTTTTGAGGTACGGAACCCTAAATATAGACAACTCGACTATGTTAAAGTTCTTGAATGACCCACTATTTTGAAAATAATGATAAAAATCCTTACTTAATATTATAAAAGCGAAAGTGACTTTGTTTGTTACCTCTTCACTGTGTTATCCCGAATTTAACGCGAGCGAAGCCGCGGTAGAAAGCTAGTCTTAAATAAACTGTTATTTATCCTTCCAATATGAAACCCTATAATGCCCACAATATATTTCGCAAACCCGCCTTAATTTGATAGTAATTAACTCATCATAATCACAATCGGGATTACCGCGAAAATCGTAAAATGTAATATAAATCAGGGCCCCCCGAACACAGGAATGCTATTTAAACTTTTTTATGTCTCACTCAGTGTAGGAAAGGTGGCCACCAAGTTTCTTATTAAAGTATAACGGTCTGACGTCAGGTGGAGTAGGGTCACCACGTTAGCGGAACATTTTGATGACGCTGCGGTTTTTAATAAAAAAGAGATTTTATATTTTCGTGGTTTTGTAGTACAGTAATAGGTATGCATTGGGTTATTTTTAAGAATGTTGCTCCACACTAGGATTTTTTCCTAATCGTGGCGTATTCGAACATTTAAATTCCCATACACCAACAGCCATGCTTTTTTTTTCGTGTTAATTTTTTTATGGATGTACTCCGCCATGGCAGAGGGGTCTGTCAGACTCTTACTGACTAAAACCACAAGGTGTTCCTTCCCGTCACTTCTGGCTGGGGTGCGGCGATACAATCGTATTCTACACAATCACCCTAGCAACCAACAGCCAGACCTGAACTACCTGTAGGTCACACAAATATTTGTTCCGTGCGAGAATCGAACCCGCGACCTGCAGCCCAGCAGTCGATCGCTCAACCGCTGCGTCAACCGCGCCGTAGTTTTGTTCTTCTAAATACCACAGCGACGTTATGTTTGTTTCTTTGTCTAAACGTAACGTACATGATGACAAACGTAGGAATCATCATCTGCCCAGCCTTTTTCCCAACTACTTTGGGGTCGGCTTCCAGTCTTACCAGATGCAGCTGTGTTATATTACCAGTATTTTACATGGAGCGACTGCCTATCTGATATCCATAACCCAGTTAGTACTGGGTAATACGATACTCCTTGGTCAGACTTTTTGTGACACTGACTAGCTGCAACGACTGTCAAAGATCTACAAATGACATCCGAACAACAAAGTGATCTTATAAGGGTTGATTATAAAAACCGTAAGAATATTACTTAAAATTGGTTCTGTAGCTGTGTGTTGTAAGATATACCGCGACCTCTGAACGCAAAGGGCAAAAGGAACCAACAAACATAGACTGATGCTCTCCTTTGCGGCGCGCAGTCGGGTAAAAAGTAGGAACAGGATGGGTACCCGGAACATAAAGGGGAGAAGAAAGAGCATAAATGAGTTTTAGTAAGAAAACAAGTCTGACACTCCCTTCCGCTCCACCCGAAGCAAGAGAAGTTTTTAGATGATTTTCCATCCGAAACAAAAACGCGTGTATAATACACACGGATGAGAAATTGGCTAGACATAGTAAAAAAATCGATACTCTATCAATATTGAAAGTAGTAAACATCTGCTATAAAGCCAACCTTTCCATATTCCTGGTTTTACAACCATCCTTACTAATATTATAAAAGCGAAAGTGAGTTTGTTTGTTTGTTACGTCTTCACGACTAAATGGCTTAACCGTTTTTGATGAATTTTGGTACAGAGATAGTTGGGACCCTGAAGGCGGACATAGTTATGCAATTTAAAAAAAATAAAAAAGCTTGGGATATGAGGGAGACAGAGGGAAGAAAAGGGAAAACTTAGCTTTGCTATTACAATTAATTAGGCGCAAAGGCAAAAACTACAGGTAGCAGGTACCAGGAAAGGGAAACTGTGAAACCCCGAATTTAACGCGAGCGAAGCCGCGGGCAAAAGCTAGTACTATAATATGTGCTTCCATTTGACTATGAAACCTAAGTGCTAACCTCATTGCACTGCAAAATGATCACACCATAAACACACATCAAGTTACGAGTAAGTCTACAGCATGTGCATAGTGTATTAGGTGTTTGGTAAAAGAGCCGGTACTACTTTTTAAGATTGGATTGGTGGTATCATTCGACACAGAATACTGAAATCATAAAATATACTAAGACATGCCCTCGGCGTTGTTCGCTTGAAGTTTTAAAAATAAAAAAATAAATTAATTTCTTGGGACAACTCACACGCGGCTATCTGATCCCAAGCTAAGCAGAGCTTGTGTTATGGTAACCAGACAACTGACATACATACTTATATAATTTATAAATACATACATATTATAGATAAATCACACCCAGACACAGAACAAACAATCATGCTCATCACACAAAGTTTGTCCTGGGTGGGAATCGAACCCACGACCTCCGGCTCAGCAGTCAGGGCCACTAACCACTAGACCAACAGGCCCGTCAGGCCGTTTTAATCTAGGCTTTAAACTATCTGTATGCCAAATTGGAATTTGTTAAAGATTGACCAAACATCAAATTGGGATTCTGTCAGTCAAATTATGACTGTATGTACATTAATGTTGGTGATTATTTATTGGTTTCTGAATGGCGTCTCTGAGTGTAGAAATTGGGACTACATTGTTGTAAGTATTGGGTTTTCCACCTGTAAAAACGATTAGAGCTAGATTAGAACGAAAGTAAGGTACTATTTTCTACACTTTTATTACCTATTACCTGGTCAAGTAACCACAACCCGAACTCTATAGTCGCTGGTCGTTCTTATCTGTATAGGGAAGGGGGGGGGGGGCACACAGATTTTTTTAGCTTTTATAAAATAAGGGTCTGGCGGTCGTGGGCTAGATGTAAGTGGAATAACAATAAATCATCATCTGCCTAGCCTTTTCCCAACTATGTTGGAGTCGGCTTCGAGTCTAACCGGATGCAGCTGAATATCAGTATTTTACATGGAGCGACTGCCTATCTGACCTCCACAACCCAGTTAATACTGGGTAATACGATACCCCTTGGTAAGACTGGTTGTCAGACTTTCGGCACACTGACTACTTGTAACGACTGTCAAAGATCTACAATTGACAGCCTGGACCAACGGCTTAGCGTACTTTCCGTGGCACGGAGGAAACTCGGTATGTTACGGGTGGTCACCCATCCACAGACCAACCTAGGCAAGCGTGGCTTAACCTAAATATCGACCCGAGTGGCTGCTATTATTTAGCCAAGAGCTCCTCAAGTGGAATAACAATAAATAAATAAATTTAATTATGTAGTTAGGCTCGTTGACTAACAAAATTGTCTCAGTTCCTTTTTGGAACACCTTGTATAATAGTGTAGATACTATTATCGATAATATTTTCCTCTCCCTGATCACAATGTATTGGGGGAGTCGCCATTAAAGAATTTTCAATATACTCGTCGATGCGCAGATGCCTGGGTTGTCACTGGCTTGTTTTGTCTTCAGTTGCCATCTTGAAATAATATTAAGATGGGAATTTTGTGTTTTAAATGGAAAAATAACTAAGTCTTTTTTCTTCTTTTTTTTAAAAACGTTGCCCCACACTAGGAATTTCTCCTGTATCGTGGGTGCGTTTACAAACATTTAAAATCACATACACAAACAGCCAGACCCGAAACAACTATCTGTAGGTCATAGAAATATTTGTTCCGTGCGGGAATCGAACCCGCGACACGCAGCGCAGCAGGCAATCGCTGAGCCACTGTGCCAACCGTGCCGTCAAAAGTTTTCACAAAAGCACGTCCTATACTGCGAAAAAAATTAATCAGGAGCTAGCCGTTTCGTATAAAAAAACTATGTAACCGTTTGGTAAAGATTTTTGCATTACAAAAACAAACAACCCTAAAATGAAAAACCTGTCTAACGTTAACACACACTCTAGTTGAAACCTGAAAAATAGCCAAAGATTACAATAAAAGGTTATGCAAACCACCCCTATTTCCAACCAGAAAACTAAATCCATCTTCATTACAAGCTATTGTTCCCAATCCGATATTACTAATCAAAAGTCCAACTTTCAGCCCGAACAGTCAAAGCTACGTTTTAGCCAATCAGCAATAACCTGCCCCTCCTCCCCCTCCGTTGCCCTCTCTCTCCCCTCGTTCGCCACAACTGATTGAAATTCCATTATTATCCATCCCTGCGGTAATAGTAAATCTTTATAACTCGGGATTTTTCGTATCGGGAGGCCTTTGAGTCACTTCGCTTTGTAGTTGTGGATTTACTTGGATTAACCGAATGGTGGATAGGGAGTGTGGAGAATGTCGTAAAGTGTTGTATTGGTTTTTGGATGACGGTTAATTTGTTAGTTTTGTGTGTTGTGGGATTTTGTTTAAGAGCTAAGGATTTGTTTGTGAAACTAATTGTTTTGACATTCTGTTTCTTAGTCCTTTGAGTTTTCATCTATACCGATTTGAAATTGTAAATGAAAAAAAAATGTTATTGAAAGAAAAGCTTGTACCATTAATTATTTAACACAAAAATCGGAAAATTCTTACGAACGTTTTTCAAAAAAAGCTAGAAACTATTCCAAAAATTAATACATTTAACTATCCACAGTTTTATGATCCTGGTTAGTTCAGCGATTCTGACGTAATGTATAAAAAGTGGAATGCGTGAAATTTGCGGCTCGCAGTGTTTTGTTGAAAGTTTTCTCTACAAAGAGAACAAAACTATCGATACTGCGGAACTGGTATTTTTAGTGTACTCTTTATTGAAAATTGTTGGTAAAATGATTGAAGATATTTAAGACACTCAGCCTTATGATAGATAGAATAGAGTATCTATAGAGTAGTGGTTTTGTTTTGCTATGCGGTTCGTTCAATGTTTATTTTTATACTGGTCCATATTTTACTGGTCTGTGTCTTTGTGCTATTGCTGTGAATGAGTGCGATTCCCATCTCAGGCATTGAAGTACCGAGGTCCCGGAACATAAAGGACAAAAGAAGGAACATCGGTGGGTTTTATTCAGTACAAGGCTGACACTCCCCTCGCTCCGCCCAGAGCAGTGGAAGTTATTTGAGGATTACCTATTCGCGAAAAAAAGGCTAAGTGTTTCTTACGGTAGCAAAAAGAAGTGTGGGTTTCTGCCTGGTTGATGGCAAACGGCTCGCCCTTAATAACATTGATTTTAAACGTGACTGGCGAAATGTAGGTTTACTACCTGACCTTTCAGAGAAAACAGGAATTATGGTGCTTCGATTTAGATTCTATTTAATAAAAATCAATGCAGCACAAAAAATAAAGCCAATAAAAGCTTCGTTTTCTGTGCAAAGCTTATTTAAATAGTTATCCTTACTAATATTATAAAAGCGAAAGTGATTTTGTTTGTTTGTTACCTCTTCACTCATAAATGGGACCCTGGAGACGGACATAGGCTATTTTAAAAAAAAAAGAGTGATAAATGAAGGAGATAGAGGAAAAAAAGGCTAAACTTAGCATTGGTATTACAATAAATAAGGCGCTAGGGCAAAAACTACGGGTGGCAGGTCCCTCCAAATCAGGAAAGGGGAACTGTCTTATCCCGAATTTAACGCGGGCGAAGCCACTGCCAAAAACTAGTACAATTATAAAGACACACTTGTGGATTGAATTATTCAAAAAGTAAGTACTAACATTAAAATAGCCGGGAAAACGTCTGGTTAAAGAAGAATTGCGAATAAGTAGACAAGGATAGTTTGGTACTTCATTGCGCGGAAATTTTAAAGGAGCGAGGCAAAGCCGTGTCCTGTAGTCGAAAAAGGAATAACAACGTCCCTTTCATAATTTTAGGACTATAAAAGATACTTTGTGAAATGCATGCAGGGTTTGGTGAGACAGAAAGCGATAAGCGATTGAAGTAGCGGGTTTGAGGATCAAAAGTGAAGATTCACGATAATTATTAGAATCAGAATCAGACTTTTTCAATCAATCCTTACTAATATTATAAAAGCGAAAGTGAGTTTGTTTGTTACCTCTTTACGCTTTAATGGCTAAACCGATTTTAATGAATTTTGGCACAGCGATGGTTGGGGACCAAGAGACGGACATAGGCTATTTTTTGTTTAAAGTGGGCTTTTCTTCCTGAGGGAAGAAAAGGGAAAACTTAGCGTTGCTATTACAAATCAATAAGGCGGAATGGGAACTGTGTTACTCCGAATTTAACAAAAGCTAGTCCTTACTGATATTATAAAAGCGAAAGTGAGTTTGTTTCTTTGTTTGTTACCTCTTCACGCTTTAATGGCTAAACCGATTTTGATGAATTTTGGAACATAGATAGTTGGGAACCAGGAGACGGACACAGGCTATTTTTTTAGGGAGTAAGAGGAAAGAAAAGGGAAAACTTAGCGTTGCTATTACAAATCAATAAGGCGCAAGGGGTGTTACCCTGAATTTAACGCGAGCAAAGCCGCGGGCAAAAGCTAGTATATTATACAGTTTCCATGATATTTGTATTTGTTAGGTACTAATTGAAGAGAGACCGCATGGACTAAAGAGACTTAAAGCGTTTGCATCCAACTGTTTTTGATCATTCCCAACATCATCTATACAATTCTAACGACAACAAATTCCTCTACTATCTTTCACAAGTTTTTTCTACAAGCTTTTTGTTTTTAACAAATAACTTCTCCCGCTCTGGGTGGAGTGGGAGGTCACACTTTTACTCCCTAAAATATAACATGTTCCTTTTTCTGCCCCTTATGTTTTGAGGTGTCATTCTAGATCAATGGCAACCGCGGCAGGTAGCGGCCTGTGCTTCTCTATTTTGCTGACATCTTTTTGAAGCGCGCGTGAAACATAAATGCGCCGTCAACATAACCTATCGTCAAAAGACGGAGCTACCCATTGCTCACCATTCACTCCACGTCTACGGTGGCCGGGAAGGGTTCCCTCTATCTGGCAGAATCTTGATGCTCCGAAATTTATTTGGCATAACACACTTAGCATAATTTTCTTTAAACGAACATTTTAAAGGCATAAAAATTATTTGGTATAATTATCGTTTGGCATAATGTTTAAAACTTCGAATTAACAATGGCATACTTTTAAGATGGCAGAATTACATTTAGTATAATTACAATTGGCAGAGTTCAAATTTCGCATAATATACTATTTGGTATAATTTCACTTGGCATACTATGCAAACGGCAGTAGTGGCTAGGTTAGGTTAGGTTAAAACTGTGACCTGCCAGACCTGACCAGAAACGACTTGCATTAATAGAAAAAAGAGATTGTTTTAAATAGGTTACCCGGAACTGAACTATTTAAATTAGGATAATTACTTAATGAATTCAATGACATTATTTCAAATTCAATTAAACAATAACTAAAATAAATGACATTATTTTAAAGAAATAATTAACTAAAATAAATGACAACTTATAATGACAAAGATGATCCTAACTATAAACTTTCTGCGATATGACAATTCTGCCTTTTATCGATATAAAATATATGCCAAAAGACGATTCTGACAGTGAACTCTCTGCGATATGATGTTTCTACTTTTTAAATATTATGGATATGAAGTTTATGCCTAGAGATGATTCTGATTTACAAAATTATGATTTTAGAATGTATGTTAAATGAGTGTCTGCTAAGCAATTTTCTGCGAAGTGAAGTTAATGCCATCCCTTGTTATGCAAAATAAAATTATGACATAAAAAGTTCTGCTATAAAGGGTAGACCCGGCCGGGAATCGTTTCGTGGCACCCGACGCCCGGAGCATCTCCCGCTGCTGGCGGTTGGTAAGGTTTGAGGTTTCCCTTAAAAGTCTAGCCCCCTCCTTCATTCTACAAGCTTTGCTTCCAATCGCTCACTATCGCACCAAAGCCTAACACACATAAATTTTGCTCTGAAAATACACCCAGGGAGACGTCTCAACTATTTACCTTACGGAATCTGTCCGTCGAAAATAAAAATGAGGCAGAATATTTTAAATTTAAAAAGACACCGACGAACTTTTAAGTGTAGTCGTTTTGTTGAAATATTTAAATACCATCTAGGATCGAGAGGGAAACAGGGTAGCTGGTTTTACGGTATCTAGAATTTGGTGTTCAATAGCATTGTAATATGGGCGGGTATTTGTAATAAAAGAAGCATAAAAGACTTAATTGTATTTTAGTTTATCATTTTACCAAAACATGTCCATTATTGCGAAACTTGTCTCTTCTCTCTATTTTTTTTATTCTCTACTAGCTTTTGCCCGCGGCTTCGCTTGCGTTAAATTCGGGGTAACACATTTCCCCTTGCGCCTTCTTGATTTGTAATAGCAACGCTAAGTTTTCCCTTTTCTTCCCTCTTTCTCCCTCACATCCCACATAAAAAAAATTGCCTATGTCCGTCTCCGGGTTCCCAACTATCTCTGTACTAAAATTCATCAAAATCGGTGTAGCCATTAAAGCGTGAAGAGGTAGCAAACAAATAAACAAACAAACTAACTTTCGCTTTTATAATATTAGTTAGGATTTAATCAACCTGAGTATCTGAACGTCATTACAAACCAGCCAGCCAGCACTCCTTAAGGTTTTTTTTTTTTGTGGATGGGAAAACAAAAAGTTGACTATTGTTATTAAACCTTCACAGTACTGTATACCGAAACTGAAAAAATGGTGTATCCTGGTGTAAAGTACGTAGCTTACCTCATGAAGTAATTCATAATAATTATTAAATATTTCTTAATCACGCCTGTAAACCCCGAATAGATAGCAGAGGTAAACCTAGTACATGCACATTTCAACAGTTAAGTTTAAGTCCCATATCCTACTAATATTATAAATGCGAATGTTTGTGAGGATTGCTGTATAGATGGATAGATGATTTATGCATGCATGCATGGATGGATGGATGGATAGATGTGATGTTTGTTATTTTTTTTTGTTTTTATCTTGATGAAATTTGGCATACCTACTGCCGAAATAAACGCGAGCGAAGCCGCGGGAAGAAGCTAGTATTAAATAATTATGCGAAAGTTGGTGAATATGGATGTATGTTTGATCCTCTTTCACGAAAACATTACTGAACGGATCTTGATGAAATTTGGCATAGAGGTAGATTATAGTCTGGAATAACACGTAGGATACTATTTTTCGATATCGCTAGCTAGCTAGTTATAGGCCGGCTTTTAGTTATTGCCATTTAACTCGCACACACCGGGACTTCGTGATACTACTGAAAAGATCCGAAAATATATACATATACGAAATACACCATATAACACTATTTCCGTATGGAACCCAAGATCACATGCTCAGCAGTTGTATGTCCCACCACTAGACCATGAGGAAGTCTACACAGGGTAGTTTTTTGAAGAGGGTGTCAATTTATGTCATTACTTACCAGAAATTGATTCTATTTGCGACACTATGGAATGAGTTAATGATGTAGAATGACTTTCGATTTTAATAAGAAATCCAATATTGTAGTTTTAGTTTTCATCAAAAAGAGGCTCGAGACTCTTTTGAGTATTTCTCTGTATTCCACATTGTTTCGGATCTGACCTTTTTTTTTGCGGGTGGTAAAACAATAAATAACTTTTTCCCCACTCTGGGTGGAGTGGTAGGGAGTGTCTGACTTAAACTCACCCATGTTCCTTCTTTTGTCCTATATGTTCCGGGGCCGCGATATGAATTTGAACTCCCGCAACCCCGGTAAAATTCACCCAGTATATGTTTTAAGTATCAGAATATTCTACATAATGTAGACGAGAGAATCAAAATAAATATTCCCTAACTCCATCACTCACAATGCCAATGTACTCTCAACACCACCTTCGTACGAACGAACAAAATTGATAACGTTACTTTTTTTCCAATAAACTCTTTCGTTATTCAACATCAATCAATTAGTATCGTTGGAAAATACCGTATCTCTCACAAATTGAGATATAAAAAATGAAATACGTGTTTATTATGGAAAATGTGTACCTATCAATATTTATTTGTGTGTACTATGATTTTATTTGTGCGCGTGTAGTGTTTGCGGGTTTAAAAAAAAAGCATTTATTTTCGTTGCAATACTTAATAATTAAATATCAATGATGGTGGACGAGTCTGCGTGTTTCTTTTGTTTTAAAAAGATATCTGGCGACTTTTCGCCTAGATAACTTTAATAAAACCTGATAAAACCTTTAATAAAACCATTTTACCTGTTGACGGCGGTACGGACGAATTTTTTGACGCCCTGTAATTTTCCATTTTTTACTTGTATATATTTTAGTCCATTATATTTTTAAATATTTCTTAAAAACAAAAATTAAAAAAAAAAAACATTTAAAAATATAAAAATAGTAGCCAACCGGTATCGGGAACAGGGTCCAAGCTACCGGCGGTCAGGGCTCCAGAGAAAGGAACCTCCTAACAATACGAGCCGTGTCCAGGAGTACCGCTTTCTGTATCAAGCCCTTGATCCAGCTGCCTAACGAAAGCCTCCTCAGGTATTGGTCAAGGCTTTTGGCAATTAAGCCATTGGCAGATACGCGGCTTTCACGAGGTTCTCATCATGTGGGACTGTTATGTCAACAATCATTGCGAGCCGCTCTGATCGATTCACCAACACTATATCAGGCTTGTTGGCAACAATAGTCCTGTCAGTGATGATGGAGCGATCCCAGTACAATGTGATATTGCCATGTTCAAGAACTGGGTCGGGCTCATACCTGTAGTACGGCACTTCCGATTCCACAAGGTTGTATTTTAGAGCAAGTTGCTGATGGATAATCCTGGCTACAAGGTTATGTCTATGCAAGTACTCTCCGTTAGCTAGACGCGAACAACCGGAGATAATGTGTCGTATTGATTCTCCCGGACGGTGGCATGCCCGACATATGTCAACCGAGCCGTCCTTCACAATAAATCTCCGGTAGTTATTTGTCATCATAACTTCATCCATAATTGCACAGACAAAAACTTCGGTTTTTCCAATTAATTTAATTATAATATGATGAATAAATCTTTATTTATATAAACTTCATGTACAGTTGGTATAAATTATGCGGACTTAATGCCACAAGGCATTCTCGACCACTCAATACTTGGGGTTAAATATGACAACATTGTGACAGGGTTTTGGGCACGGTTGACGCAGTGGCTAAACGATTGACTGCTGTGCTGCGTGTCGCGGGTTCGATTCCCTCACGGAACAAATATTTGTATGGCTTACAAATAGTATGGCGCACCCACGATACAGGAGAAATGCCTAGTGTGAAGCAAGGTTAAAAAAAAAATAGGGTACAAAAATCCTATTTGTTTTCGAAAACATATATCAACTCTAATACACATTTGTTGTTTTGTTTTAGTACTTAATGTGTTTACAAATACCAAAATAAAAATGGAACCTAATTATAATTACTGAGTCTAGATTTCTAGTAATCATGCTACTGAACCTAATAAAAATCCCTCTACTGAAAAAAATAGGGTGTTTTTTCGAATGCCGGGGGACATATGCGTAATCTGAATATCAGCGAACCCCAAAAGGCCGGAATAAATGCGTAACTACCGCCGAAATTCACTCGTAGTATTCGGCTTTCGGCTTAAAGACTACATTTACATAAATACATTAAATCATTCCCACCGCCCTATCGCTTTCTTTCATCAAAGAATTCATTTTCTGAATATAAATTTTAGATTTTCAAGCTCATTAACTGTTATCGGCGATTTAAAAAGTCCTCTTTGTGCCCCCTCGGGCAGTAGAATCAACCCCCTATTGTGATTGTACCCAAACGGGGATGAAAGTAATTTACCATGATTTGAAATAGGAAAATACTTTTAAAAAACTGGACTGATTTAACTGCGTGAATCGGAGTGTGTCTGCCTCTTTGATTGGGTAAAAGGTAATTTTTGACAGGATCGGATGTTTCACATTTTTTCGATTGGATGGATGTGTCGGTGATTTTTGTAGGGTGATTATTTATTTCGTTTTGATTGATTTTGTATGTCGAATACGGTTTCTGTGCTGATATTGAGTGGCAATGTTTCAATCGTTATGTGAAATAGAAAACTGTTTATTGTGACATAAACCTAGACCAGAGGTGGTAAACCTTTATAGATCAACGTGCCATTTTTATAAATAACTACCTTTCGCCCGCGGATTCGCCCGCGTTAAATTTAGGGTAACACAGTTCCCCTTGCGCCTTATTGATTTGTAATAACAACGCTTACGTCCGTCTCCTGGTTCCCAACTATCTCTGTACCAAAATTCATCACAATCGGTTTAGCCATTAAAGCGTGAAGAGGTAACAAACAAAAAAACTCACTTTCGTTTTAATAATATTATAAATATAAATAAATAATGTGGTCTAGAACGTGTCGTCAAATAATTAAGACTAAGAGTTTTTCGGTATAATAATAAAACTATATACCGTCTAGGTAATTAAAAACGCTTTCTTTGCTACCAATCCGCTTCTTGTATTTCGTATCTTTAAAATAGTTTAAAATGAAGTCGCTCTTTTAAACAAGTCAACGGATTTTAATGCAATTTTCAACTATAGATAGAGATGATTCAAGAGCTTCCTCTTGAACCACTCTATCTATCTCTTGGTTTATAAGTATAATATGTCTACGATGATGAAACCAAGGTGTGCAAGCTAGTAATTGGCTGTGTTATACCATTTAAAATCTATACGATGTGCCCTTAAATTTAAAATTTATTTTGCAGTTTCAAACATTTAAAAAAAAAATAAGGGTCTCAAAGGCGTCATGTTGTTTTTTGTGACGTCATCTATCACACTATCTTAATTTGGAGATACGGCGTAAGTAAGAATATTACATGCATACGTACAAGACACGCGCGCACAACCTACCTGGCACAAAACACATACTTCAAAATAATTCCTAACAAAAAAAAATAATTTCTTTTAACTTTGTAATCGTTTTAAATTCCCTACATTAATTTTATAACAAGCTCTACCCATCAAAATATAACCATAAAACCAAGCAATCTCTTGGCATTTAATTATATACCGACGAACATTTTAAACTCATTTTAAAATCAAAATCCCTTGTACTTAAGCCACAGAAGGTGCGCAATACCGAATCGATCTTCAATCTTGGTTCCTCCTTAATACATCAACAATTGCAAACTAAGCTTCGCACTTCGAATAAGAAAATTCACCTTTATGTGTTGGTGGGTATGGTTGATTTTTTCTTAGGTGGGTAGTATTTATAAGTTTGTACAAAATATATCTAAGAAAAGTGGGACTTTGTTGGCAGGTGTATAAAAAATGGCCGCCAGTAACAGCCTAGTCGAACATTAGTAAAATGAGATCTTGGGGAGAATGATTTTTCAACATTAAAATGTCCTTTGACAATTGAAGTCTTTTTTTTCTCGAATGTTCGAGTTTTCCTCTCGAAAGTTCGATATTGATTTCGGTTTTTCTAGAAAGCTTCATATTGAAACGCTTGTCTTGGGTTCAAGCAGAGGAGCCTGCTAGGGCCATTGCCTGGTTGTTCGAAAGAGATACCGCGACCTCGGAACACAAAGGGCAAAAGAAGCAACATGGATGGATTTTAGTCAGTAAAAGTCTCATACGCGCTTCCGCTTCAAGTTATTTGAAGATTTTCCATCCGTAAAAAAAACACTAAAAGGTCTTCGGCAGGTAGTGAAGTTGGGTTGCCTCTACATAAAGTTCTCAGTAGCAGTTGAAGTCTGGAGTTGTTCTCAGTTTATACCAGAAGGTCCCTTATCGCATGAAACCTAAACAATACTTGGCAAATATATGTGAACGGAGGTAAACTTCTGATTAACCCTTTTAGGATTAAAAGTCGTGATATTATATAATGACTAGCTTTTACCCACGAATTCGCTCGCGTTAAATTCGAGGTAACACAGTTCCCTTTGCCTGATTTGGAGGTACGTGCTAACTGTAGTTTTTCCCTTGCGTATTATTTATTGTAATAGCAAAGCTAAGATTTCCCTCTTTCTCCCACATTTCTCACTTTTAAAACAGCCCATGTCCGTGTCCAAGGTCGCAACTATCTCTGTAACAAAATTCATCAAAATCGGTTTAGCCATTGAAGCGTGAAGACGTAACAAACAAACTCACTTTCTCTTTTATAATATTATAGTAAGGATAGAGCCTCACAACATAGCTTTAGGTTTAGAGTGTTCAAAACTTGTTTACTTAAATACGTTGATTAGTTGTTTGTTTTAGCCAGACAAACAAGTCGGGTTCTAAGTAGAGGCACTAATTGCGAGTAAACAGTTTTATTTATTGTTTATTTTGTTTCAAATTGGAGCTTTTTTTTGCCGAGCGCTTATCTGGTTTAATTGGCGGAATTTATAGTTTCATAGTTAAAATTATTTAGTAAAAATAAAATAAACACACAAATATATGCTCGAGAAACCCTCCTTCTGACGCTTGTAGTTTTACAAACACTGGAAACGAAGATTATTGGGAAAAGAACTGGTTAGGTGCACACCCGATTCGCGCACCGAGGGTTCCGTACAAACCTGCTAGATAAATGCTGAACTCTTTTGAATGAAATTAAATACTCAGACGGGTGATCACAGCTTTGGTGACCACAGACTTGAGTATATGGTTTTAATTTCAACGGGATACCTTTACGCGTTCCCGACAAAATGATCTTACAAGGATTCCGTTTATTTCTAACCCTAAAAATGGAGTTAATATGACATATTTATTATTTTTTCCCTTTTACAATAATTTTACCCTCACCCTTAAAGAAAATACACACCAGCCCCTAGGCTGGTGTTACACACTCATAAACAACAAAAACACTTACACACGTAAATTTCACACATATCTTCCAAACATTTATTGTCTAAAAGAACATAATACTGAACCCAATGGGAAAACGTACCTATGGTGTTCACCGCGGCAAATTAATCCCCAGTCTCCCCCTCTTTCCGTATTAACCATTCATACCTTCCCAATTCGGTTATTTCTCCCAAACGACTAAGCTATTTCTATTATTTTTTCGCCCCTTTTTGAGGACGGAATTGCGACTATTTTTGCCGACTGAATGAATAGTCGCAATTTGGCGTCGGTTGCCGTTAGGATTTTCTTTTGGTGTCAGGAGCATTATTTAAAATAGTTTTAGTTTTAAGTGGTGGACTGTATTAGACGTGTTAGTGGCTTAAATGAATTTTAATTTGCTCTGTAATGTTTTTGTGGTGGAAGAATTAAAGAATACGAAATAGTGTATTTTTATAAGACACTGTTTGACTAAAAACTCATTTGCTTTTCATCTTGAAGCCACATTGTTCTGCTAGTTATTTTTTTTTAAATTAAGTAAGACAAGGTTTAATTAGAAACTGTGCTTCAAGTTAGTAAACGTTGGGTGGTTTAAAATGTATAGTTGAATATAGAAGTTGCCTCAATAATGATTGTGTAACTTCGTCGTTTGTACGGTATGTTGCCTATAGGCAACATACCGTACAAACGAAAGTTTGAAATAATTGATTTCTGCCGTATTCGCGTACTGTGACTCGGTAGTCTACATTCTGAACTAACGAAATAATACCACAAAATACAACTCTTGACCTCAGTTTTGTCTAAAAGCAAGACTCACTGTTTTTTTAAATTTTGTTTTGTTTGATAAAAATTTTGAAAAAACTAGAAGTACTTTTTACGTGGATTTTTTTGTTCTGCAACCCAAAATCCTAGTAATATTATAAATGAGAATGTTTGTGAAGATGTATGGATGTTTGTTTGTTACTCTTTCACGTCAAAACGGCTGAACGGATCTTGATGAAATTTGGCACTGAGGTAGATTATGGTCTGGGTATAAACACATAGGATATTTTTTTAGTTTCTTTTTATATCACGCAGGTCAAGCCGCGGCGCCAGCTAGTATCAAATAAATCCAAGTTTATGAGTGATACAAGGCATCACTTTATGAAATGCTTTGAAATACAATCTTTTATCACAACGTATGTCTTCAAAGACTGAGGTTTTTTGATATTATATTTATTAACTACTACATTTTGCACCTCTGCTAATTCTTTCGGAGAAACGCAGGCGTGATGGTATGTTTATTAATCTTAAGTTGTATGAAATCGTTTCTTTTACGTGCATATATACTTCTGCGCCATATTGATATTATCCTTTTTAGTTATCATCTTATGTTTTATAACATTTCTTAAAAAAATATACAATAATACTGGTCCTTCGATATCAGAAGCAAGGTCCAAGCTACCTAAGTTTTAGTCAGTAAAAGTATGACACTCCTCCCCGCTCCGCCCAGAGCGGAGGAAGTTATTTGATGGTTTCCCAGCCCAAAAAACACTAAGTACCTATATCTATACCTAGGTGACTATGACTCCAGAAACAGGAATCTCCTCATAATGCGGGCCGTATCGTGTTACATATAATAGGTAGATGTTCCTGGATATTATGTTAAGCTGAGTGAGAGGCCCATGGGCGACATACTCGCAAAAACTCTAAGACCAGGTAAAGCTAAGCACATGAACAAAAAATCCGACTAAGTGCGATTCGGATTCCGTAGAAACTTGCGACGTAAACGGCCATAGGTTTTAACTGCGTATATTCTCAGAGCTCCAAGTTACCACAGACTTAAATATATGGTTTTAATTTCAACTATCGATACCTTTACACATTTCCGAGATAAAGGGTCTTGACAGTCAGACAAACAACAAAATAATCCTACCAGGGTTCCGTTTTTTCGTCTAAGGTACGGAACCTTCAAAAGATATTTATTCCTCTTTCTTTTCACCAACATTGTAATAAATGCTAATACCATTCTTATGTGTTCAACCATAAATTACCATCACACCGTGAATAAGCACTCTCGCACATAAACATATAAAAACACTACTTATACTTAGCTCCCCATTCTCCTCATACGCGGCTATATTTTTATTTTACACGCAAAACATCCAGTACCAATCGGCATTTCTCCCCTATGTCGATCCCCTTATTCCGTGTCATTGTTATTCTTTTATTCCAATACGGAATTGGGACAATTTCCATATGTTTGTTTGTGTAATTGAATGGTGGTCATGCTGTATGGGATATTAATTTTCATATATCTTTCGAAATATGGCTCTTAACGCACTGCAATTAGGTTCAACATGCAATGCGTTTCACACTCGTTGTTTTTTTTCTTAACTAGTAATTTATTTTTCCTGTTGTTTCCACTGATAACAATAAACAATTGTTTTTCTATAGTTCGTTGGTGATTGTTTTGTAATCACAGCGAAGAGACGAATGTTTTCAAAACTTAATATTTATTGAAAATTTTAATTGTTTTTAACACGGCACGTGTTAAAAACAATTGATGGCAATAGGCTTTCCCCTTATTACATGGTATTTAAACAAAACTGGCGAATGTGGGTGTACTATAATACCTTACACTTTGGGATTTACAGGCTTGATGTTTGTATGAATATCATCATCTGCCTAGCCTTTTCCCAACTATGTTGGGGTCGGCTTCCAGTCTTACCACCTGGTAAGACCAGAGGTTAATTAGCATTACAGCTAAATACCAGAGGTTGAATGCCGAGTTCAGATAGGCAGTCGCTCCCTGCACAATTTTTTTGCACTCCATAACCAAGTTAGTACTGGGTCATACAATACCCCTTGGTAAAACTGGATGTTCGTATAAATATGTATTTAGTAAAATAGTATCAAGAATACAGAAAATAATAGTTCGAAGTGCTTCATAAGTCTTTATCGTCACACTAGCGTAACTCTATCGCGAGCCGACCCCCGTAGACACGTGTCTGTGGACGGTGAGCTAATGTGTAGCTCACCGTCCGTCCGTCCAGTGACGACAGGCCGTGTCGACGGCACATTCGTGTTCCACGCGCTCCTCAGATGTCAGCAAAACAAAGGGGACTGGCAGTACCACCGCCTGCCGGGGTTGCGGGTTGTTCAAAGGAAATATCGCGCCTCAGAACACAAAGGGCAAGAGAAGGAACATGGGTGAGTTTTAGTCAGTAAAAGTCTGACTCTCCCTTCTGCTCCCCCGATATTTATGTAACGCTACGATATTATGAAACGGAAGCAAACCTATTCACCACATTACACCGGATGAGGCTTCACCAAACACAAACCATCCGATTGATTCAAACTTAGTTTAAAATTTCATTAAAACAAACTTATCCATATTTACGGATCCTTCAACAAATATAAGGGGGAATGTAAATAATTCTTAATTAAAATGAAGGATCATATTCCATACGTGTGCCCCTGAGCTACGTCTGCGGTCTAAGCGTCTAGTTTGAAAACTGAGGTACTTATAACACACTGAACAATTACTTGACTCAGTACTTATGCAGTCGAACGCACGCACACATGTACATGACCTTGTTAATGGCGTGTTGAGGAAGAAAACACGGGGCTAGTTCCGTGTCTGCTTCGTACGACGGCGTTTTCAATGTGTGTGTGTGAAAATCCTTAGTAACCAAGTACAGTCCGTATATAAAATGTAATCTGTGGCCGGAGTTTCTAGTTCGAAAACTGCGGTAACTGCGTCTGCAATTTTGGTATGAAATACTTTTGGTATTATGTGTTGTAGAATACAGTACGCTTTTGTTAGACCGGTAGAGTTGTAAGCCGCACTATAATTTTGACTTTGTGCACTCGGCTTGGTGCTTTGGCTGGATGAAATATTTTGTTTTAAGTGTATCTGCAGTTTTAGATTGAATTTTCGGATTATCCGAGAGATTTTTTGGGAAACAAAAATGAATAAAAGTGATTTATTTATCTATAAAATGTGCTCGTTACAAATGGATGGTATTTATTTATTTATTCTCACAGTTTAAAACCTTCTTTGCGGATGGGATATCATCATATACTTTCCCCTGTTCTGGGCGGAGCGGGGGGGAGTGTCATACTTGTCCCACTCATATTCCTTCTTTTGCCATTTATGTTCCGGGGCCGTGGTATCTCTTTCAAACAACTAGCAACCCATCTAAATAACTTGCAGAAATTTCTTTAAAATGATTCATACAACTAGAAACCCAGTAAAACACAATTTCTCGTTAATACTGAATTAAGCTAAAAGAGAGCATTTCTAACCTATATAAAACCTTTTCAACATTATTGTTAATTGTTTATTTAACAGTTTAAAAACCGGGCAAGAGCCTTAGAACCTGCTACATAAACTGTTATATATTTAGATATGTAAGTTTTTTTATCTCCAAGGAACCACGGACTTGAGCATATATATATGGTTTTAATTTCAACATTAAACCTCCACGCGTCCTCGAGATAAAGGCTCTTGACACACAGACAGACAGACGGACAAAAAAGTGATCCTACAAGGGTTCCATTTTTTTCCTTTTGAGTTACAGATCCCTAAAAATACCAAGGGTTCATCTGTATACCGTACTTACGCATTGCAAAGAGGAATCTTCTAAGAAAGTTCGCAGATTTTCGTGACAGAAATACAAAGTAACACCAAGTACTTATTGTTTTGATCTCAACACTGAATCTCTCTCAAAGCTAAGCTTATGTAAATAAATGTAAAACAAAAAACCGTTAAGTAACTTTTTACTTAGATTGTTTTGTGTAAGAAGATGTATTTGTAACAAAGTTCATAAAATATGGAGTAAGTACTGGGGTTCTAAATTGGCTGCTTCAACAGATAATAGGATAAAAATAAATAAATATCTTGGGACAACTCACACACGGCTATCTGATCCCAAGCTAAGCAGAGCTTGTGTTATGGTAACCAGACAACTGATATACATACTTATATAATTTATAAATACACACATATTTTAGATAAATCACACCGAGACAAAGAACAAACAATCATGCTCATCACACAAAGTTTGTCCTGGGTGGGAATCGAACCCACGACCTCCGGCTCAGCAGTCAGGGCCAATAACCACTAGACCAAGAGGCCCGTCAAAATATGACTTGCGTTAAAATTCTTAAATGGTCTCAGACGCAGTTAATATTGTGACGGCGCAGTGGCTGAGCGATTGACTGCTGCGCTGCGTGTCGCGAATTCCATTCTCGCGCAGAACAAATATTTGTATGGCCTACAAATAGTTGTTTCATGTCTGGGTGTTTGTGTATATGAGTTTAAATGTTTGTTAACGTAAGCAGGAGAAATTCCTAATGAGGGGCAACGTTTTTTTTTTAATATATATATATATCGCTTTTTAAACATTTTAGTTTGTAAACGCACGCATGAGAAATAACATAACGTTTAAAAAAATTACATTTTATGACCATTTCACGAATGGTAACTTAATTTAAATTATTATTCAATGATGATTTTCCTTTAGCCATTTTAGACCCCTAACCTATAATGATTCTGCTTAAGTAGCCATTTTAGACCCCCTGAATGTTATTTTAGCTGTGGTGCTGTTTTAACATAATATGTTTTGTAGAGTTTTGCTAGTGAGCTGTAAGGATTGTCAATTGTTACAGTAAAGAAGACAGAGACAGAAAATAGGTACACAGGCAAGCCTTGTTACTAAAGAAATCTATTCCAGCATACCTGTGAAAGGAGTTAATTAAAAGATATGTAGACACAGTGTGTAAATAATAATGAAATAAAATACATCCTTACTTCCTTACTAATATTTTAAAAGCGAAAGTGAGTTTGTTTGTTACCTCTTCACGCTTTAATGGCTACACCGATTTTAATGAATTTTGGTACAGAGATAGTTGGGACCCTGGAGACGGACATAGGCTAACTTTCTTTTTTAAAGTGAGAAATGAGGGAGAAAGAGGGAAGAAAACGGAAAACTTAGCTTTGCTATTACAAATAATAAGGCGCTAGGGTAAAAACAACAAGTAGCAGGTACCAGGTGCAAATCAGGAAAGGAGAAACGCGAGCGAAGCCGCGGGCAAAAGCTAGTAAAAACATAAAGCAAATAATGAATTTAAAAACAATATATGAATGTACTTACCACTAGACCAACTAAACACAAATGACGTCATCAGTGTATATAGATTCATCAAAGAGATAATTGAGTACACATAATTTTCTTTACGGTTTAAAATAATTTCATTAGTTGCAATCACCGAGAGGTTCTAATGAAAAAGCTTGAGCTTATGCCAAAATAATTGCTCCCTAAACGCTTAATTCTAGGGGCGAAACTCTAATCACTATAGCGAAAGCCTCTTAAACAAACAAAAAATAAATAAAGACCGTCACTCACCTTCTAACGGCACGAAGCCAAAATAAATAACCATTCAGAAAACGAAAGTATAAGCCAAATTGGCAAAGCTGTTTACACAAGTAATCTCCTTACCGAATGATCCACAGGACCCTAAGTCTTGATAAGGATCTTCTAAAACAAGCTGGTCCTTTTAATCGGCCCTTGGTATAATGTATGACTGATAATAGAAATCAAATTAATGTAACGGTATTAATTAATTGATGAACGGGAATGTTAATGAGTTTTGGTTTGAACGGTTCCTGAATTGGTTTATTTGAATGGAGGGTTTTTAATACGCTTCCATTAGCTTTACCTTTTTAACTAGTTAGTTAAAAAATCTTAGAAATTATATTTAACTCAATTTCGGGATTCCGATTGAGTTGATTTTCCACATGTTTAGTTTGGATGTCAATGCATTATGGTTAGATGGGTGACGTCATTCTTAATCCAATATGGCGAACTCCCAGAGATGGCGGACTAATTATTGTTTACTAGCTGGCGCCAGCGACTTCGCCCGCGTGATGATCAAAAAAACAGTATCCTCTATCTGTGCCTTGATGAAATTTGTTTCATCTTGATGAAATTTGTTCCGCCGTTACGTGAAAGAATAACAAGCATACATACATCCATCCTCACAAACATTCATATTTATAAATTGTGTTTTTTCGGTTTTCCGTAAAAACATATTTATTGGTATCTGTCGAGCCTTCCTCTTCTTCTTCGAGTGTTAGTTGTGCTTTGAAGCGTTTTTTTTTTTAATTTTTAAACTATAATTATCATCATCATCATCAAAGTCGTGATGTTACATTATAAATTTCTCAATATCAGTTCCGAGTGTTTTTGTGTCTTGTTTGACGAGTTGACGACACGGTTAGCGCAGTAGCTGTGCGATCCACTACTGCGCTGCGTGTCGCGTTTATTATAGGTACTATTCTCGCACGGAACAGATTTTTGTATGGCCTACAAATAGTTGTTCCGGGTCTGGCTGTTTGTGTATGTGAATTTAAATGTTTGTGAAAGCACAACGCACCCACGATACAGGAGAAATTCCTAATGTGGGGTTGAAAGTTATATTTAAAAAAAAATAGGCTGACTCGCCTCTTAAAGGGAACTTTCTAACATTATTGGCCAAATGTGTGTATGCCATAGATATAACTCTGCCAACACATTTAGAGAATACAGGTGTGATGTTGAATAGCTGTTAAATTCCGGTCGGTTGTGCCTGATCAGAAAATTTCATAAAGATTTGTTTTTATTTTGGCGCACAGCCAGAAACCGTTGGTTCCAAGGTGAAACCCGGATGAAGTTTCCCACCCTTCTCTTGGCGCAAAATTTTAAAGTGTAATCTCTGTGACTGCTAGTTATTAGGGCCAAGAAAGTTATGACTAAGTTAATTTTAAATAAGTAGTTGCATTTTTCAGCGATTTAGTTTGAAACTTTTTTGAATTTGTGACGAGTCCGTGGATTGTAGTAGCAGCCGTTCGGGTGGATCTTAATTATATTTATATTATTAATTTTTTTTTAAGTAACATATACTCATTTGAGGTAACATTAAACACAAAACACAAGCATTTCAATTTCAATTATATTTAATTGAAATGCTTGTGTTTGGTGTAATTTTATTGTTTTCAGAAAACAATAAAATTACATCAAACAAACAAAATACATAACATACAAATTTAAACTATCAATATTAAATTAAAATGCAATAAATTATAATTAGAATTAATGTCAGGAGACTCAAATTTCATATAAAAATTAAAGTCAATTCAATTTCGTGAAGTAAAAATAAGTAAATAACATAATCATACCGACTCACAAGCAATCACTATTTTTTCACGGGAATTGGAATAGCGACATGTCTGGCACAGCCATGTCGGATATAAGGACAGTCTAACTTGTCGGCGATCATTACAGGTATTTTGATTGTCAAGAAACAAAAGAATGAAGCTACAGTCATAAAGCATAATAACTTGTGAAAGAACTGTTGTTACCTATTCCTTTTATTAGTAAAGAAGTAAGGATTAGTTTTAAAATCATGGTTATATCATTAATGTTGAGATGGCAGTCGTTCCATGCAAATACTGAGCCTCATCCGTTTAGACGGTAAGGCAAGTATAATATAGTTGGGAAAGATATTTCCCTATGTCGCAATTTTGTACAAAAACCTCGTACGCGAATCCGCATTTGGTCCATTTTTTTAACAATACATTAATAACCTACTATAAAGTACTAGGCTAACATGATACCATCGCAGCTATGGTTAAAAATTCTTTACACAACTCTCGTTTCCTTACCTCTGTCAGGCGTGACGTAATAACTTTATTTTTTTTCCAAGTCTCCCCAAAAGCGCTACCAAAAAGAGCAAAGAAGCAAGATCAACATTGGTTAATATTCGCTCGGCGGCCAAGTTTGCGTTCCTCATTCATTATTTCCAACAAAGAATGTTTAATGCAATACAAACATCTAGTCGAACTGGGGTTACACGTTCAAAGGTAGACGAGCGACTGTACGGAGGGATTTTTTCGCGAAGCTAAGCTTTTTTCACAGTTAGCTCTGTTATTGAATGACGGGGCGTTCAATAAGATAGAACGCTTTCAATAAAAAAATGCAGAAAATGTATTAATTTGGCACATGCCACATGTGTGAACAAAATCTTTACTTAATATTATAAAAGCGAAAGTGAGTTTGTTTGTTTGTTACTACACGCCTAAATGGTCTAAACCGATTTTGATGAATTTTTGTACAGAGATAGTTGGGACCCTGGAGACAGACATAGGCTATTTTTGAACAATTCGGTAATGTGGGAGAAAGAGGGAAGAAAAGGGAAGACTTAGCTTTGCTATTACAAAAATAAGGCGCAAGGGCAAAAACTACAGGTAGCAGTTACCTGCAAATCAGGAAAGGGGAACTGTGTTACCCCGAGTTTAACGCGAGCGAAGCCGCGGGAAAAAGCTAGTATAAAATAAAAAATATATTAACAAAAAATGAACACTGTCTGCCTCACGAATGCCTCAAATATTTAGTAGTTCAGTAAAAGTGCAAACAATGCACGAAGCTGGTTTTTAACTTGACTTGGAAAAGTGAGGTTCACGATTCCGAGACCATCGGAGTGGTCGCAAGAGGCAGAAACATGGGTTTTAGCTAGGGTTAGTCTTTTTTTTTGGGGCGGGAAGTCATCAAATAACTTCTTGGGAGTGTCAGACTTTTACTGACTAAAACCCACCCATGTTCCTTCTTCCATGTTCCCTTTACGTTCCGGGGCCGCGGTATCTCTTTTGAACAACCCGCACCCCCGGCAGGCCCCTCTGCCTTGCTGACATCTCTTTAAGGCGTGCGTGGAACACTAACGCGCTGTCGACACGGCCTGTCGTCAATAGACGGACGGACGGTGAGCTACAGCTAGGGCTAGTCTGGCACAAATTTCTGCTCGCAGCAGGGGAAATCATTTGACGACTTCTCATAAAAAAAAAAACATCAATCAGGAGAAGCAGCTGAAGAAAACAAAAACAACATATTAAACAAAATAACAATGTTTTTTTTTTAACACAACAACAAAATCGCTCACCACCTCAAACATAAATCCACACAAATTCTTCCAATAACTAAAAAGTAGCATTTCATCCATCGGATGCCAAACAAACACTTCTTAATCCCCGTTAGGTGGCAACACGAATGTTTGCGGAGACGAGAGGGGATGTGCCGGGGGTGCGGGGAGGTGTCTCATCCCCTTTTCACGTGACGTTTGATTATGGCGTGACAAAACACGTCACACGCCACTTTTGAGGGGGGGGGGGGCAGGGAGGGGAGGGGGAGGTCATGTTTTCAGGGTTCTGTGTGTTCTGTGTGAGGAGACCCCTTTCCACCTGTGGTTAGTCTGCCTGTCTGTTGCAGATGGTGTGTTATTTTGATTATTTCGGGCTTAAATGTTAAATAGAGCTTTGATGAAAATTTTGGAAGTAGATAGACAAGGGACTGTGAGGTCTGGGTGTTTTGTGAAGATTGGCGTTGAATATCTGTCATGATATAGAATTTTAAAGGCGTTATTCAAACTTGCATTATTATTTTCAAAACTATTTTTAATTAAAGTTTCCCAGAATAGAAGCAAGCCTTGTTTGTTTTTTTAATTATACTTGAATCTTGAACTACTCCGAAGTAAAAGCAATATCCCTCAAGCAATGTGAATTAGTTGAAAACTTAATTAATTCCATAAATAACTCTAGACCTAAATTCAAGTGAAATGGTTTTAGTCTAGCCTAAAATCTTAAGCCGACGGATTATTGCTCTCCAGATAGTTATTGAAATGTTCTGAAGAAAATTTGCATAAATTAATATTACAACATGAATTATCACTCTTCTAAGTTTGATGTGGTTCAAATAAAATTAGACTTAACTAGCTTAAGCTCGTGGCTTTGCTCGTGTAGTGATTTTTAGGGTTCCGTACCTCGAAAGGAAAAAACGGAACCTTTATTGGAACATCACTTCGTTGTCCTTCTGTTTTATCATTTACCGCTGCCCAAAAGTTATAGTACAGTAGTTACAGCTCATAAAACAAAAAAAAAAACGTTTAGAGTTAAACAAAAACATGGTTTTAACTTACCCTTGTAAAATTCATGCACTCATTGTTATTCCTCATTTTATTTACCACCATGCTAATCCTGATCCCGAATCAGACAAGCATGAAGACACATTACAGCATCAAAAAAGATTTACGGCAGAACCCGTGACGTCAAACTCTCACCCCTTTATTTTGTATTTTTCGCGCGGTTTCACATACTGGCAGACTAGTTTGTCTTGGTCTGCTTCGTAATATGAAACTTCATTTTAATAATGTGATTTTCGTGTGACTGAACGGAAGACAGTAGATTTATTTCCTACTAGCTTTTGCCCGCGGCTTCGCCCACATTAAATTCGGGATAAGATAGTTCCTCTTTCCTGATTTGCAGGTACCTGCTACCTGCAGTTTTTGCCCTTGCGCCTTATTGATTTGTAATAGCAATGCTAAATTTTCCCTTTTCATCCCTCTTTCTCCCTCATATCCCAATCTTTAAAAAACTTGCCTACGTTCGTCTCCAGGGTCCCAACTATCTCTGTACCAAAATTCATTAAAATCGGTTAAGCCATTTAGCAAACAAATAAACAAACTCACTTACGCTTTTATAATATTATAGTAAGGACGTAAGGATATGACATAAATGACGCACGGGTGGCATTTTTAAGGTTAAGCTGCTCTTGTCAAGTTCGGTCTGTGGATGGGTGATGTTTTTTATGTGCCTTGAAAAGCACGTTAAGCCGTTAGTTCTTTGCAGAGGAGCTGGCCAGGGTTATTATTAACCTGCTGAGGTTGCGGGTTGTTCAAAAATTATGCCATGGTCCCAAACACACAAAATAAGGAACATAGGTGGTGATGGTGGCTCCACCCGAGAGGAAAACTTATTTGATGATTTCCCATTCAAAAAATAAGCCCGTTGTGTTGTTGTTCCCGGTTGTTATTTGTAGAACTTTGATAGTCGTTACAGGCAGTCAGTAGTTCGGCAGTCTGACTATCAGTTTTTCCAAAGGGTATCGTATTACCCGGTACTAACTGGGTTGTGGAGGTCAGATAGGCAGTCGCTCCATGTTAAATACTAGTATTCAGCTTCATCTGGTAAGATTGGAGGTCATGATATATTGGATTATAACTACACTCGCACCTATTTTATTGTAATTATTCAGCTTTATTAAGAAGACTTAGAGAGTAGATAGCATTATTAATTTGATGTATTCTTGCTTAGTTTAACTGTTTTTTGTTATCCAGTTTTATAAAGCCCGTTTGTAATTATCAAAGACTTGGAATTTTGCAATTTAAATAGGCTCTTTTACCCTTTATGCTTCGTCTTCACGTCACCATAATGAATGGCTTTGCAAGCCCAAAATATTATGTTGCTGGTTGTTGAAGTGCTGTTGGCGCTCCACCTAGACTGGAAAAATTATTTAATGATTTCCCGATTTATCTCAACGGTTTCAACAGCGGTTGAATTCAAAATTGTCTTTCAACACAATCTTACGCTCATTCTGATTGTCCCCTCCCAATAAACCGACCATATTGCTTCAAGAACACATACCATAAGATTTTTACGCGTAAATTATCTAAATACGAAGTGATGTGCCGAGGTGCGCGGAACTCGCATAATAAGCGGAATTCCCGCGACGGGCATAAGGCTGCGAACGTGAGGAGAATGGCAATGACAACATTAGCGACCTCTACAGGCCTAATATAGAAGTCAAACAGCCCGACATGTGAACTCTGTGCGATGATGAGCTTGTGCTCTAGGGGGGTACTTGTGCGCGGATTTTTTGAAAAATATGTCAACATTCGGATATTGAAAAATGTATCCGTGTCATCGATTATTAAAATCCGGATAGTTTAGTGTTATCGTGTATGTTATGTGAAAGGACACATAAAATATTGTTATAATTATCAACAAAACAAATTGCACAACATAAAGCGACCTAATGTGGAAATCAAGACATAGACTATGTGCAATGAATGATAAGCTCGCACGCAATATGGTTATCGTCTGGCGGATATTGTTGAAACCGTTTCTGCGCATTAGTTCAGTATTTACCGGGAATATGTATCAATATTTAATAACTATTTTTTTTGCGCTAGAAAATTAGAATAGGAAAAAAATAGATAAATACTGGTATTTTAAATCAAAGCTAATGTCTCTCTCTTAGTATCCGGTTCGTGGAATACTCTGTGCTCTCGGCTCCCAGCAACTGCAATGGTATGGTATAATATAGTATAATCGTATGGTTATGCAAAAAATATGGTGGGATTTGCATGGCAACAATAACATTAAATAACATTTAAAAACTTCTTGGGATATACCTTTAACTTATCTTTCTGATACACCCTGTGGATCGTAGCTGACTGTATTCTGTATTTTCTGCATACCCCCATTAAAAAACGAGCGTAATGTTATGTATGTATCAAAATAATTCTGTTAGGTACAATAAATAAAATGGTTCACCAATTTGCAACTAAAAGTGGTAATTATACCAATTACTACCCATGAATCGGTTTTTGAAGCGGTTTATAATGGAGGCCTATAATTATCTGTGGACATTCACGTTGTATGATGACTACGATATTTGATTTTGATAAAAGGGAATATATTTATGTTTTCACCACTTAATTATTGGTGGAATCATTGATTTTGATATGAAACGAAATAGTTCGGTAATTATTTTGTGGTTAGCTGTAGTGGCAATCATTAAATATTATGGTAATAACTTCTTAATTACTAATAAAACGATTAATTTTATAAATACATAGGCGATCGAGCTATTCGAACTCGGATTGAAAGTAGAGAAAACTAATTTTCTACATCCATACATCCATCTATCCTTACAAACATATGCATTTATAATATTATAGTAGGATTGCTCATTGAATAGAATGAAATACGAGTATTACTTGCGACCTGCTCCTGATCTCTTAATTCTGTTTTGAATCGTTTTTACGACTCAAAACACTTTAGAAAGTCAAAATGACGTTGATAAATATTGAAATTTGGTCAAAATATAGTAGTTTAATATTACTTTATTATAGTCATGATTCTCCCTTAATAATTCTTTAAATTATGCTGAAACCACACCAAAATCAACGAGATTGACATTAAAAACGACTTTAAAAGAACGGATATTTGCTATAAACCTGATTCTTGATATATTTTCTACAAAAACATCATCATATCCGACCAGAAGCTAGACAAAGCTTTTTTCCGGATTCGGATTCATCGATATCGGATAATGTATTTTGAAAATATTCGGATATTTGTGACATCCCTTATGCATGATATATTTTGTACTAAAATAAAGTTAAACTATGCACCAACGAGATGAACACTATCAAGTCCGGTTCTGTGACTCCCAGTTATTCTGTATTTGGACATCTTTATCGTATTTATCAAAGAGAAATTAGTGTAGTTGTTATTTGTTATAGTTTTGCGTTTTTTTGTCATTTTAGGGATTATTCATAATCGCTAATTAAAGTCGATAAAAAGCATTTGTTTGTTTTATTAAACCATGGTAAAAGTGAAACTTCTTTTACATTATTGACATTTAGACGTCCCTACTCCGCGGCCGACCGTCACGCGACATGCAACATACAGACGAAAAAGTTTGACGATGTAATAAAAGTTTCACTTTAAAAAGAAATCACGAAAAAAGACTTCAAGAAAAAACTAAAAATCATCGGAATTGGAAGTTAGTTTTATACAAAAAAGTTTTTTTATTTCACCCTTTTTAGTAATGGTATGATAGTGTCCTATAATTCTTGGCAAGTATTCATTTTCTATTGCTACTAATAGTTATGAGTAGATCACATAAAGTAGAAGAAAATATGTATGTGTAGGTATACATACATATTTTCTTCTACTTTTACTAGATAACTCATCAACCATCTAAGCAATATAAATAAAATTAATATGGGAATACGTCGATTACAAAAAGTCTCCTTCTTTTTGAAGTCGGTTAAAAAAACAGGTTTATTCATCAACATTGAACACGTGTCCAAAAACTTTCGTGATAATAACCGTTGGGGATTTATCTGTGTGAGTGAGGAGACTATTATGACCACATCTGACGGTGGGTTAGTGTCAGGGACACCGCCTGCCGGGGTTGCGGGTTATTCGAAAGAGATACCGCGGCCCTACAGCATAAAGGGCAATAGAAGGAACATGGGTGGATTTTGGTCAGTAGAAGTCTGAAACTCACCCTCGCTCCGTCGCAAAAAAGGAAATCACATCTGCCATTAAAAAAAACATTAACAACAGAACAAAAGTGTGTCCTAAATTTCAGCTCAATCGGTTAAGATCTGGTTTTAAATTCAGTAGCAAGATTTGACTAACGCTTGGTCCCAATAAACTAAAACGATTCGTTTTGCTAACGGATAGTTGTATTTTCTACGAGACGTATCTCAAAATACTACTATCCGTAAGCAAAGTTTTTTTTTTTTTTTTCGGTTGGGAAATCATCCAATGACTTCCCCCGCTCTGGGTGGAGCGGGGGGGCATGTCAGACTTGTACTGACTAAAACCCACCCATGTTTCTTCTATTGCCCTTTACGTTCCGAGGCCGCGGTATCTCTTTCGAACAACCCGCAACCCCGGCAGGCAGAGGCTCTGGCAAGCCCCTCTGCTTTGCTGACTCTCTTTGAGGCGCGCGTGAAACACGAACGCGCCGTCGACACGGCCTGTCGTCAATCGACGGACGGACGGTGAACTACCCATTGCTCACCGCCCACAGGCCCGCATCTACGGTGGCCGGAAGTCGTCTCGCGGCGCCCGGCGCCATGGGCGTCTCCCGCGGCGGCTGGGTTGGGCAGATGTTCTCTCCCTCAAACGCCCGGCCACCTCCTTCGCTAGCATTACTGCTTCGCAGAAGGTGGTGACCGCTTCCCATTCCCTCTTGCTCCGGACCATGGCCTGAATCAGGGCCGGACGCGAGAGATCGCCGCCGCCGATCGCCTCTACGAGGGCACGGCGGTGCTCCGCCCAAGCCGGGCAGATCGCCACTGTGTGCTCCACCGTGTCCTCCGGGCGACCGTCACAATGGTGACACCCGGGCGCTTCCTCCCGCCCGATGATGTGCAGGAACCTCCCGAAACTTCCGTGTCCGGTGAGGACCTGCGTCAGGCGGTAGGTGAGGACGCCATGACGCCTCTCCAGCCACTCCTCAAAGAGGGGACTTACCGCCACTATTGTAGCGTGCCCTGTCCGTAAGCAAAGCTTGCTTACGTAACTAACAAGATAAGTTAATAAAAGCTAATGAAAAAGCGCCGTTTTAAGTCAATTAAGCAATTATTCCCAGCAATTAAAGTAGCAGTCTTTATCGTGCACATGTATGCATTAATTACCAAATTAGACAACCCCCTTTCAAAGGTATTTGTATGCGTGAGGGAGAGGTATCCAATTAATTAAAACGTCTGCATATTCATTGCAAAAGTACAGTCATAAACTCTAATTAAACACAACATTTATTTAATTTTAAGCAACTTTGGCCTATTTTATGTGAGGAGATTGTGGCTAAATAATAGCACCCGCTCGGGTTGATTTTTAGGTTCGCTTTTAGTCTGTGGATGGGTGACCAGCTATTACATTCCGAGTTTCTTCCATGCCTCGGAAAGCACGTTAAGCCGTGGCTCCCGGTTGTCATTTGTAGATCTTTGGCAGTCGTTACAGGTAGTCAGAGTTCCGAAAATCTGACAACCAGTTTTACCAAGGGGTATCGTATTACCAGGTACTAACTGGGTGGTGGAGGTCAGATAAGCAGTCGCTGCATGTAGGTATATATAATGGTACTCAGCTGCATCCGGTTAGACTGGAAGCCGACCCTCACATGGTTGGAAAAAGGCTAGGCAGATGATGATAACTATTTTATGTCTCTGCCATAAATATACAAACAAAAACCACTTAGAAGATAACTCAAGTTTTAAAACTATTACTATATTTGCTGTCAAAATTCATCTCAAATAAAAAAAAAAACACAGACAGATAACCAATCTAGGTAATGCCCTTTTTTAGTCTAGCCAGACTGTTTTAAATAGGGTAATCAATCAAACTCAAAATAAAAATCTTTCGCCATAAAAAGAATATTAAAAGTGACTCCCCAAGCTCCAAGAGAACTTTACAAGATTATTTGTAGGTAATCTTAGGTCAGCTGTCGAAAGTCACAAATAATTGAACAGGGGTCTTAAATGGGCATTTAGATGATAATATCGATAATATGCATTACGATAAAATTCTTGAAATGGTCACGATAAGAAGATATGTAACTAAGTTCATAAAAATTAGAGTAAGAGCCGGGGGTCTAAAATGTCCGGATCAACAGAATCATAATAGAATAATAATATGAATTACGTAAAAAAATTGTCTCAGACGCAATTACAATTGTGAATTATCTTTTTCTGACCATTTTACTAATTGTACCGTAATTCATATTATTAACTTATTATGATTCTGCTTAAGCAGCCATTTTACCACCCCCAGAACAATTAACAAAGAACGAGTTTAATATCAATTAACATAACATCACGCTTGTATACCTGATGACTTGGGCAGAGGTGAATACTTGAATAGTAAGAGCATTATTTTGGAGTTCCCTGTTATTCAGGAGACTGTAATTAAGGTAGTTTCCAGGGTCAAAGTAAATTAATTCTATTTATTCCGTCTTTTAAATTATTCAAAAATAAGAGACACGTATTTTTATTTGTAAATTAGACCAAAAATTACAAAGATATAAGCCCCTTAAAGTTACGTGTGACGTCACTCGTTACGAAAAAATGCAGAAACGCGCCTTTATTTTTGAATAATCTAAAAGGAGGACTCATATATTTTTTTTGGAAACTATCTTATTCAAGACAAACTGGACAAGTGCGAGTCAGACTCGCGCACCGAGGGTACCGTACAAAATTGCGACATAAATGGTCATATATTTGCCGGTGTTGCGGGTTGTTCGAAAGAGATACCGCGGCCCCGGAACGTAAAGGGCAATAGAAGGAACATGGGTGGGTTTAGTCAGTACAAGTCTCATATGCCCTCCCGCTCCGCCCAGAGCGGGGGAAGTCATTGGATGATTTCCCACCCGAAAAATAAATAAATAAAATGGTTATATATTTAACTGTGTAGACTTGAGGGTTGATTTTTTCAGAGCTTCCAAGGTATTTTCATTTTACTCGATATCTTAACGTGTTCCTGAGATAAAGGGTCTTAACAGACAGACAGACGGATAAAGAATATAATAACTGCTAAATACTGCTGTTGCTGCTGATAGGAATAAATCTGAAAAAAAATAGAACCATACTGTTAGAGTGTAAATTCGTCTGTTGATTTTACGAACCCAGATAATTCAGTTTCAACAAAATTCATTTAAATTAAATTCAAGGCAAGTGTTTAAGGGGGAGGTCCACTACTTTTCATAATGTTTTCAACCCGGATTTTCCATTCTTGACGTTGAATTTTAACGCTCATGACCTCGTAAAAGTTTCATCGCTTATCGCAGTCTGAAAAATTAGTTCAAAGACGTATACGAAGAGTAGAGGGAGAGGGTTGTTCCTCATTTTGTGTCAAGAGTTTGCTTAAGAGGCAAAAGTCTACCGTCAGATGTGATAACATCGCTTCTGTTTCATCTGTGATGTAAAAATAATATAGGACAACATCACGCCCGTAATAGCTGAAGCTACAAACAGAGGTGCTCCTAATAGTACAGCCATTTCCTTAACACTTAAAACGAGATATTTGCCATGTTTGTTATTTGTTTGTTAAGTATTCCGTTTTAAGTGTTTATAATAATGTCAGTGACCATGTCAGTTTAAAGACTTATTGTTCAGCCACAGTTCACCAGATATTTGAAGTGCTGTGTAATATTTGTACTCTGTGGCTAGTACTGCTTTTTTTAATCGTTGCAGTCGCTTTGGAGCCTATTCGGTACAAACATTTTTTTTCTCTTAATTTACTTTATTTATTATGGAATAAAAAGATACGATTGTCAAATTGTGGAGAGAAGAAGATTGTCAGTTGCTATTGCAAATGTTATTCAAAATGTCAGTGGCCATGTCAGTTTAAAAAGTTTATGCCTAAATAAAATGAAATGTTTTCTAAGGTTCATGTTAGTTGCACTTTGTGTATAGCAAACAGCTGCATTACTTGATCTTTATATTTATTATATTTACATTTTCACCGTTCATTCTTTTGTCTAGACTTAAAAATCGATTCTATGGAGTGTTTTAGAATCAAGTAAATATGAAACTTAGGTAAACGTGATAAATAGTTTGCAGACCGGCTGAGTTGAAGTTGAATCCGATTAAAAATACAACAAACTTGAATAGTAAAAACGGAGAATAATGAAAATCGTTTTCTTTGAGGCTTCATTTAGGACCCTGCTGGTGAGTTCTTAGGAATGGTCTGGTGCGTAGTGGTAGCAACGATGTATGTCCAGTTGTATGAAAACAGCCTTTAAACTGACATGGTCACTAACATTATTATTAACACTTAAAACGAGATATTTACCATGTTTGTTATTTATTCTGAGTTTCCGATATTTTACGGATGGACGGACGGGTATAAAAATATTTCCTAAAAACTCATATATATTTTTTCCGTACTTAGGTATCTTAAGGTCAGGGCAGCATATCTTCTTCTTCCATGCTTCTCCATTATCATGTTACAAGACATCCCGTTTGTAGCCGCATCTTCTATCCCCCAGTTCATCCGTTGATTGTTATAGAATAGAATATAATATATGTACCTTATTACACACCATAACTGTTTTATAGAAATGACTAATTCTATGGTTACAATGGCGGTCTTATCGCTGATAGTGATATCTTCCAGACAACCTTTGGATGAACTGCACGAACATCCTTACTTTAATATTATAAAAGCGAAAGTGAGTTTTTTTGTGTGTTACGACACGCCTAAATAGCTAGACCGATTTTGATGAATTTTAATTATATTTTACGATTTTGATAAATTTACAGAGAAGATAGATAGATACATGGGACCCTGGAGATGGACATAGGCATTTTTTTAAAGTGAGAAATGAGGGAGAAAGAGGGAAGAAAAGGGAAAACTTAGCTTTGCTATTACAATAAATAAGACGCTAGGGCAAAAACTACAGGCAGCAGGTACCTGCAAACCAGGACAGGGGAAGTGTGTTACCCCGAATTTATTGCGAGCGAAGCTGCGGGCAAAAGCTAGTAAAAATATAACGCGGTTGTCAATGGTGTACTCACTGCTCATACTGCACAAAACAATAAAGATAATCTAATTGTTACGTAAATGTTCGCATTTAACTCTTACACCAAAATGTTCTCTTTCAACATAAAACAAGGTCTGAAAGCAATGTGTTGCAGTGAAACAATTCACTCGGTCATTCAAATAAATGACCGGCATCGGTCAGTCGTGGTACAGTGGTATTTAAATCCAACGTGTTACTACCAAGTGCCAAGTTTAGTTTCGGACGATACTGTCACTTTGTTATCTTGTTCAGTACTTAAGTAACTTAATACCATTCTAGATTCAGAATTGGATTTAGTTAGGTTAGTTTATGTCCCTTTTGTTCGTCGTGTCGTTGAGCTCCTTGGGTTATCTGTCGAGCTACACGATAACTGACAACTTGACGGGTCTGTTGGTCTAGTGGTTAGTGGCCCTGACTGCTGAGCCGGAGGTCGTGGGTTCGATTCCCACCCAGGACAAACTTTGTGTGATGAGCATGATTGTTTGTTCTGTCTGGGTGTGATTTATCTATAATATGTATGTATTTATAAATTATATAAGTATGTATATCAGTTGTCTGGTTACCATAACACAAGCTCTGCTTAGCTTGGGATCAGATAGCCGTGTGTGAGTTGTCCCAAGATATTTATTTATTTATTTACTGACTGGACAGGTCCACTCAATCTGTGTGGTGCCTTCTTAAAAATACCATTGCAGACACTAATCTGCATAGTCCTCATGTAAGTTGACCAACATTTTTTGTCTGGTCCTTAAAAGAGACTATGACCACTGAGTTTGTTTCGACTGTTTCTTCTCAGAGTAGTCGACACACCCGCCTCGTCTAGTTTTTTAAAAAGACGTGTAAAAGTGTTTGTAAAAAAACAACTTGCAAAATAAACATCATTTATCATTAAAATCTTTTCAAAACATGCGCAGAGTGCGTGGGAGCAGCAATAATATTTTGAAGGTCATTAGTGAAAAGTTCTGCACCATTATGGCGCATTGGGTGCATGGTCCATGTTCATGTCCCCGGTGTGTCAGGCGGGTGCAGCAGATTTATGAATTGAAATCTTTTATTGATAACATAGATTGTAATTCGTGTGTTTACTAATGTTATAAGGACTTTGACTCTGAAATAAAACGTTTTTTTTTAACATCTGTTAGTTTATCACTTAATCGAAACTTATGACTGTGTTTCTAAATACAAAATCAGTGATTTAAATAAAAAATGAGGATTAATATTTATCTTCACACTTTTTTTCTTTTTCTTTCACACTTTAAAACACAAAGTAACGTACAAAATATACCTACCACATAAACCTCGACCAATCTGGACTCTTGGAGTGTGTTGCAGCGATACAGCTCACTCGGACATTGTAACAAATGACCGTAATTGGTCAGCCTGTCGCGCTGTGTTTCCTACGGCGAGCTCGTAACGTCTCCGGATTACTTTTGGAGCGCCCTGATCGATGTCCAACTTGTGATTTTGTTGGGTAAATCGATTGGACTTTTATTATATTTTCTTATGTCAAAATGTTCGTGATTTTTCGCTTTTTTGTAGGATTTAGCTACCATAAGCTTTTCATCTGTCTGATAAATTGAAGTGTGTTTTAAAAAATAAGTTACTTAAACTGTTCATTTAGAACTTAAGTTTTGTGTTATTATCTGCCGAGTTTTTACCCAACTATATTGAAGTTGGCTTTAGTTTAACAAGATGTTGCTAAATGCCAGTATTTTACATGGAGCGACTGCTTTTAAGACGTTTGCAGCCGAATTTGTGCTGTTGGTGGTTAGTGTTTTCAGTATCACCTGAAACTTTTATCGATAAGTTGAGTGAAAAAAACAGACATTAATATCATTACCCTTTTTATTTTCTGGTCTTTGCTTTTGCCACCAAAACCGTGTCAAGTGTAGTTTAGCTTCAACCAGAATATCTATATAAGGCACCTACTTAATTTCTGCGACAAATTCCAAAGCCTCGAGCTTCTGTAACTCCTTTTACATCACACACAATTTTATGTAACACCATAACACAAGGAATCGCTCTCAAGTAATTATACGTTTAATTTTACTTGTTGCTGGCCGCGAAATTACAGAAATGCCATTAACTTTTTACGACGAACAAAATGGCGAATGCGGGAGAAAACTGGAAGAAACTTTCCTTTCAGTTTTGTTACCCGAAAATGACCCTTATTTTATTAATGATAAAGGTTATGTGTGCAGAAAATGGGGTGTTAGTATGACTTTATGAGATTCTAGGATAGACTTTAATAGGCAGTCTGCGAGTTTCCACGCTACTCAGGTCGTAACCGGGTGTCGTAAAAACTCGTTGCGTGTAGGCTTCAATTGGAGGTTCCGAACTGCTGTTGTTTGATGTCTTCTGTCTGTTATTAATGGGGTCTTTGAAGTTTTCCGAGTGCCCGTAGTAGGTTCGGACACTATCTGTACTAAAACCCTAAACTGTATCTGTAACAAATGGATACTAGGAACTTTTTGAATTGGCGAAATTGTGAAATCATCCGTAGCATGTTTTGATCGATTTTAGGTTTCTTAACCGATCTACAGCAGGGTGTGGACGTATTTCAGGGTATGATTTAGATCACCAAATTGAACAACTTTCTCCACGGCACCACCATCAAATCAAAATTGTGAAAAAGAAATTAGCTGCCCCATACATTCGGGTAGGAGTACGTATTGAAGTTTTATACTGCACAGCTGAATTTTTGACTGAAATATTAATACACCTTTCTTACCCACCTTTCTGCCCACGGCAGTGGCAACCACGCAGTACAGCTAGTACTTTATAAGTTTCAATAAAATTGTTTTTAACTAATATGGATCACTGATTATCTGAATCCTTACTAATATTATAAAAGCGAAAGTAAGTTTGTTTGTATGTTTGTTACCTCTTCACGCTTTAATGGCTAAACCGATTTTGATGAGTTTTGGTACAGAGATAGTTGGGCACCAGGAGACGGACATAGGCTGTTTAAAAAAAAAGAGTGGTATATGAGGGAGAAAGAGGGACGAAACGGGAAAACTTAGTGTTGCTACTACAAATCCATAAAGCACTACCGAATTTAACGCGAGCGAAGCCGCGGGCAAAAGCTAGTCTTAAATAAGTCAAATTATTACTACTATTATAAAAGCGAAAGTGAGTTTGTTTGTTTGTGTATTTATTCACGCCTACGGCCTATGGCCAAACCGATTTTGATGAATTTTGGTACAGATATAGTTAGGACTTCGGAGGCGAACATAAGCTAAAAAAAGGAAAGAAAAGGGGGAAAGGGGGAGAAAAAGGGAAGAAAAGGAGAAAGATATTTTTTTTTGGTCTTCACGTGGGTTAAGGTTAGCGTTAGCCCAAAGTAACTATGCCACGTGGACTAAGTCGCGGGCCGAAGCTAGTAATAATATAAAAAACAAGTGTTTTCTATTTGTATGGTTTTAAATAGATATGCTAATTGTCTATCAAAGTTCAAAACATCAGAAAATATTTAATAACGCCTCTATTCTATTATTTTATACAAATATCCAAACATTATTCAATAAAGTGCCAATCTTTCTCACTTAATAACGAGAAAATAGCTAAGAAAAGGGAGTTTTACCTACTTTATCAAGATCGAGGTAATGCTTTCATTAACATTATGCTTCCTTTGTTTCAGGTAAGTCCAGTTCAGAGATTGAGTGCAGCTATAGAGGGTATTTTATGGCCAGTAAATGGTGGTACGAATATTTAAGAAATAGTATAAAATCTGATACTGGTAAGGTAAGTTTTTTTTATGAGCGAAATACATCTTTGTATCATTTACCAAAGGTAAAAAACAGACAATGATATATTGGTTTCTATAAAACTGCTCGATTGAGCATTTAAGCTCCAAAGTTTTTATTTTCAACGAAATGCGTGCGTGTTGTATGTTATCACTAAATTTTTTTAATTACACAATTAATATAACTCATTGTATTCCAAGTCTCCCATTGTACTGTAGTTACATAAAACCCAACAAAAACGCGTCATATGACGCTCCTGTAAACTTCAGACATATTAATCGCGGTAATAAAACAATACGCGAGCTTTATAAACAATACAGATTATTCAGCGGCAGACCATCTCACCTAGAAACGATAAATCTGCTACCTAAACCACCTGAGCGTTCGACATCCCTGTGATTATGAATGAGGGGACACCCCTAGCTACCCCCCTACAAACGGTATCGCACGCACCGCACGCCACCACACAACTTTCAACTTTAAACCAACGAAACTGAGCACAAAATTACACGAACATGCCTGTACTTAGCGATAACCGAATTAGCGTTCGAAAAGCAGACCCTATTCCGTGTTGCATAGCATACAAATCGCTAATTCTACTTTGCTGTGGAGTAAGTAAAGGGATTGTGACCTTATTGTTTGTGATGGAAGGTTGGTTTTGGCGTGTTGTTGTAGGGACACCCCCCTGTTATGAGGGTTCGTTTGCACCCCGGCGGGGCCCGGCGGCGGCCCGGGCTGAGCTCGTCTCCCGGGCGACCGAAGTTCGACCCGAGGGCTGCACTTGCACAAAGTGGGCGCTAGTGTGCGCGCACCTAACACGCGCGTTCGCGTCGATTGGCCGCGCTGAGTTTTCTAATTTCGAATGTTCGCTTTTCTATGACTTTTTTTTAATTTAAAAATATTTGGTTTTACTGGATCTTGTGACGGTCTGGCTGGAAAGGCAAAAATAATGTTCAGTACAGAGGAGAAATTTCCCTAAGCTTAGCTATGAGTTTTTTTATAACTGTTTCATTCAACTTTCTCTTATCTTTTACTAAGAAAAAAAAAACATTTTGACGGCTGAATGTGAAGGCTGAAAGGCTATTGAACGGCTTGATTGAATGAAAAAATCTATGAAGTTCATTCACTCAACTTTTTGAACATATAAAAGAAAATTAAAGAATCAAATCGTTAACATGAAATAGATTTTCTTTCATGAATTCAAACAACTTCAGTTATGAACTTATTTGCAGAAGTAAGATTTTTCAGTTTTAAAATATTTTAAGTTAAAACTTGGCATTTATGAGCTTTTTTTGCGATTCAAAAAACTTTGCCCCACACAAGGAATTTCTCCTGTATGGTGGGTGCGTTTGCAAAACATTTAAACTCACATACACAAACAGCCAGACCCGAAATAACTATTTGTAGGCCATACAAATATTTGTATCGTGCGGGAATCGAACCCGCGACACGCAGCGCAGCAGCCGATCGCTCAGCCACTGCGCCAACCGTGTCAATTATTAAGAAATATAGTTAAATATACATGTAGGGGAAGCCCAGATAGTGACAAAGTTGTTATGGCACTTGTGACTTGGTTAACCATGCCTTCGAGGGCATGCTGATTCCTCCCGATGTTTTTTCACTGAAGCAAGTGGTAATTATACAATTTGCACAAGAATCCGGAAAAACACAGGTGCCTGGTTACAGTTTCAGCTCGAGTTCTATGACCTGGCAGCCCGCCGGACATATCACAAGCCTATCACTGCTTAATGAAACGAAAGTATTAATGTCGACTTCACTACTTGATTCACACAGCCAACCAACAATGGTAAGGCTACCTCTACACAACACACAGTGACTCAGGCAAAAGTAACAAAATAAAGGCGGCCATTCACGTCGGTTATCGGCGCAACCAAGGGTTGATTTAACTAGATGGTTGCCGTGAACCACGCTCTACCCGCGTATTTCCCCTACATAAAACCGTAGAGTTTATATTTGTAGATAAATAAGGCGAGCGCGACAAGTTTACTGCCTATTTTCAGTTAGGCGCTGGGAGGTAAGAATTTTGGCGGTTTCAATGTGTTGAAAACAATGGCAAAAGAAAAGCATTTAAATTACCTAAATGTGAAACTACAACATGATGTTTCTGACCTATTTAAATTATTACCTAATGAAAGTGAAAATCATACTATTAACACAAATACAAAAGACACTTTTTTTCTATAGAAGTAAGCAAGCAAAAACTACATTACGTCATTCGCTATTGTAGTAAAATTCATTAAATTTAATTTAAAATGTATTCTTATAAGCTAAAGAATATCAGCAATATTTGATTATCACAAAGAATGTTGTACAGTCCATTACACTTTCAAGGCTGAAAAGAAGCTAAGATTACACTTACACATTTAAAAAAATCCTTTGCAATAAACAAACTTAAAGCCCTGTATTTCTTTATTTAACCAACACCTATAAAACTACTTATTGCATTCCCATTCTCGTATTTCCTAAGAATTCTTTATTGCTTTTCCGTCCTTTATTTTTTCTTCTTCGCATCTAAGGCACTTAATCTTTGAAACCTCCGTTGGTAATGGGCGACTTGAAGAAAGCGACGCGGATATTGCCAGTAAACGTATGTCGATATGACCCCGGCTTCCTCCCCTGCCCCTCCCCGCCCTGTACTTAGAACTTGCCCGCACCGTCGGGGGAATATACTCTGATAATAAAATAAAGTGTGCTTAATAGTAGGTAGGTACGTTCGGAGGAGTTTATTTTACTCAGCAAGTTTCCTACGTTGAAAAATGTTGAGAAGATTTTATTTAGTACGTACGTGGAAATTTTGGAAATGCTTTTGGTATGAAAGCTTTTTTTTCTTCTAGAAACTCAAAGGTTTTAGAAGACTGTAACATAGTATTATTTCGGCTTGCCCATCTAGTTTATTTTTGAACAATCATTGTCATAGCAGATGCGAAAGCCAATATCAATTAATGTTTATCTAATATACAAACTTTTCTTACCTTTTACAATAAAAAAACAACATAAAGTGGTTTTTTTCCGAAGCCATATGCCATTTTCATTATTTTTCCATTTCCACCTGATTTTCCTCAATATTGTTCCAAAAAAAATCCTTAAATCCCTAACACTCGAGACAATTTGAGGTCCTCAAAAGCTTTAGTACATCGTTTGACTTTTTCTTCCTCTTTCAAATAAAAGTTTTTTGTTGTTACCATTTTTTCCTTCAAAAAGTTTTTAATTTGTCCGAGTGCCGTCAAGATTTCTCTTTAAACAAACGAGAATCTTTCGGTTCTTTTGTACGAGTCAAATTCCAAATGAGTTTTCCCCTCACTTTGGCTTTTATGAAATAATGCATTAGCCACAGATGTAATTTGGGACAAAATGTTTTATTTTTGTCTTTGATATTGTTTGATATTTCTTTTTGAGTTGAAGGACGCGTGTCTTTTCCGTTTCAATTACAGACGTAAAACATTTATTAAAATTTAATCTATTATACGATATTAGTTATTACGGATGTATAAATGTGGTCAGACAAAGGGGCCCGTCGGGGCCACTGCCTGCTGGGGTTGCGGGTTGTTTGAAAGAGAGAACATGGATGGGGTTTAGGCAGTAAAAGTCTGACACTCCTTCCCTCCCCGCTCATGTTAGTAGCAGGTGGCGATTCCAAAGTTTCTGCCTAACTCCTTGAAAAAAAAAAAACGTGAGTGTGTATGTTCTTCTTTTTTAGTTAATCGACGAATTTTTCGTTGTGAAAAGACTTTCGAAATATAGTTTAAACCTGTCTTCTGGGCACGTGTCCGAATAACAGCGATGCTTAGGAATATGCCCTCCAAAATCTACGCACTCAAAAGGTATGGTCCTTTTAGTCGCAAGTTTGCATGAAACCCTCGATAGTCCGATTCGCATTTTTTTTAAACTTTGCCCCACACTAGGAATTTCTTCTGTATCGTGGGTGCGTTTACAAACATTTAAACTCACATACACAAACATCTAGACCCGGAACAACTATCTGTAGGCCATACAAATATTTGTTCCGTGCGGAGATCGACCCCGCGACAGTCGATCGCTCAGCCACTGCGCCAATCGTGTCAGAATTTGGTCGTTTTTTTTTTGTAGTTTGTAAACATTTCCAATTACATGTCCCATTCAAATCGATTATTATAAAAACTCAGCGATTACAAATAGACACATTCTCCATAAACATAACAATAGTTCGCTTTAAACCTAAACACCTCATTTAATCTAGACATGATTTATGATCCTGTTCAATTTGGTACTGACGAAGCTATTTGAATTGACACTAAGTTTCTTCAGTACTAATGGTTCTAAGTATTGGATTTGTCTATTTGAAGTAAATGACGTTGGGTAATGAATAAGGATCTATCTTTAAAGTTTTTACTTCATTGTCTTATTTTATATACAAATCTGTGACAATGACGGGCCTGTTGGTCTAGTGGTTAGTGGCCCTAACTGCTGAGCCGGAGGTCGTGGGTTCGATTCTCACCCAGGACAAACTTTGTGTGATGAGCATGATTGTTTGTTCTGTGTCTGGGTGTGATTTATCTATAATATGTATGTATTTATAAATTATATAAGTATGTATATCAGTTGTCTGGTTACCATAACACAAGCTCTGCTTAGCTTGGGAGCCGTGTGTGAGTTGTCCCAAGATATTTATTTATTTCATTTATTTAAATCTGATCCACGTGCCACTTACCCCTTACTTTTTATACAACAAACATCTGGTTATACACGAAAGTCGGTAGACAGTGCCACAGTATAAAGTAAACCAATAAACTAATTTGGTAAAATCAAATGCTTTTTTTTGCTGATGCGAAATCATCTAATAACTTCCCTCACTCTGGTCGTAGAGGGCCACCCATGTTCCTTCTTCTGCCTTTTATGTTCCAACAACAACCCGCAACCTCGTCAGGCAGTGGCTGTGGCAGGCCCCTTTGCTTTGCTGACATGTCTTTGAAACACACGTGGAATACTAACGCGTCGTCGACACGGCCTAATTTCAAATGATTGTATCGGTATTCTGCAAAACTTTTTTACTATATTGTGCTACAGACATACAACAAAGTCACTCTTGTTTGTACTTCAGGCCACAACCTGAAGTACAAACAAGACCCTACAATCCGTACTACAATCCTTAACACGACTTTACATATTATGTGTAACCTAATCCCGAAATTTTTTAGAGTTCCGTGTCTCAAAAGGAAAATCAGAAACCTTATTGGATCACTTTGCTGTCCGTCAGTCAGTCTGTCTGTGAAGACCCTTTTCTCGATAACGTGTAAAGGTAACAAATTGAAATTTTAACCATATTATACTCAAATCTGTAGTCCTTTAGAATTCTGGAATAATCATATCTCTAAGTCTAGGCAGTCAAAAGATATGGCCATTTACGTCGCAAGTACAGAACCGTAGTACAGAATCCTGGGTATTTGGAGTGTTTTTTTCTTAATTGAACTACTGTATGATGTTTACTGTGACATTACTACTACCACGCATTTGACCTTTTGAAAAGCACTTGCGTAGGTGTCTTAAACAATATCTTATCCTTCAAATTTCCCAATCAGTAATTCTACCAAATCAACTTAATAAAACTTTCTCTATCTATCTTACTGTTTGTGACGTTATGGAAGTGTTATGGTACAATAAACTGGGCACTCGTGGGAGGCTGTGGGCGTTATGATGCAATAGAGAACAATGGTGTTGGGACATCGCTGATGCGTCAAGTATGGTACCTTTTGAGTTTATGGGGTCAACTGTTTTAAGTTCAAACGATTTAATTATTATGTTGCTGGAAGGAGGACGCGACGTGGCTAAGTAATAGCAGTCGCTCGGGTCGATCTTCAGGTTAAGCTGCGCTTATCTAGGTTCACCAACCTAGTATGGGTGACCACCCATACATACCGAACCAGAGCCAAATCTTTAGCTAGTAAATAAAATAGCCTATGTCCGTCTCCAGGGTCCCAACTATCTCTGTAGCAAAAGTCGTCAAAATCGGTTTGGCCATTTAGGCGTTTAGACGTAACAAACAAACAAACTCACTATCGCGTTTATAATATTTAGTAAGGATAAATGGAAGGTTTCGATCTTCTTCGATTTCGATTCGATCCTGGAAAAAACAAAAGACTAATTTCTTTTTGGTTTTGCTAAAACTCACACTATATCTAATATATGTCACAGTTTTTGTTCCCATACTCCTCCGAAATGGCTGGACCGATTTAAACGAAATTTTATGTACATATCGGGTAGGTCTGAGAATCGGCAAACATCTATTTTTCATACCTCTAAGTGAGCAGCGGGTGAAACCGCTGGGCACAGCTAGTATTGAATAAAGGTATCATTTTGAAACAGTGGAGATATTAGAACTAAACCAAAGTTTCTCTTTAGTTCTGTAAATAAATCAAAGATTTTATTTTCCAAAACGAAACAAATATTCATGTTTCACAGAAAATGTAATATTTGTGCTGTGTACACGTTTCCAACTGGCTGTTTTTCCAAAGGTTTTTTGTACGAACGCTGAATAGAATTCCAAACTGAATCAAAATATATTCTCGTCTAGATTTTTATCAAAGCTACGCAAACCAGTTTCGTGTGTTTATGTACAGAGATAGGAATATGTTTGGTTTTAAAATAGGAATTTAATAAAAGACTTTTTCTTTTTTTTTTCTGAATAAGTCAGATCTTGTCTCTTGCCCTTTTGTTAGGGTCTCGTACCTCGTAAAAGAAAAAAGGGATCAAATTGAAATTAAAACCAAGTCAGTAATCCCTTGGAGATGTGAAAAATGTCGCAAGTTTGTACGGAACCCTTGCTGCGTGAGTCCGATTCGCACATAACCGGTTTGTTTTCGGATACGAAATCATGAAGTAACTTCTCCAGCTCTGTAGACTGCGGATTCAGAGTCAGACTTTCACTGACTAAAGTCCATCCGTTTTCTTTCTTTTACCCTTTATGTTTCGGGACCGCAGTATCTCTTTCGAACAACCCGCAATCCCGGCAGGCGATGACCCTGGCTCAGGCCCCTCTTGTCTCTTGCCATAGGTGAAGACATTGATGTAAACTTGTTATCGATAGAAAAAATATGCTACCATTGGTAGTTGTTACAGTGTTATTGTAAGTCCTAAGTGAACTATGGGAAAAGAGCTCCCCTATAACCTTCTTCTCTTTTCTCTCTGTGCGCATTTCTCCAAGGGTATGGAGCTAAACGTTTAAACAGTATAAGTTAAAAAAAGGAAATCACACAAATTGGTCCTTCGAGCCGGATGATTTTAGAAAAAGTAGAAAATACTAGATTTTAGAATACGAACCTTAATAACAGTAGCTGAGAATTACTTTTGTTTTCACGTGGCTTATTTTTGATAGAACAATTCTACTTTTAACAAGCCAATCTTCAAAACATCTGATAGATAAATGAAGCAACACATAAAAAAGCACCATCTGTCAGTTTAACCAATTACATTGCTCTAACGCGTGCATCCCTTTGTAAGTTGACAGACAGGAAAAAATTGCCGCAACGAGTATAGTCATTTTAGTTTATTTTACACCCACCCTTACAATGCTCTCAAAGTTACGCTGACCTTTATCCTCACAGCAATAAGGTTGTTGTTACGTTGCTATCATTGACAAGCCTGTCAAAATTATATTGATCTTTATTTTTGTGCTCATAAGGTTGATGTTAGACTGCAGCTGTCGGAGATAAAATTACTGTGGACTATATTTAAGGGTGCAAAGTCCCCAGTGACGGGCTGTGCATCGATAGAACGATGTGAATCAACGAAGTGATTTATTTAAATTGTGAGCAGCCGAGTTCGAAGATTACGAGTTTGGAAAGCTCTTTGGAGTATTTCGTATCCGTTTTGTTTAAGTCAATGGCTTTAGTTTTAGAACTATGAAGGTTTTTGAAGATTTTAGAATCTTTACTAGTTGGGCCAAAGGTCCTTCCAGTACCTAAAGATTTTTTAAAGATTACATTTATTAATGCCCATTTTAGCTATCATCTTGTCCCACTGCTGGGCAAAAGTCTGCCCCTACTTCTTCTAAAATTATTTCCTTTAACATTACAACTGTCGATATCGCGTATATTTAACAACACGGTTGGTGCAGTGACTGTAGCGAACGACTACGGCGATGCGTGTAGTGAGTTCGATCTCATTTAATCCAGGTCTGGCTGTTTGTGTACCTATGTGATTTTAAATGTTTGTAAATGCACCCATGATACAGGAGAAATTCCTAGTGTTTAAAAAAGAAGAAATAATGTTGAATATGAATAAAATAAATAATACGTTAATGATATAGGTATAATGTGATATCCTTGACTTAATTATGTAAGCACCGAACAGAACAAAATGTATTGTGCTATAACATCACATGCCCTACCTAAATAGAATTTAAGACGACTATGTAACATTATAAAAACACCGAATGTAATTTACTCTATTTATAAGTGATTAAATGAATTTGAATTTGAAAAAAAATGAATAAAATGCTAATAAAAGAAACTTTTTGACAAATGACAAAAAGGAAAATTACTCAAAACATTAACAAGGACCTCCGCCATTTAAAACGTAACAAACTATTAACCGACTAATTACAAGTTAGCAACCGAGAAAATTAACCCCGCAATTACTCTGAAAACTACATTAATGAACCCATTCTTTGACAAACACTCCGCAAATTAAAAATCTTCGCTGTACTAACGTTTTTCTTACAAAAGAAAAACGTACATTTATCTGAACTGGTAGTGAAAATCCGTGCGGAAAAGACTGTCGAGTAGGGCCGCTTTTGTCAACATTTAAAGCTCAGTGAAAACGCATAAAACAGCGCCAGTACAGCTCTTAGTCGGGGATTTTTGTAAAATAGTTTCACTACACTGTGTTGGGGAAAGGACTGTGGTGTACTGTGAGATGAACGGTAATGAAGCTAGCAAATAAAAGTTGATAAAACAGCAATCCTCCGATTTTGATGAATTTTGGTACAGAGATAATTGGGACCCAGAAGACAGACATAGGCCAACTTTAAAAAAAAATAGAAATGAGGGAGACAGGGGTAAGAAAAGGGGAAACTTAGCATTGCTATAACGATTAATAAAGTGCAAGGGCAAAAACTGCAGGTAGCAGGTACCTGCAAATCAGGAAAGGGGAACTGTGTTACCCTTAATTAACCGCGAGCAAAGCCGCGGGCAAAAGCTTGTAATATATATTCTTTTGTTTCTAGGCAATAAAAAATAACAGTTTATCAGTAAAAAGGAACTACCATTTCAGTTTTTTTTTTTGTAATATACTAGCTGTGCGTAGTGGTTTGCTCAGCTAAAATAAAAAAGATAGCGGCCATTCTCAGACATACCAAATATTCATTTAAAATTTCATAAAAATTGGTCACAGTATTTTTATTTTAAGCTACGCTTACTAATTCATAATTTATTTGCCATCAAGTTTTTCTTTGTAAGTGAATTTGTTATTCTATTGAGAAGATATTTTTTCCCCCCCCAGCTCCACTCAACCTTTTCCAATACTTTTTTGTTGGGATGGGAAAACATAAAATAACTTCCCCCGATCTGGGCGGAGCGGGAGCGAGGGTCAGACTTGTACTGACTAAAACCCACCCATGTTCCTTCTATTGCCCTTTACGTTCCGGGGCCGCGGTATCTCTTTCGAACAACCCGCAACCCCGGCGGGAACCAACTATCAAAATCAAAATTCAATATTTCAAATTAGGCTGATAATCAGCACTTTTTGAACGTCAGATTACAAGAGACAGTCCCACAAAAACGGCCTGCCCTTCGCCACTTTCTAGTGTTTTAGCTGAGAAGAAGAAATGGAACAAACTCCCCAGCAACACATCTGTCTGTCAGGTTAGAAGAACCAGATTTTATACTCAAGCTATATTTCGCTATACCATGGAATCTAACCTTAAAACCCCACGTTCGTACGGTTTTGTGTAAATTTGATTTTCATTACTAAGCGGCGTAGACGTGTGCACTCCACGTATTGAGTTGGCAACATTTTTATATGGCAGGATAATATACATGGTTACGTTCATGAGTCTCCGTTATGTGGTTGTTTTTGAAAGCGGTTGTCGTATAGGGTTACTGAGGTCTGTTTTCTATGGTATATTGAAAGCGGGTTTTTTTAACTAAAACAGTAACAGTTTTTCTTGTTACACTTTTCAAAAAGTAAGTACTATCTTATTTTTTTATTTTGTGGGTGAGAAATCATCTAATAACTTCCCCCGCTCTTGGTGGAGCGAGCGGGAGTGTCAGACTTTTACTGACTACAACGTATCCAACGTTTGCTCTTTATTTTCAGGGGCCGCGTTATTTCTTTCGAACAGCCCGCAACCCCAGCAGGCAGTGGGCCTGGTAGGCTTCTCAGCTTTGCTACGCTTTCGTACTGAGCTGACGGACAGTCAGCTACCCATTGCTCACCGTTTCCAGACGTAGCCGAGAGCCGTGTCGCGGAAGTCGTGTTTAAGATCCATGTAATGTCGGCGAGCATACTTCTATCGACTGTCCCAATTCTGGCTTTAGGCTTTTACTGGGAAGTTCCTAATGGAAAGACTTATCAACTCTTTTTCCAACTTGGGAATCTAGTCCATCATTTCATACTTTGAGGCCACCAAACCAATGAGGCAGAACACTATTTGACTCACACACACACACACATGCACACAAACAGTTACTAGCTTTTTTATAAAACTAACATGAATAATCGCCCACCAAAGTCGGATAAAAAGATTTGGCCATATTCTTTTCATGCATGATTTCCCATCTATAAAGATTGAAGACCCTCCATTTTCCGATGAGACGTGATCAAGTAACTGAGAAATGCAATTTTATATTCATGTCCCAGGGGAAATAATTACCCGCATAATTCGGGTAAATAGATCCCTTGGTTTAGCGAGACGGGGTAAGAATAATATTGTGTCTATGCTCTCTTTATTTTGTGGTGGTTTGAGCAAGAGTTTTTGTATAGTCAGACAAAAATATTCACTGAATTATTTTTAATATATTTTTTTTTTAGAAAAGTATGTGTGTACAATAGACAAAACTGCCAATGTTCTTTGATTTAGTATTTACTAAGATTACAAGCGTCTGTGAAAACTGCTTGTGCATGATTATAATAAAAGAGTCATGAATATAGATGACGGAAAAGATAGTGGCTTCTACATAAAAAATGAGGAGATAGCGAGCAACACAACAAAAGAGAACCCACTACCGTACACGTACGTGTGGTGCAGTAGAAGTAAAAGAGACGGTTGACCACAAATGAATTGAGATAGTAGCTAGGAGAACAAAAAAGAAGACGAGCGTCAGACATGATATTTTATAGCCGATTTATGATAACAATATGGGACAAATTGTTTATTTATTCACATTTGTGAAGGTCATCTTTTGTGTATTTTTTTTTCAAATATATAGGATAGTTATCAAATAATTTCTCCCGCTCTGGGCGGAGGAAATGTCAGACTTTTACTGACTAAAACCCATCCATATTTCTTCTTTTGCCCTTAATGTTCGGGGGCAGCGGTTGATTTTTTCTTTCAAATGATGCTTCATATTACGTTTCTATACTATGCAGCTTTTATAAATAAAGTAACAAGTTTTCTAAGTGGAATTTTGCAATATATTTATAAACGCTAGACATCGCATGGAAAAAACTAATTAAAATGCCAGACAAAAAAAAAGGATGGGGCACTATAAATGTAGGTAGGTAGGTAGGTTTTCTATAGCTATGTTGCAAATGAAAGAAACAAAAGAAAAGCTACGAATGTACATTCTCATCCAGATGGTCTTATATGGAAACTTGTTAGTTTTCCCGCTTTCTCCTTATTTTTAACATGCTTTCATTTCTTTGCGCACTCAGCACATAGATCTGGTTGTCTTCCATAAAAAACCTTATTAAATTTGTAAATCTATATATTCATTTTTAAGGTATTGTTACGTTAGTTTGTTTTTAATATTAGTGTCTAAGATTTTAAAATATAAGTGTTTTGGTTTTACTGTTAATTAATTTTATTGTAAAATAAATGAATTAATTAATTAGTTACACATGTCACTATGTAAAAATATCTGAGAAGATACTTTTTTCTCTTAAGTTTCACCTACTTTCTGATGTCCTATTAAATTGAAATTTGCATACATATTTAGTTAGTAAAATAATGCATGGTTAGTTTGGTCTCCTCATTCTAATGTTACTATTATTAAACGCTGAAAGTACTGGCACAAAATACATTCGAAATTTTTACCCACAGTTCAGCGAGTTTTTTTAAACTATAATATTTATTGATTCCACTTCTGTATATACTTATGAAACATTTTAATAAAATTAATTAATTTAATTTAAAAAAAAACTAATTTATAAAATCACAAGGTTCCGCGGCTGAATATGCGTGGTTAAACCCCTGTAAATAAAATAAAGAAAAAAAAATATGCGTGGTTTTTTATACTAAACATTTTATAAAATAAAGCCTATGTGTTCTTCTACAAAAATAAGGAGGTTCTGAATTCGGTATCTTTCACAGTTTCATTAAAATCTGTTCAGTGGTTTTTGCAGGAAAGAGTAACCCACGTACATCCAAACATCCTCCCAAATTTTCATAAATATTTAACTTAAAGACACCTTTTAAAAATACCCATATCGTTTCACCCCACTTGCAACACTAAAAATAAATTTCAATTGAACGTAGAAACGCAATAAGAACAGCAGAACCTACTGTCAGGTAAAACGGAAAAGCGCAGCCATTAAAACAAAAAAAAAAACAACACGACCCAAACTCAAAGGCAGTTCAAGGGGCACGTCACTTTCATTTCGCCCATGCCCCCTGCATGCCGTGTGCATTTTTGCTGGGTGTCTGAGCATAGGGCATGCGGACACAATGCATCTTAATGAATGCATTCCAAAGTCACGCGGCCTCCCCTGGGCTTTTTTGATGTACCAGGGGACAGTGGGGCTGTACCTCGTGTTTAGGTGTAATACTGACATTTGGTCTTTTGAAACGGAGGAAATGTGTAGTGTTCGATTTTCAATTTATCATGATTTGATTTTGTTTTTTGTTTTAATAGTTGTTGTTGGATTATGTAGATGTGTGGTGTCTGAAGAAAAAGTATTAGTTTTTATTTTATATAAGTTGTGAATTAATAAAAAACTTATGGCAAAAACACAACCGACTTCCACGACCGATTCTTTGGTAGTAAACATATTTTCCACTTTATTTTAAGTTTTTGTTTCACACATTCCTATCAAGTATATATATATAAGTTTTAGTGGCAATGGAAAATGATTCCATTGCCACTAAAACGATATAAGCAAATCATCCCTATAAGTTATAAAAACAATGTATTATAACACCTCTTCTCTTTTTTGTTGAAAATCAGCCACACATGATGATGCAACTCAATTGATGGAGAAATCACATCAGGTTAAGCACTAATCAAATGAAAAAACAAACATCCTATTTTAAGAGCAACTTTACAACCTGCGTACAACTGTATGTCTTTTAAGGGTTCCGTACCTCAAAACAAAAAATGGAACCCTTACTCACCTCACTTTTTTGTCTGCTTATCAAGACTTTATCTCAAGAAAGCGTGAAGGTTGAAATTAAAACTATGTTATCAAGTCTGCCCATTTTTCAGTCTGTCGTTTATGTAGGAACCCTCGACGCGCGAGGCCGACTCGCACTTGGCTGTTTTTTTTTTAATTGCAAGGGGCAAAACTGTCTTCAGTATTACTCGTATGAAAGTGCACTGGACCTTTTAGACTAAACTATTTTATACTCTTAGTAACACAAAACATATCCAGTGGAATTGTTTATCCTTACTAATATTATAAAAGCGAAAGTGAGTTTGTTTGCAGGTAGCAGGTACCTGCAAATCAGGAAAGGGGAACCGTATTTCCTCGAATTTAACGCGATCGAAGCCGCGGGCAAAAGCTAGTCACGTATAAAGTAGATTAATAAACATATAAAATACTTTGTGTTTTTCTCTGACTCGTCAACCAAAACAGGAACCACACTAACTGCAATAACAATTCCTATTCAATCAGTCTCATAATAAGATGAGTCGCGATGAATATTCCACTACGTCGATCTCTAGACATGCGACAATAAATCTCGGCTCTGACACAGTACAGAAAGAACCAGTAAACCAACTAGGTCAAAATTGTGAAATAAATAAAATACAGGTGACACGTGGGCTGGTCTCGACGGCAAAGTGCTTTTCTGTTATTATTTATTCTATATTATTAATCTGGCAAAGAGTTGTCAGCAAAGCAGAACGACCTGCCAGAGCCACTGCTGGTCTTGAGGGTAGTTCGAAAGAGATGGCCCTGTAACGTAATGGGCAATAGAAGGAACATGGGTGGGTTTTACTCCCCCTCGCTCCGCCCAGAGTAAGGGAAGTTATTTGATGATTTCCCATCCGCAAAAAACGCATATTTTCGAATAGACGCATGTATGTGTCACCTGATTTCGACCCACAGTGTAATATTGTTATTTACAAACAGCATATCAACTAGGAACAAATGTGTTCCTAGTTGATATGCTGTTTGTAAATAACAATATTACACTGTGGGTTCAGATGACAACCATGAGTAATCCGTGAATATGTTCATTTGTCACACCCGACATGTTTCATTATATTATTGCGAGCGTAAAAATAATAGTTATTTGGTTGGTGTTTTTAGTGAGGAGTGGTGGCAATCTTCCATCAATTTCTTTATGAACTTTCATACTAAGATTTTTTAACGGGTCAAGCGAATGAAAGTGTTTGAAAATCTCGTTTCTGTTAGAGTTGATATTTAGAATCTAGTTTAAAACATAGTTTTTTTAATATCGATACTAGCTTTTGCCCGCGGCTTCGCTCGCGTTAAATTCGGGGTAACACAGTTACCTTAGCGCCTTATTGATTTGTAATAGCAACGCTAAGTTTTCCCTTTTCCTCCCTCTTTCTCCCTCACATCCCACTTTTACAAAAAAAAATATTATTAGCCTATGTCCGTCTCCTGGTTCCCAACTATCTCTGTACCAAAATTCATCAAAATCGGTTTAGCCATTAAAGCGTGAAGAAGTAACAAACAAACAAACTCACTTTCGCTTTTATAATATTAGTAAGGATTATGATTCTGTAGGACAATTACCGAAGCAAGCGAAGGCAAAGCCGCAGGCATTAGTTAATATGTTCGATAGTTAGAAGATGTTTAGTTTTATGAGACTATGAATAATTACGCATGTAAAGAAAATTTTGGAAAATTGATGTTGAGGTTAAATTTCCCGTATCTAAAAATAATTACAAAAACATAATTACAAAAAAAATATACTGTGGTGTCGCTCTTTGACATGGTTGCCGTGCTGAGATGGAGCCCTTTCGGCTCGGACCAATTCAGTTATATATGTTTTATAGTTTTTGTTGTTTTTTTTTCTAAAAAATATTTTGTTTAATAAACCTTATAGATACCGACCACTGAACTAACGAAACAGCCAACATTTTAACACTACTAAATTACAGCAACACACTCTACCTATTTCCAAAAGGACCAAAAGCGACCAAAACAACAACATTATTAAAACAGGACCACCCACGCAAACACATCTCACCCCACAGTGGTACACCCCACACTGCCCACGACCAAATGGAATGGTGTACTGTAGGATGTGCAAAAGACACAATTTTGCTAGCGACCGTCCGATCGCCCGCGGCTGCTTAGACGAAGTACTTATTAAACGTACGCTGGGTACGTAATCATTGCGTTTGATGATTATGTTTAGGTAGATGGGACGTGTTGGTTTAAGTATCATTATGTTTGACTTGGATTTGGGTCCGGATGGTGACACCAAGCTCGTTTGATAGCACGGTTGATGCAGTGGTTGAGCGATCGACTGCTGTGCTGCGTGTCGCGAGTTTTATCCCCGTACATATTTGTAAACAAAATTACAAATATGTCCGGGGATAAAACTGTATTAGCAACTGTAAATATATAAATTTTCGAAAACAAATAGTAATGTTGTCGTATTTTACTCAAAGGTTGACTGGTAGAGAATTTCTTATAGCGTTAAGTCCACCTTACAGACGCCTGCAGGTCAAGCTACCCGAAACTGTCAATTTTTCCCAATGAACCTTGAACCTAATACTTTAGAAATAAAGTCGAAAATCTATCAAAGAAATCTGACAGATTGTAGTAGCTTGATGTGCAGGCGTCTGTACAAGAAGTTTAAATAAATAAACTTAATCTGGAGAAATGTGGGCGGAGTAATGTAGCACCTCTGTCTAATCCTACTGAAGATTACAAGCATGATGAAATTTACTGCGTCATGTATGTGTTTTGCATTAATTAAACATGTAATTTTTGGACTGTCATAAAATGAACAAGAAACAATATCAAACAAAAATTGCCAATAAAAATAGTACACAGTAATACATTGATGTTTAAATAAATATTTTATTTCAATATGAGAACACTTACAAGGTAAACATTTTCGTACGTACTAACCAACTAACTTCTTTAACTTAGTTAATCCCCTGGCTAGTTTGACATCCAATTTCCTCGATCAATTCGCAACAATATCAACTTACTTTCACCCCCAATAGGCATAAAACTAAGTATTTCCTCAACCATAATCTTTGCATGTTCTATATTAATTAAGTCCAGCGCAACCCGCTGAGCGCCGACGTAATATTCGCCCGTGTTCATACGTGCGTGACATGAGCCGCGTATGTGTGCATTACGCTTTGATGACACTGGTGTAGGTTGACATACGGTGAGACGACATAGGTTCTTGTTTCACTGTTGACGATTAGCGAGAAGTGAGCTAGCAAATAGAAATGAAAAAATGATGCGATCAACTTGACATACTTAAGTGCCCGGGTTGTTTGAAAGAGATACCGCGGTCCTGGAACATAAAGGGTAATAGAAGGAACATGGGTGGGTTTTAGTCAGTACAAGTCTGACACTCTCCCCGGTTATTTGATGGTTTCCCATCCGCAAAAAAAACGTGCTCCACCCTACACCGCATCATCGCTTCAGATTAGGCGAGTTGCGTCCAAGCGCGAGCATGAACACACAGGACTCGCGCACCCAGGGTTCCCTACAAACTTGCGATATAAACGGCCATATCTTTTGACTGCGTAAATTCAGATGGTTTTTTTCACAGCACAAAGGTACCACAGGCTATTTGGTTTTAATTTCAACTCGATACTTCTACGCATTCATTAGATACAGGGTCTTGACAGACAGACAGACAGACGGACAACAAACTGATCCAATAAGGGTTCCGTTTTTTTCCTTTTGAAGAACGAAACCCTATTACACACACTCACGCACTCACCCATACTCATAATCACACTCGCAAATGTCACACAAATGCGCTACTTTTTGTATTTAACATTTTGTTTTTATTTATTTTTTTGTACTTTCCTTGAATTTTGTTTGTTTTGTTTGTATTTGCATACACTGCTTAATGTGAAGTGAAATAGTGGAGTCACTTAATACAAGCATCTCCTTGCTTAAAAGGTAGTCTTCAAAACATGTCTGTTAGTACTATGTAATTGTTTTTTTTTTAAACCCTATAATGTTAAGTTTATCTTTTCGCTCGTGCCTTCTTGAGAAGCGTCTTCCCAGCATTGTGACAGTAGGGTCCATATAGTTCGTATTTTCAAACGACAAAACAGCCGAAAGTCACTTTCTCGTTAACTGTGAGACGCACGCCTTAAGTTCCTCCAGAGAACCGAATATAATCTGATGAGTTTGTATACATATTTTCGCATCGAAAAGGATGCTTATTTTAAAATAGGAATTTTCATCCTGTAGGGATTTTACAGCGTATTAATTTGGATGTGTGTTAAGATGGATGAAGGTAAAAGGGTGTGTCTTTGAGGACAGAAAAAAAGTAATTTAATGCCGGAGTGCTGTGGGCGGGTTGATAAATTGTGGTGGCAAAAAGACCAGCAGGTATTTTGGTAAGAAGCCTGTGGGGCTTGTCGTTTTTATATCGTGGTTAGCTAGGTTTTTTTTTGAACAATTGTTCTCTTTATCTTAATAACATGCGTTGATAGTTGCGACACAGTTTTTAATTTTGCAGCTATCATCGTTTTTATGTTCTAAAAAAATATATTTTTTTAAACAGGCTTTTATTAGGTTTGCATGTAACTATAAAATCTTTGATGTTAAAGCTTTTCTACTTCTCAGCCTATTTAGCAATAATATGTGTTAAAATAATAGTACATTACTGCCGCGGTCTATAATGACTACTTTGCTGGTCGCGCTGATGATGGCCGATAGCGCAGCGTAGTGCAGCTCCAGGCCGACACAACGCGGTCTTTGCCGGCCTCCTTGAAACAGAACGGCAAGGTCGACTTTGCTCAAACAAGGTTGTCAAAATAATGACAACATTACATGCATTTTTGAGTAAATACTTATATTAAAACATACACACACACGTTTACAATAGTATTGTTTTTTATTGTTCCTTTCTTATATTGTACTGTTCTTTCTAACAACTCATTCCACAATTATCTTAACACCCAGCACAAACATCAGCCTCATTTAACCAAAACAAAACTTTTATTCGCCGCCATTTAATGGCCGTTGAGGCTCCATTTGGGCCTCAAAAATGTCATCTCTCGCATTAATCATTCTGCTAAGGATTCCTCCCGGTGTGAAGGTACGCGGGGCATCCGAGGCTCGCCCTTAATATACAGTGATGTAATTAACAGGCGTTGCGTACTGACTGGCCATTTGTCATGACGGAATAGGAGGTCAGGATGGTAGCAGTAGTATTACAGCTCTGGTATGCAATCAAATCAAATCATTTATTTCAATTAGATCATTACAGGCAGTTTTGAATGTCACGAGAACAACAAAAAAAAAGATGCTGCTACAGTCCCAGTCACAAGACACTATATATATACAAGACACAATATATGACAAGTAACAAATCAAATCAAAATATTTTAATTTACATAGGCCTACATAGATCTGAATGTTGATGGACGGAGAGCGAGAAGATGTAGATTGTGTAAGGAATGATATGAAGGAGAATGGAGGAAATGATGCCGTGACGTCTGATAGGGGAGAATGGATGAAGAAAACGTTGCGCCGACCCCAAATAGAATGGGACAAGGGCAGGAAAATCATGATCACATAGGCCTACATGGGCACTAATAAAACTTCGAGTAAATAGCAAAGTTTGGGTTGGTGGTTTCTTATGGAGAAGAACCGGCAAGAAACTCTATTTTTAGTCTTTAAAAAAGATTTAGTTTACAATTGTTTTGTTTGTTTTTTTTTAACAAAAAAAAAAAACGTTGCATAACACTAGGTATTTCTCCTGTAGCGTGGGTGCGTTTACAAACATTTAAACTCACATACACAAACAGCCAGACCCGGAACAACTATCTTTAGACCATACAAATATTTGTTCCGTTCAGGAATCTAACCTGCGACACGTAGCGTAACAGTCGATCGCTCAGCCACTGCGCCAACCGTGTTGTCCATACAAACTACGACTCAAACCTTGACCAAACCCCTTCATATCTTATACTTAACTCCAAACACAACACAATAATAGAATAAAGTAATTATCAGCCAGCCGGCAGTGACGTAGCAGCCATTTATCATAACGGAGGAAGGCAACACTGAAATATATCAATAGTAATCATTTTCGTTTCCCCCTGCATTTGTTTTGTTTTCCGGGTGCGTTAGTTCATGTGGATAGTAGTAATGGTCAGCCAAAGGTGGCAATGGCGTGATAAGGGTTTATTTTTTGGGGTAATTTGGTACTTAAATCCTTACTATTATTATAAAAGCGAAAGTGAGTGTGTTTGTTACGTCTTCACGCCTAAATGGCTAAACCGATTTTGATGAATTTTGGTACATAGATAGTTGGGACCCAGGAGACGAATAAAGGCTAATTTTGTTTTTAAAGTGAGAATTGATGGAGAAAGAGAGAAGAAAAGGGAAAACTTAGCTTTGATATTGCAATAAATAAGGCAACAACTACGGGTAGCAGGTACCTGCAAATCAGGAAAAGGAAACTGTGTTATCCCAAATTTAACGCGAGCTAAACCGCGGCAAAAGCTAGTTAATAAATATATGAGATGTCTGTTGCTAATATTAAAAAGTACGTTTTAAAACTACCCACCCACACTAGAAATTTCTCCTGTATCGTGACTGATAAACATTTTCTGGCTAAATAATGGCAGCCACTCGGTCCATCTCTATGTTAAGCCGCGCTTGCCTAGATTAGTCCGTGGATGGGTGACCACCCGTAACATGCCGAGATTCCTCCGTTCCTCAGAAAGCACGTTAAGTTGTTGGTCCCAGCTGTAATTTGTAGATCAGTTAACTTTTTTACAGGTATGTTGTTCAGTGTGTCGAACTTCCACGCGTGTTCTTCTTCCAGTTCTGATGGGACCTACCTAGTTCGTTCCGCCATCTCCTTCGTGGCCGGCGGTGACCTGGCCTTATTGTGTGTCAGGGCACCAGTTTCTGCTATTCTAGCACATAATTCACTTGATTGAAACAAAGTTCCTTATCGCGCGTTGCGAGGTTGCGGGGGTTAGACGGGAAAAAATAAGACCAAAAGTTGTAACGACATTTTTGATTAAGACCAAAAGTTGTAACGACACTTTTTGCTACAGTTGTAAGCCGTGCGGCGTGCGCGAGTTTCTCTGTCTCTCTCTCTCATAGAAAGCAAGCCATTTATTTTCGTTTCGTCTTTCTATTTCGCATTGAACAGTGTGGTGTTGCGATGATTATTTTTGTTGAGTGTATACAGGTTTTTTGTACATAATAAATAATAAGTTTGTTCCATCTCGGTGTCCCTTGACACCTCTCAAGTTTTTATTTTAATTTATTTGTATGTACCATTATCATATTCTAGAAAACTATTTTACGTAGGTATTCCAGAAAAATATAAAATAGGAACATTTTTCTGGAATAAGTAAAATATTTTCTATTTAGTTATTCACAGCTATTTAAACCAACATTGACAAACCAATACGTTTAATAAACGAACAACGTTCGTTTAAGTAAATAATAAAAACGAATTGCAAAAGTTGTAATATTAATATTAGTCTTATTTTCAATTACTTTCTATGTTTATCCAAAACTGTTGATTAAGGAAATTATTTTAATTAATTGGACAGTTCAAATGGAAAAATTGAAATCCTGAATCAAAGTAATTTTATCGTTTAAGAGACCGAAAAATGTGTCATAGAAGAAATAAAAATACCACCTCTATTTTCGTAAAATGAATTCCTTCATCAGCTACGAGAAACTACCCACGTAGAAATTCAAACCGTTTCCCTAATGTCACCCATCAAGAATTCCAAATTAAATTTCGCCACTTGAAAAATTATTTCTGATTGCGTCTATTAACATTAGACCAGGATAGGGTTGGTTATCGATGGCTTAATTTCCAAGAGTTATTTGCATCGAGTCAAACGCGTGCCGACTTAATTCCTCTGACATCTGCATATAAATGGGTGTAATTTTGTACTGTGACAGCCCTGAGGCGCTCCAGACAAATGTTTGTAGTCAGGGTTGTCTTACTTCCTATTATTGGGGGCCACTAATATTGTCTCGTCTGATTGTCGGTACTGGTTTGTTTTATGTGCTAATGAGGACAACCCTACGCGTTTGACGAATTCAAAAGTTAATTTAGAAATGGGGCGGTTGAATATATGAATGTTTTATTAATCTTTCTCCCCCTACTATATTTTTCATTGATTTTCTTTGGGTAGTTGCGGGGAATTGAGCCAATTTGTTCCATTCTCGGAGATGTCGGATATTTTTGCAGATTTTGCGTTTATCTGCCAAAAATGCTTGCGGTATTCTTTCGTTTAAAATTGGTTCAATTGTTCAGATTCTCAGTTCTCTACTTGATGCGTCAAATGTGACATTTTCGCTAGGGGATGCAAAACCTCAAACCTATTCTGTTGAGGTAAAAAATAACCGTATCGTACCTATTTCACTGTCAAATAAAAACAGTTGTTATCCTTACTAATATTATATAAAACGAAAGTGAGTTTGTTTGTTTGTTACGTCTTCATGCCTAAATGGCTAAACCGATTTTAATGAATTTTGATATAGAAATAGAAAAACAACACCCATGTCCGTCTCTGAGGTCCCAACCCTGGAGACGGATAAGTGTTTTTTTTTTAAAGTAAGTTAAGAGGGAGAAAGAGAGAAGAAAAGGGAAAACTAAGCTTTGCTATTACAATAAATAAGGCGCAAGTCAATCAGTCCAATTCCGCAAATCAAAGGGGAACTGTTACCCCGAATATAACGCTAGCGAAGCCGTGGGCAAAAGCTAGTTTATACATATGACCAAAAATTGAAGTTGCTAGCCAACCAATTTCCTTACATTTTCTTTGCCAGACTAAGAAAGCGCGAAACAGCCTTCGTCAAACAAACTTGCCAGTGTTAATATGATTCGTTAACTCGGCGTCACTTCGGCACTTAATCTGCCTGGCAACACTTTGTGACACAGTAATTTGTATTCAGTGCGCGAATGATGTAAGGCTGAGGACTCATGTTACTTTGAGTGACGTACTTTATGAGGAATTGTATGAAGATGTTTTGGTAGCCGTGACAGATGTTTTCTTGTCTGTTATTCAAGAAGACGGTATTATCATCTTTATATATGTATATAAAACTGAATTTTATTTTTAACCTGTCTGATATAGACTTTGAAAATATCGAACCGATGTGCTCCGAAACGGTTTTTTTAAAAGGTTTTTTATTTCGCATGGATATCATCAAATATCCCACTCTGAGTGGAGCGGAAGGAAGTGTCAGACTTTTACTGACTAAAACCCATCCAAGTTCCTTCTTATGCTTTTTGTGTTGGGCCGAGGTATTTCTTCAAATGCTAACATCACGATTCAACACTAAAGAGCTGGGCATAGGGTGAAACTACTAGGCACAGCTAGTAACATATATATATATAGGTCATAGGTTTTTGTTTATAATGACTACTTTAGAATTATAACATCACATACAACGTCTGCCTTAGAAGTAAAACAATTACTTACTTGAATTGGATATTATCCGTAGATCATTAGGGTTCCGTATCTCAATAGGAATAAAAGTGTTTGATTTTAATTACAACTCAATACCTCCACGAGTTTTTGAGATAAAGGGTATTCACAGACAGATGGACAACGAAGTGATTCTTTAAGGCTTCCGTTTTTTTCCCTTTGAAGTACGGAAACCTGAAAACATATATACGTAATCACGTTCTCAAAAACGGCTGTAACGTTTTCGATGATAGATGTAAAATTTGGGTTAACGGGGACGAAAAATCGATCTAGCTAGATCTCATAACTGGGAATAATTATTTTTAGACCAGCTTTGATCGGTCGCCCACTCCTAGGCAATGTATATTTTTAGAGGACTCTTACCCCCAATACTGAAACGTCACTCAAAATTTAAGTCCCACTTAAGTTTAACAGAGACTCAGAAGTGACGTTTGACCATACAAAATCTAAAGTTTAAGAGCTGCTCAAATGTTAAGCAACCCTCACATTTTGAGTGACGTTTCAGTATTCGGGGGTTAGTAGCTTTAATGTTTCTAAGAATTAAATCAAAGGTAGTATTAAGTTATTTAAACAAAATTATAACAATGGAATGTTAGTAAAATGTCGTATGTTATTTCCAAACAATGTTGAAATCGAATCCCAGTCTAATCCTTACTATATATATATATATATTATATATTATATTATATTATAATATTATAAAAGCGAAAGTGAGTTTGTTTGTTTGTTTGTTTATTTGTTTGTTTGTTTGTTTGTTACCTCTTCACGCTTTAATGGCTAAACCGATTTTGATGAATTTTGGTACAGAGGTAGTTGGGAACCAGGAGACGGACATAGGCTAATATTTTTTTGAAAAAAGTGGGATGTGAGGGAGAAAGAGGGAAGAAAAGGGAAAACTTAGCGTTGCTATTACAAATCAAAAAGGCGCAAGGCGAACTGTGTTAGCCCAAATTTAACGCGAGCGAAGCCGCGGGCGAAAGCTAGTTCTAAATAAATATTCCAGACAAAATACAAAACCTAAAGTATTCTTTTGCTAAATTAGAGCACGTATACCCGCGGCCTTAATACACTACCCAAAGTTTTCCTCACAAGAAAACGACTGTGCCAGTTTACTGAGACAAGGTTCCATCTCCTTTGAGCTGCGTAAAGATTTACAACCTAGTTGTAGTAATTGGATGTGTGGGTGAGGTGTGAAGTGCAAGCGGGAACTTAATCGTATGTTAGAGATGTGTTAGCGAGACTTGGTGATATGAAGGATTGTGTGACGGTATGGCAACACGTAATTACGGCGTAGACATTGCTTGCGGAGTAAGTTAGCTGAAGTGGCATTGGGTTGGTTATGTTTGTTCACACTTGTAGTGACTAAAGCCCATCCATGTTTCTTTTGCTCTTTAAGTTCCAAAGCCGCGGTAATTCCTTCGAACAACCTGCAACCTCGGTAACAACGCGTGGAGGTATGGAGTTGAAATTAAATCCATATATTCTAAAATCTGTGGTCCAAATGTGGTCAAAATCAACCATCTAAGTTTACGCAGTGGCAGTTTACACTTGGAATTTCTCCTGTACCTATCGTGGGTGCGTTTACAAACATTTAAACTCACATAGACAAACAGCCAGACCCGAAACAACTATCTGTAGGTCATACAAATATTTGTTTCGTGCGGGAAACGAATCCGCATCACGCAGCGTAGCAGTCAATCGGTCAACCACTGCGCCAATCGTGCCGTCAATAAGTAGTAAGATATGGACATTTATTTGACAGACGTGAGGGCGCTTTGCATCGCTATCTAGAGAGTTAGAGCTAAAAAACTGTTATGTTTCTGACTATTTGAGTCAGACAATTTTTTATTTTATATTGTCTCACATAGAGTTGAGACTGCATAAAATAACTACGCCAACCACGCACGACTTTGTGCAGTTAAATGTTACAAACACGAGTTTCAAGTTTCACAGTTTCAGCCATGAATACGAGTGGTGTTAATGAGATACGAGTTGTGAATGCGTTGTCACAGAATAGATAGGAACAGAAAGTCGATTCTAAACCCAGTGAAAACGTTCGCACACATAGACAGACAAAAACTTCTTTTGTGCTTTTTTATGCTTGCACCCTGGCAAGCATGAAAAATGCTTGAAATATTGTGCGCAGCAAACATATGCAGTAGTAGGTAGATGATACTAACGTGTACGTAGTTACAGGCTTGCATGCAAGATCACCTTTTAAAACATCTTCAGACTTGACTTGAGACTTCATTCCTCGTTTCTCCACCTCTAAATTGGAAACCTGATTGCATTTTAATAGTCAAATGACTGCTCTGGGTACAGTCGCAAGGTTTGTCAGGCTTCTACTGACTAAAACCCATCCATGTTCTTTCTTTTGTCTTTTGTGTTCCGGGACCACGGTATCTCTTTCGTAACAATAACAAACAACAGCACTGACAATATCTTTCCAGTGCCATATTATTGTAATAACGATGTGTGCGTGTGTCAGTTTCATTTCATTGTTTGGAGCTAGCATTCTGTACATTTATCTATTGCGTGGCGCTCCGCAAATGATGTGCTGAACTGCTGACTACTCGCACTTTTGTACTTATTTACTTCATAGTTTTATATGTTCTAGGTAATGGGGGGAATGTTTATAAATGTTAATGTGAAGAAATATATGAAGGTATTGTGTCGTGGAAATGTTGGTTTGAACATCCTACTATAATTATATTATAAATGCGTATGTTTGTGAGGATGTATGTATGGATGTTTGTTACTCTTTCACGTCAAAGCGGCTCAACGGGTCTTGATGAAATTTGGCACTGAGGTAGATTATATAGATTACACATAGTATACTTTTTTTTCGATATCTCGCTGGCAAAGCCGTGGGCGCCACCTAGTTACGACTATATGTTTGAAGACTTAGGAAGATGTCTTGTCTTGTCTTTTGGGAGTTTACTCCTTAAGAATCGATTTTCATATATAAGGCTCCCGGTATGCACGGATTCACTACACCGGGGGGAAAACCCGCTGCCGCGGCAAGTTGCCGCTCGGCGGGCAGACCTCCGGTGCGATCTCATGGTGGTATGGAGAGAGCGACTGTCGTAACCCCGTGCAGGGCACGCCACAATAGTGGCGGTAAGTCCCCTCTTTGAGGAGTGGCTGGAGAGGCGTCATGACGTCCTCACCTACCGCCTGACGCAGGTCCTCACCGGACACGGAAGTTTCGGGAGGTTCCTGCACATCACCGGGCGGGAGGAAGCGCCCGGGTGTCACCATTGTGACGACCGCCCGGAGGACACGGTGGAGCACACAGTGGCGATCTGCCCGGCTTGTGCGGAGCACCGCCGTGCCCTCGTAGAGGCGATCGGCGGCGGCCATCTCTCGCGTTCGGCCCTGGTTCAGGCCATGGTCCGGAGCTAGAGGGAATGGGAAGCGGTCACCACCTTCTGAGAAGCAGTAATGCTAGCGAAGAAGGTGGCCGGGCGTTTGAGGGAGAGAACATCTGCCCAACCCAGCCGCCGCGGGAGACGCCCATGGCGCCGGGCGCCGCGAGATGACTTCCGGCCATCGTAGATGCGGGCCTGTGGGCGGTGAGCAATGGGTAGTTCACCGTCCGTCCGTCGATTGACGACAGGCCGTGTCGGCGGCGCGTTCGTGTTTCACGCGCGCCTCAAAGTGAGTCAGCAAAGCAGAGGGGCTTGCCAGAGCCTCTGCCTGCCGGGGTTGCGGGTTGTTCGAAAGAGATACCGCGGCCTCGGAACGTAAAGGGCAAAAGAAGAAAGATGGGTGGGTTTTAGTCAGTACAAGTCTGACATGCCCTCCCGCTCCGCCCAGAGCGGGGGAAGTCATTGGATGATTTCCCACCCGCAAAAAAAAAAAAGGCTCCCGGTATGAGAAAAATCCGAGGGGTAAAACCTACTAAAGTAACGAAAATGTGTCACGTTTTTGGTGCGCACCTTTAGTGCGCAACTTTCTAATTTGGCTGTGAGTGTATTAAGACGTACATATGGTATGCTGTACAGGCGACTATACCTATATACTATATGTTATTGGGCTTGTTTGTTTCTATCAGTGTCGATGTATTTATATTGCTATTTTTTTTCATTAATTTGTGAATTTACCCTTTCATATGATATTAATCTTTTTTCAGTTGAATAAACTCTTTTTGCGTATGGTTAGATACTCGTACTTAAGGAGTAAACTCCAGTCGTGCGTCGGAGCTGACACACACACTTTTTTTTTCATTTTCTGTGAAGTTTCCGACTCAGGGTAAAGACCTCCCCTTTTTCCTTCCAAACCTTTCTATCATGTTCGATATCTGGCCATTTTTGCTCAGCAAACAACATCAAATCAATTTGTGAGGATATTCATCACTCTTTCACGCAAATACTACTGAACGAATTTAGTTTAAATTTGGAACACTGATTTTTTTTTTACTTCTAGACCACATAGGATACTTTTTGTCTCAGTAGTACATTAGTTTTTGCAGGCGAAACCCTGGGCATAAGGTAGTTATTATATAAATCTTGTTTGTATCCTTACTGCGAACTTGTGTAGTGAAAATTTATTTATAAAGACGGATGGAAAACACGTGTAAGCAAGTCGACACGTGGAACAGTGGACTTTTATCCTTGACTTGTTTTATTTGTTGAGTGCCTTTAGCGGTATTTTCATTTTTGTGGATAAGAATTCATCAAACTCCCTCCGCTCTGGGCGGAGCGGGGGAGAGTCAGACTTTTACTGACCAACACTCGAGGCTAAATAATAGCAGCCGCGCGGGTCGATCTTTAGGTTAAACCGCGCTTGCCTAGGTTGATCTGTGGATGGGTGACCTCCGTTACATACCGGGTTTCCTCCATGCCTCGGAAAGCACGTTAAGCTGTTGGTCCCGGCTGTCATTTGTAGATCTTTGACAGTCATCGTTACTGGTAGGCAGTGTTCCGAAAGTCTGACAACCAGTCTTACCAAGGGGTGTCGTATTACCCAGTACTAACTGTGTTGTGGAGGTCAGATAGGCAGTCGTTCCTTGTAAAATACTGATATTCAGCTGCATCCGGTTAGACTGGAAGCCGACTCCAACATAGTAGGGAAAAGGCTAGGCAGATGATGATGATGACCCAATCATGTTCCTTCTTTTGCCCTTTTTGTTCCGGGGCCGCAGTATCTTATTGGAACAATCCGTAACCCCGGTAGATATGAAGCATTATAGATAACTTCTATAACCTAAACTTCATTATTTTCTCAGCTTTCAGTCGTCAATCGAATTTCGCCTGAACTAGTTGCTTTATAATTCGCTTAAAGTTCATTTTCTCACGACAAGTTTACATTTCCTCTCATACATTCTAAACAGTAACAACTCCCATAAGTAAGCACGTACTAAATTATCAAAATAGGGTGTGTTCTATTACTGTAGTAACTTTAGTTCCCAGCAATATTATATTACTAATTGTTAAGAGCACTTCCCATAAATACAGCTTACAACCATCCCCCATAATACTTGGTTTAATTTACCATTGTTGTAATGTGTTGTGTAGGAATGTACGACACATCAAACTGTACACTTCCAATGTAAATTCAACTTGTATTGTATAGGGCTGAAGACAAGAATATAGTTAATAGACACTCACAGGTCTAAAGAACCCATACTAGGAATTTCTCCCGTACACATACATAAATATCCGGTCCCTGAACAACGAGGTACTTATGGGCCATAAATTGAGCCAACGTTAAGCCACTGCGCTAATGGTGCCGTCAAAAAATAAACAAATCTTAGTAAACCAAAATCAATCAAAATATTTTTGTTTTACATGGGCACTAATAAAACGTCGAAGAAAGGTGCACGGTTCGGGTTGGTCGTTTTCTATGGAGAAGTCCCGGCAAAAAACTCCATGGTTAAAAACAGTAGTCATATATCTGATAATTATTGTGCAGGCTACGTGACAACGATGGTTCGAATTTAGTAAATATTTGTATCTCTACTACTTATAAAACTGTACAGAAAAACTGTGTGAGGAAAACGGCATCTCCATTGAAGAAATGTGTTCTCCATCAACTCACACAGTGCACTCCCCGTCACAGCCAGTCCCAGCATTGGGAACTTTATAAGCTAATTATAAATCTTAAGTTCGAGAGGTCAGCTTGTACTGGGTATGTATAGCTTAATGTGACGTTGCATGTATATCTTATGGGTATAAATGGTAGAAGGGTAAATTTATGTTTTAAGGGTAGTTGTGAATAGTGGTGATACTTGTGTGAGAATGTATGGAAGTAATAGTTGTGGTTAGTGTGAAAAGAAGCAAATTTCCGCATTAGTGGATCTTCAAGTTGAGGCCGCACTTACTAAGGTCGGTCTGTGAAAACATACTAAGTTTCCTCTGCCATGTGCGACTGCCTATCTGATCTCCATAACCCGGTTTGTGCTGAGTGAGAGTGATACACCTTGGTTGGACTGATTGTGTCAGACTTTCGGGATACTGACTACCTGTAACGACTTTCATAGATCTTCAAATGACAATCGGGACCAACACCCTTTTTTTTTTTTTTTTTTTTTTTTTTTTTTCGGGTGGGAAATCATCCAATGACTTCCCCCGCTCTGGGTGGAGCGGGGGGGCATGTCAGACTTGTACTGACTAAAACCCACCCATGTTCCTTCTGTTGCCCTTTACGTTCCGAGGCCGCGGTATCTCTTTCGAACAACCCGCAACCCCGGCAGGCAGAGGCTCTGGCAAGCCCCTCTGCTTTGCTGACTCTCTTTGAGGCGCGCGTGAAACACGAACGCGCCGTCGACACGGCCTGTCGTCAATCGACGGACGGACGGTGAACTACCCATTGCTCACCGCCCACAGGCCCGCATCTACGGTGGCCGGAAGTCGTCTCGCGGCGCCCGGCGCCATGGGCGTCTCCCGCGGCGGCTGGGTTGGGCAGATGTTCTCTCCCTCAAACGCCCGGCCACCTCCTTCGCTAACATTACTGCTTCGCAGAAGGTGGTGACCGCTTCCCATTCCCTCTCGCTCCGGACCATGGCCTGAACCAGGGCCGGACGCGAGAGATCGCCGCCGCCGATCGCCTCTACGAGGGCACGGCGGTGCTCCGCCCAAGCCGAGCAGATCGCCACTGTGTGCTCCACCGTGTCCTCCGGGCGATCGTCACAATGGTGACACCCGGGCGCTTCCTCCCGCCCGATGATGTGCAGGAACCTCCCGAAACTTCCGTGTCCGGTGAGGACCTGCGTCAGGCGGTAGGTGAGGACGCCATGACGCCTCTCCAGCCACTCCTCAAAGAGGGGACTTATCGCCACTATTGTGGCGTGCCCTGCACGGGGTTGCGACAGTCGCTCTCTCCATGCCACCATGAGATCGCACCGAAGGTCTGCCCGCCGAGCGACAACTTGCCGCGGCAGCGGGTTTTCCCCCCGGTGTAGTGCCTCTGCGCGCCACTCAAACAGGCGCGCGAGGACTATCGCCTCCAGATCCCACGGTGGCAGTCCGGCAAGGAGGCTTGCTGCCTCGCCGGAGATCGTGCGGTAGCCCCGGACAAGCCGTATGGCCACCACCCTTTGGGGCGCGTTCAGATAGTGGGCGGCGCGCCGCCCTAAAGAACGCGCCCATACTGGGGCCCCGTAAAGGGCCATGGACCGCACGACTCCGGCATAGAGCCTACGGCAGGAGGCGTTTGGCCCCTTGAGGTTGGGCAGGAGCCGCTTGAAAGCAGCCCCCGTCCGCTCGAGCTTGGGAGCCAAACGTCGGAAGTGTTCGACGAAGTTCCACCGGCTGTCGAGGACGATTCCCAGGTACTTCATCGTCGACCCGACGCCGATGCGAACCCCTCCTACCGTCAACTGGGATCCCGACGGTGGCGTGTTTCCGCGGCCATGAAAAACCATGGCCTCGGATTTGTGCAAGGCCACCTCGAGACCCAGTAGCCGGATCCTCTCCGCGACTATCGCAGGACCAACACCCTAACGTGCTTTCTGAAGCGCGGAGGATATAACAATACTAGGCACATAATTATCAGTATATCTTCACGTGTACCAAAAACACATAACCGTAAAATGACGAACGGGCTAAAACACGTATTTTCTACCTCTATTATCACAAACTTTTCAAAATACAAATCATAGTACAACACAATTGTATTCATAAATAAAACTACAACACTAAAGTTATTTAGAGAAATATAAGCAAGAAGATTTTATGAAACTCGATGACAATTTCGAACTAAAATAGAGAACGAATTTACTCCAATTCAATACGAAGCTGAATATTCAAAAGCGTCGATATTGCATTACTAACGAATGCATAAATATTTCTGTGTTCTCTATTTATAAATGAAACTAAATCAGCTACATGAATATATAATTTTTGATACTGAAACTGGAATATTTTTATAAGTACAAACAAGCATAATTTTGCACATATCGTTGTATTTGAAAATTTGACAGAAAATAAGACAAACGTTGTCTTTTATTTACGAATAATAATATTGTATGGCTACTGACCAGCCATTTCGGTTTACCATATAGTATATTCTATCTAGCTTGAATCTCTCACTGTACTTGTATTTCGAAAACATTATTAAAAACTAGCTTTTGCCCGCGGTTTTGCTCGCATTAAATTAGGGGTAACACAGTTTCCCTTTCTTTTCCTGATTTGTAGGTACCTGCTATCTGTAGTTTTTGCCCTTGCGCCTTATTGATTGTAATAGCAAAGCTAAGTTTTCCCTTTTCTTCCCTCTTTCTCCCTTATTTCCCACTTTAAGAGAAATAGCCCATGTCCGTCTCCAGGGTCCCAACTATCACTGTACCATCAAATTCATCAAAATCGATTTAGCCGTTGAGGCGTGAAGACGTAACAAACAAACTCACTTTCGCTTTTATAATATTAGTAAGGATAATCATTAATCAATCTGTCTCAAATGGCCGCTTAAGCAGAATCATAAATTAAGTTACCATTAAGTGACAATTCACAAAATTAACTGCCTCTGTGATCATTTTAAGAATTTATCCCCCAGTATAGATAGACATAGATAACGCAAGTATCACGATCTGTATAAAAACTAAGCGTGCTATTTTGACTATCCACTATGACGTCTCAAGCACTATATGTGTAACGTCTAATTGATAAATGATGTTTATTTTGCAAGTAGCTTTTTACAAACACTTTTTCACGCCGCTTTTTTTTAATTGGATATGGCTGGTGTTTTGTGCTAGCCTACTATGAGAAGAAACAGCCGAAACAAATTAAAATTGAGTGATAAACGACAGTTTTCACAACATTTTTGATTTGGCATTTGATATCCGACTACCACTAGTCGGATATCAAATGCGGATTACACCGATGCAGGTTGAGCGCGAAAGAGTCGGGGAATTTTTTTTGTTTGTGCACACGCGAAGTAGTTGCTCTTGCGTTATCTATGTATATCTTATCTATGATCATACCTTAGTACCTACTAAAAAACCACAGATAATAATTTGAATATTGACGGTAAATTTCGAACAACCCGCAACCCCAGAAGTTCACAACTTGAATTTACACAAAGGATACTTCACTCTTTGTGTCTGTAGTATGATCTCATGGAACAATTACTAAACTCCGAGCGGGCTAAGCCGTGAACATAAGCTAGCTTCTCCAAAATATTATAGCAGGTAAATTAGTGGTGGAAACAAAAACGTTAGAGATTTTCTTCATACCAAAATTAGCCAAACACACACGCCATTTGTAAGTTTATTTGTAACCTTTGTTGGTAAATAAACGAAATTATTATTATTATTATTTTAAAATATGTCAAACTAAAAAACAAGCATGCAAGTTACCACCATAACGTATTATTAATCCAACACATGATAAGATCACTAGGGCTGACACAATTGCAAATTACAAATTGGCAAGCCGGCAATTTTATTTGCGTAGCGTGCTTTTTAATTTGTCAAAGTGGTCCTGACAAGGGTTGGTTATATTATAACCGGCCCACGATAATTTCAGGCCTTTATCATCGAAAGGGTAAGGGTGTAAAATTCTCATACTTTGTAATTTGTATAAATTGAGTCAAATTGTAATTTAGAACGCACTTTTTTCTTTTGTCTCTCTTTTTTGTATTTTGTTTTGATGTTGTTCAGTGGGGTGTCCCGAAATTAATAATGTGAGGGGGTATCCGTAGCGTGAAATTGACGTTTCTGATTTCAGTGGTATGATGTTAGTTGGTGACGGGTGACGTGTGAGCAGGCAGCTCAGATTTTGTACTATTATTAAAAAGGGTCAAAATAAATACAAAGAATTGCCAACTTTAAAAAATCTACTTTTGTGTTTTGTCTGATTACATATTTATGTATTGCAAGATTTTTTACAGTTTAATTTTACAGCTCAAATACCTTAAGGATATACATGCCACTTCCGAGAGTTCTTCGAATTCCTTAAACACATCACCCCTTAATCATAAAACACACCATCAAATATCCGAACTCTCATTGCGGCACAGCTCTACCATAAATTACCCTACCACATATTTTACTTCATTATAACGTGTGCCAACACCTACCCACATACATTAGACCGTTGACTTTACAATTAACAAGCTCCAATTGTTCCTACGTACGTAAAACTCCAGTAAAACAATAAAACATCGTCCCAATGTTATGATTAGAGGGGTGAAGGGTAGGGGGTTGTAAATTTTGAGGCTGGATTATGCTAATAATATGAAAATCCGTCCCTTGTTCGCCGAGGACAAGTGTGGCGAAACATGCGCGAGTGGTTGTAGCAACCCTAGAGGAGTGACGTCATCTTGTCGTCAAATTATTCGGCATTGACGTGTAGTTATTTATGAAGACGGTGTTTTTGGGTCGAATTTTGTGAACTGAATGTTACTATGTAGGCGTTAAGTTTTAAAATAGCATTTGATTGTTTATTTTAGGACTGAACTATACATTAATTAAAATAGGCATTATAATACGAAAGAGATTGAACCCGCGACACAAGATATCCTAGTGTGGGGATTTTTTTGTAGAACAATAAATAAAACAAATAATATCTGCGCAGCGAGTAGTCCAGTTGTGTACCGTCATTTTTGTGGATATGATGTGGTTTGGACATGGAGTCTTAAGGTATATATATATGTATATGTACTCCTCAGCTGCTGCTGCTGAAAAATATCCTTACACCCAATATGATGATGGCACGGTTGGCGCAGTGGCTGAGCAATCGACTGCTGTGCTGCGTGTTGCGGGTTCGATCCCCGCACGGAACAAATATTTGTATGACCTTCAGGCAGTTGTTTCGGGTCTGGCTGTTTGTGTATGTGAGTTGTTTGTAAACGCACCCAAGATAATTATAGAAAAAAATCCTAGAGTGTGGAAATGTTTTTTTTTTATTTGTACCTGACATGGGAATCGAACTGAGGACCATAAGCTCAACAGTCACGCTTGCGAGCACTACACCACGCAAGCAACAAATATCATCATTTAATATGCTTGTTCAACTAATATTAATACGATGCATTATTAATCCTGATTCAACCAAAAATAGATTTATCCAAATTCAATCATGCGAAATGTTAATTAAAATTATATTAACCTCAATTCTAGTTACACACACTAAAAGCTTATAATTAAATCATGAATTTAGATACATATGAAACGTTTAAATAAATATTAAACATTTATTAATAACTCGAGTGAGTGGGTGATTTTATTTAGGAATGTAACGAAGCGTTTTTATCAGTTCGCTTCCCTCTGTGATCGTGAATACGCACAAATAAACGGAGAATTGAATTTATTTCACGTATTTATGAGAGATTTTATTTTGTTTGTATCGTGAATAGATAATACTGATAAAGCAGTGATTGGCTGTAGCTATTTTGAGACTTTGGTATGGAAATTATTGATAAAGAAAATAGTTTCTTTTCATAAGTATCTACAACTACATACTAGCTGGCGCCCGCGGCTTAGCTCGCGTGATGATCGAAAAAAATATATTTTCTGTGTTATTCAAATCAAATTAAATCATTTATTTCAATTAGACCACTACAGGCACTTTTGAATGTCATGAAAACAAAAAAAAAGATGCTGCTACAGCCCCAGTTCAAATTCGGGGTAACACAGTTCCCTTTTCTTGATTTACAGGTAAGTCCTGCTACTAGGGAAAACTTAGCTTTGCTATTATAATAAATAAGGCGCCAGGGCAAAATCAGGAAAGGGCAACTGTGTTACCCCAAATTTAACGCGAGCGAAGCCGCGGGCAAAAGCTAGTAATACAATAATCTTAAACTTATATCTGTCTACCATTCGGCTTCACGAGGTTTGTAAAACACGCCTCTTGATCGTGTATTACCGCACAAGTACCTTCACTTTTCCAGAGTAAACACTTCCAAAACGGTGAGAGTTAATCGAACAAAATAAGTTACCTACCATTTAGTTCAGTTAGATTCTAGCTGGCAAAGTGCCACCACTCTTCCACGAGAATGACCTTGAACCTTATACTCTATACAATAGTGCTATCTGTAGTATCCGCCATTCTTGTTACGATCTCGTCATCGGTGACTAAATGAGGTATATAGATAGAGGAGTATACAAAAAGCCAATAAACATTCTTTAAAAAAAAAAAACGCTGCCCCACACTAGAAATTTCGGCGCGTTCGTGTTTCACGCGCACCTCAAAGAGATGTCAGCAAAGCAAAGGGACTTGTCAGAGCCTCTGCCTGCCGGGTTGCGGGTTGTTCGAAAGAGATACCGTGGCCCCGGAACGTAAAGGGCAATAGAAGGAACATGGGTGGGTTTTAGTCCGTAAAAGTCTGACATGCCCACCCGCTCCGCCCAGAGCGGGGGAAGCCATTAGATGATTTTCCACCCAAAAAAAAGCACTAGGAATTTCACCTGGATCGTGGGTGCGTTTACAAACATTTAACTCACATACACAAACAGATAAATTTGATACTCCGATCACGTGTGGTTTCTTTTCGTAATGAGTGAGTCAGTGATTTGCTCTTTTACATTTAGGCTGCTTTTTTTAATAGTTTTTAGTACCCTATCAAAATATTGTCGTATTTAATCCAAAGGTAATAATGGCATTGAGTCCGCTTATGTACCACTTTGACAAATGAAGTTTAAATAAATTATATAGATTGCAATGCCTATGTACCACCTCTGTATATTAAGTTCCATAAATTATTTATAGATAGCAATGTAAATAAAATATATGAATTCACTCGCTTTTTCATCGAATTTCAAACAAAGATAATCAATTCTTTGATTTATAAAACGTACGTTCTGACAAGTCTTCACATTGATATAATCCTCACTATATACCGTCACTCATAAAGCGGGGTACAGACAAATCACAAGTGTAATCCGTAAATAATGATGTGCTTCGGAACAACGGAAATTATTTTAAAAGAGACTCCGCACTCATGTGAACAGTGTGCTATCGGCTTTTGTTTGAGAAAAATGAAGTGTGTTGTTTTTTTCTGTGGTTTAATTATGTTGATGTGGGTTTAGAGAATAAAATGTTTATGCCTGATAAAGTTATTACGAAAATAATTGACGTTGTGAATTCTTATCGATTTGCTAAAAGAAAGATATTAAGGAGGTAATTAATCCTAAAAACAATAGCGTAGAGCTCAATTGCCAATAGACACAAAAAAAAACCTGGTTCTAATTACTGTTCTTACTAGGTCATTATTTACCTGCCCTTGCCCATTCTATTTCGGGCCGCCGCAACACGTTTTCTTCTTCTACTCTCCCCTATCAGACGTCACGGCATCATTCACTCCTTTTCCTTCATATCATTCCTTACACAATCCATCCATCTTTTCTTTGGCCCTCCTTTTGCTCTCCGTCCATCAACATTCAGATCCATGTTGACTGTTCTTACTAGGTCAAATAGTGTAATAAAATACATCCAAAATCTAGTCACAATATCATTTCAATGACAATCAATACAGTACAGTTTGTTAAAATGATGTAAAGAATTTTTCGACGGTTCCTACGTACATAAGGTTAAGTCAAAAACCGAGGTTTACAGGAGAGCGTAATTTGTGTTCAACACGCCCTAGAAATAATTCTATGAGCAATAATAAATATTCTCTTTCTACAATATTTTAAGAGCTTTAAGAGCTTTGTAATGCTATTTACACAATGTATTTAATTTTTCACGTTTTATTGGAAAAACTGATAGATTACACTTATTCGTTGTATTTAAATAATTCTTGTTTTCTTCTACGATTTCTATAACACGGTAAATAAAAATAAAAATCGTATGTCAGCATGTGCGCAAAAATAATTTAAAGCCATTTTGGACATGTCTTTAGTACGGACGTCGTTTTGATTGATTGGGACAGCAAAAAGATAGTTGTTTCCTAGGTGCCTTTACATTATTTTTTTAACATAGCAGAGACGTGAGTTAAGTACCGGCTAAGGACGAGTCAGCTTCGCACAAAGGATTACGTACAAACTTGCGACATAAACAGCCAAATCTTTTAATTGCTTAGACTTAGATGGTTGATTTCATCACAGCACAAAGGGACCAGAGAGATAAGTATTAGGTTTTCATTTTAACTCGATACCTCTACGCCTTCTCGAGATAACGGGTCTTGACAGACAAACAGACAAACAGTGATGAACAATGATAATAGTGAAAGAATATTTATTCACTAATCTCGTTTTTATAACACCAATAAGGCTCTCTAAAAAGTGTCAGTAAAATCATAAATAAAACTAACACTACAAAAAGTTTTACGTCAAAAATATACATCTAATATCACCCAACTCATCCCCCAAAAACAAAACACAAAAGCGAAAAGCAGGCACTTAGAGAAAATTATATTTCTTAACTTACCGAAGCTGAGTCAGTAAGCAAAACTGGGGACTTTAAGTTACCCAAGTAATATGAGTAGAATCGCTGTATAAGTATAATTTATTGCGCAAACTGTGCCAGGGTAATTATTTAGGAAGCTACCTACCCTACCCTATTAAGGGGGGAGATATTAGAATGTGGTGTTTGCGAACCAATGAACTGTGAATATTTGCTTCGCTTCGGCATTGAATTGTTTGGTGTTAACGGGCTGTTTCCGATTGGATGTGGGTTTAGTGTGTTCTAATCTATTTTTCTCTTTTATGTCTATGTATCTTTCCGTTCATTTTCTATGCCCCTTCTAATAGCAAAGTTTTGTTTTATTAGTACTTTTCTGATGGGGAAAGTTGAGTATGAGTGTGGTTCAAAAGAAAAAACACGGAACCCTTATTAGATCACTTCGTTCTCCGTCTATAAAATAAATAAATAAAATAAATATCTTGGGACAACTCATACACGGCTATCTGATCCCAAGCTAAGCAGAGCTTGTGTTATGGTAACCAGACAACTGATATACATACTTATATAATTTATAAATACATACATATTATAGATAATTCTATCTGTCAAGACATTTTTCCCGGGAAAGCGTAAACGTATCGGGTTTAAATTAATACCATATACTTAAATCTGTGATGCATCAGGGATGTGAAAAAATCAACTCTCCAAGTCTACGCAGTCAAAAGATATAAGCGTTAATATAGCAAATTTGTACGAAACCTGCTAAACGTGAGACCGACTCGAATTTGGCCTGTTTTTAAACTCTTTGTTAAAGAATAGACAGCAAAGTCGTTTAGTATGTCAACAATAAAGTAAACAAAACTTAATAAATTGTCTTTTTTCAAACACTGCTTGCACAGAAATCAAATAATACTCGTGCTTCGTGTTGTCATTATGGACACCTCCTAGATCTGATATTAACTTAAGAATCCAGTTTTACTGTACTGTATTAGAAACGTTTTTAGGGTTCCGTAGTCAACTAGGAACCCTTATAGTTTCGCCATGTCTGTCTGTCCGTCCGTCCTCGCTTTATCTCTGTGACCGTTAGCACTAGAAAGCTGAAAATTGGTACCAATATGTATATCAATCACGCCGACAAATTGGTAAAAAATGAATAGGGGTTTACTAAAATAATTTTTTGATAATGTCAATAATTTCGGAAATAATCGCTCCAAAAGTAAAAAACAATGTCCCCCCCTCTAACTTTTGAACCATAAGTTTAGAAAATATGAAAAAAATCTGAAAGGTAGAACTTTATAAGGACTTTCTAGGAAAATCATTTTGAACTTGATTGACACAACAGTTTTTGTACAAAAAAGACAAAAAGTTGTACAAAATAATTTCTGGACTAAGTTTGTAGTACAATCGTATATGCAAGCATTCTTTTTAATTTCGTTTACATATTTTATTATTTTGAACGTTAAACGACGGGAAACTGCGGAACCCTACACCGAGCGTGGCCCGACACGCTCTTGGCCGGTTTTATTTTTTGACGACACGGTTGGCACAAGCTAAGCGTTTGAATTCTGCGCTATGTGTCGCGGGTTCGATACCCGCACGGAACAAATATTTGTATGAGTTACATGAGTTTAAATGTTTGTTAACGCACCCACGATACAGGAGAAATTTCCAGTATTAAATTAAATTATTGACTTATAAAACAAGCTCATTTATATATCCCGATTTATTGCAATCATTGAGTTTGTTGGTTGCATCAACATAAGTCTTGTTCTAAGTAGGGCTGCTCCGTCACCGAATCTGATATTAACTGTGTATATTATGAAAACCTATAGTACGGCCAACGAGAAGCGATACCAAATGTAAACAAAACCCATGCTAAAACCCCATCTAAAATGGTCGCCCGAATGTTGGCGAACCCATCTTAACGTAGTCATGCTTTTGCCGGGAGAACGAGACATTACGACAAAGGCACAAGATGGAAAGAGCTAAATATTAGATTGTCAACGCCACAGTTGTTCTTTAGGTTAATGACCTTTCGTATCGCTTCTCGTTGGCCGTACTATACAATAGTATGATTTTAATGTAAATATACATATATGACTTCTATATACCGTTATCTTTCGTCAACATAAGATAAAATAGTACAATTAAACTAACCTGTGTTGTTCCAAGCAATTTGTTTGACTATTTTGTAAAAATGCGATATAACACATGACATCCCAATACAAAAGCTATTGGCTAAATAAATATAACGTGACGCGTTATATTGCATTCAAACGCGTTATTCTGAAAAGTCAATATTGCGATGCGTTTCATTAACAAATGCATGTATGCGCGCGTTATCAGCTGGGCCCAGCCGACAGGCGCGGAGCGTAAATGACACAGTGTGATGAATACAGTAGGACTAGATACTGAATATATATATATATATAAATCTTATTTCTTAGTTTTTATTATAAATGCGAATGTTTGTGAGGATATATGGATGTTTGTTACTCTTTCACGTCAAAACGGATGAACGGATCTTAATGAAATTTGTCACAGAGGTAGATTAGTGTCTGGAATAACACATAGGATGCTTTCTTTTACGATATCAAGCGGGCGAAGCCGCGGGTGAACGATATTGTTAATTTATAATTAGAACAGACCCATATTTGGTTAAACATGAGCCACACACATTTAACACAACTGGGTAGTTATGTTCATATTCCATAATGTACTTGACATCTCTATTGCCCTCATATTGTGTGTCAGAGCCATCACTCCGACTTCTAAGAGAAAAAAATAGTCTCACCTAAAAACCAAACCTAAAACATCATGTGCAACAAAAGCACAAGAGACCACTACACCATAGAAACAGACACGACGAACACATTTTAATAACTTGGTCGTTTTCTGCTGATACAAAAGTTGTAAACAAGTAGGTTATTGGTGTCAAACACATGCTACCGAAGGTCCGGGTAACAATTGGCACAGTGTCTTTATAACAGTAAAACCAAGTCATCTTTATATTTTGCTTTCGTCATTTTCATCAATAATTTTTGATTATATTACGAAGAAATATAGTTACGGGCTCTGATTTATTTATATTTAACTAGCTTTTGCCTGCGTTGCCGGCTTCGCTTGCGTTAAATTTGGAGTCAGTTCCCCTTTCCTGATTTACAGGTACCTGCTACCTGTAGTTTTTGCCCTTGCGCCTTATTTATTGTTATAGCAATGTTAAGTTTCCCTTTTCTTCCCTCTTTCTCCGTCATTTCAAGTGTCAGACTTGTACTGACTAAAACCCACCCATGTTCCTTCAATTGCCCTTTACGATCCGGGGCCGCGGTATCTCTTTCGAACAACCCGCAACCCCGGCAGGGTCAAACGAGTTTCATATTCTGAAATTAATTGAACTGACACAATTTAACTGTATTATAGTTTGACAGCCTTAACGATACTTTAGTTACTCAATTTAGCGTTATCATCATTTTAGGTTTCCTCTGTCAGCCGTGACGCAATCATTTACTCCATCCATCGTTTCCTTGGTCTTTCTCACCCTCTCTAGCCATCAACATTCGTATTCATCAGCCACTGCATCTTTGCATGTGACTTACATGCGTTTTGTTCCACCTCACGACCAAGATTTCCTCACCAAGACGGTCATTTCCCTATCAACTTTTCTGTAACAGGTGCACGTATCAAACTACCTCTAATGTACTCATTCCTTACTGTGTCCAGTAAAATCAGCAACTATTTTTTTTTATAAAAACATTGCCCCACACTAGAAAATTCTCCTGTATCGCGGGTGCGTTTACAAACATTTAAACTCACATACACAAACAGCCAGACCCGGAACAACTATCTGTAGGCCATACAAATATTTGCGCCGTGCAGGGATCGAACCCGCAACACACGGCACAGCAGTCGAACGTTCAACCACTGCGACAATCGTGTCTTCAAGAAAAAAAATTCGTAATTATTTTCTATGGAATAAAAAAATGTATAGAACTTAAAATTGTGTAGGAAAAAATAACCATTACCCAAAATTGAGCTACTGTTGATTTCCCACTACATCGCGATAGCGGGTCGCCGGGCGCCAAGTGCAATATCCGCTTTGACCGCGCGCTCAGCTAATTGATTCCGACTCCATTCACTACAAAACATATTGCGCGCCACAAAACAAATATTTTTTTATTTGAAGTATTGCTTCAACCAATTATTGAGTTTTACTAAAAGTTTAGAAGGGTGGTGTGGAGAACCACTTCTTCCTACGTGGATTTGAACCATGATATTACTTTGCGTAATTTATTTTATCACCAGTGCCTTCAACTGGGGAAAGTAAGATATCGTGTAAAAGCCAGCATATCAATCTAAACAAGGCATAGGCGGCATAGAAAGTTTCAGTAACCACACGATAAAAAAAACAGACCTTCTCTACGTCTACCATCTCGCACTGGGCCCGCATTGATTCAGCAGTGGGAATGGCAGATTAGGTAATCAATAATAAATAAATAAATAATAAATAATAAATAAATAATAAATAAATAATAAATAAATAATAAATAAATAATAAATAAATAAATAATAAATAAATAAATAATAAATAATAAATAAATAATAAATAAATAATAAATAAATAATAAATAAATAATAAATAAATAATAAATAAATAATAAATAAATAATAAATAAATAATAAATAAATAATAAATAATAAATAAATAATAAATAATAAATAATAAATAATAAATAATAAATAATAAATAATAAATAATAAATAATAAATAATAAATAATAAATAATAAATAATAAATAATAAATAATAAATAATAAATAATAAATAATAAATAATAAATAATAAATAATAAATAATAAATAATAAATAATAAATAATAAATAATAAATAATAAATAATAAATAATAAATAATAAATAATAAATAATAAATAATAAATAATAAATAATAAATAATAAATAATAAATAATAAATAATAAATAATAAATAATAAATAATAAATAATAAATAATAAATAATAAATAATAAATAATAAATAATAAATAATAAATAAATAATAAATAAATATCTTGGGACAACTCACACACGGCTATCTAATCCCAAGCAAAGCAGAGCTTGTGTTATGGTAACCAGACAACTGATATACATACTTATATAATTTATAAATACATACATGTTATAGATAAATCACACCCAGACACAGAACAAACAATCATGCTCATCACACAAAGTTTGTCCTGGGTGGGAATCGAACCCACGACCTCCAGCTCAGCAGTCAGGGCCACTAACCACTAGACCAACAGGCCCGTCAATAAGTCAGTAGCGTTTATTTCTTGGGATGTGGAAGAGAGCTGTCAAGGTTACACCATTCGTATTCATCAGCCTTTTTATCTTCGCATGTGATTAACATGCGTTTTGTCCCGCGTTATGACAGGTCCTCACAAGATCAACGTTTCAAGTTTCCCTATCAAGTTTTCTGGAACAGTTTTCTGGACATTTCGGTCGCAAACCCTCGGTGCGCAAGTTGTATTAAGTTAGTAATTTTTATTCATTATTATTTTTTATTTTTTCTAACATATTCCCAATATCAGAGCATCTATTTGGTCCTGTTCGGTTAAGGTTGTCAACCCCAAAATATATAAATAATGATTGATATGGGTTTCTTTATTTTTGTAACAGTATTAACATTTCCTGCGATAGGTTCTAACCAAAAATTCAAAAATATTTGTAGCAAATAGCGAAAACGTCATTTTGAATTTACGACGTTTTCATAAATCAATTGTGATTGTTTATTAGGATAAAACCACAATTATTTTGTTCGTTTTATTAAAAATAAACAAGCGTCTCTCGATAATATAATATTTTAAGGTAGGAAGCTTCATAAGTTTAGTATGAATTTGTTTAAAACCTTTCAGAATAAATTTCATAAAAGATGCAAACACCGTGAAAACCACCGATGCATAGTTAAGACACGTGCAGACTCGCAAAGAAAGAAAATTTTAAAATTGTCTAGTTCATTTTCTTAAGGGAAACCTAAAACATCTTTTAATTCATTGACTACTTCTTCCGCTCTGGACAAACCGGGAGGGAGTGTCAGACTTTTACTAACTAAAACCCATCTACGTTCCTGCTTTTGCCCTTTGTATTCCGGGGCCGCGGTATCTCTTTCGAACAATCCGCAACCCCGGCAGGCAGTGGCCCTGGTGGGTCTGTCTGCTTTGTTGACATCACTTTGAGCCGCAAGTGAAACATGAACGCGTCGTCGAAACTGCCTAGCGTTACTGGACGGACGGAAAGTGAGCTACACATTGCTCACCGTCCACAGGTCCGCAGCACTCGATGCCCGGAGCATCCCCTGCGTAGGCTTGGTTGGTTTGCGGCTCTCTCTCTGAAACGTCCGGCCACCTCCTTTGCTAGCACATTGGCTCCGCAGAAGGAGGTGACCGTTTCATATTCCCTCACGCCCCGTACCATAGACTGAACTAGGGCCAGACGCGAGAGATCGCCGCTGCCGGTCGACTGGGCGAGGACCCAGCGGTGTTCCGTCCAAGCAGGGCAGACCGCCACGGTTTGTTTCAACGAGTCCTCCGGGCGATCATCATAATGTGGAGACCTGGGTGTTACCTCTCGCCCGATATTTGCAGGAACCTCCCGAAACTTCCATGTCCAGTGTGGACTTTCTTCAGGCAGTAGGTGAGGAAATCATTGAAAGCTCACGTTTCCAACCAAATAATTAAATTCCAATCAAGCTAAATCATTAATTGCCAAATCATCATGAAAACATATCCAATTATTATCATACAACATCTGTTGATGGCAATCGTTGCAAAACTCAGTTAATTTTAATAAAAGGTATTCCGGTCGTGCGTCCACTGTATTAATTGCTTGGAAAAACCAATCGGTGCGAGTGTTTAGCACGGGATAGGCCGGGAGTCGAGTGCTTGGCTGCAACAATATGTGTCGATGTGTACTAGTAACTCTTTTCCAATAGCGCGTTGATTGAGCGACGTGTATTGTGTTTGTGTACTAGTAGACTGTTTTTGTATGTATGTGGAGGAATTGGTTTGTGTAGGCAGGATTTTTTTGTATTAATACATGTTATTGATAAAACCCAAATAATTATCGTTTTTTTTTTTTCATTTTATTTCGCCGCTGTCCACCAGTGTTCCACGAACGCTTCAAAGAGATGTTAGCAAAGCGAGGGACAGTGTCGGACATTTACTGACTAAATCTCATGATCTTCTTTCGTTTGCACTTTATGTTCCGGGGCCGCAGTATCTCTTTTGAACGACCCACAACCCCGGTAGACGGTGACCCTGGCAGGGCCCTCTGCTTTGCTGACATCTCTTTGAAGCGTTCGTGGAACACTAACCCGTCGTCAACACAAACTGGGTATCAAACTACCTCTTGGTATACTATGCAAACCTTTATTTGTTAAACCTTTGTTTGATAGCTATTGTATTTTCAAAAAAAAGTATCAAATATACCCTTTCAAAAAACAGCCAATTCTGGCCAACAACGAACATAAAACAACTAGTGGTAAACTAGTTTTCAACTCAAACATTGACACCGATTCGATAAAAAAAAATCGACCAAACATAACAACGACACACCAAAGGGACATTTTTCATAGACGATGATGTTTTTATATTTATTGCCTCGGCTCTCGGTCTAGCGAGCGACCGTTAAAATTAATATGCCTTTGACCGTTATTGCCGGGAGCCTCGCAGGCTGTATTACGTCGTTCTACGCAGAGAAACTAGAGAGTCTTGTTCCAGGTATTTTATGCGACAGAATAGCTCAAAGAGAACGGTATATGAAAAAGGGAGATGGTAATTTAATGGAACTTGCGAGAGCTAGTTATAGGTCCACGTAATTTTGCCTTGAAATTGCTATATATTTTTTTTTAAATGACGTAGGTAGACGATTTCTTTATTTTCTTTTGTTGAGTTATAGCATTGTTAATGTACAATCTTGTTAAAATTTTTGTTTATGGCTACAAAGCTTGCCTTAACCTAAATCTAATGAAATTGATCTTGTGTCTAGGACCGTAGCTTCATTCTTTTGTTTCTTGATATTCAAAAGTGCCTGTATTGGTCTAATTAAAATAAATGCTTTGAGTTTGAGTCAGTTAGTTTTTTTTTAGCCTAAAAGATCGGTGAAAAGCGAGTCGGACTCGCGGAATCTTTTGACTGCATAGACTTAAAGATAAGATTTATGGGTCTTGACAGACAAATAGACGGGCAACGAATTAATCCTATAAGGGTTCCGTTTATTTCTTCTGAGGTACGGAACCCTAAAAAAAACTACTTTTCAATCTCAATCGCTCAAACATAGCTTATCTAAAAGTTTTCTTCCAAGCTAGTAATATGACTAAAGCGACCACATTTTTATAACTTAACCTTCGCTAAATTTACCTCCACAATGGCCTTCCCCGAAAATAGCTGAGCCGGATGTTGTTACTGAAACGTTTCCTACCGCTGCCTGTAAGTATTGCTTTATTTTTGTGCTGCTAAGATATTGGATTTTGATAGTTTTGGATCGGTAGTTACCCTAGCGTTAGAGGTATTTTAAATACTGTTTTTTTGTATTGTTAGGTGACCTTGTTTTTATTGATGATGAATTATAGTCATTCATTTTTTTAACAGGCTAAAGATAATTTATATTTAAATAAAAATTATAGTTATAAAACGTCGAAAAAAGATGCACAGTCCGGATTGGTCGTATTTTATCAAAAAGAAACAGTAAGAAACGCCACGATTATTACCCTTATAAAATAATTTTGTTAAAAAAATTAAGGTCTCTGGACCAACCCCTTGTGGCAGAAACAAAAGCATTAGTTTTACAAATACAAAATATATATATATATATATACATGTCGAATGAGAACCTCCTTTTTTTCGTCGGTTAAAAACAGTGATTAATTAGATACTTTCTAGCCTGTTTAGAAATGAAAATATTTAGTGTGAAGCAATATACCATTTTTATTGCCTTCAAAGTTTCCACTTTCTATTAATATTTTTCAAATACGACCATTCTACGTAAGTTCTTACAAAAAAATCCTCGTTATCACAACAATAGCTTTAACTTTCGGATCCTCAAATCCATATGTATGAGCCAATATATTTTTCCATCAAAACTTTAACTAAAAAAATACCAATAGAAATTCATCATTCACAGTTTCCAATACTAGAATCGTATAAAAAACGGCCATGGCAATATCCATTGCCTTTGGGGCAGTTACGTATTCAACAGATATATTTATTACACACCCAAATCCCAACCTCAACAGCCTACACATAGAATTCAAAATCAATTGTCTGATTTACTTTTGCAAGCCACTTGAAAACTTCAGGATTTCGTTGGAATTTGGACTTTATGTGTTGGTTTTAAGGTCTATATGTTTGATTGTCATATTGACTAGATACGAAAGGTTTGTTGACGCAATCAACGCTGGCAGGTCACAGTACGGTCAAAGGTTCCGTCGGTATTTGCTCGGACATATACATAACGTTATATACATAGTATGTATTGTATATAGTTTGTAGACGGCGTTAAAGCTGGCTATTGATTGATGAATGTATTTGTTTGTATTCTTCAATCAGTGTGGTACAGTGGAATTCGGACAGTTGTTATAAAACGACCTAATAATAAAATTGCCACTGAAATGATTATCCAAACACTGGATATAGAGGTTCGTTGTGAATTTCTTCTGATAATCAAAATTACCTGTATTCCATAAGAGAATGATTATTCTCCTAATACACTCAGAAAACATAATTATATATTGCAAGAAAAAAATCTCAAACAAACGAAACTTCGAACGATTCTGTGCACGTTAAAATAATGATACGACAAAACCCATACAAGACATAATTTCATACTAAATTAACAATTTCCCAGCTCTTAAGCTAATTAAAAACAACTTCAAGCAAAGCTAATAACTAACACGTACACACACACACACATAATGCATTATTCAGCATAATCATCCGCCTCTCGTAGCACTGTAGCACATGTGCGCGTAGCACGCGAGCTACGCCGTAGATCTGCTACGCGCGTAGATACAGATCTTTTGCGTAGTGATCTATGGACGCGCTTGAAATCTAACCTAGATGGTTGAGACTATAAATTGTTTAAAACATAAATAATATAACTGTTTGTTTATTATATTAGAGAATGTTTTGCTACAGAGTGATAGTAAGATTTGAAGCAAAGTTACTTACATTAATACGTAGATAATTCTCAGAAATATATTTGTTAAGAAAATTTCTTGGAAGTAATTCTGTAAGAACGCTTATTATATTACAAATAAGTAACGTAAATAATAATATTTTTGCTGCCATATCTGAAACAGATTTAGACCCAATACTTGGCTTCCAAATAAGTTATTGTTCAACAAAATATTCTAAGCCTTAATTAAATTCATGTAGGATTTTTCTTCTTTTATATATCATGTTATCCAAAATATATCAATTAGTGGAAGCTTATTGCGATCGTATTTCCTTTATTTGTTTTCTAATTTTTATGTGACATTGATTGATGACAATTATACGGTCTTTTAGTATGCGTAGTCAAAGGAGTTAGTACATTTTCATGACTGTAAATTTTGAAGGGTAGGCAGAAGTGTATCTATTGGTACACCCACATAATTATCGGCATTTGTTTAAGTCTAAAGTTAATAGCCTATATAGTCCCACCACTATTCAAAGACTTCCTCTAGGAACATTTTTCTCATTCCTATAAAATATAGAAGATAGAAACATACATACATCAATTTTCATTAGCCATTCAGCGTGACTAAGTGTATATCAGATTATAATCAAATACGAGTAATACGATCGACGCTCTTTATAGAGGTCACACAAAGAGCATGACCTTATTACACTGAATTCACAGAAAAAATAACGTGAATACAATCTCTACGAGTTAATTCTGATAAATGCTACGCCGTAGCTTCGTAGCTCCGTGCTACGACGGTTGCTACGTCGGATTATTTTCGCATTATATTTCTACTACTTTATATTTCAATATGAGCTCTCATTTGTTTGATGTTTAAGTATGTTATTCCCTTGTGTGGGAATAAGGCTATTTACGATATATTTAAACGCTTGAATGATACACGAGGAATAGGTTTCTTATAAAGATATATGAATGTTTATTCAAGGTTTTGATCGCACCTTCAAAGGAATAAATTGACAAAAAAATTAAGGAATGTTTTTAATAACTTTCAGTGGTTTAGACATTGCATGGGAACAATTTTGTCAAACAGTGACAGTTTTTGTTTCACATAATCCATCCATATTTTCTTTGGCCCTCCATCCATCAAAATTCATATCCTTTCACCGAAACGACCCAAAAATATGCTTTAGTATTGACGTACTAAAGCCATAACAACTAGTACTAGACGGAAAGCTGCTGGCTGAAAGCTTTCCTGAATATAGCTGAGAAAGTGTTTATTTCAGGAATATACAGCGCTGATCGAAGTTCGATTAGTAGGCGGCTCGCTCGCCAGCTATAAATGTCTCATTTGTCAAACTTTATGGTTGACCCGCCCTAGTCTGTAATGTTTCATTCCACTAAGGACCTAGATTCCGTTTAGATGTGCTATGTAAGTGAATGTTGTGAATTCATTTAATTCACTGAACAGAACTCGCTTGTTTAACTAGTTGAATCCCAGGGTTTGCAAATTTTCTGATTCATATTTTTTATACCAACAGCGGTAAATATTAAACAAGAATGAGGAAATAACTAAATAATATTTAAAGTGCAAATATGTATACGTATTATGTTTGACGACATGGTTGGCGCAGTGGCTGAGCAATCGACTGCTACGCTGCGTGTCGCGGGTTCGATCCCCGCACGGAACAAATATTTGTATGGCCTACACATAGTTGTTCCGGGTCTGGTTTTTCGTGTATGTGAGTTTAAATGTTTGTTAACGCATCCACGGTACAGGAAAAAATCCTAGTGTGAGAAAAGGTTTTTCCAAAAAACACTCAAGACTGGTGTAAGTAAATTTAATTTTCGTCTTTTTTTTGGAAGTCAGTTTTTTTATAACAAAGTACCTTTATTGGAATCATATCTTACAAATCACGATTGGCATAAACATTAACAGTGCTTATGAAAAAATATAGGTCGAGGAACAACATTGGCCTGTTGGCCCTGATTCCACATTATTGATGAGACCGGGATTACTTGATGCTGAAGTCGTTTGGTGATTGATATCATCGGTCGTTAGGACCAACTTTATGTATTTTTCTGGAAGGATCAAGTCAGGTTCGTTTATAGTCCACCTGATGGTAATTGTTTCCGATGGCATACTGTATTGAGTATGTAAGGGTAGGAACTATTTGGTCCTGCAAAACGGATAATGTTTGGTCTTTATAGGTTTTTTAGTTACATAACATAATTTTAAGAGAAAATATTATGTACGTTTGTGATAAAATATAAAAGATTAGAATTGAGTATACTTTTTCTTTTTTGTACACCAAAATTTAAACAAAACTATTTTCTGCGTAGACTTTCCCTGTTTTTATGGGTCTTCTCAATAGAAGTATTTTACATGGATCAACTGCCTTTACATTTGACCTCCACAACCCAGTTAGTACTGGGTAATATGGTAGCCCTTAAAAATACTGGTTGTTAGACTTTCCAGCCACTGACTTCTTCTTCTTCTTCATTAATCTACGCTTTGGAATCGGCAACTACAGTACTTTCACAGTTATTATGCCTTGTGACTGGGACTGTAGCTTAATTTTTATTTTTGTCATAGTATCGACAGATCAAATATGCATGTCACTGAACTACTTGAAATAAAGGCTTTTGATTTGATTTGAATACTTGTAACGACAGTCAAAGATCCTTAAATTACAGCTTAATGTAGAACAATGTTTACGTTATTTCTTCATATTTACTTTGAACAAAGCTTATGTAAAATGTTATGTGAGCAAATTAATCAAAGAATTTGACTGTAATTTTTTTCATTGAATATACCTACAGTGCGTTTTGTTAACGAAGTTTTGCACGCCGAGTTCCTAAATATATTTTTTGAATAAACCTCGACGACTCGTCCGGACTAATCCGAGGCTTTCGTTAATTTTGTGAAACGAAAATTAAAATTGCCCGAAAAAATGTCGACGTGTCGGTTTTAAAAAATTGAGTTTAGATTTTTTTTCATTATTCTAACTCCCACTGAAATTTTAGTTTAAAAAGTGTGAAGCAAAAATAACTTCTCTAAAACAGAAATAAGGCTTTATTATGAACAAAACTAAATAATTTAATGGAACTCGTTTTCATATTTGTATAATCTTTTTTTGCGCATAGGACATTATCAATAAAACTTCCGATAAAACCTTGTTATAATCCTATTCCTACTATAATAATATTATAAACGATAAATTTTATACTACTATAATATTATAAATGTTGTAAGTAGTAATGTTTTTGAGGATGTAAGGATGTTTGTTACTCTTTCACGCAAAAGCATGAATGGAGTTTAATGAAACTTTACAATAAATAGCTTTTACATGAAAAAAACACATAGGCTACATTCGTAAGATGATAACATGTATTGTATATTCTATCACTATGCTAATGAAACCGCGGAGCGCAGCTAGTATTTCATAAACACATTCGAAAAAAAAACATTACAACTAAGGTAAAAGGAAAACATACACACGTATTTCATTCAACATAATGACATTTCTATCATAATATAAAATCAATGACAATGTCTATGACAATCCTTTGAACGTCACTCAAAATAAATACAGTAAAACGTAAAAAATCTATCATTCCAAATAAACAGTAAAGGGGGAATAACTACAGACCAAAAACGTTCACAAAGGGCCTGTCAAAACCATCGAACCTTTGAAATAATGGGTGTTAGATTAACTGTACTGACGAAGAGAAATGTATTTTATGTTACTGTCATTTATTATTTTTTTGATATATTTTTTTTTTGCCCAGATCTTATCATGGTTTGTTGCAGTGGGTTGTTTGGTGATTTCCCTTTTTTTAATGATGATTATTTTGATGTTAGATTGATAGACAACAAATTGAAGTCTTATTTATGAGGTATTTATTTATTTGGATTTCCAACAGAGAATACATGAATTACATTATTACAAACAGGAATATTATACAAATAGGAACTGATTACTGTGCTTCTTTAATTACAGGAAACCACAGCATTAACTTAATAATTAGTTACAAAAAGTTTCACAACATATAAGAGAACCAAATAAAACACATTGTTACATCAACGATGATATATTATATAATATTTATATTTTAAATTAAAAAAGCGTTGCCCCACACTAGGAATTTCTAATGAATCGTGAGTGCGTTAACACTCATTGAAACTCACATTCAGTAACAGCCAACAGATTAAATATAAAATACTACAAAAATAAAAGAACATTTATTATTACAATCTGACCAAATATAGTATCAATTAAAGTAAAACCAACACATCAAATATGAAAATACATAGAAAGAAAGAAACAAAACATATTTATTTGAAAAATTAAGATCTAAACAATAAAAAGAAAAAAAAGACGTGACACAAAATCTTTTAATCAATTATTTGGTAATACAACCTTCATAAAGAAATTAAAGAAAATTAACCCTTACAGCTTGAAGTTTAAACACAGTACCAAAAAGCACCATTATCTCATTACCTAATTTACCGAAATTAGACCAAGTTTTATTAACTTATGAATTTTGATTAGATTTATTTTTCACCCAAAGCTTCGGTAGCGTGTCCTCTTTCGTATTTAATTAATTTGGCATTTAATGTAATTTATCGCGAACCCTCGCAAAGTCATGCTTTTCTTGCGTCGGTAAATTTTTCAAATAAAAAGGAACCCTTTTTTTGGGAGTGAAATGTGTAGTATTGACATTTTTGGTTGGTTTGGCTTTAGCAAATAAATCAGGTTCATTTTCGTAGGGGTGTTGATTATTTCTTTAATTGCATCCCTGACGTCTGTTCGTATTTTAATTATTTCTGATGTGTCCCTATCTTAATATTTGCTTGGATGTGTTTGTTTGAGTCCCTCTCAAATTAAGACATGGATGTTTACTCAGTTGTTTTCTGTGTACCGTTCTCGTTTATGCTTTGTTTTATTGATATTTTAAAATTTAAAGCGAAGAATACTAAAGTCGGAATCTATGAAGTACATATTAATTTCGTATTCATTATAATGTTATAAAATATGAAATTTGACGACACGGTTAGCATAGTGGCTGAGCATTTGACTGCAATACTACGTGTCGCGGGTTCGATCCCCGCACGGAAACATTTGTATGATCTGCAGATAGTTGTTCTGGGTCTAGCTGGTTGTGTATGTGAGTTTAAATATTTGTAAACGCACCCACGATACATGAGAAATTCCTAGTATGGGGTAACGTTTTAAAAAATTGTATAGATATGGCTTTTCAGCAATACCTGGTCTGGGGTCGTTCTTTAGGTTGAGCAACGCTTTCCTAGGTTGGCCTGTGGATGGGTGACCACTAGTTACATACCGAGTTTTCTCCGGGCGTCGGAAAGTATTTTAAGCTGTTGGTCTTAGCTGTTATTTGAGTATCTTTGACAGTCGTTACAGATATTCAGTGTCCCGAAAGTCGGAAACGGTCTTACCAAGGGGTATCGTATTACCCAGTACTAACTGAGTTGCGTAACTGTATGTTATTTGTTCATAATAAGGAAAACACTATTCTATTTTATTCCTTATTTAAGTCTTAGAAAACACGAGAATTCAACCGTACACATTTTTTTTCACAAGACATCATTAAGCGTCTGGCTCCTTAATTAACTCTTGGTCCGTAAATATTAAGTTAGTTAAGTTTTAACTAATTGACTATATTGTTAGACGAAAGTTTCAATAAAATTTACCGTACCCTACCTCTGTGCTTATTCAGTCGGGTAACTAATAAGAAAACTTCTTTATTTTACCCTCTTTAGTTAGAAAATGTTTTATCTGACCTACGTGCTAGGTAAATGGTTCGCTGAACTGGCAACATCTTGCTTTGAAAATGTTCTGGACTTCATTTTTGCATGGAATTTATATTGTGAAAGTAATTAAAAAAATAAAAAAGGAAGTTGACAACCAATAGGAATGGGAACTCAGAAAGAAGTGTTGGTAATATACCTGGTTCTGGCATCTTCATTAGTGGAATACTGATTATGTTTTTTTCCTAAATAGCTTAAACTCATATGTATCAGATTGAGAAGATTGAGAGAGTAAGCATTGACTTATTGTCGGGCCTACGCTGTCCTCTCATACTTAAGTACTAACGCTGTAACAACAACATTGTAAAACCAAATGATTTTAAAAGAGTAACCATGGAGTTTCTTGCCGGTTCTTCTACATAGGAAACGACCAACCCGAACCGTGCATCTTTTCTCGACGTTTTATAAGTGCCCATGTAGGCCTATGTGAAATAAAAATATTTTGATTTTTTTTTGAGACGTGAAAGTTGACAAAATATTTCTATTTGCATACCATTAATTTCTGAGGCTGTACATTTTTTTTTTCGGTTTCTCAAAAAAAGATGATCATGTTAAAAAGTGAAATATCATAACTAGTCTGCCCATTGAAGAAAATGATAAACTCAAAGCTCTTATTTCAATAAGACCATCGTGGGTACTTTTGAATGTCAAAAACAAGAAAATGAAGCTACCTGTCACGAGGCATAATTATTTGTGAAAGTAATGTAGTTACCTATTCGAAAGCGTTGATCTCTATGGAGAAGAATGGTGAATTAACGCCATGGACACTTTTTTAATTCTTAATATTACTACATGGTTCACATTCATGTTGGGATTATCCTTATTAATCCTTACTCCCTTACTAATATTATAAAAGCGAAAGTGAGTTTGTTTGTTTGTTACCTCTTCACGCTTTAATGGCTAAACCGATTGTGATGAATTTTCGTACAGAGCTAGTTGGGAACCAGGAGACGGACATAGGTTAATTTTTATTTAAAAAAAGTGGGATGTGAGGGAGAAAGGAAAGAAAAGGAAAAAGTTAGCGTTGCTATTAAAAATCAATAAGGCACAAGGGGAACTGTGTTAGCCCAAATTTAACGCGGGCGAAGCCGCTGGCGAAAGCTAGTACTACTATAATATTATAAAGGTTGTAAGTAGTAATGTTTTTAAGGATGGATGGATGTATGAATGTTTGTAACTCTTTCACGCAAAAACTACTGAATTGATTGATATTTTAATGAAATTTTGCAATCATATAAGCTATATTTATACAGAGAAAGATCGGATAACACATAGCCTACAATTCATAAAGATATATTGTATATTCTATTACCACGCGAGTAAAACCGCGGGGCGCAGTTAGTACATAGTATGTGAGAACGTTGTATTAAGATGCGCATGTTCAGAGTAAAAACAAAAATAATAATTCAGAAATAGAAAGTACATAACGCCAAACATAACACATAAATAAAATTTAATATTGATTCTATTATATCTCCAATATGTAAAACAAAGCGTGCCTGTTTTTAACACATTCTTCAACAAGGACATGTATATCAAAACAGAGAACCAATAACTGATTCTTATTTGCTACCTACGCTATACGGAATAAGGGGTGAAAATATAACGTATGTACATTTAAAAAGCAAAATATCTCGCAAACAAAAAAGAAAAGTTAATGCTCCACGCCTGCGGATCTACATACTCCACGTGCTTAAATAGAGATGTGATGATATTCATATCGATAATGTGGTTTTTTAAAAGGCAACGCGAATAACGCAAGAAAATAATTGCGTATAACTTGTCTTTTTGAATTACACAAATTATCGTTTTATCACATACTAGCTGTTCCACGCGGTTTCACCCACGCTGCCGAATTCACATTGTTCACATGTTTACAACCTCATGTGCCAAGTCAAGATATTTTAGTACACAAATTATCATTATTCAACTTTTATAAACAGGCCATGTTAAAGTCTCTTATTTTAAATTCGAAAACCATATTTAAGTAACATTTGTCAATATTTTCTCATAAACAAAATAAGTATTCTTTCCTCAAACTTCTACATTGTAGAAATAAAAGCGTATAAAACTAGATGGAACATTTCAACCGAGCAAAGTTATTAACACAGTTTCTCTGTATTGGGACTTTGAAACTGTCAATTTCCTTTCGATATCGTCTGCGCCACTATCGCTACAATAAAATTTTATTGGCTCGCTATCGCCGTCGATAAATATCGACAGTCGAACTATTATCATGAATTTATCGATACACATCAACAGCACTACTCATAACTCCGAGTTAAGGTCGAATCTCAAACAAAACGCGAAGCTGAATTGCCAGCAAATATGAGCTCGAACTTAGGTGGGCACCGAAATTAGATTTACGAGTTCGGAAATTTTCGGAAGTCATCGGATCAGTACCGAACCTCCTGCTAGGGTGCGTATTATCATATAAATGCGGAGTTGACGGAAAAATATTGCCGAGGTGTGCCGCGTCTCCACCTGTACTCAGTTGAGTAAAATAGGAACGTGAGCCAAATAATACGGTGTTTAGGTGTACGGGCAGGGTGATTCAGTTAACTGTACTGCATGAATGTTTTATTTGCGGCACGCTGCCTCCGAAATGAGTCGTGATCATCTTTGTTTACACTTAATTTCTTTTCCTTTTTGATATCTCGATCGCTGTTTTTATTTTAAGAGTTTCTATTAAGAGCTGAAACGTTTCGTTTTAAGCTTTTATCTTCGGGAAAATGATGTTTGTTTACTCGTGCCTTTCCATTATATGTAATTCTCTCTTGTGTACATATGTACACTGTTTTATCGCTGCGTCGTAAAATTTAATATTTATTGTAGCGTCACAAGAAGAATATCTCTGAATAATGAGACTTGCATGAGGCATGTCTATATTCTCGAACCATATTCCCCCTACAAGTGAAGTAAATAACAATGCATCTCCATGGATTAAAGAACGGAAATAATACAGAAAAATCACTCCATTAGGGGAATACTAAAAAGATCATACATTATTTTAAAAAGCTTTACGATGCTCTTCGTATCAATAAAAATATTTTCCTTAAATGATAAATGATGTTTATTTTGCAAGTAGTTTTTCACAAACACTTTTACACGTCATTTTTTTAAAACTAGATGAGGCCGGTGTTTCGTACCCGACTACTCTGAGAAGAAACAGCCGAAACAAACTCAGAGGTCATAGTCTCTTTTACAGTCCAGACAAAATAATCTTGGTCAACTTACATAAAAAACTATGCTTCCATTTTTAGCTGTACACAAAATGGATGTCATTTTCAAAATAAAGTATGTTGACAGAAATCGACTTAGTTTCGAATCAACGTTTAAAGAACCTTGGCAATTAGCTGGATAAAATAAAAAAAATGCTTATTACATCATACACGTTTTGGAGACCACTTTTTAAACAAGAAGATACTTGTGTTTGGTAACTTCGTTCATACCCGTAACATTATGCAATGTACGTACATATACATTTCAAATAAAAAACCAGATAAAGAAGTAAGATATAGAAATAAATTATGTATTTTATTTTTTCATATTTTCAGTTTTTTTTTTTTAATATTGTTTGTACAAAGGAGAGGAAACTAAACAAAGATATGAAAATGTAATAAAACAGGCATAAAATTGCTACCAATTCAAGTTTGAAAGCAAATACGCCTTCAAACAAACTATTCTAGAAGCTCCTGCAGTAACATGAGACTAGAGTCAACGTACTCAAATTCGCGCAGATTCCCGCAAGACCTCTTTCCTCTCATGTTCACATAATCATTACGAATCAAACCACGTGCCGTACCTACGTTTTTTGTCATAAAAACAAACTGTTTGACACTAACGTTTGCCATCACAAAATTTCATTGCACCTCCATATTTCCTATTATTATTTTTTCGTTTCCATAACCGTAACATATAAAGGCCAAAATGGGATCCTTTTATACCAATTGTTTCGTCATAGCCTCATAATAAAAACCTTTACGGAGCTAGGGATTAATGTGGGATAGTTTCGGGGGAAATTGCAAGCGGGATCCCCCAAGGATTGTGAGGTGGGGTACCTAATAGTATTTATAATGCCGGCGTGTGGGATTAGGCAAGTACGTGAGGTTACCGCAGGCCTTGTTAGCAGAATATGTGTTTATGTTGGCGAACCTATTCGGTTTTAAATGTCTTTCCTGGTTTGAATGGGTGTGTAAGGTCTTTATTAGTCTTGAGCGTTGTGTCAGTTTGTTTGAAGGTCGAAATTTGGTTGTTTTACGTCGCTCATAATTTCAGCTCATCACACTTATATTATAAAGGTAAAATTTTGTATGTGTGAATGTATGTGTGAATTTTATTATATCCGGGAAAAGACTACTCTTTATCTCGGTCTACGCGTAGTAATTTATATTAATTAATTAAGTAATTTTGTTACTAACTAAAAGACTAAACTTGAAATGAAGCAAAAGCGTTCGCAATTCAGTTTCCACTCATAAATCTCATTATAAAAACACTCAAACAAGCGATTAAACAAAACCACGTAAACGAGAACACGGAACACGTATAAAAGGCATTTCAACATCTGCACACAACACACACGATTCCAACTTTACAAATTTTATTAGAGCGACCACCTGAATAATGCGTTTTATATCACGTACACGTTCATGAACAAAAGCTAAGTTCTAACATGCTGAAATGAAATTCACTAAGTTACGATTCAAATTGGCCAGCCGTATGCTGTAGTAGTTTCTGAACTTTTAGCGGGGAACCGGGATCATACCTAACATAATAATAACGTATAGCGACTCGATGCCACTGTTGCTGTGGAGTTTGGTACATTTTTTATTTGTATACTGCTGCTGTTTCGAAATATGGACGTTTTTTCTAATAGTATTGAACTAGCTGTGCGTAGTGCTGTTGGTACCGGCGGTCAATTGTAGATCTTTGACAGTCGTTACAGGTAGTCAGTGTCCCTAAAGTCTGACAACCAGCCTTACCAAGGGGTAAAGTATTACCCCGTACTAACTGGGTTGTGGAGGTCAGATAGGCAGGCGTTCCATGTAAAATACTGATATTCAGCTGCATCCGGTAAGACTGGAAGCCGATCCCAACATAGTTGGGAAAAGGCTAGGCAGATGATTATGAGCTAGCTGTGCTTACGGTTCTGCTCGTATGGATTAATGCGTACCAAAAACGCAAGTTAGTGCCACACGCGTTTCAAAGAGATGCCAGCAAAGTAGAGGGGCCAGCCACGGCCACCGCCTGCCAGGGTTGTTCGAAAGAGATACCGCGGCCCTAAAACATAAAGAGCAATCGAAGGAACATGGATAGGTTTTAGTCAGTACAAGTCTGACACTCTTCCCCGCTCTGCCCAGAGCGAGAGAAGTTAGTAATTTGATGATTTCCTATTCACAAAAAAAGGAGAAAATAGTGAATGATGTCGTGACGTCTGACAGGGGAGATTGTAAGAACAAAAATGTGTTGCGTTGACCCCAAATAGAATAATAATAATAATATCTTGGGACAACTCACACACGGCTATCTGATCTCAAGCTAAGCAGAGCTTGTGTTATGGTAACCAGACAACTGATATACATACTTATATAATTTATAAATACATACATATTATAGATAAATCACACCCAGACACAGAACAAACAATCATGCTCATCACACAAAGTTTGTCCTGGGTGGGAATCGAACCCACGACCTCCGGCTCAGCAGTCAGGGCCACTAACCACTAGACCAACAGGCCCGTCAAATGAAGAATGCGACAAGGGCTGGAAAATGATGATGAGAAATCAAATGTTCTTCAGTGTTAGAATCACCAATCTCGAATATCCTGGCCGAGGTTATTTCAGTTAAACCGCTCACATAATTCCTCTTAATGTATGAACTAATTCAAGGGTCTGTTTAATATATTATGCTCTTCAAAGATTCATTATCCTAGGAAAGGGTTTTCAGGCTTTAAACCAAGTGAGATTTTTTCTTTACCCGGGTTCAATGTTTCAAATATATACACACGAGGCAAGCTATGTACACTAGCTGTGCCCAGCGGTTTCACCCGCGGCTAGGCGCCTGCTCTGATGAGGGGTATGAAAAATAGATGTTGGTCAATTCTCAGACCTACCATGCACATAAAATTTTATACACATCAGTCTAGCCGTATCGTAAGAGTTTGTTTACAAACACCGCGACACGAAAATTTTAAATATTTTAAAGTCCATTTTTTTTCCAAGATCTCGTAGAACAATTAAAACTATAGAGTTTCATGGTCCGAGATAAAACACAACAGGTCTTGCGTTTATTGTTTGTCAAAATATACACGTTCCGCAATATATTATTATCAGAACTTCACATCGTTCGTAGTTCGAGCCACACATCCCTATTCATAGTTATAAAATATTGGGCAAGTTGCAGAGCGGTTGGAGATGCTTATTGAATTATATCCGTATCTGAGTCCATTGTTGTAAGTTTTAATGAATAGCCTTCCCAGTCCGAGGCTTAAGGCCTGCGCACGTGGGCCACTTTATGGGCCCAGCCTTTATTAATTTATGGCATGGGCTTAAAAATGTCGGGGTAATTTAGTGTATTTTAATCTTAATTAGAGTAAGGCACTTAGTGAAGGGGCTCGCATAACGGTTAGTTAGTGCCCTGATAAGGTGAAAATAACGACTCGTCCGAAATAAGGTTTCTGTAGATGGTGAGATAAAGAGATGAATACGTAAGAGGTCTTTATGTGTGTTTTATTTAAAATGAGGGTTTAAATGTGTTGTATATCTTCTGGCTGGGTTGTTTAATTAAACCTTACTTTTATGGTAGAACTTAATTATATCTAAAGTTTTTTCATCTAAAAATATTTATAAAACCATTTCAATTTATTAGAAAAAAAAAGTTTTTTTACTTGTCACAATGATGTATTTAAAAGTATAAATTTTAAAGATAATAATGTGAGATTTATTTACTAATTAACAGAAAGGGAAAATCCTTTTCGACCCATATGACACTCCACGCGTTGATGGAACAATGATATCGTCCAAAAACACATTAATCAAACAGCTTTACGCACAAACGAACTTCCGTATCGCAGTTATTAATCTACAGTGTTTATTCTGATAATGAACTATATCAAACGATTTAACCATTAAGCGTTAAAATTATAACAGGCTTAATTACTTGAAACTAACAAGACATTGGCAGAAATTTCTATCTGGGTATAACCTTGTTTTGACTCCAAAAACTGCTGGTGCTCAAATCCGAAGTTTATCTTTCGTTAAACTTAGATTAGTTGTCGATTGCTTCAGAAACAATGCGGTTTTAACTAATAGTTAAGATATTCGATGAATTAATTGCCTCAGAGTAAATTATTAGCAAAGGTATTCGCGGTTTCTCCTATTAATTAAATTGGTTTATTTGATAGAATTTATCGTGGTGATGGTTTCTTCAGGCTGTTTATTCTCAGGAATTTGCAAAATAATCGCAAAGCTTTATATTAAAAAGAAATTCTTATTTAACCTAAATCAGACATGTAGATGGGCAATTTTATATACATACTATTTTTTTGAAAAGAATATAATTATGTAACAATAAAATACTTTCTTTTATTTGCTTAGTACTGTTTCACATACATTAGTAATTTGTAGTGGTAAAAAGTTATCCTTATGCCTTATATATAATTATATTCCTACTAATATAATAAAAGCGAAAGTGAGTTTGTTTGTTACCCCTTCACGCCTAAATGGCCAAACGAATTTTGATGAATTTTGGTACAGAGATAATTGGAACTCAGGAGCCGGACATATGTTAATTTATAAAAAGTGAGATAAAAGGGAGAAAGAGGGAAGGAAAGGATTTTTTTCGATCATTAAGCGGGTTAAAGTTAGCCTTAGCCCAAAGTAACTATGCCACGCGGATGAAGTCGCGGGCGGAAGCTATTACAAAAATAAATTCCTTTTGCTTATTTATCTAGCTACTTTTCACACGAACTCTGGCAAAACAATGGTGAAGCTAAGTATAATGAGCTTATAACAGCGAATAACGCAGATAGACAGCTGCTGTCAAAATCTTTGTCAGCCATCAAACTTTTTAGACGATTTTGTTCGCAAACAGCTCGATTTTCCGCTTACGCAGATGATTAATTAAACAAGCTAGAACTCCGACTTTCCCGCTGCCAATAATGCTGTATTCAACCTTATTTCATTAGCCATAACTTATGTTTTCGGATGCTTTTACCGTTACGTGTCTTTATTGTATGATTAGGAAATAAAAATGCCGCAATAATAGTCTTGTCTATACGGATTTCATTTATACCGTGGATTAACACTTGTTGCTAGGAGGAATTATGGAAAATACTCTTCGTTTTTCTAAATAAAAATAAAGTACGTTGCAAGTCGCAGTCAAATAAATAGAAGCTCATTGAAAATTCTCAGCACAATATCGGTGACAGTTTCACAAAGACATGATAAGAACAATTATGAACACAAAAATGAAAAACAATACAGGGTACAATATTATGATGTTATATAAAAAATTTGATCCTTACAATGTCCCGCCAAAAGGCATACAAAATTGTGAAGTAATTTTAATTGTTCATTCAGGATAAACAAAAAAATATTACAAATACCAATAAATGTTATGGTGCATCCCAAACCAAGGACGATCACGATCATACCACAAAAAAAGGACAAGTATATTACAATGAAAATACGTTTAACATATGCTAAAGCAATATCCATCTGCTCAACTAAACCGCAATAATCTTACCCCTTCAAGCGTACGCAAAGTTCAAAGCAACACTAATTACAATACAATCATCAGAATTGAAGTACTACCCGTACGCTAAGTTGCCTTAACACTAAATAGATGCAGACAGATTCAATATAGATACATTCAAGTAGGGGGATGAGTAAATCGAAGCGCCCGCTAGTCTGTGTATATCTACAGGTCGCCACGTCACGAGGTGGTGGGAGCCTCGCGGCCCGGGCATACGTCTAAACCACGCGTCCTACCGGTTAAAACCTACGGAAAACAATTGCAAACTTTACATTACTGAAACGTTAAAATAGTCAAAAACAAAACCACAATACAAAAGCTTTGTGCCACCTGCTGAAAGGCGTACGCAACAATTTCAGACGCGTCTCGCCACAAATTTGGTAGCCGGGGTGCGGGTAGATAACTAACCACAGCGATCGAATTTTCCCATTCAGAAATTTTTCATCCTTAATCTAGATTAAATATAAATAAAAATGTTTGTAAGTAAGTAAGTTATCAATATATTGATTTATGAAATCTTTATGCATAAAAAACTGTACAAAGGCGGACTTAATGCCTTAGGCATTTTCTACCAGTCTACCTTCGGGTGATGCAGAGACAAAAAGACAAAAACAGTAGTACAACAGAAAAAAAGATACTAGAAAATAATATAGATATAAACTTTAGTTGTCATTTCGATGATACGTTGCACACCTTGCACTCCCTGACACAACCATACACTTCAAACGGACTTCCGACACTGATGCTGAATAGCCAGAGGGTGGGCCGCCCTATTCAATAGTATTGACGATATTTATTTCTGGACGCGAATATTAAGGTATTTCCAATTAGTTTCATTGGATTCGTGATTCTATCCGCGCGGCTGATCTGAGAGTTGATTTTGATATGAGATCCCATTCTTAAGATCGTCTTAAGATAACAAAGTGGCATTCAATCTTAAAAAAAAAAACGTTGCCTCATACTAGGAACTTCTTCTGTATCGTGGGTGCGTTTAAAAACATTCAAACTCACATACACACAGCTAGACCTGAAACAACTATCTGTAGGGCATAAAATATTTCTTGTTCCGTGCGGGGATCGAACCCGAGACACGCAGCTTAGCAGTCAATCGGTCAGCCACTGGGCCAACGCTGCCGCCAAAGTTACCCGTTGTACTATCTAAGACTTTTTTGAGACCATATTTAAATAGCTCGTTTGAAAGGAAAATAAGTTAACAGCCGTCTGAACGTTACAATTCCCATTGGGATTTTTCTGAAAGGGGCAAAATGTAGTACCTAGAGGTACTTTTTTTTAAAGTAAATAAAAAGGTCGCCCACCTCGCCAAAGCTCTTAAGCGCATTGGAAACGAAACGAAATTTCGTTTCGTGGACAAAATTCAGTCGCATCAATCGGTTTAGGCAGCATGGTGGTTGGATGTGCTCTCAAAGAATAAACGATGTGTCAGAGGATAAAATTAACCAAACTAGCATTTAATTCTTGAGAATAATTGTATTAATTATAAATTTCTTTTAAATCTAAGCTAAAATGAAGAATTTTCTGAACTACCGAAAATAATGCAGTTAGAAATGTGAATTACCTACTAATAAAATCATGACTACTGGCATACTTAGGTCAAACATGTAATAACTACTGATCTTTTATTCCTTTTACTGCCGTCTCGTCCTTGTAAGGGTTTCGTGTGGGAATGTGTTCAAATATATTTTATTAGATATAGTTATGACTGTTAACAGCGAGAAGCACACTCGTCCGTGAATGATATTATCAACTGTTGCATTCATTGAAGCTTCCGTATGTTGAGCAAGAGAATTGAATGTTCTACTAGAGAAAAAGAAAAATCAATAACATCTTGATCTGTTTCTCTACATAATCTAGCACATGTCTGTCTTTAATATTCATCTTAAAAGCGGTTTCGATCTTCGTGGAACGTACGTCCTTAGAGAATCTCTAACCCTAGTCGTTACTTGTATACCTTAGCACATGCTACATGCCATAAAACTTAGAACGGAACTTAAGTAACTTACTGTCGGTTCAGAATTGCCGTTCACAGTTCTAGTACATACTAAGCAAGTTGCCGTTTTAGCACCTGTGCGGCAATGCCCACGCCATAGTCCGCCATAAAATATTGACGTCCGAACTACTGCACAGTCGTCTGTCTGTCTATTCTATGACCGCGGAACCAGCGGGGAGCGCGCGGGGCGTCGGCGGGGTGGGTGCGGGGCACGGGCGGCGCGTACCTGCGCCCGGCGACTCCCGCCATGGAGGGTTTCTGTATTGATTATTTGAGGGCGTTCACTTTCGCCAGTGTTTTAATGCGAGCTATGAAAATGTTTTTATTGGCAACTTGGCAGCCCCAGCGCCAAACTGAATAAACAGACGAATAAATGTACGAAAGCTCTCGTAATGCCCGATTATTCATTTTATACCGTCTCGCTTATTTGTCGATGCGATATTTTTTCCTTCGTTTTTTGTTTCGGTAATATCTGTAAAGAGCCTTATTTTGCCGAAGACCTCAAAACTTTGCCATTCAATGATTATTTCTTATTTTGTCTACTGTCATTCCTTCTTCGTATTTTATATATCAATAAATCAATTCGTTTTGAGGAGCGAGAGAGAAATTGTATACTTTTACGTGATGTCTTTGTGAGGCCCGCTGGTTGTTTAATTTTTCGAGTACTGAGCGAGTCTGTGTTATATTGTGTGCGCTTAGAATCGTTGGAGTTCTTTGTTGTAACATTGAGCTGAGTATTAGTGCTTTCGCTTTGCTAAAGCAGTCTCAAGCCAAATAGTCTAATTACGTTGTTGACGGCTGCGTGTCGAGTGGGAGGAAACATTGTTGAATGACTTACTAACGTTTGTGTTTGATGTTACTGCAGAATCTGCCTTTAAGACTGTGTGTATGATACCGTATTTAATAAAGGCAAAACTGTTTGAAAATTTCAAAGGGCAGATTTCTGAGAAATGTTGAAACCATATTTTCTGATAATATTAATGCACACACAATGTCTGCAAGAGTCATGATATTTTTAAACACTAAATAGGTGTTGTTGTTTTTCTTTGTAGTAATGAAAATTCTCTGCTTTGTAATATTTTCTACCTCAAAATGCCTCACCTTTTCTCACCATAATTAATTTATGTTAGTTATTTGCATTTCGTTTCAAGTTGGGCAATCTAAGGGCGGTTCTCACCTCCCACACCCGTAATATTTAGTTACCACTTAACTTTATCTCTCTAACTAAACAAGAATAAAATTTATGCCAAAATTACAGGCCCATCAGAAACTTGAATTTAATATGGCGCAGATGAATTTAATATCGTTCGAGCAGTAAAGTAGATGAAATAAATTTTACATCGAACGTCGACCATGAAGGCCTTCATGAGAGGTTCAGTTCACGCCAGTGTAAGGTCCATAAAGATACATTGACATGTAAATTCGGAACGATAAAGTCTAAAAGCTTTTCTTTGAAAGCGGATTATGGTTCTTTTTATACCGCCACCTATCTGTTTGTTCAGGTACGCCTATTCAACGTAGACCGTCTTAAGTAAGGTTTTTGGGACCTGCAATCTCAAGTGATTTATTGTGTCAATTGAGGTTTTGAGGTAATGAATGGAACGGCTTATCACATTTTGTGGGTGATTGAGGAGACTTTATATCTTAGCTTTAAATTATAGGTTTCCTTCATCTTATGTAATGTAAGTAGGACAATTTTTAACACACCAGACAATTCATAACCTAGTCTAGACTATTGATAATTAGAAACACATTTTAAAAGGTATCTTCCATGTAGAGTTGGTTAAAATTAATATTTTCGTAAATTCAACTACAATTTAGTCTATATTTACATGCAGGCAGAGTCGCAATTTAATTAATAAATATGACACGACCACCAATGAGGCTGTCAAACGTGGCGATTATACTGGTGTCCCTCAGGGCCGTTTGCTGTGGCTGAGTCTGATTGTGGTAGACGATTACCGACTATTTATATTGTAGGGCTACTACTTTTATACTTTTAATGAACCCATACTAATAATTTGAATGCAAAAGTCATTATGTCTGTCCGTTACCAAATTTGGCACACAAGAAGATCATGACATACGTCAAAATATAGGACATTACAGTGTAATAAGGTTTAGTAGTATTATTTTCTTAGTCTAATTTACAAAATCGACTATCTCATAAAAATAATGGTATGTAACATACTAAAATAATTTTAGGAGATCATAATTAGACTAAGCATCAGGTGCAACTGTTGTGAAAAGTAATTTTACCACGTAAAAACAATTACGGATTGACTTGCAAGGAAAATAAATGAGGTATGACAAAAAACCTAATCAATCAAGATTGATTACCTTTCTGTTCAGGTTTCTCCCACAATCTAGGTCCTCACGTAACACTTAAGTGCACATCGTTCCATATATTAAGGTTTCACAAAAACTCCTTCAGTAATCGTTTATCATATTCAGTCTAGCAAAGTACCTGAGCAGATAATTTATGTGAATATTTCGCGAAGCTATCGGTAGGAAACATTAATTTCCGTAGACGTAACGAGATCGCTTCACGCACCTACTCCGCCATGTTTTTTGATGGCGTATTTTCTGTGCCTTGGATGTTGGTGGAGCGAAATTTTGTTCGGAATTATTTGAAAATGTTGTTTTGTGTAAATTTTACGTTTGTGTCTTTACAAATCTGACAACAGAGGTAAACATTGTTACATGAAAAGAAGATAAATGTATGGAATATTCTTTATTATGTACCCCATACAAACTATTACTTCATTAATTTATCTTATCGTACTTTATTATTCTATATACTGAAAGAGAAAAATTGTTTGTTTAGCACAATGAAGAGTAGACAATGGAAATTAAAATGCTCTACGTGAAATATTTATTCTATATCAAATGGAAATTAATACGTACAAAATTTGCGAACACAACTTTTTCCTCGACGTTTTCTGTCTCCTACCATTTATCCATAGCGTGTTACTAAGTTTCACTTTGCTGAAAGGAAATAAGAGCGCGGTCATTGCAAACGCGACCATTTCCCTCTTCCGTGTTATAGCGTGTTTTTTGTATCCCACGCTCAAACGTAGAATTTCCTAACGTAGAAAAGTAAACGTAGAATTTCCTTTTTTTGTTGCTGTTACCACGCAGTCTTTCTCATATCACGTTAATCAGATGCAAGGCTTTAACTGAACTCCAACAGTCTAATAAACGTCACATAATTCGTCCATAAAAGGGCCTTATTTTATTACTGGCGAAGACAAAATGGGTTTGGGGGTAATAATAAGTTAAAAAAGCGCCCCTTTCCCTAATATCGTGCAGAGCAAGCCACTCGCAACGAGTTTTACGTGACCAGTGTCTTAATATACACCTTTTATCTATCTATACTATTGTTTGGAAGAGGCGACCTATCACGAGACGGAATGAGAGGAATAATGGTCCTGAGGGTCCTGATTTTGGAATAGATCATTTTCAATTTCGAATTTTCAGCCTTTGGTATTGTTAGGCAAGAAAAGGTCAGTCCATTTTGTAGTCGGTAGTAGATTGACTACACCCTCAGGCAAGCCAAAGGTCTTTTGATAACCTTTCTTTGTATTTGTAAATTAGACTTGTACAGTATTGTTTCTTAGATGTTTCTTCTCTTTAATTAATTCCGAGAAAGAGGGGAAATGACTTAGTATTTTTTATGTACACGCAATATTTAGAATTTTAATTATTGTGTTGGTGTGAACGTCTGACTGGAATATTTACCTGTTCTAACCTTGATTACGTTTGTAATTTGGTAAACTTTTTAACTTCCAAGCTTCATGCCACCATCTATCTAACCGTAAGTGCTTCCAATCAGCATAATCATAATGAAAAACGTCCACAGGTAGCCCCAACTTTCCATGTAAGCAAGATCCTGTGCTTCTCACATCGTTTATATTCATTTAGTGGATTCCAGCACCTCTTCACCATGTCATCTGTCCTTTGAATGGCTCGACCTGATTTTCACCTGCTTTATTACCTCAATTATCAAGATGTTCTCCTTCTAATCTGCCTGAAACAGTTCCTTAGTCCCGTTTTATAATACCCTCGAGAGCAATAATAGATATAGCCTTTTCGCTTAAAACCTTTGTTTTACGAATAATAAAATTACAACAATTCTTAAGGGCCCTATCACAGATTTATACCTAGAAACATTATGAAAATAAATAAATCGTGAGTCCCTAAATCGTAGGGGAGTGTAATGAAAACTGGTGATTTAGTGAATTCTGGGGTTACTAGTATGCCGATGTCAATAAATTTTCGTTAATGGAATTATTTCGTTTCTCTTATAGTGTTCGTTTCGGTCTAGGTAGTATGGGTAACGCTTGATTTTTTTGGACTTTAGGAGGTCAAAATGAATTAAAACAATCGAAAGATTCTGCCGATTGCTTAAATATTCTTATCGAATAATGATAGCTTGAAAAACAATTTTCAAAGTATTCCAATATTTATTTTAAAATTTTTTTTTTTTCATAAATTTTGAAGCCGAGAATAGCGGTATCCAAAAAAGCAATAAAAGCATAAATTTTAACTACATTCTTTAAAAAAGCTGTAATATTCCCGAATTCCTCAAAGACGATGGGATCTATTAAAAGCGTCGAAATTAAATTCGCCGACTTACTAGATGAGTTTAAGATTATTTATTCCCTTCCTTATTTACGCATATACAAAGTTTTGTTATACCGTTTTTGTAGCGTCTATCTTTTGTAACATAAAGGTTATTTTTGTTTGTTCCGTTGTGTTGATTAAATTTGTAATTTACCTGCCAGGGGTCAATTCTGTTTGTGTAATGAATTCCGGTGTAAGCGCCCACTCATACAGGCTATTGGGGTTCGTACGGTGATCGTTGTGACAAAGGTTTTATGATTCAAATTGGCTGTACGTGCCTACTTTTCGTAGCGTTCTTTAAAAAAATAAATATCTTGGTACAACTCACACACGGCTATCTGATCCCAAGCTAAGCAGAGCTTGTGTTATGGTAACCAGACAACTGATATACATACTTATATAATTTATAAATACATACATATTATAGATAAATCACACCCAGACACAGAACAAACAATCATGCTCATCACACAAAGTTTGTCTTGGGTGGGAATCGAACCCACGACCTCCGGCTCAGCAGTCAGGGCCACTAACCTTTAGACCAAAAGGCCCGTCAGAAAAAAAAAGTAATATATGGTTAACTTTTAAAAACTGAAACAGAATGCTTTGTTGTCCGTTTGTCTATATGTATATCTCAGGAACGCCTCCAGGTATCGAGTTGAAAAATCATAAACTAAATTCTTCCTTGAAAGATGCATATAGGTCTTACTCACAGTTCCTTAAAAGTTAAAAATCATATAAGCAGCAATACTCGGTTATTGCTGTCACTTTTCGGATGCCAAAATACCAACTACTGGACTCTGTTGAGCACAGAGCCAAGAGGCTCAATGATGACAATAAACTGGTGAGTGTCATACTTCATTCAACGCAATGCCAAAGAGTGGAATTCTTAAGGAGTGGTGTTCCTGAATTCATATAGCCGACCGGATCTAAATAAGTTTAAAGTTAACAGGCATCTTTTGAGTTAGCTTAGCTAGACAAGATTGGGGAAAAGTGAGTCCATTTACAATTTAAAAAAATGGAACAATCATGCCAGTGTTGACGGCACGGTTGGCGCAGTGGCTGAACGATTGACTGCTGCGCTGCGTGTCGCGGATTTGATTCCCGATCGGAACAAATATTTGTATGGTCTAAAAATAGATAATATATCACTTTCAGATAGAGTGGAAGCCGTCCTGGGTATAGTTAGGATAAACTTAAGTAGTTGATGATGATAGGAAAATATCAATCACTGTAACATATCAAATATGCATAACATCAAGCCTGTTGTCTTCGAGGGATTAGGCAGAGGTGTAACGTATACTGTAAGTCTCATGTAATAGAGGCCCATATTGAAAAAAAAAATATTTTAACAATCGTGACATTTTTCTTTAAAAGGCCCTTTTAAAACCAGTGTGTTACGAATTAATTTAGCAGCTGGCATTTTGTGTACGTTTTAAGAGCCTATTTTTATCCGTATGGGTCAGCGGTGAGCTTTGCAATTCAGAAGGTATTTCCACTAAGCGACATAAAAGGATCCCCCATATCCCTCTACATAGATTTCGCATTTAAAAACAAATGAAAATCCAGGAAAAAACACAAGTACGCCACTTAAAACGAACCCTTGAAAAGCCGGGTAGGAAAAATATCCGAGTACCCTCATCGAAAGCCCATTGGAAGGGCCACTAAACCAATCATTAAGTTAAACTCACATGTCCAGACATTATATGTTCCTGTTCATCCCATTACAGATAAAAGGCACTAGTGCCCCGCAGATTTCGATTGTCCCTTTCTTAGGGGGCTGTTAGGGCTGTCCAAAGTAATTTGGGGTTTACCTGTGTCTTGAAATTCGGACAGGTGGCTAATAAGGTACGTATGTGTGGTTTGTTGTGGTTAGTGCGAGTGATGAGAGGATTGGGTCGAGCGTTTAATTATTTTCTGGTTATACACGTGTAAGACCGAAACCCGAGGTGGGCCCTCGGGTTTTTGTTAATGTGTGATTCAAATGTGGTTCATGAGCGATTATTTAAGTATTTGAATACAGGAAATCTAGACAAAGATATATAGAAATACAGTTTTTAATGGATATCGTCATACGAACAGTTGTCATGAAGTCAGGACTTCTCTTCCTGATAATTCTGGACGCCCAGCTTCACAAGTATTTCAAAGAACTGTCAAATTTTGCATGAGCTGAATTTATGGTAATCGACTGAGAGTTAAAATCAAGTCATTTATTCAAATTACGCTGATAAACAGCAGTACAGCCATAACTATAACCAGCAGCTTTTTAAACGTCTAATTACAAGAGACAGACCCCTAAAACGCTCGCCCTTCGCCATGTCATTACAACGTGTATTTTTTTATAAGGCTTTTTTAAGGTATGACCTTTAAAAAACCTTACTAGGTCTAGGTCTTACTTTTTTCTTTACTATCGAAAGCTTGTAAAGTAAATATTCCCCTTTAACAAAGACAATTAATCTATTTTTTTAATAAAAACAAGCATTTATTGGTATTTTTTTTAGAAAAATATGTTTAAGTCCCTTTTTGCCAACCCTGCAACGAATAGTGTAGCCATCCTGCCCGTTAGTGCTACGACCGTGACCCTTGCTATAGACCTCTTATACTTGTACCGTTGTTTCAATTCAAGGTAGCGTCAGTCCCGTATTGATTACTCTTATCATGGACATATTAGAACTATATCTCGTGTAGGCATCATTTTAATGAGAGATATTGGATAACAAACACTTGCTATGAAGAAAAACATCGTGAGGAAATTAGCATGCGATATTTTTTTGTTTTTTTTTTTGGAATAAAAATTGTCAAATAACTTCTCCCGCTTTGGGCGAAGCGAATTATTAGACTTTTAGTGGATCAATCTATGTCCTCCTTTTGCTCTTTGTGTTCCGAGGCCGCGGTATCTCTTTCGAAAAATCCACAACTGAACTAACATGCCTAAGAGATATTTCTTATTAAGCCAAGTTTTGAGGGCTATGAAAAATCAATGTAATAACCAAATAACCAGGTTAGTCACTAACCACACGATAAAAAAAAAGTGTCCACCATTTTGGTTCGGCTTTCTACAAATAGTTCTTATTAAGATTTACATTTTTAATGAACGAATCTTCAGATGAAAACCTATTCTTTGAATATATTTAAAAGCAAATAAGTAGGTTTTCTTTTGCTTGACAAAAAAACAACATAGAATTTTGGAAAAATAGTGTAACCTAACATTTTGTGTTATGTTACATAATTTTATTTTAGAATTCTAAGACTAACAACTTTAGGTATAATGTTGAAAATAATAACAAGATTTTTGTTTTTCAGCCAAAACAAGACTTAATATTTTTTGTCAAGAGATCTTTATGAAATTCATAAGAGCCAAGCGTCACACCAAAAAATAATTCACATAAATCCATCGGCTATTATGAACAATAACTTGTGCGAGGCACGTTAAAAACGTGGGGCTTTTTCAAAGAAAATCGCGTTTTTATTAAATATTTCCCCTTCGAATGGGAGCCGAGATACTAGCGCTAAATAACAGGCATACCGGACGCTCAGACGCGGAAAATTTTCAAATAAATATAATAACGATGATAGGGAATGCCCCGAGAATATTGAAATTATTTGTTTTTCTCTTAAAACAAATAATCGTTTGGAATTTTCACTGAAATTATGGTAGAGAAAAACGATAAATTCCATCTCTACTTATTTTTATTTTTTTGCAGATATTGCTTCCTCCGTACTGGGCGGAGCGGGGGGCTAAAACCCAAGCATGTTCCTTCTTTTGCCCTTTATGTTCCGGAGCCGTGGTATCTCTTTCAAAGTACCCGCATCCCAGACGATCTGTGTTTACTTAAGATATTAGTATTTTCCTTTGACTAGAAAGTTTTGACTGACAAGTATTCGTTTAAATCTTGATACATGTAAAGTCTTGAAGACTGTGATTTATATAAGCTATCTAAACTTATCTTCTTTGACAGCTAATTTAAGTACTTTTTCTGCTTTAAGTACCTTTTCTATTTTTAGTACTTTACTCTATTCACTGAACGACTACAGACATATTATATTTATTTCATTGAGTTTTTTTTGTTTGTCTAGTAGTCGCGAGGCGGTGTGGTTGATTGGACTGGTGCGGCAAAGTGTTATTGGTTTTTTATAAGTAATTTCTGTATCAGCCCGGAGTCAAGGATTTCCGTGTCCCGGTTGATGGGAACAGATCTCCTGTTATATGGTACTACCCCAAGACACCCACCTTTACTGTGCGCACCGTTAACATTTTGATGAGTTCAAGTGAGTCTGTATCATTCAGGTAGGCTTCACTCTAGGCTGCATCATTGCTTCACATCAGACGACTTGCAACCAAACGCAAGCCTATTACGTATTAAAAAAAAACTGATTTATTCGATGCTAGCATTTGCCCGCGGCTTCGCTCGCGTTAAATTCGGGGTAACACAGTTCCCCTTGCGCCTTATTGATTTGTAATAGCAACGCTAAGATTTCCCTTTTCTTCCCTCTTTCTCCGTCACATCCCACTTTTTCCTAAAAAAAAAATAGCCTATATCCGTCTCCTGGTTCCCAACTATCTCCAAATTCATCAAAATCGGTGTAGCCATTAAAGCGTTAAGAGGTAACAAACAAACAAACAAACTCACTTTCGCTTTTATAATATTAGTAGGAATATTATGTGCGTGTTTTCTTCGGTAAAGTAAAACATTGTGGAAAAAACCAATGCATTGTGTTTGATAACTTCTTCTTTATGGCATGTTCAGCCTTGTCAGAACCCATGTGCGGTATAAAAACTCTGACACAATGTTAGACCTAATCATACGAAAAAAAAACAGCCAAGAACGAGTCAGACTCACGCACAGAGGGTTCCGTACAAACTTGCGATATAAACAGCCATATCTTTTGACTACGTAGACTTAGAAAGTTGATTTTTTCACAGAAAAAAAAGACCACAGATTTGAGTATGTGGTTGGTTTTAACTCGATAATTTTACGCGACAGACAGACAGACGGACAACAAATTAATACAATAAGGGTTTTGCTTTTTCCTTTTGAGGCACGTAACTCTAAAAATAGAAGATATGTGACTTAAACATAGTAGTACCTTTGTTGATTTTGTACGAGTTGTATGTAATAGTTAAATCTAACTTAACTTCCAAAGATATTCAGTTAAACAACCCAACAAAACTATTCGCAACAAGATCTTTCACTACAAATAACATCTAACAACTAAACAATTTCCCTCTCCATACATACCACTATATTTAGCGCTAATCAATTATGAACAAAGCAACTATTTGCAAGAGTTACTCAAGTAATGGATGTCTATTCATCATAAACTTGGGGACACAACTTCGTACCCTGTCGATACCAGAGTTATCGAAAACTTTCAGCAGACTCTCGTTTAAAGCTGTCGTTGGCATCATAATTATGTACACGATTTATCTTTGTTTTGTTTATTTAGATTTAATCTTATAATAATAATAATAATAATAATATAATAAATCGTTTATTTCAGAAACAAGTTCCATAAAAGAAAAATAAAAGTTAGAAAAATTAGTCAGCAGAAAAAAAAAAAACAAACATTAAATAAAATAAAAACAATCAATTAAACATCATATTAACATTAATTTGATAATAAAATAAAACAACACAAAAGCAAATTAAAATGAAAAATAATTAGTTAAAACATTAAATAGCAGTTAGACATTATATTTAATAAAATCAATTTAAGTGGCAAACATAAAAAATATTTCTGTCCAACAATAATATAAATTAACAATTATTCATCCTGAACATTCAATCGTCAAAGTCAGACTTGTCCAATAATAATCCTCATCCACTTGGACTGGATCGGACAGTCAAATCGCCCCGCAATCATTTCTAAGATGCTGTTGCTACTATCCCTCAATCGTCGTTGCAAGGAAGCTACCCTTTTGCGTATTATGGCTTTATAACCGTCTGCATGTGCTTCAGCAAACATTAATGACGCGCTGCAATAGGGGGGAAGCCGCATCAACATCCTAAAGATATTGTTGTACTGAACGCGCAAGACATTAGCGGCCCGACGGGTATGACTCACCCAAAGGCTGCACGAGTAAAATGATTGGCAGTATGCCTTGAATAAAGTGATCTTCACTTCTGTGGAGCATCGAGCAAACCTACGGGCAATCATATTCCCTCGGACCGCCAATGCCCTACGCTCCCGTTCCAGGTCAGCATCATCAGACAGGTCGTCAGTCACAATATGCCCTAAGTATCTGAAACTGGTAACCCCCTGAAGCATCTCGCCACATAACATAACAGGCGGCACACACACGGGCGCACTTGAGTTTCCTTTAAAAAGAAGGACTTTACTCTTTGCAGTGTTATACGTAAGCCCATGCCCTACCGCATATTTCTCGCAGATCGCCAACAACTTACGAACTGCACCCACCGATGGTCCCAGCAACACCATATCGTCAGCGTAGCTGATATTATTGACGCACACATTATCAATATGACAACCGGTATGAGTGCTGCTAAGCTCACCGATAAGGTCATTCACGTAAAGATTAAACAACAGAGGAGAGGTCAGTCCACCCTGCCTCACCCCACACTCCAAGTCATACGGGTCAGACAAAGTACCCGCCCATCTCACCTGATTCTGTTGGCAACCGTACCACTCCTTTAGGAGACGTATGACTTCCACCGGCACACCCGCGCTGCCCAGTTTGCCCCAAAGCTTGTCATACAGTACAGTATCAAAAGCTCTGGACAAATCAAGGAAACACGCATACACCGGTGTTTTCCGGTCAGTGTAGTACCTGACAGCCTGCTTAAGAGACAATATAGCACTTTCGGTGGAAAGCCCAGTCCTAAATCCAAACTGGGCTTCATGCAATACAACCTGATGAACAAGAATCTTATTAAGCAGGCTGTCAAGCACCTTAGCAATTATAGTCGCCAGGGAGATGGGCCGGTAATTATTCCTGTCCGAGGCGTCTCCAGTTCTATCCTTAATTACCGGAACCACTATAGTTCTGGTAAGTTCATCCGGCAAATACCCATGACAGAGACAGAGGTTATAAAACAGAGAGAGGACACGCGGCAAATGAACCCCTGCATATCTCAGATGCTCTACACTGAGACCATCATGCCCAGGCGACTTGCCCCCCTGCATATCGCTTAAAACTTTTCTCACATCTCTGGGCTTAAACTTCACAACTCTTGCCTGGGTGAGAGTCTCAGTATCGGACACCAGAGACACGGGTGTGTCACACTTCGGCCTCATCTTGAAGTGCTCACTAAACATATTGGAAATCATACGATGATCAGTAATACCATTAACACTCATAGGAAGGCCAGGCTTTTGGCTCATATTTCCTGTTTCCTTCCAGAATAGTTTGAAATTGTTTGCAGAATGATGGGACGCAAGTGCATCCATTTTAATTTGATCCTGCCTGTCCTGGCACCGTTTTAACTGATGTTTAAACAATTTCCTACTCTCCTTCATATCAACATATGACTGCCCATGATTAGGTTTACCATCTTCCACCCAGGCCAAAAACCTCAACCTGGCCTCCCTATGGTAACCCGCCACATATTCATTCCACCCAGCCACGTAACCACCTCTCCTCCGTGTCTTCCCCCTTCGTCGAGTAATAGTCGACGCCTCAGACAATATGGTAACCAGTTTCAGATACATATCCTTCAAAATTGACCTGTGGTCCAGGTTAGAGCACATTCCATCACAACATTTTCCTAATTCATCCGGAAAATTAATCTCCCGTAATTGAGCATGACATACCTTATGATAACGCTGCACCTGTTCGGCCGTACGGTCACCCCATATAACATTGTTGAGCACTGGCACACAGTTTGGCATTTGTTCACACGACACGAGACCCAAGTCACATTCAATAACCAGGGGAAAATGGTCAGACCATAGCACGTCATACTCGACTTTGACACTAGTCACAGCGGATAGCGCTGCATTTGTAACAATACAATGGTCTAACCACCTTGCACAACCATGGGCCTCACTGATGAAGGTGTAAGCATCAGACGTATTCATGTGATTAATGTCCACACAAGTCCACTGTTGGTCATCACAAAAGTCCAACAGGTGATTACAAAACAGTTCATTAGGGTGCGCATTGAAGTCACCTAGTATGTACACCGCAGAAGTATCACTATTTTCCTCAATAATGGCACTTATTGAGCTTAAACACTGTGTAAATGTAGGCAGATTGTCACTGCAATCAGTGGGCATATAGACACTAAAAAACATAACAAATGACCCATTTATTAGTACCTTAACCGCTGACAGTCGCACATCATCACAATTTATAACCGTGACTGACCGAAAGACACTTTTCCTCCAGAGTAGGGCAACACCACCGTAAGGCCTGCCTTTCAGAAGGCCCGCTGATGTGTCCACCGCAGATGTTCCAGTGCCACCAAAGTCCTTACTGACCTCCTCTAAAGCAGACAACTCATGAGGTAGTAACCACGTCTCTTGAAGCGCAACAACATCCGCGTTATCACAGAGAAGTCTAACTCCGTCCAGTGATCTTTTCAGCGATTTACAGTTAAATGAGATAAGCCTTGTATTACTGTGACAATCCATTACGGTTTATTGAAAGTTGCCCTTCAGCCGCATGTTGTGGATTACTCTCATGACGGTCTGTCATATTAACAAAACGCCTGAAAGAAATACCCATTGGCCACAAACTCTCATCAAGATATGTCTGCAGGTTACTTTTGCTCACAAATATTTTAAAGGCGCTGTAATTTCTTTCCCTAGTCATTTTAATTCTAATAGGCTCTACTCTTTCATGCGTTTTTGAAAAGATATACTCAGCCACATCATCCTCCAATACATCCTTGTGGACATTAGTGATGAAGAGGGGAATCTTGGTATCAGCTGGTTTAAATTTGCTATTATCTTCAATTTGCGCCTTACCTATTGATGTCACAAACTTGTTTTTAACATTCCTTTTTTTCTGCACCAACGTCCACTTTCCATCATCCCGTTTTTGACCTAACCCTTCAATCCTCGTCACCCCAGCAAAAGTCAGCTTCTCCCCTATCAAATTTATTTGTTTGGTGTTTTATATATGTTATAGTTTACAAGATTTAGTTTTAACGAAGAGGAGCTCGTAGCTAAATAATAGCAGCCGCTCAGGTCGATGTTTAGGTTAAGCCGCGCTTGCCTAGGTTGGTCTGTTGATAGGTGACCACTCGTTATATACCGGGTTTCCTCCGTGCCTCGGAAAGCACGTAAAGCTGTTGATCCCGTCTGTCATTTGTAGAACTTTGACAGTCGTTACAGCTGGTTAGTGTCCCGAAAGTCTGAAAACCAGTCTTGCCAAGGGGTATCGTATTATCCAGTACTAACTGGGTTATGGAGGTTAGATAGGCAGTCGCTCCATGTAAAATCCTGGTATTCAGCTGTTTGCAAGATTTAGTTTAGAACTAAACTATTCAAGTATGTATGTTCCAAATAATTTGATTTACCCCCGAATACTGAAACGTCACTTAAAGTTTGAGGGCTGCTTAACATTTGAGCAGCTCTTAAACTTCAGATTTTGTATTGACAAACGTCACTTCTGAGTATCTGTTAAATTTAAGTGGTACTTAAACTTTGAGTGACGTTTCAGTATTCGGGGGTCAATGTTCTAGTTTCGCTATTTACCTAAAGTCTTTGCTTTTACCAGTTTAATGTAGGAGATAACATTAAATGTATTTTTTAATGTAAAACATAGTCATCACAGTCAATTCGGTAAAGGAAACGATTGCAAGGAAACATGAACTTATAAATTACTGTAAGTCTGAAATCGCCAGCCCTTCCTGAGCAAGCGTGGTGATCAATGCTCTTGCCTTCTCTATCTGAGAAGAGGCCTTTGTCCAGTAGTCGGCTTTTATTTTAAGTGTTTAAATAAAGAACGCCATATTTACCGGTAAAAAGAGTTTATTGATATTATAAAAAAAGAACCAACCTTAACCGAACGAAAAGAATTGCAACCATCCGGTGCTATTAAATTGATCACCGTTTAGCACATTTCAGAATACATATTCTGATTTTAAAAAACCTACATCTATAGACAATATTGATAGATATTTTAGAACCTAAATTTCAAAATCTTTATGTATCTTTCTTCTTTCCTGAAAAGCTTACCCAAGAGTTTTTGAACCTTCTTCTACAAACAACAACGCTACAACAATAAAATATGAAATCCTCAAGTACAATTCCAAAAGTTAGATCTGTCATTCATTGTTGAATTATAAAAGTTAGGCAATCTTCCACTTGTGCTCAAAATAAATCATTTCCAACCAGTGACGCACGTGATGCTGATTAAAACGACCCTGTTTGAATCCCCTTCGGCGATTTCTTTGTTTTATTCCTAACGCTAATTTTGTATCACAAAAGTTCTACGTGAACGCGTACTTAGAATTGGTCTAAGTTATAGGCTAAAGCGGTGAAATGTTCGAAAGAGATACCTCCGCCCCGGAACGTAAAGGGCAGTAGAAGGAACATGGGTGGGTTTTAGTCAGTAAAAATCTGACATCGCCCCGCTCCGCCCAGAGCGGGGGAAGTCATTTGATGAAATCCCACCCGAAAAAAAAGGGGGCCCAGAATAGCTGCCCTGTTTTACGCCACTTTAGCTTTTGAATTGTTATAGCGGTTTGAGTTTGGTGCCAGTTTGGCTTCTGGCTGTTTCTTGACTTGAGCTTCTGGTTCTTGTTGTTGTTGATGAATCATTTTCCTGCCCTTATCCCTTTCGATTTGAAGTCGGTGCAACACGTTTTCTTCTTCCATTGTCTCCTGTCCTCCTTATTCATATCAATCCTTAAACAATACATTCATCTTTTCTTTGGCCTTCCTCTCCTTCTCCATCCATCAACATTCATATCTATCACTCTTTTTTTTCATATGCGTTTCGTCCCTCCTCATTCAAACTCAAACTCAAACTCAAATCATTTATTTCAATTAGACCATTACAGGCACTTTTGAATGTCATAAAAACAAGAACAAAAGAAATGATGCTGCTACAGTCCCAGTCACAAGACATAATAACTTGTGAAAGTACTGTAGTTGCCCATTCCAAAGCGTAGATCTCTATGGAGAAGAATGGGCAAGAAACTCCATGGACACTCTTTTAAATCATAATGTTTTATAAAATCATGGATACATCATTCATGTTGAGATTATTCATAATGTGAGAACGATGTAGAAAAACGAGCACATTTAGAGCGTCCAGAGTAAAAGCAATAATTATCACGAGTTTAATAGAAGAATTAAAACAAACCGTGGTAGCTAAGAGATGACCAGTCCCAACCGACAGCGCCCGTTCACGAACATGACGTATGGATCAGCCCCATTCAGCTCGACCATTTTGAAGGGAGCTAAATGACCCGACACACCCGCCACCATCAGCGAGACATTTAAGTGAGCATGACAATCTCTCAACCACCAGGGCAACCGTCGAGTCAATAAAATTACATAGAACTCACACATGGGCATTACAATTATACAATATTAGAAAATTGCATTGCATGTCTATACTGAGACAAACGACTCCCTTTCAATTTGTTTGTACTTGTCATGTAATTTTTTACTCCACACATTCATCTCAATATTCTCATTTGCGCTATATGCAGCCGTTTTTCAACTATCTTTTTTACAGCTCAGCCTTGTTTAGAGAAATATATTATTTGTATAGTTGTGGCTGTTGTTGACCTCTGCTTTTCCTAATTTTTGGGGGGTCGGTTTCCAGTCTAACCGGATATAGTCGAAATTCAGTATTTTACATGGAGCGACTGTCTATCTGACTTCCACAAATCAGTAAGTACTAGGTAATACGGTACCATGCACACCACTTTGCTCGGCAACTCTCATCAAATCAAATCAAATCAAAAATATTTATTTGTAAGAATATGGTTCAATAGATGTTATAATATTAGTTCCCGCATAACCTGCCATAATATGACGTCCAATTGCTAGCAGTCACTTTGCAAAGCTCGTCGCTCCACCGAGCTTGAAAGAGTTACCTTATGCTTGTCGATTCGCGGTCTCCCCTCCAGAATACATCTACTCCAAAGGTCATTGGTTCACCCACCAAACGCCTCAAGATAATTTAAAGCGATTTTCATTCTCCCGTCTCTCATAACTTAAACCTTAACATAAAGTCGAGTACAGACAATAAGGAAGACGACGGGAGGTGTCGTCCCTAGACGCCCCCTCCTCCTACCTCCCTTTGATAATTTATTATTGAAACCTCGTCTCCATTCTTTTCTTTTGTAATATTGTCTCTCGTTTCTTATTTGTTCCGTGGTACTAATTTGTTTGTTATTTTTAGGGTTCCGAACCTCAAATGGAAAACAACGGAATCCTTGTAGGATCACTGCTTTTTGCGTCTGCCTGTCTGCTTTGATCTTTTATTTCAAAAACCTGTAAAGGAATCAAGTTGAAATTAAAACCATATACCTAGGTCTGTGATCATTTCGAGATGTGAAAAAACCAAACCTCAAAGTCTACGCAGTCAAAAGAAATAGCCGTTTATGTCGCAAGTTTGTACTGAACCCCGAGAGCGTGAGTCCGACTCACACTTGGCCGCATTTTTCTTCTTGATCGGCTCCGCTTTTGTAGGCTCTAATGAAGTGTGTTTGGAAGGTTCAGGAAACGTTCGACTAAATTAACGTTCGATTCGATTGTAATTGGATGGCTTTGCGTGAGCTTGGGTAGTGAGTTTGATGTTCTGAGTGATGAGCGGGTCCGGATGGTTGTGATCTATGTCTTTCGTATTCCGAAATGCATTTGTTTCCCTATGATTCCTTGAAAAAGTCAAAAGTACAGAATTGACCTTTTGAACGCCATTTTCATATAATATGTAATTTGTCGCGCTTTCGTCATCGGCAAAAAAATAGTATAAGATCTCTTTTAGTAGGTACACAAAAAAATATGTCGGGCACTAATAAAACACATTGAAATTACACATTATGTGCAAATTCACTATGAAATAAGGTTTAAGGTAACTTATCGCAACTTTTTATAATCTAATATATAAAATGCTCGTGTCACAGTTTTCGTTCCTATACTCCTTCGAAACGGCTGGACCGATTTAAACAAAATTTTGTGTACATCTGAGAATCGGCCAACATCTATTTTTCATACCCCTAACTGGGCAGCGGGTGAAACCACTGCATAGCTAATTATTATCTAAAAAAACGCAAATCAAGTAAATTAACTTGGCTCACGAGGTTGTCGTTTGTTGATGAGGATTCGGCGATCATTGTGCCGATAGTCGTTGCAGCCAATGGTCGTTGCCAAGAACCTCGACCAACACCTGAGGAGGCTCTCGTAAGGCGGCTGAACCAAGGGTTTGGTACAGATAGTTGTACTCCTGGACATGACTCGTATCGTTGAATTAGCTTAGACCCTGTCTTCCATACACGGTGGGTTACATTTTTTTATTTATTTTTTTAAATGATTTTTCTTGTATGTTTTGCATTAACAAATATTTAAAAATGTAAACCTATATAATATGTGTGTAAAAATTATCTTCTCTCACGAGGAAAAACAACAGCAAAAATCTTGACGTAATATTTTCTAACGTAATATGTGGAAATTGTGTTTTCTTTATATCTCCCCGGTACAGACAACCTATGGATTTAGGTATAATCTTCGTACGCATTGTCGGGGTTCCACCAAATTGGGAAAACTAAGGCGTTGGCAACTCGCCAGACAGACGGATATTACGTGTCTTAATACACACTAATATAATAAGGATAGTCGGATATTGAAGGATAAAGAAAAACGAGGTTGGGACAATGTAGGTATGGTCCTTGTTTATGTGTTACAGAAATACTAATGACCTGAATAAGCAACGCTTTTGTGAAGAGATCTCCAACACACAAGTACACTTAGCCTGCTTTGTAAATATTGTATGTACTAATTGCTGCCCGTGGTTTTGTTCGCGTTAATTTAGAATGAGATAATCAATTCGGATTGTACTCTGTTTGCTAATTCAATCTTGATTCAGAAGACACGTGGCGCCATCTAGTTACATAAGAACGTTTTAGTTGTTTTCCTCTGGAATTGTACTTTTCTCGCGATGAATGTATACTGTATTATGTTCATATACACCTGACAACGTAGATTTATGCAAAATTTCAGAATGATCGGTCCAATAGTTTAGGCGTGAAAAGGTAACAAACAAACTATCAAACATACATTGATGTTCTATACCGAAATTTGGTGTTTATACCAAAGAATATACTATCTATTTATACTTTCGCATTCACAGTATTAGTTTGGATATTTTTAGATCCATTGTAGTCAATTTGCTAGAATGTTCAAGAAATTAGAATATTACAAAATGTATCAAGAGCTATTGTATTAGTCAGTAACAAGATGGCGGAGTTCAGGGGGTCTAAACTAGCCGCTTAAGTAGAATCATAATAGGTTAATAATATGTTTTACAATACCATTCGTAAAACGACGACAAAGTGACAATTATAAAATTAACTGCGTCTGTGACCATTTTTTTTTTTCACGTAATTCATATTATTATTCTATTGTGATTTTGCTAAAGCAGAGCCGCTCAGGTCGAACTTTAGGTTAAGCCGCGCATGCCTATGTTGGTCTGTGGATGGGTGACCACCCGTTTCATAGCGAGTTTCCTCCGTGCCTCGTAAAGCACGTTAAGCTGTTGATCCCGGCTGTTATTTGTAGATCTTCGTTAAAGATAGTCAGTGTCCCGAAAGTTTGACAACCAGCCTTACCAAAGGGTATCGTATTACCCAGTACTAACTGGGTTATAGAGGTCAGATAGGCAGTCGCTCCATGTAAATACTGGTATTCAGCTGCATCCGGTAAGACTGGAAGCCGACTACAACATAGTTGGGAAAAGGGCTAGGCAGATGATGATGATTCTGCTAAGCAGTTGTTATATTTAAAATATCCAAAAGCATCGCTTAGATTGGAAGTCAAGCAAAGTTGGGAGACGGTGAGGCAGATACTGATTACTGAGTCCTGGAACATTATCATCCCTTTTCTTCTTCTCTTCTAGCGACAGAAGATTCTAAAGATTCATTTTATTGACTGTTTTGTTGGTCTTGTTGTTGCAAACGCAAGAGGTCCTGAGTTCCTTTCCCGGGTTAGGCAATGTGTTATTAAGTTTTTTCCATTAAAATTTTCTCAGCAACTACAGAGTTTGGATTCGTGCCCGTTTAATGACAATAGGCTCCCCCCTATTATATGGCTCTTAAGCATTACTGGTAAAATGTGGCTGTACGTGTTAGGTAGAGGTACACCTCTGGCTAACCTGTCGGAGATTACAAGGCGTAATGTTCTGTATAACTTCGTTTATATCCCAAAGGATAGCTTTGCACCTCAATATTTTGCTGGAACATTTAATTAAAATCGAAATGACTGCAATCTGTGGATCTTTTGTTAAAAACAAGTAGTTTGGCACAAACAAGCTGAAGTTAATTACGATTGGAGCGTGGCGCTGACGAAAATTTTTAATAAAAACATCACCTGCTCTGCATTTAGCGGCACAGGGACGGAATGGGGCGAAGTGTGACGACGAGAATTTTTCGCATGTTTTATTTTGCTTCCGCTAATGGGATTAAATTTTAAGAATTTTCCCAAGGGCCCAAATAATTCCGTTTTTCTGCTCTTCGGAAAATATTTAGAGTTTGATAATAAAATGCGTAAAAATAATTTATTTTTTAATAAAAAAAAATATGAGTAAAGGACGTGATTTAGTTTTTTTTATCTTTTTTACAATAATGCTTTAGATTTATAAATGAAGATAGCTATTAAAGAAAACTAGCAAAAGTTCTATATATAGACTTTTGTTGAGTTACGGCTAAGATAGACCCTAAAAAGAAACGAACGATAATAATGATTTAGGTATGCCGCTTAATATTGTACACAGCATAAAAATTTTATTATTTTACCACAACTTATTAAAACATAATAAATTGCGACTGCTGCGCTGCGTGTCGCGGGTTCAATCCCCGCACGGAACAAATATTTGCATGGCCTACAGATAGTTGTTCCGGGTCTGTCTGTTTGTGTATGTGAGGTTCAATTTTTGTAAAAGCACCCACGATACAGGAGAACTCCTAGTGTAGGAGTAGGTAGGTAGCAGTAGGTAGTAGGAGTATATAAACGTATTCTAGGATTTAAAAAAATAGAGCAAATGGCAAACTCGCTATTCAGGAGATGACGTTTTTCACCAAAAAATAGTGGTTGTCAAACTAAATCGGACTATCAATAATCACGACCAAAACGGTGTGAAATAAAATTAGATGCGACTAGCTGTTCCACGCGGTTTCACCCACGCTGCTCAGTACTGTTATACGGCTAAGATAGACCCTAAAAAGAAACGAACGATAATAATGATTTAGGTATGCCGCTTAATATTGTACACAGCATAAAAATTTAATTATTTTACCACAAATCAACTTATTAAAACATAATACAGTGCGACTGCTGCGCTGCGTGTCGCGGGTTCGATCCCCGCACGGAACAAATATTTGCATGACCTACAGATAGTTGTTCCGGGTCTGTTTGTTTGTGTATGTGAGGTTCAATGTTTGTAAACGCACCCACGATACAGGAGATATCCTAGTATAGGGCAAGGGTTCTAAAAAAAAAATTAGAGCAAATGGCAAACTCGCTATTCAGGAGTTATTTCACCAAAAATTGTGGTTATCAAGCTAAATCGAACTATCAATAATCGCGACCAAAACGGTGTGAAATAAAATTAGATGTAATTAAGTATGTCATTTTAATATCAGTCTAGTTTAACCCGATGCATGGTTTACCAGAATCTGCATCATTTTGTCGTCGTTAACACAACCTCGTACTACCCCATGGGCATCATTAAATTAATTGTTGACTTTACAGTACACTGGGCAACATACATCAATGTTAATAAGATCACATTGCAATTACCAAGACTACCAATTGTGTAATTACGCACTTACCCCCCGGGATTCTATGGAGGAGGTAAACAATACATGTATATTATAATGTTTATGCTAGATTACTGTTTAAATTAAACATGGGGAATGGAACAGAGATTTTCTTTAAAAATAAGGAAAATTCAAGACTGTTTTCTTGATTATTGTTGCTTTTATGTTATGTGTTGCTATATATTTATATAGTATTCAAATGAAGTCGTTTCTGCTGTCTGTTCGCTAAAATCTAATATTGCAATATTAGTATCTACATTGCTCCCGTTTGAAGCAAGGGTTATTTATACAATGCTAGCTGGCGCCCGCGGCTTTACCCGCGTAATATAAAAAAACTATGTGTTGTTATTCCACACTATAATCTACTTCTGTGCCAAATTTCATCAAGATCCGTTCTGTCGTTTTGACGTGAAAGAGTTACAAACATCCATCCAGCCTTACAAACATTCGCATTTATAATATTAGTAGGATAGTCATAATGACCTTCATATATATTGGGTTTCAAAAATTTTAATTAAGTACTTTTTTTTCTAAATTTACGTAATATATCGCTTGCAAGTTACAGATGGTACTAAAATTAAACAAAAACCGGCAACGTTTCACCATGAATTTATAAAGGATGTAGTCCAAATAAATCTGAACTCAAGAAAAAAATATATTACTTGAAAAAAATCTTACGAATATCCGACCCTGTACAGATGTTTGTATGTAGATGAAAGTACTGATACAAGGAAGAAAATTGCAGAAGTACTACTTTTCCAAAAGACTTAGAAAAAATAGCTTAGCTAAGAAATAACTTAGGCTTCAGCTGGGCCAGTTCGATTCTGCTTAAGCGGCCATTTTAGATCTCTTATGCCAATCTGAAAATACAAACGTGATGGTATAAAATGAAATCGACTTCCAAAAAGAAAAAAAAAACTAACAAGTGGAAAATAAATTTACTTCCGGAAGACGGTGACTTTTGTTGGTTTTGTTAACTTTTTTGCCACCGTTTTCCAGAAGTAAAGTTATTTTCCAATTTTTAGTTTTTGTTTCGGAAGTGGGTTTTATTTTTTACAAAAAAGTTTTTTATTTCAGCATTTTTAGTTATGGTAAGTACAATGGTATTTCACATAATTTTGATCGAGTATTCATTTTCCATTGTTACTAAAAGATTAGCAGCTACCCTACTATGACCTCTTAAAGCAATTCTTATTCCACTGAGGGAAAGAGACAGAGCTATACAGGGTGTCTAGCACCATCTCTTTCACTCCGTGGAATAAGAATTGCTATAAGATGTCATAATAGCCCTTCTGATCATCCATATAGACATAGAGAAAAGATATTATGTATTATAGAGGATAACTTATAAACTACCTGAGCCATATAAATAAAATTTATATGGGACCACCTGGATAGTATACTTATCAAAACAAAAAAAAATTGCAAATCAGTCCAGGTCAATCTTTGGTCAATCTTTCTTAGGTTTCTTAGGTCGGTCAATCTTTCTTAGATAGCAATGAAAAAAAATTAAGTGACTTCAAAAAAAGAAAGAGGTTCTCAACCTCTATCTATTTTTTTTTTATAATAAAATTGTGTAGTTCTGTTTAAAGATCCTGTGTTCTGAAAAAGCTTGCTTATACGGTTCAAGGGGCTCCAGTTGGGCTTTTGTTAATTCCATTCAGCATGACCAGGCCAGGGAGACAGGTTGCGCAGTTCCGTGAGGGGCGCAACAATGTGCCTCGTTTGATAAATTGCGATATTGTTACCAAATGCCTCCCTGTCACATGACCAGGCACACCTGACCCCATTTTTTCCCTGCGTCTAACCGTCGGCAGGTCAACTCAGTTTGGTCTGTCTACCGGGTTTTTTTTGTCGAGTCAACATATTCTGTCGGCGTAATTTGTACTGGTTCATTGAATTGTGTTAGGTTGTTGCTTTTGACGTGCTGGAAGTGAGGTAGTTGTGGGTTTGGTGTTGCAATAGTTTGCTGATAAACCCTTTTGTTCTGTAAACCTGTTATGACAAAAAATTACTGCAATTCACAAAATCAAAGAGTTTTTTGAAATCGAACAAAGCCCTATGCATCCACATCCTACTTCTTACTAATATTATAAATGCGAATCTTTGTGGGGATGGAGATGTATGGATGTTTGTTACTCTTTCACGACAAAACGGCTAAACGGATCTTAATGAAATTGGGCACAGAAGTAGATTATAGTTAGGAATAACATATACGATCCTTTTTTTCGATATCACGCGGGCGAAGCCGCGGGCGCCAGCTAGATTATAATATTTTGCGAACTGCCAGTTTGTGGTACACTGCCGGTTTCCCTGTTCCCTGATCATTATAATCTAGATCTCTTCAAAGTTTGAATGAAGCGGTTTCTTCTAGGCAGGCGTGCTCCATCGTAGACTGCATCATTGCTTCACATCGGGCGAGTTGCGGCCAAACGCAAGCCTATTTAGTGTTGATATATGTATTTTTTTCTCCACGTCTTATAAGTACCCATGTAGGCCCAAATGAAATAAAAAAATAAGAATTTTTAATCACCTACGATGGATTAAACCCATTACACATTACCCCAATAATTTCCACCCAGCCAACCAACTTTCTTTCCACATAATTAAGTAGTCGCTCCCCATCCCCACACACACATCTGAAGACCGTGATAAGGAGCTCCCATTCATTTGCCGAATTTAACTCGGCGTAACATTCATTTGGTAATGAGTACACGTGCAAGTCACTGGCCGGTCATTCTGTGAACCATCAGTTAAGCGTCTGACAGTTTTGTATAACTAATTGCGATTTTGAAAGGGAGCTTTTTTAATGTACTTAGGATGTTAGGGGCTTAAAAATGTTTGGCAGTCGTGTGTCGTTGGTTTTTGTGTTGGTTAGAAACTTGTTGTATGAATTGCATGTTTTAACTTTATGTACCTATTATACTCCTATCTTGCTTAGGCGAGTTAAACAAAACGTTGCATTCATCGGTACGGGGCCGATAACGCGTAGTGGAAAAATGATAGTTCTACCTTTAAAGTGAGATCAACAACTGAACAGTAGGCCTACTATGACATCTTAAAGCAGAACTTATTCCACTGAGTGAAAGATATGGTGCTAGACACCCTGTATAGCTCTGTCCCTTTCACTCAGTGGAATAAGTTCTGCTTTAAGATGTCATAGTAGGCCTACTGTTGGTTAACTAATACATAAGTATTCGTACAGAGATAGTTGGGACCCTGGAGACGGACATAGGCTAAAAAAGAGTGAGAAAAGGGGGAGAAAGAGGGAAGAAAAGGGGAGAGAAAGATATTTTTTTTCGATCATCACGTGGTTTAAGGTTAGCCCAAAGTAACTAAGCCACGCGGACGAAGTCGCGAAGGCGGAAGCTAGATCTTAATAAAAAAAAAAACTTATTGCTTTCAACATATAAGTGCAAATGTCATAAATTTTTAAATAATTAGAGTATTGCGACCACAGCGTCGGATTACGCGCGTAATTTCAATGATGTGCCGCGGTTTGCCGCGACTATGGACGGCTGCGCGACGGATTGTGGACGGCGGACATAGGCCTGTAGCGTCGGCATGCACTGCAAACTATCAAAACTATATTCTGGGAGAATATTGGTTTTAATATCGAAAAGGAGATTGATGTAACGGGCCTTGGTCTAGTGGTTAGTGGCCCTGACTGCTGAGCCGGAGGTCGTGGGTTCGATTCCCACCCAGGACAAACTTTGTGTGATGAGCATGATTGTTTGTTCTGTGTCTGGGTGTGATTTATCTATAATATTTATGTATTTATAAATTATATAAGTATGTATATCAGTTGTCTGGTTACCATAACACAAGCTCTGTTTAGCTTGGGATCAGATAGCCGTGTGTGAGTTGTCCCAAGATATTTATTATTATTATTTATTTATTATTTTCTTCTCTTAGTCTCTTCTTCTTCAACTTTTCATGCTGAGTAAACACAGTTTTGTCATGGAAAATATGATTATGATTAACCAAATGTCTAGAAATATTAAGTAGAAATTGTTGCGTAAAAATTAAATAATATTTTTTAACTGTGATATTATCTAGCCTCCAAATTTCAATGTGTTTTATGCTAGACGATGATAATATAAACATGATCTTGTAAAATTATTATGTTTTAAAAAAGGTGTCCATGGAGTTTCTTTTGTATTCTTCTCCATAGAGATCTACACTTTGGAATGGGCAACCACAGTACTTTCACAAGTTATTTTGCATTGTGTCTGGGATTGTAGCTTAGTTTTTGGTTTCTTGACATTCAAAAGTGCCTGTTACGGATTATCATAATTAACAACATTAGATTTGATGAAAATATAGGTAGGCATAAATGTGATAAAGATACAGGCATTTAGGTTGTTTTTTCACCAAACTCCAAGAACAATAAATACACAATTCCAAGGTTTATTTGCCACCAGTACACTATCGATAGCATCGCATAGCCGCAGCGATTGCATCGTTAATGTTCAGCTCTAATTGTGTGCGTTTGCGTCCATACCCTAGGAACGTTACTATACTGCATGGCTTTCATGGTGGGAAAGTCATTAAGTGAATTATATAAGGGTTATTTTAGTCATTTTAAACTTTGAATTGATGGGTAATTTAACAGGTATCTATTTCATATCAAGCATAACGTTATTTTGTAGATTGTTTGTTGTTTGTTTCATCGACACTATTTAAAGGAACGTAAAGAAAAAAATGGAACTCATATAGGATCAGTTTACTGACCTTTTGTTTCTCTATCTATCAAGACTCTTTAAAAACCATTTTTTTTTTAATTTCTGGTCCTTTGGAGCTGTGAAAGAATCAACCTTCTAAGTCTACGCAGTTAAAAGAAATGGCCAAGCTTGTACGGAACCTTTGCTGCGGTAGTCCAATAAGCACTTGGCCGTTTTTTAATAATTATATAGAGGTATAGTAGGAATATTTGTATTTCGACCTATATCTGTACTGGAAAATGATTTCGATCGTTCACCAGTACAACGCGAAATCATTTCTGAGTATCAATATTTATATATTTAAAATGTTTTCGTGGGCAATATCTTTAAGTTAACAGAGTGAGTGAAAGAGTGGCAGGTACTTATAGTGTAGCCTCATTTCAGTATATCCCTATTATTTTGACGTTTGAAATTTGGTTGGGGGATGGCGCTAGTGTCGTGCTGTCAACTGACAAACACAATACCAATAGCTCAGAGGGTCCAAGATGACCCGTTTAGCAAAATCATAATAGTAATATTCTGCCACGACGACACGGTTGGCGCAGTGGCTGAGCGGTCGACTGCAGCGCTGTGTGTCGCCTGTTCGATTCCCGCACGGAGCAAATATTTGTATGGCCTACAGATAGTTGTTCCGGGTCTGGCCGTTTGTGTATGTGTTTTTAAATGTTTTAAAACGCACCTACGATACAGGAGAAATGGTCACAGACGCAGTTAAAATTGTGAATTGTGACCATTTTACGAATGCTAACGTAATTCATATTATTAACCTATTATTCTACCTAACTGGCCATTTTAGACCCCCAGAATATAATCGTTCAATTGGCCCATCCATCAGCAAACGGACTGGACATTCGATGCTGATGCCGTACGAGTGTCCCCAATTATTTAGTTCACGCACCGCTTACCGCGTGCATGTGCCATAAGGGTGATTATTCTACCTGGGGATAGAATTACACCCGGAAAGCGGAAAAACGAACAACTGTGAAGATATTTTGTGAAATAGTCGCGGCATTTAGTAAACTGTACATCACCATGATTCTACAAAGATCGTGAAAATTGGTACCTATGGAGTTTTCTCAGTAGCCACGGAGTCTAGATTTGTGCCTGGTTTATGGCTTGCTTGCTCCCTCTTACCTCTGCCTAAGCCTACGGAATTACAGGCGTGATTATAAATAAATATCTTGGGACAACTCACACACGGCTATCTGATCCCAAGCTAAGCAGAGCTTGTGTTATGGTAACCAGACAACTGATATACATACTTATATAATTTATAAATACATACATATTATAGATAAATCACACCCAGACATAGAACAAACAATCATGCTCATCACACAAAGTTTGTCCTGGGCGGGAATCGAACCCACGACCTCCGGCTCAGCAGTCAGGGCCACTAACAACTGGACCAACAGGCCCGTCATTATGCTATGATGATTCAATTTAGTCTGAGAATAAAAAAAATACGAAGTCATTCCCCAAAATGCTCTCCGTTTACTAGGCACCTATTGTTTTAGCTGGAAAAAAGAAGTGACGCAACAAAGCATCCAGAAATAATACAAGATACCTTCTATAAGAATATACAGAATCGATATCCACATACTAAAAATAATCTAGCCAGAAACTGCGCACAAAACGAGCGCAAACAATCTATTCACACATTCGCTCTATCTCTTACGCAATCAAGATATCATTGTGTCTTAGACAAAATAAACACGAACTACACGAAACATACTAAAGAAATAAAGGCGGGCCACGAAAATATTCCGGCCTCTGGTTAATTTCCTCCAAGGGTGGAACTTCGGACTGTGGACAGCGAGTCTTTGCTAGTGACGTGCCCTGTCTGGGATTCTGAGGACATTTATTTCTTGTCTCAGGGATGTTGTAAACGAAATTCGTGTTAATGCCAAGCTTTTTTTGTCTAATAATGGGCTATGCCCAGTGGTTTCACCCGCTGCTCAGCTTTTTGGTATCCTAGCACAATGTTATATAGCCTATATTACTTATTGATAATAAAAATAAACATTTTATTTCGGAAACAATACATCCATATTTTATAAGTACACAGTAAATTGGAAAACTATGTTAGTAAAACTTGTAGATCCGACAAAACACGCATAAACGGGGGCCAAAAATTTCCCCACAATGACATTCAGAAGACTGTTCGAGCTGCCCCGAACCCTCTGCAGCAGCGACGCGGCACGCTTACGTCTAATCGCTGCAAAACCATCAGTGTGCGCATCAGCAAACATTCCCGACGCACTGCAGAAGCGTGGCAGCCCCAGCAGCATCCTGGCATCCTCCAATAGCAGGCTTTCAGCGTTCATCTTGTCCATAGGTCACACGTGTAAAATGTCTGACAAAATGCTTTAAAAATCGTCAGTTTCACTTCACACGTACAACGAGCAAACCTACGGACAAGCATGTTGCATCTTACCGCCAATACTCTTCGCTCTCTTTCTACACCTAGATCATCTTTGAAGTCCACGGTAACAATATGGCCGAGAATGAAAAAATAAAAAAATAATGCAGCATTTTATTGGGCCACTTGTGACTGAGTTTATCTATTACCAAATAAAACACCAAAATCCTCCACAAATCGTGAAATCCCGTATTTTATACTCAAACGGTACATCACTATTCCCATTCGTACAACAAATTGGGGCAAAGTTTGCGGTCTTCATTTCCTGGCCGCAACCATCTCACCAATGCCGACCAGATGAAAGGATTTTCATTAGTTTTTTCGACCACTCTTTTTGTAGACGGAATTGATAGTGGCTGCCTATTTAGTTTTCTGTTACAGTCGTTTCGCCTATCTACATATTTGTGGTACGAAATTGAAGATCGAAGCTCGTTTTGTTCGATTCTCGTTTGATATGTTTCAGGGAAATATATCGTGTGTGTGTACAAAATGATTACTTTTTTGACGAGTTTTGGGGTTTTTGATATGGATTGATGTTACCACAACTGTGACACACCGCCACAATGAAAACTAGTTTGTTCGTTAACCGACTACGGCAAAGAAAAAAGGAGAGCTTTGATTATTAATAACACAGAAACGAAAGTTAACTTACACTGGTATTTTCTTTTTCTTATTAGTCTGGCTAGTGCCTTACCTTGTCCATACCACCCATGAGACGCTGACTTAGCTTTACATGCCGTAGAAAAATATGTCTCAGGCATGCTGGTTTAGAACATGGCTGGACATTTGAGAGAAAGATCTTTAAACCAACCCGCTGAGACGCTTCGGGCGTCGGGAGCCTTGAGGCGACTCCCGGCCACTGTTGAAGCAGGTCGCTGGACGAATGGTGTAAATAAATACGTAACTCACGTTTTTGAGGATTTATTGTCCACAAGTCCTTACACAGATAACACATGTAGTTCAGAAGGCACAATAGAGAAATGTTCACAAGCACAAGCTTAAGCACAGTATAGCGTAGCGGAAGGATGAAAGTAGAAGAATGATAGACAGAGGATAGAATATACTTGAGATTAAGATGAATTAAGCAAAGCTAAATTGCGATACCGCGTGTTTCTGAGATTGAGGCGACAATCGTGCGCTCCGCGTCGAGGTAGGATCCTGACTGGTTTTGACCTTGCGCGGTGAAAGGACGTGCGCCCGCGCATCGTATATGGCTATGGATAGTTGTACGGATTTCGGTAACTAGTGATGATGCTACGGTCGATAGTTTAATGATCATCGACTATCGATAATAAATTTATCGACCAACTGGTAAGGAACTATGTGTGATATAATAAATAAATATAAATTGTATTGTTATTTGTGAGTTTGTTATGTAAATATTAGTTTTAAGTTTAATTTATAGATAAATATGTGTAAATAATATAAATGAAGTGTACAGTTGCCTACACCACCCCCCTCCAGAGACCGTCAAGGGCGATAGAAGTCTGTAAATTTAACTCGCCTCCCAGAACGTGTTGTGTAACTTGGCGGCACTACCGTTGAGGGTTCATCCACCTGGTCAGATAGGATGAAGGCGGGTTTCAGTCGGTCAATTGAAACAGTCACTTCATTGTTTTTAACGATTATTTTAAATATCTTGTCCCCTCTTGTGATGACTTTATATGGCCCAGAATAAGCAGGCTGGAGAGCACTTCGCAATGCGTCTTCACGAAGGAAAACGTGACCGCAAGTTTCTAGCTCCTTATAAATGAACACCTTGGGATTGCAGTGGCGGGAAGCTGGTACCGGTCGCAGTTTCTCGGCGAAATTTCTGAGCCTTGCAGTAAATTCTGATGTGTCCATTGTACCGTTGACCGTTGGCTCAAAAAATTCTCCGGGTAACCTTAGCGGCTCGCCATACAGCAATTCTGCAGAAGAGGCTTGGAGGTCTTCCTTAAAGGCAGATCTTACGCCTAATAAGACCCATGGCAAAGATTCTGTCCACCTATCGTTTGCATGGCAGACGATCGCGGACTTCAGCTGACGGTGAAACCGTTCAACCAAACCATTACATGCCGGATGGTAGGCTGTCGTCCGCTTATGTTCAAATCCGGCTATCCTCGACAGACACTGAAACAAGGCCGATTCAAATTGGCGACCACGGTCGGTTACAATGTCTGTCGGGCAACCGAACCGAGAAATCCAAATGGACAGCAAAGCTTTGGCCACAGTTTCCGCTGTAATGTCCTGTATCGGTACTGCCTCTGGCCATCGTGTAAATCTATCCACAGCGGTTAAACAGTACCGATAACCTTGGGAAAGTGGGAGAGGACCCACCAGGTCGATATGAATGTGTTTGAACCGAGCGCGCGGTAAGTTGTAAGTGCCGAGAGGGGAAGTCACGTGACGGTTGACTTTCGTCCTCTGACACGGTATACACGCACGCGCCCAGTCTCTACAGTCTTTTCGCACGCCCGGCCATACGAAACGCTCGGCTATGAGCTTGGCCGACGCATTGGAACCAGGGTGGCTTAAAGAATGCAAGCTATTAAATATTTGCCTGCGAAGTGGTTTGGGTACATATGGCCTAGAAGCTGAAGTACTGACGTCGCAGTACAGGGGAATTCGGCTTCCAGGAACATTGAATTTCTTGAGCTGCAGAGAAGAACCTTCGCTCAACAGCTTACAGAGTTCTGAGTCAGAAGCCTGAGCTTGAGCTAATTTCTCGAGGTCTACAGGGTCTACTAGCTCTTCAATTCGCGACAAGGTATCTGCAACCACATTATCCTTACCAGAAATGTGGCGGATATCTGTCGTGAATTGGGAAATAAAATCCAAGTGCCTATACTGCCTAGGCGAACAGTTATTTTTCCTTTCGTTGAAGGCAAAACTTATCGGCTTATGGTCAGTATAGACTACAAAATGGCGAGCTTCTAGCATGTGCCTGAAATATTTAATGGCCTCATAAATTGCTAGGAGCTCCCTATCATATGGTGAGTATTTCACCTGTGAAGGGGCCAATTTCCTTGAAAAAAAAGCTAACGGCTGCCACGCGTCATCTTTAAATTGCTGCAGAACAGCTCCGATAGCCTTGTCGGAAGCGTCTGTAACAACAGCAAGCTTAGCGGTGCAATCCGGATGAGCTAGAAGAGCAGCGTTGATCAGGCTTTCTTTGCAGGCTTCGAAAGCAGCTACTGCGTCGCCTGTCAAGGAAATTGGCTGTGAACCTTTCACGGAGCCTGTTAGTAAGGCGTGAAGTGGGGCTTGGATTTCGGCTGCGTGAGGAAGAAATCTCCTATAAAAATTAACCATGCCCAGGAAGCCTCTTAGTTGGCGAACGTTGGTTGGTGGGGGAAAATCCTTGATCGCCTGAACTTTGGCATCAAGCGGCTTCGTACCGCTCTCGGTAATCAGGTAGCCTAGAAACGTTGCCTCCTCCATACCGAAAACGCATTTCGAGGTGTTCACCAACATGCCATATTCCTTCAGCCTGTTGAAGACCTGACGTAGGTGACTCTCGTGCTCTTCTAGACTTCTAGAAAATACAAGAAAATCGTCAAGATAACAATATACGAAGTCTAACCCCCTCGTCATTTCGTCCACGAATCGCTGAAAGGTTTGGCCCGCATTCCTAAGACCGAACGTCATAAAAGGAAATTCAAATAACCCAAAGGGTGTTGTGATGGCGGTCTTAGGAATGTCCTCGGGGTTGACAGGAATCTGATTATACGCTTTTTCCAAATCGAGCGTGCTAAAGACTTTACATCCAGCTATACTATGGGTAAAGTCATGGATGTGCTTAATCGGATACCTGTCAGGTACGGTACGGGCATTTAACTTACGGTAATCGCCGCAAGGACGCCAGCCGTTGTTTTTCTTTGGCGCCAGGTGTAGCGGGGACGCCCACGGGCTCTCAGAAGGTCTAGCTGTACCAAGGGTCAGCATAGACTGGAACTCTTTTTGGGCAACCTTAAGTTTGTCCGGTGCTAAACGACGAGGTGAAGAGAAAACTGGAGGGCCTGGTGTCGTGCGTATGTGGTGTACTGTTTTGTGTGGTGTGCAGTGTGGCTTACCAGCTGGTCGAGTGATTTCCGGAAACTCGCTGAGAATTTTATGATAACGAGTCTCACCAGTCACGACTTTAACAGAATAAATGTTATTACAATTAGCTACAGCAGCAATAGTAGAAATGGATGTTAAATTATCAGTTAGGCGCTTGTTACGACAATCAACAATAAGATTATAAAAGTTTAAAAAATCTACACCTATTATAGGCTTCGTTACGTCAGCTACAATGAAACGCCATTGAAAGGTTCTGCGTAAACCAAAATCTAAATCTAAATTTATACAACCATAGGTAGCTATGCTAGAACCATTAGCTGCACACAAACTATAGTCCGTACGAGCACGACGGTCATGAAGTGCAGACCGTGGGAACACGCAGAGGTCGCTCCCTGTGTCGACCAGGAACTGCGTCTTCGAAGATCGGTCAGTAACAAACAGGCGACCAGAAGAGGTTAAAGGGCAATCGTCAGTCGCCATTACCGACCGCCCTTGGAGTTTTCCGCCTTGTAGTCGCAGGGCCGGATGCACTTGTTGGCATTTTCCCCGAACTTGTTGTGGTACCAACAATTGGGGAACTTCTTGTAGGTCGATAGAGAGCGCTGCCTCGAACTGCTGCGAGTGTTTCTTGTAGAACGGGAGCGTGAACGGCTGTTTCGAGTTGACATTTGCTGGAACTGTCGACGAAGCTCAGCTATCTCCCTAGTTAGTTGGTTCAGGTCCGCGCTAGGGATAGGGTCGCTCACAACGGCAACCTTCGGAGTTGTCGTAGCTAGGTCGTTCACTCTATCGGCTAAGTCAGCTAATTCCTCGAGCAAAACTGCCTTTGGTTGACCTGCGAGCACCGTCTGAATGCCATACGGCAGGCGACTAACCCATATCGTCCTCAGGAAGTCGTCAGGAACGTTTGAACCCGCCAGGCTTTTCAAATGACGAAGAAACTGTGAAGGCTTGCGATCGCCAAGCTCCTCGTGCATCAATAACTGCTTGATCTTCTTCTCATTAGATACAGTGAGTCGCTTGATTAGCTCGGTCTTCAATTTATCGTATTTGTTAGTGGCAGGCGGGCTAACAATTATGTCCTTTATCTCTCTAGAGTATTGATTGTCTAGATTTCCGATAACATAATTAAATTTAGTAACATCACTGGTTATTCCTGCATTACTAAATTGACCTTCGACCTGGGCAAACCAAATCTCCGGCTCTTCAGCCCAAAATGGGGGCACTCGTACGCCGACTTTAAAAACATTGCTGGGGTCTATCGACATCCCCCCATCACTAGTGCTAGGTGGCGGTAAACTTGCCGCGCCTTGTGCGTCTTTAAACATATCCCCTTCCATAGTTCTTCACGGGGTCACCAGTATGGTTGATGTGGTATGGTGTGTGGTGTAAATAAATACGTAACTCACGTTTTTGAGGATTTATTGTCCACAAGTCCTTACACAGATAACACATGTAGTTCAGAAGGCACAATAGAGAAATGTTCACAAGCACAAGCTTAAGCACAGTATAGCGTAGCGGAAGGATGAAAGTAGAAGAATGATAGACAGAGGATAGAATATACTTGAGATTAAGATGAATTAAGCAAAGCTAAATTGCGATACCGCGTGTTTCTGAGATTGAGGCGACAATCGTGCGCTCCGCGTCGAGGTAGGATCCTGACTGGTTTTGACCTTGCGCGGTGAAAGGACGTGCGCCCGCGCATCGTATATGGCTATGGATAGTTGTACGGATTTCGGTAACTAGTGATGATGCTACGGTCGATAGTTTAATGATCATCGACTATCGATAATAAATTTATCGACCAACTGGTAAGGAACTATGTGTGATATAATAAATAAATATAAATTGTATTGTTATTTGTGAGTTTGTTATGTAAATATTAGTTTTAAGTTTAATTTATAGATAAATATGTGTAAATAATATAAATGAAGTGTACAGTTGCCTACAGGTCACCATCTGTCCATCTTCTGTCGATAGACTCTGCCGACGTTGCAAATGTCAGCAAAGCAGAAGGACTCGTCATGGCCACTACCTGCCGGAGTTGAGGGTTGTTCAAAAAAGATACCTCGGCCATGGCCAGCATGGATGGGTTTTAGTCAGTACAACTCAATCAGGGAGTGTTAGAGTTGTACTCCGCTCCACCCAGAGAGAGAGAAATAATTTGATGATTTCCCAAAGAAAAAGTAAAAGCATTCTGGTTTGGGAAGCGGTCACCTCCTTCTGCGAAGCAGTAATGCTAGTGAAGGAGGAGGCCGGGCGTTTGAGGGAGAGAACCTCAAACCAACCCAACCGCCGCGAGAGACGCCCCGGGCACCGTGCGCCGCGAGGCGACTCCCGGCCACCGTAGATGCGGGCCTGTGGACGGTGAGCAATGGGTAGCTCACCGTCCATCTGTCGATTGACGACAGGCCGTGTCGGCGGCGCCTTCGTGTTTCACGCGCGCCTCAAAGAGATGTCAGCAAAGCAGAGGGGCTTGCCAGAGCCTCCGCCTGCCGGGGTTGCGGGTTGTTCGAAAGAATATACCGCGGCCCCAGAACGTAAAGGGCAATAGAAGGAACATGGGTGGGTTTTAGTCAGTACAAGTCTGACATGCCCCCCCGCTGCGTAGGTGTTCCAAATGTTTTTATTTACAAACAGTCTAATTAATCATAGCACCTCAACTTTAACCCTAAAAAGCAAGCAACCGTGACGATAAGAAGCAAATTCACTTACATATTTCAACAGGCAATATTAATGAAAGCAATATGTCTTCGTGCGATCAACACGGCCCAGCGAAGCGTATATTTTTTAACTGCATGTCCTACTGGTATAAGAGGCGATGGAAGCGATGAAATATATCAAGTGTTGGAATTATTTATTGGAAATACGTAAGCGTTTACACGGTTAAGAGTGGCGTTAAAAGTGGGTTTTAAATAAATGTTTTGCAAATAATTTGGATTTTTACGTTGGTTCACGAATTTTTATGCCGTGATTTTTAATTTGTTTTTGGATATATTCAAATCTCTATTTGCATTTTATAATATGTGAAGATCTTACAATAGGCTTAAAGCTAATTACGGACCCTGTAAGGCACAGCAAAAAGTATTAAGTAGGTAATTGTGGAATAAATTAAATACAATAACCAAAATAATCCTTAAAGTTTATTAACCAAATGATAACCTTTATTTTATTGAGATGAGATTAAACAAAATAATGATTAAAATTAATACTTTATTTTATTAAAATTTGTAAAACATGTCTTTAATGTAAACTAACAAAATTATAAAATTATTTTTATTGAGATCTGTCACATAAAATTATTATTAAATTATACTTATTCCAATAAAATGTTAAACACAGGACGTGGTTTGCAATAAAAATAAATTAAATTATAGCAAAACACGTCATTATTAAATTAAATTATAAAAGAAAACAGTATTGAGATCAGTTATAATAACATTATTATTTGGTATGATAAAATTAAATTAATTATTAATTAAAGGTCTGTTAATCTTGTGCTTGGGGTCGCAAGTTCATATTGACTTTGGTTTTACTAGACCAGCATGGATTTCATTAAAAGTCTCTCTAAAAAACCTGGGCGTTTCAGTAGTGCGAAAATATAGGCTGTATTTAAGAATGCAAAAAATCGATGACCAGATCAGATAAAATCGATGCGATTAATTTGTTTGTATGAAGAAAACTGAAAGTTCTTTTTTTAACTACTAACTTTAATAATGCCTATATTATTTTAATTTGCCACCTTGGTCTAGTGGTTCCCACCAGGATGGCTAAGTATAGGCGTCAGGTTCTATTCCCGGGTTTGGAAAAGTAATAAAAATGAATAATGTTTTTCTATTAAGAATTTCTCGGTTGCAACCACGTTGTAGAGTAGTTTAAAAAGAAACTCGATCTTTCACACAATCGCATAGCCATAGTATAGCTCTGCCATACAGCACTATTCCACGTCAAACAATGGGCGTTTTACATTCGTGCGGCGCCCGCGCAGCGCACGTGCTGTCCACCCGACCGTGGTTCCGTACAACAGTTGTGACGTATAGGAAATACTTCTGAGGGTTCCGTTGAATAAGACATGTTGCGGTTATGTGGGTGCAGGTGGTGAAATATGACCACGTTCGTATTTTTTGTTGGGTTCGGTTTTTATGGAAAAAGGCAATAAATCGCATATTAAGTATCAAGTGTTATCTTAGCGAAAGTGAGTTTGTTTCTTATGTCTGAAGACATAAAAAACAAACTCACTTTCGCTTTTATAATATTAGTTAGGATTTTTTTAAATAACATAATCAATAACATTAGCTTAAATCAAAATCAAAATCAAAATATTTTTATTTCACATAGGCCTACATGGGCACTTATAAAACGTCGAGAAAAGATGCACGGTTCGGGTTGGTCGTTTTCTATGGAGAAGAACCGGCAAGAAACTCCATAGTTACTCCATAGTTACTTAAATAGCTGGATCGATTTTAATGAATTTCGGTACAGAGATAATTGGGACCCTGAAGACGGACATAGTATTGAGATGTGAGGGAGAAAGAGGGAATAAAAGGAAAAACATTCAGAACAAAAGTCGCGAGTTCAATCCCCGCACGGAACAAATATTTGTATGATAGACAGGTAGTTGTTCCGGTTATGTGAGCTAAAATGTTTGCACAAACGAAACAGAATTGAAGAGGTATTTTTAAAAATAAAACACGGTATGATAGGCAGTCACTCCATTTAAAATACTGGTATTCACCAGGGAAAGAACCAGGAAAGGTTTTTCGCAGTTACAGTTAATAAAAGCACTTCTCCTTCGACTACTAATCATTTTGGTAGATACTCTCGCCTAGTAAGTCTCCTCAATATGACAACCGCTACACAAAAAGCTCAGCATTCACGTAGGTAACATACTAACAAGCTTATCAGGTGGTACTATCACAATAATTTGTTTGAATAAATTATGTTTAATTTATTCACGCACGCGTACTACTGCCGACGCTTTCGAAGCGCGTGCGCATGTTATGCCACTGCGCAACTAAAGCGCAGAAGAATCATTTTGTGAATCCTCGCGATGAAAGATAAACGCAGGACCTAACACTTGTTCATTACAAACAGAAGGTTCACTTCACTCCAGTGTTTCGGATTGTAGCAAGATGGCAGTTAGCAACGACTTACCAGACAGCATCTGAAGTGCTTTCAGGCTTTGAGTACAAAGGGCAAAAAAATTGATTATTTTTGGCACATGCACACAAGTTGCACACTGTGCACACAACACTTCACAAAAAAAAAATTATCCTAAACTTACCTAAAAACATATTTTGTTCTTGAAATCATATTGTGTTTTGTATTACAATAGTAACATTTTCAAAAGTTTGCATGTAAGCTTTAATTTCCGCTGTAGTTGCGGGTTGTTCAAAAGATATACCGCGGCCCCGGAACGTAAATAAAATAAACCTGGGTGGGTTTAAGTCAGTACAAGTCTGACACTGACACTGTCCTCCCCGCCCAGAGCGAGGGAAGTTATTTGACCAATAATGAAAAACATGTATCTAGCAATAATCTGACATGTAATGGATAATCTGGTGGTACCTAGTACATGAAGCTTAAACACCTGTTACACACCTGTATATTTAAAGTAAGTCGTGGATCTTCTGTGTTTATTTGTACTTGTTGTTGCTGCGCAGACGCAGTGGCCATGACCGTAACTTCATTTGCACATCAATGCGTGTTGGTTACCGCACCATTTAATTACCCGAAATAATGAGGTATCTTTTGTGTATTTTTAATAGTATTGGGGCTAGTGATAATGGAAAGTGTTAGTGAACTTTTTATTGTTATTTATAAGTCAGTGCAGCACATCATCATAATCTGCCTAGCCTTTTCCCAACTATGTTGGGGTCGGCTTCTAGTCTTACCGGATGCAGTTGAATACCTACCAGTATTTTACATGGCGCGACTGCCTATCTGACCTCCATAACACAGTTAGTACTGGGATACAATACCTCTTAGTAAGATTGGTTGTCAGACTTTCGAGACACTGACTAACTGTAACGACTGTCAAAGATCTACAAATGACAGCCGTGACCAACAGCTTAACGTGCTTACCGAGGCACGGAGGAAACTCGGTATGTAACGGGTGGTCACCGATCCACAGACTAACCTAGGCAAGCGCGGCTTAACCTTAAGATCGATCTGAGTGGTTGCTATTATTTAGCCACGGGCTCCTCTGAACTCAGTGTAGCTTGTACAAAATGAGTACACTAATATCCATAAAATTATTATTACTAATGCCGATATTAGACGCAGAAACAGTCCTGGATTGAGGGTTGTGTGAACACAAAGGACAAAAGAAGGAACATAGATGGGTTTTGAGTCAGTAAAAGTTTGACACTTCGTCCCGCTCCGCCTAGAGTGGGAGAAGTTATGTGATGATTTTCTATCCCAAAAAAAATGTTGCAAAAACGGTGGGCTTCATGAGAGTGGAGAGTTCAGTCGAGTGACTTCACAAGTTCACTTTTGATTGATTTTATATTGTAACATTTCACTTGAGTAAGTGAGATTTCCGACTTCATAATTAAGAAAAAAATATTTACGAAGTAATCTATTTAGATCCAGTTAAATACTATGTATATTATGGAAAGAAGATAACGATGAAGATCTTCCATTTCACCCCGATCTAAAAAGTACCAACTTTGAATTCTGCTTCTATTTTTTATTGCAACACAATTAATACCTGGCGACAAGGCACACTGAACTAAGTACATTTTCAATAATAAACATGAATTTTAACCTCAAAATCGCGTGCCTGAAACTTCGTCGCATTTTTGCAGAAAGAAAAAAAATATGGTCGCAATTAAAACAAAAATAGAAAAGGAGGGAAGTCGGCCGCAGGTAATTAGGCTTGCTTTCTATGAGAACGGCACACGTCGCAAGTTTTGTGGTACACTGGCGGCCGACAAAACTGGGTAGATATTGGGTGAAACTAGAAAATTCCTAAAATTATACGAACTTCTGTATTTAGTTAACTCCTTCGTACTGAAGTAGGCCCATGGGATGTCCCAAAAATGGTTATAGATTGACAAAATTATACAAACGTCTGCAGTTTCGGTAACAAAATAAAATTATCACATTAAATACTTACTCACTTCTATAATAAAAGTATAGGTTGCATAATAATATTATTTCAAAGAAGTATAAAAATAAACCATGGTTAAGTGAAAATAAAATAAATCAATTTCATTAAAACTATTTGTTTTGAAATTACCATTTACAAAAGAACTGGAATCGTTATATAATTATTGACATTGACATTCTCTTCAGATCAGAAACTGGCATCCATATTCATAATTTTAACTTATAAACCTTAACAATTTCCCAATCACATTGACCAGGCGACCACTTAACTTCCCCGCCAGTGTAAACGTTACAGTAAGATTTTTCCCTTATCTCACCCGTAGTAGCGGTAACGATGCGAAAGTTTTCAACTAGATACCCTCGTTACTGCTCCTTGGACGTTTGTAACGAGTCTTTTTTCTTTTAACGAATTTCCCTGGACACAGTTTTGTGTATACTTTCTTCGTACCCGACTTGTAATAGTTTGGACGATTAACAAGCTCAACTTGACGGTTCACTCTAAGCGGATTATCTATAAGTGTGTCCAAGTAATTTTGGTCGCGTGTGTGTAATATGATTTTTTTGTTTAATCTTATTAGGGTCGTGGCAGATTTAGTTTTCCACAAGTGTGATAGTTTCACGCTGTATGTTTTATTACAATTTTGGTAAGGCTTTAGTGTGTTAATTAATTAACTTAAAAAAGCTCACACACAAATTAAAATTAAGTAGTATTTATCTGTATATAAGTGGATCCATGTTAATTTGCTCGCGTGTGTAATGTTTTCTTTTTGTTTAATCTTATTGAGTGAGTGTTTATTTTACTCATAAATAACCAGTTTTAGTTTTCCACATGTAAATGACAAGTTAATTTGAAAGGCTTTGGTTTCATAATTAATTAATTACATCTTTTCCGTGATTACGGATGACTTTAATATTAAGTTGTGTTTATGCTTTAAATAAAACGTGCGTAGTGTTCGTATAATTATATTTTCTAGAAATTAACAAAAAAATAGGTACCTACAATTGCCACATTATTCTTGTTATTGTCAGGTGTCCACAGCTGGTCCTAAAGATGTCCGCACAGGTTTTACTAGTCCTATTAATGGTATACATAATACTTCATAATTTTAAATCGTTTATTCATTTGAATACATTTAAAATACATGTTTAAATATTTCTTAATAAAAACAGAAAAAATACAGTTTGCGGTTTCTCTTTCGAGCAACCCGCAACTCCGGCACAAAATACTGGTTTTTAACCGAAGCCGGTAAGACTGGAAGCCGACCCCAACAAAGATAGGAAAAGGTTCGGTAGTTGAAGTTCACTAATACTCTCAAAAGACAAACTACCACAACACGCTATTCATCCTAACATTAGCATAATCATCGCGCCATGTTCAATTAGAACTTGTACAAAAGGTTCTCATCCTAGGGTTCCGTACGCACTAAGTTGATATCCGGCTTTTAATTGTTGTGCTTTAACGGCTAAACATAGGTGTGGAGTGTGTTAACAAGTTGGATTAGTTTACACTACCTAGTTGTTGAGCTGTAATTCTTTGTAGTTTGGTAAGATAAGATATTTATTTGCTGAAAAATGTGTACACATACATAAATAACGAGGACACGGTTGGACCAGTGGCTGAGCGATCAGCTGTTGCGCTGCGTGTCTAAACTAATATTTGTATGGCATACAGATAGTTGTTCCGGGTCTGGTGGTTTATGTATGTGAGATTGAATATTTGTAAACGCACCCAAGATACTGTCAAAATTCCTAGAGTGTTTGAAAAGTCACACTATTAACTGCTTCTAAAAAAACATGCATGCAGGAAAACAAAAAGAAACGGGACGGACAAGTTCGACTTTATGGATTATTATATACAACAGAATATCCCTGTACTGTTTGCGCACTATTATTAGACAAACCCTTTAAACTCACACACACATACATGTACACAGTTATACAATATCTCGCACAGTGCGCCACTAATTAGTAGTCCCTAGTCAACGACATGCGGCACTGGATTAAACGCAGCTAACCGCCAACCGTTACAATTATGTTTTAGAGGATTATAGCCTTTACTGTCTTCGTATTAAGTTATTTTAGTTTTTTTCATAGAACCTCTTCCTTTTTCAAAACAGGAAGAGGTTCTATCTCTATGTCTATGTTCGATCGTATTTTTTTTATTCATGTATGTTCACCGATTACTCCGCCAACTGTGAACTGCTACCCTACCATGAAGTCTTAAAGCAGAACTTATTCCGCTGACAGAAAGAGACAGAGCTATACAGGGTGTGTAGCACCATCTCTTTCTTTTCATCCTCAGTGGAATAAGTTCTGCTTTAAGATGTCATAGTAACCCTACTGGCCTTTTAGCCAAACAGCAGTCGGCAGCAGACGGCAATCATTATCGCTCAACAGTCACTAATACATTTTCTACCTTAGCGCATATAGTTGAAAATATATTAAAGACTGCTGAGCGATAACGAACGGAACAAACAAAAACGATATGTAAACGTCAAAAGATTTCAACTATATGTGCTAAGGCATAAAGTTGAAAATGTATTAGTGACTGCTGAGCGATAACGATTGTCGTCTGCTGCCGACTGCTGTTTGGCTAAAGGGCCTGATTTTCATAATTCTTTTTGTTCAAATATTTAATACTTTTATAAATTAATTTTATAAATATTGCTTGGGTAGTTTGTGAGTTACCTTCTATTTATATATGGATGATCTGCTTATCTTTTAGTAAGAATGGAAAATAAATCTTCTATAATATAAAAATGAATCGCAAAATGTGTTGGTAAGTGCATAACTAAAAAACGACGTAAAGTTACTTTCCTCTTTTTAGTTTTTTTTTATATTTCAAAATGTATTATAAAACTATGCGTAGTTTGGTTTGTTCGGCCTTTTTTTTCCGGGTGGAAAAACATCCAATGACTTCCCCCGCTCAGGGCGGAGCGGGGTGCCATGTCAGACTTCCACTGACCAAAACCCACCCATGTTCCTTCTATTGCCCTTTACGTTCCGGGGCCGCGGTATCTCTTTTGAACAACCCGCAACCCCGGCAGGGTTTGTTCGGGCTCAAGGTTTCCTTATTATTACTTAACGAGAGACAGTAACATTCAATACTATGTAAGGAATCAATACAAATAAAGTATTTGTTGTAAAAACGTTAAGTATCGGATAGCGTTACTTACTGTGACGCACGCTCCGTCTGTTGCAAGCCTCACGATGAGGTGGTTGTCCATTGTTGTCGACACTTACAGATCCAAGAAACTCGTGTGGACAATTGATGGAATAGCTGTAGGCAACACACACTCCATACTTCTCTGATAGATTTTGAAAACCAGCATGTGGCACTGGCTGCTCGACAGTTTGCTGAACTGGTCCTATCTGGCGCAGCCGTGAGACACACAGCTTTGTTTATTTTTATATTGTTTAGATTTTCTTATTAGTTTTTGTTGCGTGCACTAGTGGTATGTCTAATAAACATATTTTCTTTGATTCTTTTATATCGCAAAAGTATATGTCGGTATCTTTCTTCTATCTACCTTTGGCTAACTTGAAGAGTACAAAATTGATTTTAGATTTCGTAAAATTAGTATTGATAAAACTACAAAAACAATTATTAAAAAACTAACAGTTTTGTTTTCAAATTTCAAGTAACTTTACTAAATATCACTTTTGTAAAGGTAGGTTTTAAAAAATTTTACTCATCGATGGTTTTTGGAGACTGAAAAATACAACCTTTACTTAAATAGCGAGTATGGTGTCGTCAGGATTGTTTTTTCCTAAATTTTGACTTGAAAATACTTTCTTGTGTCGACAACATTGGAAACACGCAACTCAATTGGACGGTCGTTAGCGTTTTCAAAAGTCCTGCCGATGGTTCCCGATCGGATCTCGTGGATAGTTCCCGGTTGTTCGGTTCATTGCACCCGTGGGAAGCGAGCGATTTGCGTTCTTACTGGACTTCAAAGAACTTGAGTCTTGGTGGAAGATGTTCTAGGTCCTTATTGTTGGCTAGGGAATCAGGGGCTTAGCACGTTCGGTAGAGTGTGCACAAGTTGGACGAAGTTAGATTGGAATTTAATTTTAGATTATATTTAGAGCGACATTGCTTATTTTACGGATAAATATATATCGGCTTTTTTCGTCAAAAGGATGCGGCAAAATCAGGCTCTGTTAATTAATGTTTAGGTATTTCCTTTATCTATTATTTTAAATGTGCTGATCCGAACATGTATGAAGTAGACCAGGGGTTCCCAAACTTCGAAAATAACGGAACACCCACCAAATACCTTTTTTGTTATGAAGTCAAATGATTACAAATCAAAAACACTGTAATTTAAATTAGAACTAATACTTTGATTAGGATTATTTAAAAAGTGTAACACATTATTATTTTTAACATAATGAAATTGTGTTACTTTTTCTTTTTAGTATGTCTAAATAATCTAAATTGAGTCAGCCCAAAAATTGGCAACGAGTTTTCTGCTTTTAGTAGCGTCCCTCAGCTCATGTGATGTGCAAGCAACAGGATACGATGTCAAGTATCCAATTGTGTCACTGTTTTATCAATATATTAATATTTGCACCTACTTAAGAACTGGTATCTAAAAAAACAGATGCAGATCTCTTGTGACTTTGGGAATTGCAGCCACTTTTTTTTCCGATGGGAAATCATCAAATAACTTCTCCCACTCTTGACGGAGAGTGAAAGAATGTCAGACTTAAACTGACTAAAACCCATCTATGTTCCTTCTTTTGCCCTTTGTATTCCGGGGCCGGTGTATCTCTTTCGAACTACCCGCAACCCTGGCAGGCAGTGACCCTGGCGGCTCCCTTTGTGACATCTCTTTGATGCGCGCGTGCAACATGAACGCGCCGTTGACACGGCCGGAATGGCTGCCTTAGCCATCTCTTTGTACCAGCTCATCATTGTATACTTGAACTTTATTTAGCAACTCTCAAACCATTTAAATAAAGGTTATATAAGATCGCCAAAAAATCCAAATTGTACGTGCAAATTAAATAAGTTTTAAAACTACAACAATGTTCGACACGGCTTTCTAAACTACATACATTTCAAAACAAAGACTCCCAATAAACAACACAAAGTCCAATCAACAACAAAAACCTAACCAAAAAAATCTATTGAGCAGAAATCGTGAGCTGCCTATGTCCGATAGGTACATACAAACACAACAGGGTTTAATTAAAACATCGCGTTAGCCGACCCTTGTGTCCAATCAGGGGTGGTCGAAAAGTTGCCCACTCATCGACGGGCCAATATCGACAATATCCATTAGAGTTGCCCCTATGACTAGGGCTGGGCTGATGATTTTGGCATAGTTTATTTTATTAAGAAAATTTATGTAACGTAGTTGAAGATCGTTGTTTGGATTGGATAATAATACGCATACATTTTCCGAAAAAAAAAAAAAAACTTTAAATGAGGGTAAAAAGTTGTACTTCATTATTTATATTCTTGTTAAATGTTAAAAATTATGATGAGAATTTCCGCTTTTACTAAAATATCTATTGTACTCAGCTGCATTTAATAAATATTTTGAAGATCTATGTTATTTAAGTACAGGGCACAGGGAAGTCACACATGATACAATTTGGTGTTAAATTGAAAAAAAAAAAACATTTATTCGTAATTTATAACTCTAACCTTATCCAAATTTAGTTGTGGTTGGTGGAGTATCTTTTCTTTATATTGACTCTTACATTGACTATTCGTTGTTTTGGCTTCTACATCTCGAATATTACTCGTCTCCTCAAATCACCATTTTAGCCACCACAGTACAACTTATCGTATTTTTGACAACCCTAACCACGACCAATCCCGATAATGACGTATGAAATGCACGTTAATAGTTTACGCATTGTGTGGGCGACTGTACAAGCCCTCTAGTCTTAGATCTATAGTAGTTCCACATTGTTATAAGGAATTTATATTAAAATATGCGGGAAACGATTTATCTCTAATTATACACGGTGAATGAAATCATGAGAGCCATTTTTCTACGACCCTCCGATGGTGGTAAAGTGACACGTAATCTTGGAAGCAATGATGGTGTGTTATATTTTTTGGGGTGAGCAGGGTTACTAATACAGTAAATAACTCAAATATGATGTGGTATTCGTTCCAGGAAGTGAATGAAAGTTAACCTCTGCCAGAAGCGAGCCCAACACGAGTGAAATTTTCAAATGATTTGATAGTTCAATTCAATTCTATATCTTTGTAGTGGATCATAGTGTACACAGTACAGGTCTTAAATAATTCATTAGATCAGTTATTTAAGAATATAGGTAAAAAAATACACAGCCGGTTCTTGAAAAGTCTACATTTTTATGGACATTAAGTAAAACTAAATATAATTGACTAGAGGTGCGTTGCAAATATACATGAAATACCTCCTTTTCGAATGGGATATCATCAAATAACTTCCCCCGCTCTGGTGTCAAACTTTTACTGACTAAAATCCACCCATGTTCCTTCTTATGCCCTTTATGTTCCAGTGCCGCGGTATCACTTTCGAACAACCCGCAACCACGGAATATACTTCAACTATTGATTCTGAAATCAGCTTATAATATTTCGACTGCTAAGACACATATACTTTGTAACAGGGGGAGCCAGAAATTTTTAATGAGTTTCTATTTTATAAAAAAAACACAAATTAAAATTCATATATAACTGATGAAATTTTTTTATTGTCAACAATGATGAACTTCTATTTTATAAAAAAAGAACACAAATTAGAATTCTTAAATAGTTAACTGATCAAATTCTTTCTATTGTCAACAGGGCCAGTCGAAACGCGACCAATCACTGGAGGATCTGAGACGGCACATCCATAGGTTCTACATCCCACTCGCGAGGGAGTTCATGGTACTGTTCCCAGAGGGGGGCTTCTTGCACAAGAGACGGGAGGTCAGTCAGAGGTAAGAAAGAAAATCCTACTAATATACGCGACGCTACTGTATGTGAATGTTGGCGAGGATGTAAGAGCGAGTTCACATTGGGTCGTACTCGTCAGTTTACCGGAACCGTGTTCGATGCTTACTGGCATATATGGCGACTCCATAAAACTGTCGGCGAGGACCCGGCCACGATTTCTGATGAGACAATGGTGGAGAATATAGACATACTGCTTTGTATAGGGCGGCTATAGCTTTTTGTGTGAGCAGTAAGATCCGGCGGTCGGCCAACGGCAAAACTATCGGTTCGACCTAATGCGGACCTAGCCCAAGGATGGCTTGGTTAGTTTATTACTCTTTCATGCAAAAACTACTGAACGAACGGTCAATAACTTGGATTAATACATAGAAAACTTTGATCCCGGCGGAACGATCTCTTGGGAAAATTATCGAATTTCATGCGGACAACGCCGCGGACATGACGAAGTAATAAATACTGGTAGCGCGATCTTAGTATGTACTATGACAATCGCATGAGATTAAAAGGTTGTTCCATTAAATTATATGTTAGAATTTTTGCTCAATCATAACTTGGGAAGTGGGTCATAATTTCATAACTTCTGCCATTGATTTAAAAAAAAAACTTTGCCCTGGAATTTTTCCTGTAGGTGAGTGCGTGTATACATTTAAACTCACATATACAACAGCCAAACAGCCAGACCCGAAAAAATATTTGTTGGCTATACAAATATTTGTTTCGTGCAGAGATCGAACAAGCGCAGCGCAGCAGTCAAACGCCCAGCCACGTCGTCAACCGTGCCATCAAATTGTTTTACCGGCTAAAATTGTTGCATGTATCTCAGGTTTGCAGAAAAGAACAACTTGCCGAAATTGGAATACGTTTCATTGCCTCGCGCTGGTGCTATGAAGGTCATCATGGAAGAGGTGGGGCCCCACACTGACCGGGGCGCTAGCACTTCTAAAGATGACTCGAAAAAAGGTAATTTGCAACAAAAATTACCTTAAACGTTTGCGATGGACAAACAAAATTGAACTTTAAATCATTGTGTTAAGAGTGATTGGCGATTACAGTACATTTATTTGTCTGTTGAAAATTATCCAAAGGTAGAAAATGCTTAGAGCATCACATCCATACAAAGCAGTATAAGCTTTAAGCATAAATAAATAGCGTTTATTTAGGTTTTTACAATAAATAATAAACATCATTTTAGCTGAACTACATCCACTGCTGAAAATGAGCGTCCCCCAAGCGTTGCCACCTCGGCCGGTTCAATGCTTTCCACATCCAGCAGTTTCCCGTGACCTTCCCACGGTCGACGCTCCACCTTGTGAGGGGCCTACGCTCGCGGTTCATTCTGGTATGCGGACGCCAATCTAGAACCTTCCTTTTGGCCCCATCTGCTATCCATTCTGCAGACCATCTGCCCACGCTCACTGTAGTTAGCACCTTCCGAAGAAGAATCGTCACCTGAACTGAATTTGTTAGTTTGGTTTTCCTGCGTATCTTCTCATTTTTTATTCGATGCAGCACGAAATCTAAGTATCTTGCTATAGTCCTCTTTGGGTCACACTATGAGCCTTTGAAGTAACCCAGCATAGGTATATATCTGTCACTTTCGTCTTCTGACAAGCCTTACACTGAGGTCCTCCATGAATTGACAAATTGGCGGTTTCATACAAACATTTCAGCACTTAAATGTACGGGTAGTCAATCACAAATCGATCAAAATTTTGTTTAATAGAATTATTTTCTAGATTACTTAAGTCATCATCATTTACCTAGCCTTTTTCCAATTGTGTTGGGGTCGGCGTCCAGTCTTACCGGATTGAACTGAATACCAGTATTTTACATGCCTATCTGACCTCCACAACCTAGTTAATATTTTGGTAATACAATACTCCTTAGTAAGACTGGTTGTCAGACTTTTGAGCTACTGATTAACCAATGTTCTAGAGTTGGTAATTGGTGATATTTAAACCATTTATTTATAATCTACAGATAACAACTCAAACCAGAGCAATGACAGTATGATCTTGGAGTCCACTGTTGGTGACAGCATCGATTGGATCCTGGATGTGACTATCGCCTACCCTGACCGGATCCCCCTACATCTTCAGGACGTGGTTTGCGGGATCCGGCCTTCTTGTGCCACCCATCTGCATTATCGACTGTACCCAAGTTCTGATGTAAGTAGATTGACTTTTTAAATAGGAATATGAACTTTGTATTTTTTTTCATAACATAACATCACATCACGTTTGTCATCCCCGTATGGGGTTAGATAAAGATGCACCTAATAATACTGGGTACACTATTAGGTACACTTGTGACTAGTGTACTTTTGGGTACACTGCTGACTAGTGTACTATTAGGTACACCTTCACAAGTGTACTATTAGGTACATCTTGACAAGTGTACTATTAGGTACACCTTCACAAGTGTACTATTAGGTACATCTTGACAAGTGTACTATTAGGTACACATTGACAAGTGTACTATTAGGTACATCTTTACAAGTGTACTATTGGGTACACCTCTGACTAGTGTACGTACACTTTTGTGTAACCAAGTTCGCCAGTTATCTTTAAGTTATATATAACAGGGATAAGCCTATTGCAATCAACTGCACGCAAATCCAGGTTCTGTGTCTGCTGAAAATACGTACAAAAACACTACTAAATGATAATTTCTAAGATTTTTTCATTGCAATCTTTTGATTTATTTCGAACTAGTTCAAAGTTAAACATTCTAGCGATAAAACCTTTTTGCTTTTCTTCTTTCAAATTAATCACCACGCTCTACTTCACCCTAAATTCACGACGAACTATTTTTAAAATTAGCATAAAAAGCTTTCCTGGCGACAACGAAATGTTTCATTACAGTCTAGGCTTTAAAACAACCTTTTCGATTACACTGAAAAGGTCATTTCTAAAGTATCTTTATAATAGTCTGCAAATACATATATAACCTCACGGCTTTTACTGAAGGGGTGGCATTTGGTGGGGGTTCAGAAACCAAAGAACGACGACCTGCTACTATTGCAGACTCCTTTTGCTTCGTCCATTTCTATACAGATCTGTATGGTTACTACAACACCTTAGAGCAGTACTTATTTATTTGTGAAAAAGATGGCGTGATAACTAGATATGGCACATTCGGATGCATATTTACCTAATGTGAAATGTTGGCTATTATGGAAGCACATTTTTATCGAAATCCCGCTATCCCGGGAAATTCAATTTAAGTGTGTTCTCCGTAAGATGTATCCTGTAATTAACCTAATTCGATACAAATAGATACTGAGAAGCATTTTTACCAAAAACGGAGATCTTCGGTCTAATGAAAAGTATAGTTTTTGTACCGAAAAAAAATCCCGAGTAGGGAAATTCTATTATAATTAGAGTTTTCCCTGCTTTTATTGCTAGTGGTTTTGACGAGATTATTAACAACTTTCAAATTCTATTAAACTTCAGGGAATATAAATAAATAGGGAAGTAATGTAAATATACATACAATCGATTAGTAACATCATCTGCCTCGTCTTTTCCCAACTATGTTGGGGTCGGCTTCCAGTCTAACCGGATGCAGCTGAATATCAGTATTTTACATGGAGCGACTGCCTATCTGACCTCCACAACCCAGTTAATACTGGGTAATACGATACCCCTTGGTAAGACTGGTTGTCAGAGTTTCGGAACACTGACTACCTGTAACGACTGTCAAAAATCTACAAATGACAGCCGGGACCAACGGCTTAACGTGCTTTCCGAGACACGGAGGAAACTCGGTATGTTACGGGTGAACACCCATCCACAGACCAACCTAGGCAAGCGCGGCTTAACCTTAAGATCGACCCGAGCTGCTGCTATTATTTAGCCACGATACAATCGATTAGTAACGCAATCCGGAAATCCCGGGAATTCATTTTAATAAAAATATCAAGAAAAATACAAGCCGCTTCCATAATTTGTGGGCCAAAAAATAACTTTAGCTAAATATGCATCCGATTATCCAATCACTAGTGATAATGATAACATATGAATATACAATAATATATATAGTATTATCTGGATTTCTCTCAACAGGTGCCAGCGGACACCGAAGGCATGACTCAATGGCTCTACGACAGGTTCATTGAAAAGGACAAGATGTTAGAAGAATTTTACCGTACAGGCCGGTTCCCAGCCAAAGGTAGCGGTCCCCACCTAGCCAGGGTTGTCAGACAAGACAACCTTAGATACCTGATCCTTCATAGCTTTTTCATAGCTTCTACTTACTTACAATTTATCACGGCAAGAGCCCTCTACAATTTATTTTGGTAACGGAATCTTTGTGGGACCAGACGTGAGTTTTTTAGTACCATGATCAGTGTTGCCATTTGTTTCAATTTCGTGGTTGATCGTTTAAGTTACTTGTGCTGTGTCAATTATTTGTTTTTCTTTCGAGTAAAATATGTCAATCTTGAGGTTTATATCTTATTTAAAGTATGGCCAGAGAATTAGATCAGTGGTAATTTTTTCGTGCTTCGTTGTCATTCGAAGCGTTTGTATCAGTTAACTTCTACAAATATAATTACCTGTCTTGAACCCAGTCAACAAGTAACTTAATCGAGTTCAGATCAGAATTATTTCAAATACATAGTTATAAAAGTTTAAACGGGTTCAGATAAATTGCGGACTCACTGCCAACACACACTTCAAGTACATTATCTGTAAGTTTGGTCCGGAATTTGTCTGCACTGGATTTTCCAAGTCCTTTTTTTCACGTACATCCCATATAGTCCTGTATACTATAATGGTTGGTTGGTTTATTATAATTTAGCAGAAATAATTTAATCACGTCTGGCCTTCAAAAATAATGATAACGAAACAAGGGTTTTGGGTATTGACTGCTAAATGCTACATGGTTGCACAGTTTTTCTGCAGTTTTACTGCCTGCCAATAAATTCATAAGGCATAAAGTCCGTCTCCGTACATCTGTGCGCATAAAGAATTAAATAAATAGTTTTTTTTTTATTAATAAATTTTCAGCACTATCCATACGAAAGTCTTTACTGAACAAAAAAAATACTTCGTAACATTATCAATTCGAATGATCGATTGTCTCTTGTTTTCACAAAGTCCCATCGAACAATTCATTCAATTAGTTTTTGTTTCGAATTTTGCCATATTCGTTCGGTAAATGATTCATTTTTGTATGGATAGTAGGAATTGTAATAGTACTCCGCAATAACTAGTCTAGTGTACTTATCCCTAACAAAACCATGAGCTAAGTTAGAGTGAATAAGAATCATAGTTGTAATAAGATTTTTCTGCGAACCGTATCGGTTGAATCAATAAAAATTTAAAACCAAAAAATGTGTTTGCAGTCAATACCCAAGATTATACCAGCTCTAATTTTAAAACGTGCAAGGCGGAAGTACATTTTTTCTAATTTTAATTTACTTTAGAATTTTTTAAGTTTTTTTTTTAGTTTTAGTAATTGTGCGTTTGAGGTTACCTCGAGTTTGACATATCGAGTCAGAGCTCGATTGTTTTGTGCCCAGGGCACACTTAATTAAGACCAATAAGCACTTTCTTTTAGTGAGAGACTACATACGCTCAATACTTTAAATTCATTGGAAAAAAACGACTTCGGAAAAACGAATTTCCAATCGATTTAAACGTAGAACCGATCGTATGTGACACGAATATGTGTTAATCAAAGCGTGCTGTGACATACAAGTCAATATATAAGTAAAAAAAATCTTAGCATAGTAATTGTGCTTCGCAATGAACCAAATTTCAATCCCTTGTGACAATAAAAAAAGAAAAATAGACGAGTTTTTATCCCTCACTTTTATCACGTTTCACGTTCTACTTAATCAGATCCTCTCGCTTTAAAGTTTGAATTTAAAAAAAAAACTAATTTTATACGAAGAAGAATTCTCGAGTCAATTCGTGGTGAGAATTCTAAATAAATTTGAAATAGCGAACGACGTTCGTGGTTGGCGTTTGGAAAAAGTAGAAAAAAAAGTCCGGATTGAAAATTCCTAAAAAAATATTTACGATCTTTCCGTCAAACGTAAATACGACTATGGAAATCAGTGTGATTTTTCTTTCCGGAAATTTTGGATTTAACTTGATCCTTGGTTTTGGATCAAGTTATATTAAATGATAACTTTTTTTTTTCAAACGCCGAAGATCGAACAACCTGCCAGATACCATGTCAATGTCTAAATTAGAAATAAGTCGGTGTGGTATGAGTAACAATAGCATATAAGATCACGTTTTTGTTCTAACTAAAAATGTGGGCATCGTTCCTTTTAGTTCATAGCTACTGTACAGGTTTATTCAACATATAACTATACCTAAGTGAAAGAATGTGTTTTGTGGTAAAATTATATGAATTAATGAATATGCCAAAACATATTTGCCGTAAGTGCCTAGGCTTATATTGGTGTAGTTTATCATTGTAAAAATAAATGTACATACTTTCTTATAATGTCACACAAAAATATATAAGTAATATCTTGATAATGTTCTTTAAATATAAAAAGATTGTTTTGAAAGCCAAATGAGAGATATTGGATGAGTTTATACTAAAGGCAACCATTTGGATATTTTCACCGTAATTTAAAATAGTTAAAAGCACGCTACACATAATTATGATTAAAGCAGATATTTTTTTGTCCCAAAATATGAGAATAGATAAATTATAGATAGCCATGAATTGATCATATCTAACCAGAGTTCCTTTTTTGACATGTCCTCGTGTGTGCCTTTTGAAACAACAATTATTATTTTCGACCATTTTGAAAATTTTCGAACGGTGTGAACATAATTATTTATAATGAATAAATTATAAATGATACCAAAAAGGTTGATTTATGACCCTTATTTTAAACCAATTAAGTAAGTAACATTGTGACCATATCAACATAATGTGATTTTTTTTCTTAGAATGGGTAATTATATTGTGATTGAAACCTTAAAAAAAATATTGTGAATTTTCAGTACACTTGTTTATAATGTAAACACTGCATAATGATCTTGTATAATCAACTTTAAGTAACACTGAATGCACCTTAAAATTTTCAGATATTTACACCAAACACGTTTTTTATTGAAATAAAACATAGGTAATTGGATTTGTCGTAGGTACGTTTGTTTGATAGTAGCCGGCTTAAAATATTTGATTTTAAACCCATAAAAATGCAATGTAAGCCGAGCTACATTTAAAACGCACTTGTGTTATAATAATCCTTGAACTAATTTTATTTCATTGCGCAATACTGTTTTAACATATCCGCACGCGTCGATACTAGACAGCAAAACGCGCACTTTCTTCAAGTCTTTCAAGTATTATGAATTTAACATAACGTATTTATTGCATTTAACTATCAAATAGTTTTCTTTAAATGATGTCGAAACCGGCAATTACTTTTTAGGAACATTCAGAGCGGATTTCACCGATAAAACTAAACGTGTTTAGCACATCTTTAAGACTTTCATAAGCTGTCAGTGTCTAATATCCCATAGCAGTTTTTACAATGGCAGTTTGAATGGTGAAGTCAGCCCTTAGTTCTTTAAAACCTACTAGGTAAGATCCTAAAATCCCAAGTATAAAATATCAATTTTAATTTTAGTCTTCTTGTCAATGATTTTTTATGTATAATCTATTTGTACTTGATATATCTTCGTAACAGAAATAGAGGTAATTCTTTTTATTTTCTTAACATTGTGATGTTTGAAGACTAGTCGTATGTCGATGATTTTTATATTACCTTTGTGTTTTTTTTTTCTTGCTGCGACCGTAATACTTTTATAGAAGCTGTAATGAAACACATACAAATCTCTAGTTTCTAAAAAAACTATATTGAGTAGTCGAGTATCGAAATTCAAACAGATGAGATGAGACGTCATACAAAAAATACATTTCAGTTTTTACATTGCATGGAAAAAGTAATTTAAGTTAGGTTAATGATTGTCATTTTACAATAAATGGCGATTTTGTCACATTGAGAATCGATGTGGCTTGTATTGAAAGTATAGGTTTGTATTATACGAAATTAACATCACTGCACTAACATTGTTTTAAATTAATGTATCCTTTGGGAGTTCCCATGCTTGTTGACATGGATCCAATCGACCTATTACCTAATTAATTAAGGCATACTTTATATGAAGTCTGTTCTAATTGATCGGTAAAGGGTAGATTTCACCAAATAAACTAAACGCTAGCACGTCTAAACGACGTTCAAAGTCTGACAGTGTGAATATTACATAGCAGTTATGAAACTGTCAGCTTTTGAATGCGAGTTCAATTTAATTGGTAATATCTACTCTTGGTCTGTTACTTTATTGAATAAGTACAATGATAACTCAGTTTTAAGCATCATGACATAGAACGGTGTTGTCATGGACACTTTTATTGTGACTTTAGTTTTCAAGTTACAAAAAGGAAAATTCTGAGTTATACCACACTGTTTGGTATTAAGGTTGACTTTTCGCGATCCTGGTTGATTACTATGGGAAATTCCGAAATTGGAATATTAACAGGGATGTCTAATTACTAATGTTCCCAAAGCGAGATTAAAGTGATTTAATATAAGGTTTTCTTTTTTAGTAAAAATTTAAAATTTCTTTTTGCCAATAATTAATTGTAATTATACTAAGTACATTCGAAATTATTTCGATTAATCAAAATTAAGGTGTTGTTATGTGACGGTAGTTTGGGATACTTGGGTCAATGTGATTATTTTTAGAATACATGTTGTTGTTTCTTTTTTTTAACGAGTTAAGTTTGTTTTTTAGTTAAGGTTTAATAATAGGCGAGTAACAACACTTTTGTGATGCTTTTTGTGTTTAAAATTTACTTTTAGTTTTTTTGCTTAATTCTGTCGAACCTTTTTTGTTTTTATTTAAAACATTTCATTTGCTTAAGGGTAGAAGTTGTAAGAATGGCGACAGTCCTTAACATGAGTGAGATAGAATTTATGCTGGAACATGTATAGTGAAATAATAAAATAAACAATTGTAAATTGCAAAACATCTGCAATTATATCAAAATTGTTTTGTAATGCAAAAATGTACACGTTTGTAAAATATTTACAGAAGACAAAAGATGTCTTACGGGCTAAAATTTCCGGATGAAAAAATCGACTTTGGTTTTGATTTCCATAGTCGTATTTCACACAAATTGTTTTCCAAAGTTGTACCATTTTTTCTGCCGGAAATTTTCGAGTATGCGTTTCTTTTTGATGAATTGTCGGAAATGAATCAGTGTAATGAATTTTAACTGTACCGAATTATATCTATCTATTGGTCTTAACTATGTGATTTGTATAAATGTCATTAAAACTTAACTGTCGGTGGCCTGTTGCCAAACAATATCGAGATTAATCATTACGCCTGTTACCAAAGGGATAGGCAGAGTGCTTATAGTACACACACATATCGTCATTTATGTTGAAGTTCCATATAAGAAGGATCGAAGTTAATTTTTATTTCTACTTCATATTGTAAGAATGAGTGTGTCATTTATTGTTCAAATATATAATATAGGGCCCGTCGGAATTACATAAGTAGTCCTACACTTGTAATTTCAATGTCTGGTTTGAGTTACCAATTAGTATATTATTTTAAGTAGTATTATTTTCATTCATTCTAACACCAATAATATTTTAAATCAAACTAAAAAATTGTGATAAATAGAACTGATTGTGTGTAGTCCCAAATAAAATAATTTTGAAAAATAACTTTAAACATATTCATCATAAAAGTCAGTATATATTGTCTTTGAGCTACACGAAAACTGATAAATGCTTGCACCAACTGGACAAGTCCATTCAAATCTGTGTGGTTCTTTATTTAAAACGACAATTTCTGACACAAAAAAAAAACTGAGTTTGTTTTGGTTGTTCCTTCCCAGAGTAGTCGAGTACAAAACAAAACTGATCTAATTAAAACAAAAACTATGTGTAAAAATGTTTGATAAAACCTACTTGCAAAATAAATATAATTTATCACTATTATAGTTTTTATTTCACAAAACAAAAATATATAAAAAGACCATTACAAACACTGGAAGCCAATATAGTTAGGAAAAGACTAGGCAGATGATGATACAAAATAAACCAAGAAATTTAGCACAACCACATTACAACAGTTATGTTTATAAGTTCTTAGTAATAAATGAAGTGCAAGCATTCATGTTTTTCTCTGTATTATATAAAGATTGACTAATAGAAAAAAAAAACAATGTCTAGTCTGCCTATGTACATTTGTGTGCTAACATTGTAAAATCAAAAAAAAACATATTTAAGCGTAGTTTTGCCAATATTAATACCAATCCACATTAAATATTTCTCTTTGAAATTGTGGCTTGGCTCATTACGGTAGAACGAAGTTTATTTTCGTCTCGATATTGTTAACAATAGGTCACTAAATGAGCAGAACGCTTAGCTCGCTGTATATAATATACTTACGGACAATGATCCTCGGTTTGTCAGTAAACACGTTTGTGGCACTCCATCTGTCGTTTTATTTACCTACCTCTTCTTTTTCAGTTTGGAAATCTTCAAAAAACAGGTGATAGGTGTAAGCAGGCAGTATGTTCCGCCATTTCTTGTATAATTACTCTTTATTCATTTGTCTAATTCATACCTTTCTTTAACCCTCGGCATGCATGGTGGCGTGAAGTGACGCGGTATGCCTGGTGGGTCTGACAGACCCAGTTTTGGATCACTATTTCATATACATATGAAAATAGGTCTCCGCCGGCATCGAGAGCAGGGTCCAAGCTACCGATCTTTAGGGCTCCAGAGCCAGGAGCCTCCTCACATTGCGGGCCGTTTCGAGGAGTACTGCCTTCTGAATAATACTTTTTAAACGCTGTCAATTGGTAATTTCCCCTAGAGACTGCCTGCTTTGTCGCGTTTTATGACAACGCTTAGCCTCTGGGTAAAGTAGAAGCCAGCCAGGTCACGGGAAGTGTCGACTAAACGTTTTGAAATGTCCTTAAAAAGGCTATGAACAAGGACACCACGGTTTCAGAGTTTCAACTCCAAACAGCTCGAAAATATAGTTACCAAATACATTTGTAGGTTTTTCATAGATACATCTATGAAAAACCTGGCGATAACAAAATAAAACGTTGATAGCTTCTTCAGAAAAATAAAACAAAAACTTTTACATCGCGAAAATCGTCTTAACAATTTTATCACCCCTAGAATTATTTCAGTCCGTTAAGGGAAGCATTACTTTTATAATTTTCTTTATTTCCTCTTTACAACGACAAACAGAACCGCACAATAATAACTTTAAGAAACAATACTGCTTACACTCCAACATTATAAGGTGTGAAATATAACAGCGAAAGACTATTATCATTCATGACCCTTTACGTAATCTTGTACCAGTTTACTTTGAGCCCCCGACACTGCTCGGAACCCCCGTTTTGGTATGCAAACTTATAGGTGAGAGAGGGTGGGTAGTCTTAGTTAAGTTGGTTACTCAACCACCCTTGTCAGAAGAAGAGAATTAAGTTGAGTTTTGGAGGCATGTTTCGGTGTTCCTGTGATTAAGACGGTCTAATGTTAGTCTTTAATATTCTGAAGTAACGTTTATATTTTTGGCGAATACACTCGACCTTTTTCAAAAGCTTTTTAAGAATGGGTTTTTAAAAAGTACTCATTCTAAGCTCCTTAGCTTAGGAGACAAGAAACAACAAATAATCATCCTCTTGATTTGGCGACACGGTTGGCGTACTGACTGAGCGATTGACTGCCACGCTCTATGTCGCTGGTTCGATTCCCGCACGGAACAAATATTTGTATGACCTACAGATAGTTATTCCGGGTCTGGCTGTTCGTCTATGTGAGTTTACATGTTTGTTAACGCACCCACAATGCAGGACAAATTCCTAGTGTGGGGCAACGTCTTTTAAAACAAATAAAAAAATACTTAATATTCTGTGGTCGGTGGACGTTCAAGTCTTCATGTTTTCAAGGCTCAAATGGCTGACCACCTTAAACCAGAGTAGACCAAAGTAGTCGGCTACGAAACACCGAACTCATCTAGTTTAAAAAAAAAGACGTGTAAAAGTGTTTGTGAAAATCTACTTGCAAAATAAACATCATTTATCATTTAACCAGCTAGGCTCAAGTGGAACTTAGCCGAATATATTTGCTGTATGTCTAATGTATCCAAATATAAATTAATCGAGGTACGAACACGCCTATAGCGAGATTAAATGTTAAAACGGATACCTGCGCGGTTCCACACAAAAGTGCAGCGTCACAGTGGTCCGGATTTTCAAAAAGGTGGACATAATTATGATCGAAAATGCACATTTAACTTAACAAAAAATTGTTTCGTATAGGAAATTTAACGCTGATTAATACTTATTACTACAACTTTTCACAAAAACTGTTCCTTCAAGTCAAAAAAAAATGTATTGAAAAAAAATGTATGGGAGAAAATCTATTTTATTTTTTTCTTCCGTTCAGTATCAAAGTATAGCAAGCAAACCTTATATTATGGTAAGTACCTATTGTCCTTAATACGACGACATATAAATTGCTTGCGTATCGCTGCGGCCTTGTCGCTTACGATGCTTTAAAGTTTAAAATTTTAATGTTGAATTACCTTAATAATATAATTAACGAGTTTTTCTATTGAAATGAATCCAAAATATCATTTTTAATAAAACAAGCCCCTTGCGCGCCCCAACCGTGTATTAGGTTCGCCCTCTATAACTTGGGACTTTAGTATAACTGGCGAAATGACAGTGACTATAGTGTAGTATTATACCCTTTGCTGGACCCTTCGTGGAATATAAAGCGTGATGTTATGATAAAATAAGCAATTTTGCTTAATTTTTTTTTTAATATCTGTTTCTTTTTATATTATACTAACAAACTCAATTTTAACAATAACAAAATCACTAAATATGACACGTTTACATTAATGGATCATGTTCAGACCGCAACTCCTGTAGATCCATATTTTCGGTTTCTTCTGTTACTACCTCAGGCAACAACAAAAGCTCTTTAACATCAGGAAAAAAATCGAATTGCTTTGAGTTGCTGTATTTTGGCCGAATATGGGATAAATATGGGTCTGAACTAATAAATAATAACAAATTATATTTTAAATTCAGTATAATTGAAAAACTCGATAATAATTAAAAAAAAATCCCAATTAAAATGTTAAACTTTGAAGCATCGTAGGCATCAAGGCCGCAGGGATACGCAAGCAATTTATATGTTGTCGTATTAAGGACTATAAGTACTTACCATAATAAAAGATTTGCTTGCTATACTTTGATACTGAAAGGAGAAAAAAAATAAAATAGATTTTCTGCCATACATTTTTATTTTCAATATTTTTTTTTTGACGTGAAAGAGCAGTTTTTTTGAAAAGTTGTAGTAATAAGTATTAATCAGCGTTAAATTTCTTATACGAAACAATTTTTTGTTAAGTTAAATGTGCATTTTCGATCCTATGTCCACCTTTTTGAAAATCCGGACCACTGTGCGTCGTGGGAGCACGAGTTCTGTTTAGTCAATGAGGCTTGATAAAAACCTTGTGAAAACGTTTTTCGCGGGGCTACGTCGAGCCACTTTGATAGGTGGTAATCAGTGACAGTTCTGGACTTGGGGCACCCCGACATGGACAGGTTAGGTTCGAAGGGGATTCATGCCATCCTCTTCGTGTTGTGTTAGGTTAGGTTATATAGTGTGTAATTGTGGAAGGGCAGTCTTGCCCTGCCATGTGGAGCCAGGCGAATAATCTTTTAAGGTACCCGCAACGTGATCCTTGACGTACCCATGGAGCCCACGCGCATAGAGTTGTGGTAAAACCGTCGCGGGGAGGTGGCCGCCGCGCTTAAGTAATGGACGTCGCGTGGGCCCCACGCCCTGGGCCCGTCAGTGGTAACACGACGGGCTTGTTTAGTCAATAATGATGACGTGACAATGACGAGTCGACAACGATGGAGGCTGTCACTCGTGACGGGCTCCGTCGCGTACCCATTGAGCCAAGGCGCGTGGACACGCGGCGGGTTCCCGTCGCGGTGGCCCGATTAAAGCAGTTTCAGTCTTTATTGGTGTAGAATCGAGTTGAATAGAAAGCGATAGAAAGGTATGTAGGGCAAATTACGTTATCCTACTTCTTACTATTATTATTATCCTACTAATATTATAAATGCGAATGTTTGTAAGGATGGATAGATGGATGTTGGATGCTTGTTACTCTTTCACGTCAAAACGGCTTAACAGATCTTGATGAAATTTGGCACAAAGGTAGATTATACTCTGGAATAACACATAGTATACTTTTTTGTCGAGATCATGTGGGCATAGCCGCGTGCGCCAGCAAGTTAATAATAACGTACCAAGTTTTTCTTTCGTGAGCTACATATTGGCGTCTTATCTTATTTTTTCTTCGTTAAACACTGTCAAAAAGCGTGGGAGTGTAAAGCAGCTTATTTTGTGACTCCTACACACCTTCCTATTACTCCATTTCATCACCTCCACGTAATCAAATACACGTTGGCGCGTCAATAATTTTTATTACAAAAATACTTTTTTCTACCAAAACGAGAGAAAATAAATAAAAACATCTTAATAATAACATCACCGTCTATATAATCGAATATCGAAGTACTTCCGCCGGTCTGAAAGAGGGGAAGCTGAAAATCGCTCCTTCCTCTCTGTAAATAACATTTTTAGGGTTACGCCGTAAAATAGACGTCGTCTGAACACGTGTCGTCGTATGGGTTCCGTAGCTGCGACGTGGTGGTACTAGATGTTCTTTGAAAAATTCAGTCTAGGATTCAAAAGAGGTTTGTATGCGTTTTAAAAATGGAACTTGTACTGAATTATAAAAATGAAATGTGAAGAAAGAATGATTTTAAAATGAGAGTAGTGTGTGACCACACTGATGTTGAAATTAATGGATGGAAAAAAATACGCAAAGTATACTAGACGCTGTCTCTTATATAGTAGAGGAAACCCTATTTGTTTTTAGATTTGCCTCACACCAGGAACTTATCCTGTATCGTGGGTGCGCTAACAAAAATTTAAACATACATACACAAATAGCCACACCCGAAACAACTATCATTGGTCATACAAATGTTTGTTCCGTCCGGGAATCAAACTCGCGACACGCAGCGCAGCAGTCAATCGCTCAGCCAGCCGTGCCGTTAAATGATGAAGGTGAAAAGCGATTTATCAAGACACAAAAAAAATAAGTCCAAATATAGTAAAATACAAAAGTTGTTCAGTTTGTGTTGGTTAAGGTCATTATGTTATGCCGGTTTTAGCGTACAAATATGCTTTGTCATCATTACAAAAAAAATGGAATCACAAAAAACGTAAATAAATTTAACTATAGTTGTACATACAAGAGCTAAATTATTTAAGTAAAAATACTGCATTTTGAAAAAATCCGTGAATCATAACTGACGATAACAGACTGTCCCATTTCCGTGGGGTTACCATGGCGTCTGAAAGCAGTATTGTTTTAATCTCATTCCAGTGTGGAAAAGACTAGACTAAAACTCAAGGCTAGACATCCTGAATAGTTTTGTCTCTTTCCCACAACATGACAATGATACGCTTCGCGCTAGGATATCCTGTGAAATTATAATTGCAAAAAAAAAAACAAAAGAAAATTTAAACTTCAAACTGGCGCTTACACCTGAAGACGATTGATGTATGTTATCTTTTTTTTCTTTGTGTTGTATGACTGTGATCTAATTAACAATCAAACTAGGCATTCATCTTAGAACCCTTAGTTATTCTAGTCACTTAATATATCCTCAATTCCTTCGTGTTTTTCTATATCCGTGTCCCCAGTCCATTTTATGAGGCTGTCTGCAACGACAGCCGGGTCTGTATTGATAAAAAGAAAACACCATTTATGTTTTATGTCGCCGCAAAATGCTTTTCATACTGTATATTGCAATAAACAAACGCATAAAGGCATGTGGAAGAAGGTATTAAGTAGGTTTGTGTTATTTTCATTTTGTATAATTAAAAAATATCCTTACTTACATTATAAAAGCGAAAATGAGTTTGTTTGTTTGTTACCTCCTCACGCTTTAATGGCTACACCGATTTTGATGAATTTTGGTACAGAGATAGTTGGGAACCTGAAGACGGACATAGGCTATTTAAAAAAAGGGGATGTGAAGGAAAAAGAGGGAAGAAAAGGGTAAACTGAGCGTTGCTATTACAAATCAATAAGGCGCTAAGGGAACTGTGTTACCCCGAATTTAACGCGAGCGAAGCCGCGGGCAAAAGCTAGTTTACTATATTTGTGATCTTAAGTAGATACAAATAGGAAAACCCGGGCAAGTGCGAGGTGGACTCGCACATCGAGTGTTCGGTACATACAGACTTGGGAATTATATGGCTATATCTTTTGACTTAGCGGGTTGATTTTTTTCAGTGCACAAAGGAACCACAGAGTTGAGTTTATGGTTTTAATTTCAATACCTCGATACCTCTACGCGTTCTCGAGATAAAGGGTCTTGACAAACAGACAGACAACAAAGTCTTTAAACTGACAGGTTACTAACATTATAATTAACTAACACTTGAAACTCGAAATTAATAACAAACATGGTAAATATCTTGTTTCAAATGTTAATTATAAGACAACAAAGTGTTCCAAAAAGGGTTTATCCTCTTGAAATAAGGAACCCTAAAAAAGGTCTCATACATCTTAACACATTGATTTACTCCAATATAACAATAGCAGAAGACGAAAGAAACGTGGGTGAACTGTGATAAGGCTAGAAAAAGGTGTCTATGGAGATGATAAATATAAGAAAGTATCGAAAAAGATAGATAGATAGATATCCTTTATTATGTACACCATACAAGTAACAACAATAACACTAGACAAACTTATAAATAAGGTGACACAATGGGCGGTCTTATCGCTAAAAGCGATCTTTTCAAGACAACCTTTGGATGGACTTAAGAAGAGGAGAAACAGCACAGAAGAGGATATGCTGTGACGATCATCATAAAGTATAGGAGAAATTAAAATGCTTTGAAAAGACTACAACTTATATTTTTTGAACTTATATTTTTTGACTAGCTGTTCCACGTGGTTTCACCCACGCTGCTCAGCACCTGTTGGTCGTAGCGTGATGTTATATAGCCTATAGCCTTCCTCAAGAAATGGACTATCCAACACTAAAAGAATTTTCCAATTCCAACCAGTAGTCCCTGAGATTAGCGCGTTCAAACAAACAAACAAACAAACTCTTCAGCTTTATAATATTAGTATAGATTATAATATTACAATATAATTATAATATATAGTATAGATGTATTAAAAAAAAACATTTAAAAACTAACCAAGTAAAACACCAGACATTGTTAAACAAAATATCTCCTAAACTTCCAACAAAATTATCTCCGCTCATATTAAAACCGTTCACTCGCTAAAAATATCCAAAAATAAATTCTGTGTACAAAATAAGCTTCATTACTTTTTCTCCTTACCTGTTTATTCAACGTGGAGTGGCAATACTGTTTGCAGGTGTACTTAACAACCAATATGTTTTGAGTTACTACGTCATATTGCTGTAGGGCCCTTTAGGGCAGACGGTCCTATATTGTGTCTTAGACGTGTCTTCGGGGTAATTTTGGGCTGTCGAGCTCGGGAGCTGTGTTGGTGTAGTTGAGAAGGCGGAATATTAATAAGAAGTTATCTAGGAGAAAGTAGACTATCCTACTTATATAATCCTACTTGATTATTGTATTATACTAGCTGTGCCCAGCGGTTTCACCCGCTGCTCAGTTAGTGGCATGAAAAATAGATGTTAGCCGATTCTCAGACCTACCCGATAAGTACACAAAATTTCGTTCAAATCGGTCCAGCCGTTTTGGAGGAGTATGGCAACGAAAACTGTGACACGAGATTTTTATTTATTAGACTAGCTGTGCCCAGCGGTTTCACCCGCTGAGATTTTGGGGGTATGAAAAATAGATGTTAGCCGATTCTCACACCTACCCAATATGTACCCAAAATTTCATAAGAATCGGTCGAGCCGTTTCGGAGGAGTATGGCAACGAAAACTGTGACACGAGAATTTTTTATATTAGATTATATTAATTAATCCTTTGTTGCTTTAATTTCCTTAATATCTATAATATAAAAATGAATCGCAAAATGTGTTGGTAAGCGCATAACACAACAACGCCTGGACCAATTTTACCTATTCTTTTTTTTTATATTTGACTAAGTCCAAGGATGGTTTTAAGTGCAGGTAGAGTAGCTGGGGTTTAAAAGTTGCATTGCACGGCACACTAGCACGGGCACAGCTAGTAATATTATAAAAGCGAAAGTGAGTTTGTTTGTTACCTCTTCACGCTTTAATGGCTACATCGATTTCGATGAATTTTGGTACAGAGATAGTTGGGAACCAGGAGACGGACATAGGCATTTTTTTACAGTGGGATGTGAGGTAGAAACTAGAGAAGGTAGAAAGAAGAGGGAAAACTTTGCGTTGCTATTACAAATCAATAAGGCGCAAAGGGAATTGTGTAACCCCGAATTTATCGCGAGCGAAGCCGCGGGCAAAAGCTAGAAATATTATAAAAGCAAAATGTTTGTGAGGATGGATTGTTACACTATCAAGTGAAAGCGGCAGAACGGATCATGATGAAATTTTTCACAGAGTTAGATTATAGTCTGGAATAATGCAAAGAATACTTTATTTTTCGATCATCACGTGGGTGAAGCCACGGGCGCCAGCTAGTTTTGAAATAAAGAAAATTATGATAGGTAAAATTTTAAGAAACTTGGTGCATAATTATGTAAGAGCTTTATTGTAGTTTTATGTCTTTTTTGTTTTATTATGACTACCGAGTATCGTTGGAGCAATTGCTGGGCATCAAATATTTTTTTTGCGGAAGATAAAACATTAAATATTCTACCCAAAGCGGGTTGTTTAAAAGAGATACCGCGGTCCCGGAACATAAAGCGCAAAAGAAGGAACAAGGGTGGGGTTTAGTCAGTAATAGTCTGACACTCTCCTCCCCGCTACACCCATACCGGGGGAAGTCATTTGATGCTTTCCCATCTGTAAAAAAACCAAGCTTTTTAAATTATTTTTTGTATAAAATCAAATAAATAATGCTTAATATACTGAATCCCAAATACGATTTCGATATTAATCAAAACTAAACAGCTGTCACGTCCATACAAAAGCTATTTTGTATCCTCAAATAAAAACATAAAAGCAAACACAGACAAACCAACCAAATAGAAAACATCCCCTTTTACAACACTGTCGCGAGCCATCCAAACATCCCTAAATTCAAGTCAAAAACACGTTTTTAACAAAAAAAGGGAAAATCTTGAAAAGCGACTTGCTTTCACAAGATTAACCGGAAGTGGCGTACTTTGTGTAGTTGACGCCCCCCGCCGCTAGGTGGCGCCGGAAATGAATGTCTGTTTGTCTTCCTCTATCACCTGAATTTTCTTTCATGTAGTTTTTTTTTTAAGAGTTTGTGGATTTTTCTGTTTTAGAAAGGATTTTGACTTGAAAAATGTTAGTGAAGGTTTGACTTTGATCATTGGTATTATTTGATGTGACATTTTATAAATAAACTAGCTGCGCCCGACGGTTTCACCCGCTGCTGAAGTCCCCGTCTCACTTGGAGGTCTGAAAGATAGATAGAAACCGATTCTCACACTTACTGGAAATGCATAAAAAAAACATAAGAATCGACCGAGCCGTTTCCGAGGAGTCATCATCTGCCTAGCCTTTTCCCAACTATGTTGGGGTCGGCTTCCAGTCTTACCGGATACAGCTGAATATCAGTATTTTACATGGAGCGACTGCCTATCTGACCTCCATAACCCAGTTAGTACTGGGTAATACGATACCCCTTGGTAAGACTGGTTGTCAGACTTTCGGGACACTGACTACCTGTAACGACTGTCAAAGATCTACAAATGATAGCCGGGACCAACGGCTTAACGTGCTTTCCGAGGCACGGAGGAAACTCGGTAGTAACGGGTGGTCACCCATCCATAGACCAACCTAGGCAAGCGCGACTTAACCTAAAGATTTAGCCACGAGCTCCTCCGTTTCCGAGGAGTATAGGAACGAAAATAGTGACACAAGAATATATTAGATTGATGAATCTGTTGCTCAACGATGTTCTATCACAAAAAAAAAATGTTGCGACTGCATGATTTAAAGCTTATCTGTAATGTATAGTTGTGAATATTGTATTTCGTAATAGGCTTATGGTTGCAAGCCCGGCTGCTAAACGTGAGATTCATGGATCAACTCCCGGTTCGGGCAAAGTGTTATTGGATTTTTCTATCAAAAATTTCGAAGGGATCAGGGACTGCTATAAGGTATGCTTCTATCCAACCCTTTGGGGCATACAGGCGTTATATTATGAATATCATTCGTTGAAGATCTTATTGATTTGTAATAGCAACGCTAAGTTTTCCCTTTTCTATCCTCTTTCTCCCTCACATCCCATTTTAAAAAAAAATATTAGCGTATGTCCGTCTCCTGGTTACTACTATCTCTGTACTAAAATTCATCAAAATCGGTGTAGCCATTAAAGCGTGAAGAGAAACAAACTCACTTTCGTTTTTACTATATTAGTAAGGATGATTATTTAATTTCACTAGATAGTGTGTAAAATTTGTTTAAAGACCTATTTATCTGTTGTTGGAGCAACTTCTTCATCAGCCTACGACAGTCTACTGCTGGATACGGGTCGCTCTCAAGGCACCCTATTTATATGTAACGCCTGACCAAAATGTCATAGCTGCAAGTAGACTAATTAGCCCTAATTGTATGTTTTTATTATAATATGTGTCTGTCCTTTTGACACTTTCACTTGCCCTTTAAACCTCACGTTGTTAACACCGAAAAATTATATTTGCCTGCATTGAGCATCCAGAGTTATTATTCCGGCATATCCCGTTAATTCCCGCACAGCTGTGTTGGTAAAAATATTGTGGATTGGCTCTTTGGACAGAACTTGGTCCATTAACCATTCTGGTAACAAATAAGTAGCTGGTCACTATTTAGTTTAGTTGTAGACATCGTTTTTCTTTTTATTGGACTATGAGAGTGATGGAACAGAGAGGGCACCTGTGCCTGCGCACATAATAGGATAGTTTTCAGGGTCCAAGTAATTACTTTCTTTTTAGTCCGTCTTTTAGATTATTCAAAAATAAGGGACACGTATTTTTTTATTAGTGAATTAGGCCAAAAATGACAAAGATATCGCCCATTAAAGTTACGTCTGACGTCACTCGTTACTACGAGTGACGTCGCGATACGTGTTTTTTTTTTTCGGGTGGGAAGTCATCCAATGACTTCCCCCGCTCTGGGCGGAGCGGGGGGGCGTGTAATACGTGTCCCTTATTTTTTAATAATCTAAAATATTTTTATTTTTTTTCTCATATATTTTTTTTGGAAACGAGCTCATTGTGCAATATCTCCCGCGCAGATGGTTAATCTCCGCTGGGATGGCCGAAAACGGTCAGGAGTACTATTATTAATATTTTAATATATAAATTATAAATTAATATTAATAGATAGCTCGATTACAATCACTGTTTCTATTATTGTACAAAACAAAGTGACGTGTTTTTACAATATTCCCTTCTCGCGGTTTACTTCAATATTTAAAACAACGGCGGTTTTATAAATACATTTTGGAAATGTCTCTCCGTACCTCACTCAATCTTCATTAACTCGTTTATAAGACGGTTCTGTTCATTCCTCTTGGGAAACCGCCGTGAAAAACATTACCGGAGTATGGTTTTTCAAACATGTTTATTTTTAAATACTTAGTTTTGGTTATGTGCGTTGGTTTGGGAACTAAATGTAGAACAATTGAGTGAAAAGGCCATATATTATCTATTTATGCATATGTATTTAAAAAAAATACACTAACATTTCTCCTTTGTCGTGGGTGCCTTTACAAACGTTTACACTCACATAAACAAACAACCAGACCCGGAACAACAGTAGGCCATTCAAATATTTGTTCCGTACAAGAATGGAACCCACAACACATAGCGCAGCAGTCGATCGCTCAGACACTGCGCCAACCGTGTATGAAAGCGAAAATGTCTGATTTACTAATCATGAAATCACAGAAACTAAAAGTGTAAGGGCTGAAACTGTGTTAACAGACACCCGCCGCGTGTCTGCATGCGTGGGCTCTGTGGGTATGTGAAGGACCCTGTCACAGGAGCCTAAAAAGTTAATTCGCTTGGCCTCATCTGGCAGAGCGACACTGCAGTTACACGGTCACAGTACGTCTCCAGGGTCCCAACTATATCTGTACCAATATTCATCTAAATCGGTTGGGCCATTTAGGCGTGAAGACGTAACAAACAAACTTTCGCTTCAATAATATTAGTAAGGATCTATACAACAACTGAACAACAACACCAGCTTGCGCAATACGGAACCCTTTTAGCACGTCACGCCTCATCACGGTTCACGTCATCGGCATTCAATTAGCTACGGGCGATACTGCGGAACCCTAACTAGGGGCGGTATGTCACGGTTCGTCATTGGTTGTGTATTATTGAATATGTGGATTTGTGGATTTGCATTTCGTGTTTATGCGGTAGAGAGATTCGGCTCCAGTATGGTGTATGTTCTAACATGATATTAGCTTAATTTTGTAGCCCATTGATTTAATGATTTAGAAGAAGAAATTCATAACCATTTATTTAATATAATAATAATAATATGCAAATACAGCCAATGCACAGTGGTCCCGGTTCTTAAGAAGGGCGGTCATTGGGGTTACAGGTCAGAACAAAAATAAAAGAATAACTTCTATATCTAAAAAAATATTTTTTAAGTCCTTAAGGTGCACAAGTGTGTTTAAAAAGGTAGATATATATTTATAGAAGAACATTCATCCATACAAAAAAATAAGTCGGTAACAATAAAATTTGTTCCATTTCTTTATTATTTCTAAACATAGCTTAATTGAAATTTATAAATAACTAGCTTTCGCCCGCGGCTTCGCCCGCGTTAAATTTGGGGTAACACAGTTCCCCTTGCGCCTTATTGATTTGTAATAGCAACGCTAAGTCTTCCCTTTTCTTTCCTCTTTCTCCCTCACATCCCACTTTTTTTTAATAAAAATTAGCCTATGTCCGTCTCCTGGTTCCCAACTATCTATGTACCAAAATTCATCACAATCCGTTTAGCCATTAAAGCGTGAAGAGGTAACAAACAAACAAACTCACTTTCGCTTTTATAATATTAAGTAAGGATACAATACACAAGATGATAGATATATATATATAGATAGCTGAACATACTATTTCATATGAAACAAGGGCTATTTACAAATCAGGAAAAATATAGTTAACAATATTTACTTTTCGAAAAATTGCAAAATGGTTCAAGTACATAATAAATCTAACACTTCTTTTGGTAATACATATGTCTTTTTACATGGTTACTTTCTTATACTAGAAATAAGAGGGTCTGAATTAAGAAGAAGTCTATTCAAAAGATCCATGTTAGTCACTTGTCGGGAATGTTTCCTGGTGTTTTGTGTTATAATATGTGTTGGTGCAATCAGCTTAGTTTTTGACCTCCCCAGTTTCTTCCAATATTCGGCTAACCGTTTACAAAGGTTATAAATAAAATCTCTCAAGTAATCGGTCTGGAGATTTTCAGTGTCCAGTAAAGAGTATGCTAGCATTCCAAACACTTCACGAGATCTTTCTGCCTCATTTTCTTTATTCGTCGCAGATAACCAGGTGTTTAGAACAAGCATTCGAGGAAAAGAACACTTGATGGTGGTCCCTGCAGAATAAAAGTAAACAAAATTACAAAAATACCTAAGGTGTTAAATTTACCCATACACGACCCAGTCCTTTCAATGACCTGTGGCTATCCTCGGTGCACCTTGGTGCACCTAGACGTTTTAGTTTTTGAAACTAGACGAACAAGAGATTATATTGATATAAGTTTCATCTTTGGGGATTCGTTCCTTCATTAGTACAAGTCTAATTGAATATGGGAAAGCGACGAAAAGCAAACAAATCGGAAGTCCCTCTTTGACGGTGCTGGTTACCCATAATGACAGGGTTAAACTACACACAATAAGTTTTAAAATATCTTACATACCTTCTTTCTGAATATCCATGGCACAACAATATCACAAACAATGAATTTTCAAGTAAGACAACAATTTGATAATAACAGAAATTTCCGCGAATAGATAACGCTAACGAGCACTAATAAGGTGTTACTACTTCGGGTGCACAAAATTAAATGTTCCATGTATGTTATTGCAATTTCATTTATACCTGGGGGTAGAAGGGTTATCTGTGTAACCTGTGACGATAAATGACGTCATAATTTGACCATCGACTTTTAGCCCTATGACCTACGGCGGGACCACTGTGCAATGGCTTAATTGCTAAGAGCCTCGGCCAACACCTAAGAAGGCTCTCGTTAGGCAGCTGGATCAAGGGCTTGATACAGAAAGCGGTACTCCTGGACACGGCTCGTATTGTTAGGACGTTCCTTTCTCTGGAGCCCTGACCGCCGGTAGCTTGGACCCTGTTCCCGATACCGGTGGGCTACTATTTTTATATTTTTAAATGTTTTTTTATGCTTTTTTGAAATATTTAAAAATGTAATTATATGTTGAAAAATAAATAAATGTACGAAAAATATAATATGGGTACAATATTTCCTAATATAATATGGGTGTGGTTAGTATATTTTTTGTAACTCGATTTTATTTCAGCATTTTTAGTTTTGGTATGATGACATCTCAATTTTACATACCCCTTTGAACAAAAAAAGAATTAAATGAACATCGATCCGCAGTTGGCGGAGTAATCACTGAACATAGATTTAAAAAAAAAAACAGTCGAACATAGAATCTCCACATGTTTTCTTTTTTGAAGTCAGTAAAAAATATAGCAGAGTCCAATCATATTACACATTGAGGTGCAAATCAGGTTGCGGGTTTCTCGAAAGATACCGCGGCCCCGGAACGTAACCCGGCCCCGGACAATAGAAGGAACATGGGTGGGTTTTAGTCAGTACAAGTCTGACACACCTCACCTCACTCCGCCCAATTCCCGAGCGGGGTAAGCTATTTAATGATTTCCCACCCAAAAAAATGCTATCTAATCTCATAAAAAGCTGTTTTTTTTTTAAATCGGTTTAAATTGGCTTCGAGTAGAATCCATTTTTGAATCAGCAATTAAAATACCCACTCATCATAGAAAAACAAAATCGAATATTCTGCTCATACAGAAACATGTAATCCGACATACTGAATACATATATAATGAAAGCAGGTAAGGGTTTGGGCCTTGTGCCCAAAATCATCCAATCACTGGTACCTATCAATTAAATTAAGTCCTAAACAAGCAGAGAATCAGGCAAATCGTTAAGTTGGCTTAGAAGTAGGGATGGGCACTGTGGGGGTTGTGGAGCATTCCGGGTTGTAGTATCGTGTACTGATTTTCATATCCTGAGGCCCAAAAATGTCCGCTTTTAGCAGAATCATAATTATATATGGTGACTGTACTGGTATGCATTATATACTTACCTGGCGTAGGGGAAACTGTGATCAAAAGGCAAGCATTATATTTGGGTTAAAATCATACCCGTATACTACATACCCAGCGGTAAAGTACTAGTAAGTACTACCAACATAGTTTAGGAAAGGCTAGTCAGATGATGTGATAAGAGAGTGATGATAATCGTAGACTATTTGAGTCAGAGTCATTGACGAACTGAGTCAGACTAGGGCACCGAAGGTTCCGTACAAACTTATGACATAAACAGCATTATAGTTGACTGCGTATACTTAGAGGGCTGAGCCATATCTTTTGATTGTACAGACATTTTTTTTTCTCAGCACGAAGTGACCAAGTTGAGTATATGGTTTTAATTTCAACTCGATACGTTTCAGATGGACAACATAGTGGTCCAATAAGGGTTCCGTTTTTTTCTTTTCGAGGTACGGAACCCTATAAAACAAGGTTGATACCAGATACCACATACTTCAAAATTGGTTTGTGCGTTTTGAAATTAAGATGGAATAAAAAAACACACTGTCATAATTAAATACTAACGCTGTAACTACAACATTGTAAAACCGAATTATTTTAAAAGAGTAACCGTGGTGTTTCTTGGCGGTTCTTCTCGATAGGAAACGACCAACCCGAACCGTACCTACACCCTTTCTCGACGTTTTATAAGTGCCCATAGGCGTAAGCCTATGTAAAATAAAAAAAAAATCATTAGACGTTCATAATATAAATCCTTAAAACATAACACAGCCTTGTTTTGGCAATCGTTAGTGTAACAGTTATTTGTAAGTTTAAAAAAATGGTCTAAAGAATACGGCCAAAAATGTATGAGACTGTGCCCCAGAATGTACACATATAAAATTTATGTCATTTTATAGTAAAGATCTTCTATAACAAGAATACAGAAGGGGCATATTGCTCGGCAGTCGTGACATAACTAAGTCCCGCGCACATCACTACGTTGTTAGTACTTGTCCGCCACAGTTTGCCAATCTCGTACAATTGAAGTTTATCTTTGCGGCGACTAATTGGTGTGCCGCGTTTGTACCAAAGATTAGCGTATGGTTGAAATAGTCGTTTTGACGTATTTCATTTAATATATTGTGTTCATGTTAACACCTCTATGTGGTTTTTTGTTTTTGTTTTATAATAGTGTTGTTGTGACTGGGGGTGTCACAGTTTCGATTTCCGCACGGAAGAAATATTTGTATGGCCTACAGATAGTTTTCAAAAATCTGGCTGTTTGTGTGTATGAGTTTAAATGTTTTAAATACCTGTCGTAGCGGAAAAATGTATGTCTTCTTTTTTTTGGTGGGAAATCAACAAATAACTTCCCCCGCTCTGGGCAGAGCGGGGGGGAGTGTCAGACTAGTGCTGACTAAAACCCATCCATGTTCCTTCTTTTGCCCTTTGCGTTCCGGAACCGCGGTATCTCTTTCGAACAACCCGCAACCCCGGCAGGCGGAGGCCCTGGCAGGCCCCTCTGCTTTGCTGACATCTCTTTTAGGTGCGCGAACACGAAGGCGTAGTAGATACAGCTTGTCGTCACTAGACGGGTGGACGGTGAGCTACCCATTGTTAACCGGCCACAGACCCGCATCTACGGTGGCCGGGAGCCGTCTCACGAGGCCCGACGCTCGGCACGTCTCCCGTCGTTGCTGGGTTGGTTTGAGGTTCAAACCATCTTGGGGGCCTGCCAGGGCCATTGCTAGTAAGTAAAAGTCTGAAACTCCCCCGCTCCGCCGATGTTAGTCGATGATCAAAAATATAAATGGCCTCACTGCTTAATACTTAAAGCTGACCTATTGTGTCGGCACCACTGAAACATTTCTGCTGTCTCTTCTTTGAGACTATACAATCGTGATATTGTGCAAATATCCTTGTTCATAGTTCATGCATAGTATAGTTAGGCTAGATCTCAATCTAGTATCTCAAAGCGATCATTCTGCCTACCCTGTAAACGTAGCAGGTGTGAAAGTGACGCAGAGCTTTGTGCCAGCGCCCAATAGCGCTGAGTACACTAGATGGAGCGCCCGAAATAGACTAAGGACCGTTTGCATGAGTTAGTTACTTGTACAAGTCAAGAGTTCATACAGGGTAGTAGGAAAACTGTTTACGTCTTATAAATCAACCGGTGAGAGTAGGTATTGTTATGTTATATTATATAAATGTTATATTATATATAACACTTAAGATTTTTTACATAGTTTTACGTTTTATTTATATTTATTCTCAGTTTTTTTTTTATTTAGGAAGTATTTACCTTTTGAAAACATTTTTCCGGACTTCATTTACTTATTTCATTTATTTAATTAATTATTTTCTTCTTAAATAGGAACCTACCTATTTTGTTGTTGTTTGTTTTGGTTGAGGTAAAAGTTTGTTTTTAAATTGTTATTTTACATTTATTGAAAAATATTTACATCTTTTAATTTTTTTTTTGTTTTTCTTTATTGTTTTAAGGTTTTTTTTTGTTGTTTTAAGGTTTTTTTTGTTAAAGTTTTTTGTTTTTTTTAAGGTTTTTTTTGTTGTTTTAAGGTTTTTTTTTGTCAAAGATTTTTGTTTTTTGTTTTGTTAAAGTTCTTTGTTTTATGTGTTTGATCAAATTATCGTAATATTTACATTTTACTTTAAGGCTTCACTGTAAACTATGTTTGCAGTGGTATTTGTAGGTGCTAACAAAACATATTGATTTTTAGGAGATCCTACTCGAGAAAGGGCTACATATAACTGCCCATGAAAAAAGCACTCTTTTCTTAGGTCGACGCCAACAATCGAAAAAGTTTGCCCCTGTGATTTATTTATCGTAAGGGCAAACGATGTCTTCACAGGAAACTGTAACCTTTTAAAGGATATAGGTAAATCCGTCGGAATCATCGGGATTCGCGGTATGTGAGCGAGCTGTCCGGCCGCGGGCCCAGTGATGATTGTTGCTACAATCACATTGTCTCGTAATTCCCTTATCAAAAGTCTTGTGCCATTGCACATATTGGGAGGGCTTAAATTTCTCAAAAGCATGATAGGAGTACCTCCTTTTAATTTTAGTTCGTGCGGTGGCAAGCCGGCAGGGTTGAGGGAATTTAAAAATTCTTGTGGGTAGCGTACTGCATCTTCGATGTTGCACACAGTGTCAATAGATTTGTAACATTTGAAATCACCTGGTACTTTTTCCATAATCATTCTGTTTATATCATTTACGGAATCGTTTCTTGGCGACACTATCGCCCTCGAACAGAGCCAATTGAAATTTCGTTCTGTGAGATTTTCAATGTCGGGATAGATTGTGTCTATAAGAACATCTAGACTGTTAACAGTTTGAGCCAATTCATTGTCCAACGATACTTGGGAGCTATTTGCAACTGGCGATGGTAGTTTTCCATCTCCAAGTTGAAGTATTTTTTGTGAGAAATTTCCATTGTTGTCGTTACCTAAATGTGCTCTCATATTTGTGCGCAAATTTAGAGTTTTAATTGATTGCCACAAAGGTGATGATTTGAGGCACGCTTTAATAACGTCGGCGCGTGTACCTTTAGTTATAACCGGTAGTGTTTGGCGAAAGTCTCCAGCCAACACAAAGGTTACGCCTCCCATCACATTGCCTGAGTTCCTGAGGTCTTTTAATGTGCGGTTCACAGCTTCCACGTGAGCTCTATGGCTCATGGTACACTCATCCCAAATAATCAGTGAAGTGTCCTGTAAGAGCTTCCCAAGTGGACCATTTTTGCGGATTGAGCATACCGATTGTTGTTCTAATGACACAGACAACGGTAATTTAAAGGTCGAGTGAGCAGTCTTCCCACCATTTAATAGAGTTGCAGCAATGCCAGAAGACGCGACCGCCAGTGCTTTTCTTCCAGATTGTCGTACTTTGGCTAATATTAAATTGGCAAGAAATGTTTTACTTGTTCCGCCAGGCGCGTCCAAAAAAAATAGTCTACCTTTGTTGTTGATCACACTTTCAATTATAGCATCGAACGCAATTTTTTGATCTGCCACCAACTTGGGTACATTTGAGTTGACATATACTGATAACTCGTTAACATCGTATGTAGCCGGGCCTTTTTTATGTATTTTTGAAATAGCAGGTAAGTACTTACCTAATAGGTATCTTTTGGATGAATTAATAGTCATAAGGTAACCGATTGAACAATTCAAAAGTTATCTAGAGCAAACTTTTACAAGGATTGAACCATTCATTAAAACGATTGTTATGGGTAAACTATAAAAGGTAGACATATGCTCTCGCAGACTTTTTTAAAAAGAATGTTAAGATGAACAATTCATTCATAGAGCATTTTTGTATAACTTTAACTATATGCCCAGCGCACGCCACGGAAGGCCTCAGAAACGACACTTTTCCTCCATTTTTGGTTACTGCTCCACAACTATAGGACCTAGCGTGATATTATATAGCCTATGTTACTTCTGAATAATGCAGCTTTCTAATGGTGAAAAAATTATTGGAATCGGTCCAGTAGTTTTTGAGTTTATTCATTACAAACATACAAAAATACAAAAATACAAATCTTTCCTCTTTATAATATTAAGTATAGATTTATATAATACTAGCTTTCGCCCGCGGCTTCGCCCGCGTTAAATTTGGGGTAACACAATTCCCCTTGCGCCTTATTGATTTGTAATAGCAACGCTAAGTTTTCCCTTCTCTTCCCTCTTTCTCCCTCACATCCCACTTTTTTCAAATTATTAGCCTATGTCCGTCTCCTGGTTCCCAACTATCTCTGTACCAAAATTCATCCAAATCGGTTCAGCCATTAAAGCGTGAAGAGGTAACAAACAAACAAACAAACTTACTTTCGCTTTTATAATATTATAGTAAGGATAAGTAAGGAGTAAGGATAAGGATATTATACACTTCTGTCTAAGTTGACACACTAATACTTGCTTTTTATAACATAAATGCGCATTTGTGTTATAGTCCGTTGTAATAAGGGTTGAGCCTATTGCCATCAACTCGGCACTATTCTAGTTTAGTTAGTTTGTTTGTTACGTCTTCACGCTTAAATGGCCTAAACGATTTTGATGAATTTTGTTACAGAGATAGTTGGGACCCTGAAGACAGACATAGGCTAAAAAAAAACCGGCCAAGAGCGTGTCGGGCCAAGCTCAGTGTAGGGTTCCGTAGTTTCCCGTCCGTCAAAATAAGTGTTCCCAGTTATGAGGCCAACCGAACAATTCGGTAATACCCGATCCAATGTAATAAGTACCTACAGCGCCATCTCTCGGGGAATTGGGTTACTAATTAATACTTTTTTAATAATTTTGGATTGCGAGAACCGATTTCAATAATTCTTTTTTTGTTTGAAAAAAGATACGTTCAGGATAATAAAATATGTAAACGAAGTTAAAAAAAATGCTTGCATATACGATTATACTACAAACTTAGTCCAGAAATTATTTTGTACAGCTTTTTGTCTTTTTTGTACAAAAACTGTTGTGTCAATCAAGTTCAAAATAATTTTTCTAGAAAGTCCTTATAAAGTTCTACTTTTCAGTTTTTTTTTCATATTTTCCAAAATTATGGTTCAAAAGTTAGAGGGGGGGGACACATTGTTTTTTATTTTTGGAGCGATTATTTCCGAAATTATTGACTTTATCAAAAAATGATTTTAGTAAACCCCTATTCATTTTTAAATACCTTTCCAACAATATATCACACGTTAGGGTTGAAATTAAAAAAAAAATCACTTCCCACTTTACATATAGGGTGGCTACCCTAATAAAACATTTTTTTCAAATTTTTATTTTACCACTTTGTCGGCGTGATTGATATACATATTGGTACCAAATTTCAGCTTTCTAGTGCTAACGGTCACAGAGATTAAGCGAGGACGGACGGACGGACGGACAGACAGACATGGCGAAACTATAAGGGTTCCTAGTTGACTACGGAACCCTAAAAAAGTGAGAATAGAGTAGGGGGAGAAAGAAGGAAGAAAAGGGCAGAGAAGGATATTTTTTTTCGATCATCACAGGGGTTAAAGTTAGCGTTAGCCTAAAGTAACTATGCCACGCGGACAAAGTCGCGGGCGGAAGCTAGTTTGTTATAATTAACTGTAAGTAACCTATCTATATAGTAATTGAATTATCAATGAAGTAATTCGTAAAAATGAAGTATCTTTTTGTACGTGTAACTCTTAACCAAAAAGAAACCTGGCAATAACTAACCTTAGGCCTATATTACTTAAAGTAGGCGACCATACGTTTTTATCAAATCGCTAGTGCCTTGAAAATTCGCAAAACGGACACAACCGTCAACGACGTCTGCCCTCACGCGTCTGCCCGTGTTCGGGTCGTGCACTCAGCGATGAGCCACTTCTTCCCCACCGCACCTACCCCGCTCCCCCCACGCCCCGTTCGCCTGGCACCGCTGCCGGTATTTATCACCGAAACAGTATTTATCGCCGAAATTGCTATGACTCTGCATTTTAAATCTGTGATATCTTCGAAAATATTTATTTAATTTACATGCTGTAAAAAGCCATATTGATCTTTATTAAATGCACAATGTATTTAAGATACTTAATTGGATAAGGATTAATACTGTATTGCTTAAAATCGCTTCGTAAATAAGCCAATATTTCTCGTACAAAGTAAAGGATAAAAAATAGTTATTGTGGGTTATTCCTAAGAGATAAACATATACCATCACGGACTTTTTTGTAGACCTTTTTAAGTTGTACAATACTGTAGTACATTGTTTTGATCTATCTTGTAGGATTCAGTCAGCGTTTGCAATGTAAGCGCAAAAAATGTGTTTTTTTACGACCTCACATTAGAAACCTCAAAAATTGTAGCCTATGTGTTATTCTGATGTATAAGCTATAGCCTATGTGTTATTCTGATGTATAAGCTATATTGTGGTAAAGTTTCATTCAAATCCATTCAGTAGTTTTTACGTGAAAGAGTAACAAACATCCATACATCCATACATACAAACTTTCGCCTTTATAATAGTAGTAGGATAACAATACCTACTCTCACCGGAGTAGGTATTGTTATTCAGACTCACATTTATATTATGTTAGACATTACCATCTGTCTAACATAATCCCCACCTAAGATCAGGTTGACTACTAGTCTAATCGAACGCGCTGAAAACAGTGTTTTACATTTTCTACAAGCGCAATTGACGTTACTATAAAAAAAACTTCGTTGTTTTTCGGTCTGTCCGTAAGAGCACACTTAAACTTTATGATTAAATAAAGCCAACTTTATGGATGTTAGTGAAAACCCATTTAACATTATAAAAAATAGCAATTTTTAGGGTTCCGCACCTAAAAAGGAAAAACCGAAAGCCTTTTAGGATTACTTTATTGTCCGTCTGTCTGCCTGTCTGTCCTGACCTTTAATCTCGAGAACGCATGGAGGTACCTATCGAGTTGAAATTAAAACCATATACTTAAGTCAGTAGTCCTCAAATCAACTTCTTCTAAGTCTACGCAGTCAAAAGATATATGGCCGTTTACGTTGCAAGTTTGTACAGAACCCTGTTCGTTTTTTTTTCCTGATTTCAATTGAATGCTCTAAACACCCATTACACCAATATAAACATCTCAACTCTACTTGCCTTTCCCATTCTCTCGAAGTAAAAACGTTCAAACACACCATGGTTCATCAAAGTGATTATTTGAAACAGTTATATAGGTGGGCAAACTCTAAACCCTCTCTGTTCGATAAAACTTTTGTTATATACGATGAGCACTTACATAATGTTATGTAGATAGGTAGGTAGGCTTTATCGATTTGCCTGGGAAGTAAAACATGGCAAATTGAGTAGTAATTAGATATTTGGCAGGTGGATGTGAATGCTAATAATAATTTGTGATCATGTGGATGGCTATACCATGTGTATCAAGACGGTTTAGTTTTATTTCAGGGTGTAAAACTTTGTTGCGGGTTGGTTTGCAAGAGATACCGCTGTACCGGAACATAAAGGGCACAAGAAGATACATGGATGGATTGGCACAGTCATTTGTTTATTGTCCAAATAAAGTAAAGTACTTTTTATTTCGCTTTAATACAAGTACCGTTTGAAAATACTCACTAGCTTTTCCCCGCGGCTTCGCCTGCGTTAAATTCTGAGTAACACAGTTCCCCTTTCCTGATTTGCAGGTACCAGCTTCCTGTAGTTCTTGCCCTTGCGCCTTATTTATTGTAAATAGCAAAGCTAAGTTTTTCCTCATATCTCACTTTAAAAACAAATAGCCTATGTCCGTCTCCAGGGTCTAAACTATCTCTGTACTAAAATTCATCAAAATTGGTATTGGTATCATTTAGGGTTGAAGACGTAACAAACAAACAAACTCACTTTCGCATTTATAATATTAGTAAGGATTCGTTTCTGCCATTTGGCAACAGAACCCTAAAAACAAATGGGGAAAAATTTTGTGTTCACCAAAAATACTGATCGTGCACCAAATATTCTTTCCTGAATGCTAAAAAAATGCGTAGGTTAGGTTAGGTTAAAACTGTGACCCCCTACGCACGAGCGATGCGTATGAGCGAGCGGAGCGAGCGGTGCCGCGGCAGCGGCCGGCGAGTGCCAGTAACGACTTGCATTAATAGAAAATGGATAAAGATTAGCTGTTAAGCTTTAAAGATCTAACAGTATAGTATAATTGATTTATTTGATGAGCAAATTTAGTGTGCAATTCAGTATTTTTGGTGATAATTTCGAATATTTTGATTGAAAAAAGGGGATTTACAGTTAAAGTATTAAATACCATCCAAAACAAATTGTCTTTTATTGTAAATGAGCCCTAACCAAACCAGACACCAAACTTTTCTTATTACACCTGTCTTCACAATTTTTGCAACACGTCCCGAACTGTTTACGTTACGTCACGGAGACGTGACGCGAATACGTAGGGTACTCGTTAACACTTGTTTGAGCATCATTAACGCCTGATCCTGAAGAAAATTCGCAATAAACTGATAGTTTGCACGAAGTTATGATGAGTTTGAGACTAGGATCATGAAAGTGGAGATAAAGGACTTTGGAGGTAAAACTTGGTTTTGACATTGTATGCAGTGATGTTTTTTTAAAACTTCCTCAAAGGGTTTTTATGCACTAAAGACCCAAAGAGAATTTTTCATGATGCTTGAAATATTATTTTAAAGAATATTTTGATTATTTTGTCTATGTCCGTCTCCTGGTTCCCAACTATCTATGTACGAAAATTCATCAAAATCGGTTTAGCCATTAAAGCGTGAAGAGGTAACAAACAAACAAACAAACAAACTCACTTTCGTTTTTATAATATTATATGTATATATATTATATAGTAAGGATAACCACTCTAATAACAGTTGTGAAACGTGTGTATGATATTGTATTTTTTTATTGAAGACATATTAATTTTAGTACCATATTTATAACTAGATGGCGTTGTTAGAATTTCTGACTCGCGATATGCTTTAGTTCCACAGCAAACTATAAGGGAGTTCAATGGTTCAACCAGCAAATTACCAAAAATAAAAAATCGTCAGAGTAACACTAGTTTTTTCATCTGCATAGCCAGTCACACTCGATTGCATTCTTACCGCGTGTATGATCGAAAAAGTCGGCCATTCTCTTGTTTGCTCAAACTTGTTACGATATGAAGACGTCAATTGAACGCATCCAAAAACGTTTTGCCTGGCATCTAGCTTTTTCTGTAGGTAAAGCTAAAAAAACGCCTTCTTACAAAGACAGATTAATGCTCTTCAAAATGCACACCTTAGAAGACCGAAGGCGTTTAAACGACGCAACTTTTGCATGTAAAATCTTGAATGGTACTATCGACTCACCGAGGTTACTTGCACGAATTAACTTTCGCGCTCCTCCAAGGATTCCACGTAAACCCATAACTCCACTTTGTCCTCCGCAGAGAAGAACGGTGTTGGGATCTAACTCTCCATGTGCTAGATTTTGTAAGGTTTTGAATAGTTGCAGCGATCGAATTGATTTTCACTTTGATTCTTTCCATAAGCTCAAGTCTAGTATTCTTAACTGTTCTATCTGATTTGTTTGAATTGTTGGTAGGTATTTGGATTGTTTAGATATGCACAATTATTATTATTTTTCATTAGTTTTAACTTTGCTTGCCAACTCTTAGTGCCTAAGCTTACATTTATGTAATTTATAATAGTTCATGTGGTGTTTACCTTTAAGTAATTGTTACACTGTTAAAGTTTTAAGACATGTTAAGTTTATTCAAGTTCTTGGTGTAAACAATTGTTGGTAGACCAAATAAATAAATAAATAAATAAATTAACCCGACAAAAAACAAATACCTGGTAAAAATAATATTTATTTACTTTAAATAAAAATTTCTACCACAAATTTAAATTTACTACTATTATGTAAGATTTATTTTCGTTGGATCCCAGTTTTTGATCCCATTTTTTAGGTATTACCGATGGGTCCCATTTGATATTACCATTGAATCCCATTTTATGACAACATGTGTACATTTCAGAAGAAAAGTGATTTACTTTTATTAAATATTTCAAAAACACCGTGTGTGTATTTTGGATTTTTTAGGATTGTTGCCACTGGGGAATAAATAAGACAAATGATGTACTCCAAATAGTACTAGACTGGCATGAGTTAAAAATAATCAAGTTTATTTGTGATGTAATTTTTTTCTATAAATGCAGGTCGTTTGTGACACTCGCCGGCCGCTGCCGCGGCACCGCTCGCTCCGCTCGCTCGGCTCGTGCGTAGGAGGTCACAGTTTTAACCTAACCTAACCTAGTTCCCGGTTCCTATAATTTATTTGGGTAATGGAATTTTGACAAAATCTTTTCGGAAAAACGGCAGGCACCCGTTATTCTAACATAACCTATCCACATACCCAAATTTCATCCAAATCAGTCTAGAAGTTTGAGCGTGTTGGAATAACAAACATACATACAAAATTTCGCCTTAAAATATTATTGTGATTTTGTTGTTGGATGTACCCGCATTCAGATGTTTTTAAACATCTGGGATCCAACGGAAATAGTTTTTGGGATTCAATGGCAATAAAACGTATTTTTTTAGTATTTTTCAAATTTGGGATTCAACGGAAATATATAATAATGTTTTGTGGGATCCAACGCCAAAAATATTAAAGTGGGATCAAAAACTGGGATCCAACGAAAATAAACGTTATGTAACGTACCTAGTTAAACATTCGATCAATGTTTTTAAAAACAGAAAATCTACACGGATCTAGATTATTTGTGAATAGCTGTGCTTGTTCTATTTAACTTGTAAAAGCATTGTTTAACTAGCCGGTGCCCCCGGCTTCGCCCGCGTGATACCAAATAAAATTATCCTATGTGTTATTTCAGACTACAATCATACCTCTGTGCCAAATTTCATCAAGAACCGTTCAGCCGTTTTGACGTGAAAGAGTAACAAACATCCATACATCCATCCATCCTCACAAATATTCGAATTTAAAATATTAGTAGGATTTTAATTTCATCACATACCACTAACTTTGCAGCTCCATTCCAACTCATGATTATCCCTTAAATCTTTGATAAAACCAGGCCCTCCATCCTGCAGTCCTCACATAAGCACGTTACACACTGAGTAGGGTCCAGACATTAGACATGTGTCGCTAACAATATTATGTCGTACTGTAACGAAGTTATCTGTGGTAAGGAAGCTTCGTCGGGTATAAAGTGAGGAGTGCTGTGTTTTGGTGTTGATTTAATACTTCGGTTAGTTTAAAATAGGAGATTTTCTGGATTTTTTTGGTGTATAATTTCAACATTTTATCATGGCATTAATTATATTTTAATGGATTTTATTGATATAAGTACATACTAAATACATTACACATTACATACAGAGCAAAGAAGTATTTAAATATTAAATACTTCTTTGCTCTTAATGATTATTATTTTAAATGTGTATTATATGTATTCATATTTAAGTATTTGTTTTTTTTTTAAATGTAATTATTAATTTTCAAAAATGTTGCACCACAGACTACCTACAGTACTGTTTGTCCTCCTTTAAATCCATCCAAAGGTTGTCTTGAAAAGATCGCTTTTAGCGATAAGACCGCCCATTGTGTCACCTTATTTATAAGTTGTTTAATGTTATTCTAGTTATTTGCATGGTGTACATAATAAAGAATATTCTATCTATCTATCTAAGTTAAATTTCTTTTATTCTGTTTACACCTCATTTACATTTTAAATATATAAAAAAACGTCAGTAGACGTTCAGACGGTGAGCTATCTATTGCTCATTCCTTTTTTGTTAGCATAACTGCTTTACAGAAGGAGGTGACTGCTTCCCATTCCCTTACGCCGTGAGCCAAGGCCAGACACCAGAGGTCACTGCCGTCGATCGTCTCGACATGGACATAGTGGTGCTCCGCCCAAGCTGGGCATACCGCCACACCATGCTCCACCATGTCCCCGGTCGATCGTCAAAGTGGTGGCACCTATCGTTTCATCCCGCTCGATTTTTTGAAGAAACATATCCCAACTTCAGCCACTTTTTAAATTCTAAGATGCCTTTGTTTTCGGTTGTGCTCTAGGTGGATCCGGGGATAGTGTCAGACTTGGACCTTTATATTCCGGGGCCGCGGTATCTCTTTCGAACATTCCGCATCCACGACAGGCGGTGGCCCTGACAGATCCCTCTGTTCTAAGAGGCCTTGTTTTTTGGGTTGGGAAATCATCAAATACTTCCCCCCGCTGTGAGCGGAGCGGGGGGGAGTGTCAGACTTGTACTGACTAAAACTCACCCATGTTCCTTCTATTGTCCTTTACTGCCGCGTTACCTCTTTCGACTAACCCGCAACCCCTGCAGGCGAGAGATCTCACATAACGTTTTGAGTCAAGCCTATATACACACTACAAATTACAATACATAACACTATTACAAATGCCTTTGAAATTCTATCTCAAATGAAGGTATGTCGATAACCAATCAAACACAATCCCATAGTATAATTAATACAAATTGATTAACAAACATGTACACAACCAATATTCAGCTCTAATACCTTTCTTTGTTCAACATCAAAGCTGAACTCGGCTTAAAACAATAATTAACAATAGCCCATGTATGCCAATCTCACCTTTATCCCAATCCTACAAAGACGACAATCCCATATACACAGTCAATTGTATAATCATTTCATAGTGCTTAAAGGAAATCACGCATGTTACTTTGACAAAATAGTTGAAGTGGTAAACTACAGGAAATTGATCCTTATTGGATTGTTTTAAGGTTGGATGCGATGGTAAATTTGATTTGATGGTCGTATGGTAGTCATTTAATGATGTCGTGAACGGCGTGCTTTGATCTCTTTTTTGGTGTGTGGTGTAAGGTAAAAGAGGCTATATATACTTTAAATATTCATGTGTAAAATTGCGTAAAAGAACACGAAAAGTGCGGTATGCATTACTTTTCCCTTATCTACATTTTCAACTGAATTTCATTTATATTGGCTTAAATACAGTAATATGTACTAGCTAACCGTCCGGTTATGCGCGGGTGCATTGTAGTTACTAATATTAAACATATACACTATCCTCTTGAATCTTTATCTATATACTAATCTATTTTTATAGATTAGTATATAGATATTTACTCTCTTTATCTATAAAAACCGCATCAAAATCCGTTGCAAAGTTTAAAAAAGATCAGACAGCGTAAAGCAACTCTAACGCCTAAATTGATGAAATTTGGTACAGAGATAGTTGAGACCCTGGAGACGGACATAGGCAATTTTTTTAAAGTGACAAATTAGGGACAAAGAGGGAAGAAAAGGGAAAGCTTAGCTTTGCTCTTACAATAAATAAGGCGCAAGGGCAAAAACTACAGGTAGCAGGTACCTACAAATTAAGAAAGGGGAACTGTGTTACCCCGAATTTAACGCGAGCAAAGCCGCGGGCAAAAGCTAGTTGATTATAATTTAGAAACAACTTGTTGATTTGAGGTAATTAAGAAATTCCAAAAGGACTAAGGATATTCTAGAGGATTATCTCATTCGATCTTCTAAAAGTCGCTATATCTACTGCCTTGCACCATACATCCTTCCTATGCTGAAACTTATCCGCTACCAATAGTTGCGGCCTATCAAAGGGGCGCAACTTCGGCCAACTTCGGAAACTTTCGTGAACTCCCGTCTCGGTAACGAGATTTTTTCAGATTAGTTCGGTTTCGTTTAATAATGAATAGGTCTAATCAGAGAGACGAACTTTTTTAATTTGCCAAAAGTTCGTGATAGTATTCACAGAGTTTTTATAAAATGATCTTATTACGTCAAAGATGTTCTTTGAAGTGACGTGAGTTAAGTTAGATATTGGTTTTCGAAAAAGGTGGTGTAATGACTAAAAAAAAGTTGAAGGCACGGTAGGCGCAGTGGCTGAGTGATCGACTACTGCACTGCGTGTCGCGAGTTCGATACCTGCACGGAAAAAATATTTGTTTGACCTACAGATAGTTGTTTCGGGTCTGGTTGTTTGTGTATGTGAATTTAAATGTTCAGAGAAATTCCTAGTGTGGGGCAACGTTTTAGTAAAAACAAAACATTATCATTATGTGCCTAGCCTTTTCCCAACTACGTTGGGGTCGGCTTCCAGTCTTAGCGGATGCAGCTGAATACCACTATTTTACATGGAGCGACTGCCTATCTGACCTTCATAACCCTGCCAGTACTGGGTAATGCTATACCTCTCGGTAAGACTGGTTGTCAGACATTCGGGACACTGACTATCTGTAACGACTGTCATTTGTAGGTCTATCCTGTCATTTGTAGGTAACTCGATATGTAACGAGTGGCCACCGATCCACAGACCAACCTAGGCAAGCGTGGCTTAACCTAAAGATCGACCTAAGCGGCTGCTATTATTTATTCAAACCAAAATAAGTGCAAAATAAGCGAATCACAACTTGGAAGATTGCATAAATCACAATCTACAGAACTTGTCCAAGCAGATTTGAATAATCAACACACACACATGAACCCCAGTAGCCTAATCCAATCTGTCGAATTACTTTAGAAAATTGTTTAAAAACCAAGCAAGGGAATGCACTAGGGTTACTTACCCCTGTCTACTTGTCTACAAAAGATGGAATCCTCAAGTGTTGCCGCTGAGACCCGGTGCAATCTATATGCAAATATGCTTTCCATCTAATTAGAAATGAATTATTTAGTACGTAGTGGGCGGAGAAAACGCGGCGTTTTTTTAAGGAAAAATTTTAGTTCTAAGTCTTTGTTTGTTGACCTGTAATTTTTTGACTCCAAATAACACATAATGTTATGTGGTACATGACTAACAACAGTGAAATTTCTGGCTTGAATATGTTTATCACCTAAATCCAATAATGATGAATGATAAAATGTTTATTTTTAGCTGTAGTTATTTAGTAACGAACACAAACCGACTCGCGAAATAACACTAAAAATATATCCTTACTTCCTTACTAATTTTATAAAAGCGAAAGTGAGTTTGTTTGTTTGTTTGTTACCTCTTCACGCTTTAATGGCTAAACCGATTGTGATGAATTTTGGTACATATATAGTTGGGAACCAGGAGACGGACATAGGCTAATATTTTATTTTTTTTTGAAAAAAGTGGGATGTGAGGGAGAAAGAGGGAAGAAAAGGGAAAACTTAGTGTTGCTATTACAAATCAATAAGGCGCAAGGGGAACTGTGTTACCCCAAATTTAACGCGGGCGAAGCCGCGGGCGAAAGCTAGTAATGGAATAAGTTTACTTCCGGAAGTTGGTGACTTTTGTGGAAAGTCATCAAATAACTTCCCTCGCTCTGGGCGGAACGGGGGGGGGGGGGGCGGAGTGTCGGACTTGTACTTACTAAAACCCACCCGTTTTCCTTCTAGGTATTGCGCTTTTCGTTCCGGGGCCGCGGTATCTCTTTCGAGCAACCCGCAACCGCCACCGACTACCTGAAGTAACTAAAGTTATTTATTATCTATTTAGTGCTTTTTTAGAAGACTCCAGACAGAAGACATATTTCCCCCTTTAATTTGTTTCTGTTATTTCTCATACAAACTCTTATCTAGTATTCATTTTCCATTGTAACTTGATATAAGCATATCATTCATATACATTAAAAGTAAAACATATATTTAAATAACTTATAAACTACCGAAGAAATATAGATAAAATTGATATGAAACCCTTTCGGAAGTACACCCTTTCGATTATTAAAAGTATGTTTAATATCGGGTCATAATTGACGGAGATGTCACGTAACATACAGGTACACGTAGAAATACAGTCGAATTGAGATCCGCCTCCTTTTTTGCAGTCGGCTAAAAAATTATATAATCCATTTAAATCGATACTTCGCAGTATCGAATCGAGACAAATCACCAAACGACATTTTTAAGTCCTCAGTTCCTAAGACTACACCAACTGTCAATTTCCAAAACCAAAGTTATAATGATGTCCAATAAAATATCCGCACTTATCCGAACCGCAGCTGTTACGCGCCCGAGTGCGGATACCAACTTTCATAGTCCCAGTCGTAACGATAGATTATTGCATTGTCGCGTCATTGCCATCCGGTAACACCTATTTGCTTACGGGATTTCTTAATAAAGGAATATGGGGTCGAGAGCGGATATGTTAATGGAATCTGGTCATAGTAGTGATGCCTGTTATCTCTTGATAGGGGAGGAAATGGGGGAAAACAGCTTTAATTGAAATTGTGGAGATTTTAGTTTTCTATCTCTTTCGGACAACGTCTTAGAATGTGGCTCGGGTAGATTATTGAAACAGATACCGCTTTATTAAATTAATTACCAAAAATAGACACAAACGGATGTATGTACAAGTAAAAAATTCGTTTGCATCGCAGTCAACAGGAAAAGTGCCCAGAAGGCTGGCAGCATTACCGCGTTGGATGGCAATGCTTAATTTTTATATACCTACCTATACCCAGAACCGGAACCCAGCTGCTCCTCCCAGTATACCACCAAAGTCAAAATTTGCAAAAAGGCAATATCCTAGCCAATCATCTTATTTGTATAATCTAGTAAACAAAGAACTCGACATCTATTCACTTACTTACCGCGAGTGTCAAAACACATGTAGTCATACATGGCTTAAGTCCAAGACTTATGACGAGGTAGAAAATATAATACAGCCAATGAAAATGTAATTATTCCCATTATTTAGCCATAAGGGTTACGCGGTAAATGGAAAATGGTGTCCTGTATCATTTTCCGATCCCAAGACCGAGTCCCAGGGTTAAATCGCAAATACAAATCTCCAATGTCTAAGAGATTTAATAATCTCGCATACTGCTCTAAAATGGTTCACTCTCCTCATACATTCACACGCACTCCCACATTTTCACTCTCCCCATACACAGAAACCACTTACAAACACACCCCTATCTCATACCGGATCACATTCCAGCGTGCTAAGTATCAACCTTTATATTTTTCCATTTTTATTATTTTTTATTATTTCCTAAACATATTGTCATCCTAAATAACTATTTAGATTTTGTAACATACCAAGTGCGGAACATTCTAACACAATCAAATTAACTGCTCCAAAGGATTCGAACTCAATGTAAGTAGATATTAAGTTATTGAATAAACTTTTTTTTTTCTTAATCCCTAAAATCATACCTAAAACTTTCTTCCCCTCATATATATGACTGTTTCTTATATGCTTGTTTCTTACTTTATTTGAATTTTATTAATTTTGCTATTTAAAAACGAGATACGAATTTTAAATTAATTCAGATCATCAAAGGAAAGAAACCCTGAATATTTTCAGTATTTCGTAAAGCAAATCTCCGTTCTCTAATTTAAATGTACCGCAGTGTCCGGCCACGCTTAGTCGGATCCTACAAATTGGATATAGTCCTTTTTATGAACCGCACCGCTTTCCGAAGCGGTTTTCACCGGATGAAAGCGGAATTTTTCGTTTAGGGCTGCTATACGTGAGGCTTCGAAAGTGCAGCGTTTTTTTTTTCATTCTATCTTGAGCTTAGTTGACACACGTGCTAACACACGTGTTAAAACAGATCATCCAGCCTGTTCTTAGTAACACTCAGCTGAAACTAAACTAATCCTGACAATTAGAACTATTTGCACTTGAACTCTTTGACCTAAACCTAGAGTTGCAAATTCAACAATTTACAATTTTACCTCTATGTACCTTCATCGGAAAGCACCAAACAAGTGATAAACAAACGTTTACACCGCTTCGTTTACAGAAACCCTTAACTCCAAATCGTATTCAGTAGTCAAGTGCACGAGCCTCAGCGTATCCGAAGTGCGTCTAATTCGGATAAATTCGTACTGTTTCGGTTAATTTAACCGGCCTGAGCACATCCCTATGATATTTTGTTTCAATGCTCAGCTGCGGAATTTGGACAGATGGGTTTGATCCGAGCACACTTCAGTAGAGTTTTTTGTTTGAATAATTTAATATGCAAATTCATGCTTTTCTTTTGTGGTTTTAAATATTTCGTTGGGCCCTTTTTTCGGGAGGATTTTGAGTGCACGTGAAGGCCTACAAGATTTTTATGAAAATAATGTTTGTTTGTAAACTAAATAGTAGTTTATAAGTATGCCATTAACCGCGTAGGGCTGACTGGTTGCAAATTGTACCAGTACGCCGCGACTGATTTAAACTTTATTTTAACCTTCATTAAGGTTATTTTTCAACGAAACGCATTTCACTCAAATCCAGCCTGACCCTTGCTGTCCCTCAGCGGCGCCCTAAGCCGAGGCTCGTACCCCACAAGGGGTGCCCTTAGTGTGCGTGTAGTCGCTTAGTTTGTAAGTTTTACCCTGGCTGGAGGTCTTAAATTTAAGCATCCACAGGATTTGCCCGGTTAAGCAGATGACAACCTCCTTGGTTGAACTGCGAGATGCCATTCATAAAAAAACGAAGCTGTGTGTTAGACCGGTATGTCACCTGCATAGTTCTAGTATTTGCTGCTTGGTACTAATTGAAACCATTAGCGGTTAATGAGAGAATAGTGGCAGTTTAGAGATAAAAAGAGGTTTTCGTAAAAATGAGACATAACTCAAAGGAGTACGATACGAGGTCGTAATACTTTTATTTAATTTGAAATAAACGGTAACACATTACAGTATTTCATACAAATACCAATAAAATAAAAATTTATAAAAAAAAATCGTAACAAAATGCACAACAAAATTACATTATGAGTTATTATTTAAACTAAACAGACATACAAGTTAAAATAAAGTGTTAGAGTGTTAGAGATAGATTAAAATAAAAATAAAAAAAAAACTACACAAACAAGGCCCTTACATTTTCCAACTGAATTCCGAACGATCGACTGTGTGTCGCGGGTTCGATCCCCTCACGAAACAAATATTTGTATGGCCTACAGATAGTTGATCTAGGTCCAAACCCGGAAAAATATTTGTAGGCTGTCTGTGTATGTCAGTTTAAATGTTTATTTTGTTTAAATGTTTTTTTGTCTCTTTCGAACAAAAAGGAATAATGAAAACCGGTGCACAGTTGGCGGAGTAATCGGTGAATATACATAAAAGAAATGGTCAAATATAGAACCTCTTCCTTTTTTAAAATCGGTTAAAAAGGGATATGACAATACTACTAAGACTAGTCGATACACTGCATTTTTAGAATTCCCCTAAAAGACTTTGTGTCCTCCAAAAATATGCTAAAACCTTTCAAGTACCTACCTATAACTACCTATAAACGGTATATTTATAACTTCCCCAATCCAAAAACTACTGCTTCATGTCTTTATCTCTCCGAATCTTGGGAATTGCTTACCACAAGAGATTCCAAACGAGCCTTATCATGGCGTATTTTTTCGAGCGATCACCTGCTGAGCGGTGAGACGAGCGTAATCGCGAATAAGCGCTCGATCGAGCGAAGTGAGCGAAGTGAACCACAGTGGGAGACAAAAGTGCTATCTGGAAGTAGAAATACTGGATGAGACCAAGTTGACGTAGAAGAGTATGGAAATTGGAAAAAGCATGCATTTAACAGTTTCGATATAATATGTTTAACTAGCTTTTGGCAAAAATATCAAAATTGGTTTAGCTATTAAAGCCTGAAGACGTACCTAACTAACAAACTCACTTTCGCTTTTATAATATTAGTAAGGATTCAGACAATTTGACGACACGGTTGGCGCAGTGGCTGAGCGATCGACCGCTGCGCTGAGTGTCGCGGGTTCGATCCCCGCATGGAACAAATATTTGTTTCAGGTCTGGCTGTTTGTGTATGTGAGTTTAAATGTTTGTAAACGCACCCACGATACAGGAAAAAAATTGTTTGTTTGTTTGTTACGTCTTCACGCCTATATGTCTCAACCGATTGTGATGAATTATGGTACAGATATAGTTGGGACCCTGGAGACGGACATAGGCAATTTTTTTTAATGGAGTGAAAAATGAGTAAGAATGAGGTAAGAAAAGAGAAAACTTAGCTTTGCTATTACAATAAATAAGGCGCTGGGGCAAAAACTACAAGTAGCAGGTAACTGCAAATCAGGAAAGGGAAACTGTGTTACCCCGAATTGAACGCGAGCGAAACCGCGGGCGCTAGCTAGTTAATTATATGTCCAGGTTTCCTCACGATGTTATCCCTCACTGATATCTGTGATTTACAAGACAAACATAGCAAGTACGATTTGAAAAGTTCACATTAGTACTTGCCCGGATTTCAACCCGTAACCCGGCCCGTTCAAGTTTTTATTCTACATCTGTGTGATTCTTGTAGGTTGGATCGGAAATCACTTGGTCGACATTTGTGTGTTGAGTGTCGCGTGATATACGCTCATGTGCCACATCTGTAACTTCACGCAAAACTAGCTTTAAAGAGGCAGGCAGGATATAACAGAGGGGCTTGCCAGAGACTCCGCCTGCCGGGTTTACGAGTTGTTTGAAAGAGATACCGTGGCCCCGGAACGTAAAGGGCAACAGAAGGAACATGGGTGAGTTTTAGTCAGTAAAAGTCTGACATGCGCCCCCGCTCCGCCTAGAGCGGGGGAAGTCATTTGATGATTTCCCACCCGGAAAAAAAAATAGGATTTGAGGCTTTATTCGATTTGTTGCTTTTTTATATTTGAAGAGTGGTAGAACTGCTACCCTACTATGACCTCTTAAAGCAATTCTTATTCCGCTGAGGGAAAGAGACAGAGGTATACCTACAGGGTGTCTAGCACCATCTCTTTCCCTCAGTGGAATAAGAATTGCTATAAGATGTAATAGTAGCCCTTCAGTTCAATCAATACTATCAAATATTTTATATTGGTATCGGTTTGGGGAATATTTTAAAACTGTTGCCAGATATTTATTTATTTACTGCTTAGAATAAAATGGAACTTAAAAAAAAACGTTGCCCTCACTAGGATTTCTCCTGTACCGTGGGTGCGTTTACAAACATTTAAACTCACATACACAAACAGCCAGACCCAAAACAACTACCTGTAGGCCATACAAATATTTATTCCGTACGGGAATCGAACCCGTGACACACGGCACAGCGGCCAATCGCTCAAACACTGCGCCGACCATGCCGTCAACGAAATAAATAAATAACTGATATTACAGTTATCAACATTATTTAACTTGCTTGCGGATTGTTCTAAAGAAATACCGCGGCCCTGGAACATAAAGGGCAATAGAAGGAACATGGGTAGGTTTAAGTCAGTAAAACTCTGACACTCCTAACCCGCTACGTCCAGGAAAAGAGAAGTTATTTGATGATTTACGAGGCCTCAGTATCGTTAACTTTAACCACCTCCCAAGCTTACCCTCAAAAGATGTTAAAGACAAGTAAAGAATGTCCAATTTCACTGTTTATCGACTTTGCTAGATGACTTTGAGTTATTTAAAACGTTTAGTAATTAAACAAGGAGTTTCCTATCAGTTTGGGGGCGAAACAATGAACAAAGGTTTAATTAAATAAGTATTGGTGTTCTGCGAACAGTACGCTTTAAAATTGATTTGCATATTTAGGTTTAAAGCCTGTTTTTGGAGATTTTCATTTTTTTTTTCAAACTTTATCTCGCACTAGGAATTTCTCCTGCATTGTGGGTGCGTTTACAAACATTTAAACTCACATACACAAACAGCCAGACCCGAAACAACTATCTGTAGGTTTTACAAATATTTGTTCCGTGCGGGAAACGAACCCGCGATACGCTGTGCTGCAGTCGATTGCTCAGCCACTGCGACCGTGCCGTCAAATTGCTGAATGTTTTTTTTTATACAAAATGGTTCAGCTTTTGTGTGAAATTAACATAACGACAAAATTTATTTTAAAATGAAACTTCTTGAAAATAAATAAACTTAAAATACACACTTACATTAAGCCGAAAAAAGGTAAATCGGTAAATGGTTCGGGTTGGTCGTTTCCTATGGAGAAGAACCGGCAAGAAACTCCATGCTCTTTGAAAATCATTTGGTTTTACAATGTTGTTGTTACAGCGTTAATATAGGTCTATGTGAAATAAAAATATTTTGATTTAAAACTAAATGTTTTACAAAACATCCAGTTTCAGTGCGATAGTTTAGAAGTGACCTAATTTATGAAATCAGAAGTCCCACATAAGCAGTCGCTTCCATAGTGTTTTCGTTCATGTTTCTCAAGCAAATGTCAAAATTTGACAAAATTTTTGGTACCTTATATGTCAATAAAATTATTTTTCACACCATCGCTGGTCAAAAGTCACAGGTCTTGTAATTTACTTCAAAATTTTCATTAAATCGTTCAAACAAGTGAACAAAATCTTGTCTTTGTTCTCACTCCATTAAGAATGCTTCATGAAACAAACCCTTAACAATAATTTATTATGAAAGTGACGAAATTGTTTCCTAAATCTTTGATGTTTCAATTTCATAATATTGGTCCATTGCCAAATTGAAGGGTTAGAATAAACGGAGCCAATAATAATTCATTGAATATTTCCTTTTGCAAAGGAAATCTATTGTGAAAATTGTTCTTAATCGAAAATTTTAAAGCACAGGAAGTATTTGATTGAATTCGTATTTCCTTGTATTATAAGAAGTTAGACAAAAGATTGGACGTTTTGTACGAAGAAACCTTAGGACGCTACAATTAAGTTTATTTTAAGAGATTAGTATTTAACGAAAGTTTCATAACAAAATATTGTTTATTCAGATTTATCTCGATAAGTTGTAATTCAGATTAAATTAATTAACAGGGGCCTTAGACTGCTATTACAATAGTGTCACAATGGTCGATCACTGATCGCATAATGGTTGATTTTGACAAGTTTAGTATATAGCAGATTACCAAACTTGTCAAAATTAACCATTATGCGATCAGTGATCGACCATTCTGACACTATTGTAATAGCAGACTAAGGCCCCTGGTCTAATGCTGTCCCCAATAGTTAAAAAGACGTATCGAATGATTTTAAAACAGTAACTATGGAGTTTCTTGCCGGTTCTTCTCCATAGAAAACGACCAACCCGAACCGTGCATCTTTTCTCGACGTTTTATAAGTGCCCATGTAGGCCTATGTGAAATAAAAATATTTAGATTTTTCTGATTTTGTATCTAACACTTTTTCCAATTTTGAGTTATATACATTGCCGGAATCAGAAAAAAAGGCACATCGGCCTGTATTTTTTATGAAATTTAGATACTTTTTGTTAAATACGTCTCTTTAATTATCGGGGCCAGAATGGTCGTAAATGTGTTTGGTTGTTCCATCAGGATTTTTTCTTTAGCACCCACGGAATCTTTGCTGGTCTGTGAACGGTGAGCAATGGGTAGATCACCATTCGCCCGTTTGGTGACGACAGGCTATGTCAACGGTTCGTTCGTGGTCCACGTGCGGCTCAAAGAGATATTAGCAAAGCAGAGTCCGTCAGGGCCACTGCCTGACGGGGTTGTGAGTTGTTTGAAAGAGCGCGGTTCCGTGGCCCCGGAACACAAAAGGTAAAAGACGGATGGGTTTTAGTCATTTTCTTGTTTTTTTTTAAATGCGTTCAAATGTTTGTAAAGGCGCCTACGATACAGGAGAAATACCTAATGTGGGCTTTTTCTCCTGTATCGTGGGCGCGTTTCCAACATTTAAACTCATATACACAAACAGCCAGACTCGAAACAACTTCCTTACTATCCTTACTAATATTATAAAAGCGAAAGTGAGTTTGTTTGTCTGTTACCTCTCAATGGCTCAACCGATTTTAATGAATTTAGGTACAGAGATAGTTGGGAACCGTTTTTAAGATTAAAAGTTTAAAAAAAAGAGGGTTATGAGGGAGAAAGAGGTAAGAAAAGGGAAAACTTAGCGTTGTTGAATTTAACGCGAACGAAGCTGTTGACAAAGACTAGTATTTAATAAAAAAAACCCCGTGTAGTGTCAAAATTTCCAAAAACAAACTCTAGGTCTATCTTCCTACTCTATGCTCTTACACCATAGTATATCGTAGTAGTTAGAGTAAATTAGACGCTCTACCGAAGCCCTTCCCACCTCATAACTGTAGAGTCGTGACGTACGTAGAGTTGCACAAACTGAGTCTGTGACAGCGCTTAATATAATTAATAGAGTTTGTGCGCCGCCCCCGGTTGCTTCTATGTACTACTGGTGGGTTCCTATTGTGACCACTTGCTACCCTACTATGACCTCTTAAAGCAATTCTTATTCCGCTGAGGGAAAGAGACAGAGCTATACGGGGTGTCTAGCACCATCTCTTTCACTCAGTGGAATAAGAATTGCTAAAAGATGTCATAGTAGCCCTTCTGTTTTGATAGATAGTAAAATTAGACAGAATATTCTTTACACTGTACAAATTACAAGAATGACTATTAGGACTTATAAATAGGGTGGCATAATGGGCGGTCTTTTCTCTAAAAGCGATTTTTTCAAAACAAATTTTGGATGGCTTTAAGGGAGGAGGAGCTGGGAATACGAGTTAAAGAGAATTGGTGGACCAAAATTGTGGTGTGTGTATTATTTTATATTTTACTAGCTGTTCCTCGCGGTTTCACCCACGCTGCTCAGCACCTGTTGGTCGTAGCGTGATGTTATATAGCCTATTATAGCCTTCCTCAAGAAATGGACTATCCAAGACTAAAAGAATTTTTCAATTCGAACCAGTATTTCTTGAGATTAGCGCGTTCAAACAAACAAACAAACTCTTCAGCTTTATAATATTAGTATAGATTTATGTTATTAAGGGAGAAAGAGAGACAATACTGTAAGTCTTTATTGTAATATTAGGTAGGTACTCGCACTTAGCCAACGTTAGATTTCTGGGATTTTTACATGCAGTAGGAGTTTAAAAAATTCAGCCTTATTGTCCGGTTTCGAGTTTGTTTTAGCTGTTTCTTCTCAGAATCTCGGGGTAAGAACCGGCTTTTTCTAGTTTAAGAAAATATTGAGGTTTGTAAAAACCTATTTGCAAAAACAATATTATACAATGTGTCCGGTCACGAGGTGATATTCTATGTGCTTGTATAACAAACATTCTAGTACTCAAATTTTTTGAAATTAAAAAAAAATGCCATTTTTTTCACATTTTTTGTGAAAAAAATGGCAGTTTTTTTTACAAAACTTTCGTTGGTTTGCATATTTTTTTGGACTTTATTTTTTTAAAGTTTACTTAAAGTTACGAAAATGTAAGCGTATCATTTCCTAATTTAAACGAAACACAATATTGTTGCCCTCTGAATAAACAAACCTATTTTCGTCTCAGTAAGTCCAAAACTTTTAGAGATATGATTATTTTTTGTATACGCATAGAGAATATCACAATAATACATATAATTTTCGGGTCTAATTAGACCCAAGTGTGTATTGTATATATGTATATTAAAACACTCATACTGCCGTGCAGACCCTAAAACGCAGTAACAGGCTTTTTGTCATTTTTTTGTTGAATATTGAACCTTAATGCACACGTTATAAGGAACATGAAGATCTAATCAGATTTTTGTTAGGATGCTTTAAACGGTTTAAAAATCAAATTTGTGAAAGCAGTAACTTAACTTTGCATGTCTAAATATATTACAATACCAACTAAAATACAGTAATAGCTGTTACGTCTACCACGATCCGTCACTTTACCAAGTTAAACGCAGTAAATATCTAAATTACCACAAAAAAACTGTATTCTACACCAAAAAAAATATTGAGGGGTATAAATTAAAACGCAGTAAGTAGTTTTTGTACCAACAGTGTTAATACTGCATGGCTGATCACTAGTTTATTTCATATGAACTAACTATTTAAACTGCAGTATGTTCATTATTTACTGCAGTATAGTCGATATTTTTCAAAAGATGAAAATAAGTTATATGCTAATTAAAACGCAGTATAACACTCTGTTACTGCATTATAATTGGTAACTTGAACGATTTTACTAATTTCGCTGCAGTAAAGGTCATATTTTACTGCGTTCTAGTCAGAATTTGTCGCTATCTCTCTCGCTCAATATGTCGTGTTTGTGTGTCGATTACTGCCGAGGAAGGAAGACGTCCGCGCTGCGTCAGTGTAGGCCGCGAAGGCTTGTTGAGGCTCTCCCCCAGTCTGGTCTAACGGACTTAGCTACGACTGAAATAATTTCTGAACATTCATTCAATGATCTTGTGACATTAGAAGATTTATTATGTTCTGAGGTTTTGCCAACATCAACAGATATTTTTCAGAACGTGACACTATTAGCTAAAACACCAGTTTTTCAAGATTCTGACGACTCGGTAGCAGATAAAAAATATACTCCTGTGCCTTCATTAGAAAGTAGTTTATCAGATTAAACGCAAGCAGTCTGAAAACGAATACTAATAAACGAAAAATTAAAAAAAAGTAAAACCAGAAACATTAAAAATATCGTAAAAAGTTAAAAAAAGAACCTAGACAAATATTTTATTAGACCACCGTGTCACAATCTCTGCAAAAAAACTGTGTTTTTTTAAATTTAAATGAGGATAAACGGCAATCTTGGATAGATTGCTGATTACTGGTCTATGGACTGGTAATCCAGAGGACTTTTTCTTGAGGGTCTAGTTCATACCAATGCCAAGACCAAAAAGAAACGCTACAATACACTCACAAATCGAAGCGATCATCAAAGATAGAAAATCGAAGCATCAAATAACTTCCGCGGGGGAAGTTATTTAACGATTTGATCTCTGGGCGGAGCGGGGGAGAGTGTCAGACTTGTACTGACTAAAACCCACCCATGTTCCTTCTATTGCCCTTTACGTTGCGGGGCCGCGGTATCTTTTTCGAACAACCCGCAACCCCGGCAGGCGGAGACTCTGGCAAGCCTCTCTGCTTTGCTGACATCACTTTGAGGCGCGCGTGAAACACGAACGCGCCGTCGACATGGCCTGTCGTCAATAGACCCGGCTCCCGGGGCGTCTCCCACGGCAGCTGGGTTGGCTTCATGTTCTTTCCCTCAAACGCCCGGGCACCTCCTTTGCTAGCATTACTGCTTCGCAGAAGAAGGTGACCGCTTCCCATTCCCAATCGCTCCGGACCATGAACTGAACCAGGGCCGGACGCGAGAAATCGCCGCCGCCGATCGCCTCTACGAGGGCACGGCGGTGCTCCGCCCAAGCTGGGCAGACCACCACTGTGTGCTCCACCGTGTCCTCCGGCCGATCGTCACAATAACACCCGGGCGTTTCTTCCCGCCCGATTATGTGCAGGAACCTCCCGAAACTTCCGTGTCCGGTGAGGACCTGCGTCAGGTGGTAGGTGAGGACGCCATGACGCCTCTCCAGCCACTCCTCAAAGAGGGGACTTACCGCCACTATTGTGGCGTGCCCTGCACGGGGTTGCGACAGTCGCTCTCTCCATGCCACCATGAGATCGCACCGGAGCTCGGAGGTCTGTCCGCTGAGCGGCAATTTGCCGCGGCAGCGGAGTTTCCCCCCGGTGTAGTGCCTCTGCGCGCTACTCAAACAGGCGCGCGAGCACTATCGCCTCCAGATCCCACGGAGGAAAACTGGTGCCTGATAACTTATTTGATCGGAGTTATTAAAAGTGAGTTACATAGCTGCTTCAAAATTATATTGAAGTATTTCACCACAACTTGGAACAATCTTTACACAAAATCAAAGATCAAGATGAAAGAAAATCACAAATCAAAATCTTTCAATTAAATGGCACATTTATTTAAAATTAATAAATGTGCCATTTAAAGGAAAGATCTCATGTGTCTTGCGAAACCGAAAAGGTTTATACCATTTATTTTTATCGAAATGTCTTTATTACCGCCTGTGTTCAAAGCACCTTAAATTTAATTTACATTGCCTTATAATAAACGACAAATTCTATACATAATGTACTTTTTTCTGTAAATTCCTACCTAAACATAACCTTAAGTTGGAAGCAATTGTTATATACTACATGTGCAATTAGTTCAAGAAACAAATTAAAATGCAGTAAAGAAAGTCTTATGCTGCAAGTTAGTCTGCAAAGTAGCAAAAAACTCAAATATTTTGTAGTATCAAGTATTTTTACCGCATTTTAATCTGCATATGTGTAACTTTTTGCGTGCAGTAAAAGCTAAGATTTTAGAAAATCCGATTTTAATTAAAATCTAATTAACAAAACTAACATTTGTTTTTGTAAATACCATCTTTGTTGTCACTCAGTCCTCGTAACAACAAAAATATGCACCACACACATAAATAATCTAAAAAAAAACAGTGTTAAAAAGTTTTTCGCGGTTTTCTCGAAACCGCTTTTTTCCTCATACTGCACTTTAGGGCCTGCACGGCAGCATAAGTATCTCGAATATCGCTAGTTTTTCACCAGACACACTGTATATCATTCTTCCCTTCAACATCATCTGCTTAGCTTTTCTAACAATGTTGGGATCGGCTTTTATTAAAAAAAAAAAAAACCATTTCTTTAACAAACCCGTCACCCTACAGACACTACCTTTCTTATCAGTCCAAAAGCCTCCCAAAAAGGCCGATTCAACCTCATAAACAAAAGGCAATCGTCACTTAACATCCCTATCGGCTATCGACAGGTATTAGCCGTTCACCGCAATCGGCTAAATGACGTCATTAGAACAAATTGGCTAATTTTCGTTCAGAACTTTATTGTTATGGATTGGTTACAGCGATGTTAAATTGATGATTAGAATGGAAATGTAATGGAAAGAAAATTCTATGAGGATTTTGAAGGTTTTTTTTAATTATTGGAAAATCTGCTAAATTGATTACGAGTAGAGATATGGCGAAGCGTCTGCCAGTATGTAGAAATTACTGCCAAGAACTACCTGTCTCCCGATTATGACAACTTGTATGGGAAACTCGGGTGAACTGGTTTCTTCTATGCGAGCATTCTCCGTCCTAGGCCGTATAATGCCTTCATACAACTGATAGTATTACGGAATTGAAAAAAGATAAAATACTTTAAAGTTATAATTTTAGTTCATAATTGACCAATACATAGGGAGTGTCAGACTTTTACTGACTAAATCCCACCCATGTTCATTCTATTACCCTTTACGTTCCGGGGCCGCGGTATCTCTTTCGAACAACCCGCAACACATATCACACGCTTCCTATGCCAATCAATTCTTTTTTCAAAACTATTTGAATATTCGAACGTCATAACAAACCAGCCTGCACTAGGGTTTGGTGCAACCTCTACAGTATTGCTTATGTATTCATTTACGGAGTTCTAATGTCTCTGGTAAAAAATACAAAAAAAAAACTTACTTCTTGTTAAGATCAAATCAAGACACAAGTGGAACCAACCATCCCTCATGTACAAAATGACAAACTTCGCAAAGCGACAGCAAATAGGTATTTGTTGACTGAATTCGGAAGTGAGTTCCTAAGATCTGTCGGCCAACAAGTTGGATGACAAGTTGGTGGAGTAGTTGGACCTGGCGGTGATCGACGACGATCATGATTGGGCTTGGATAATTGTGGGAGAGTGAGAACATATCGTTTTGATAACCAAAAACCCGATCAGATGCGTGGTGGACGCACGTAAGGTTTTGCACGAAGGTAAGGAAGCATTTAAGAATGCTTACTTACCTGCTGTGGACGGTGAGCAATGGGTAGCTTACCGTCCGTCCGTCTATTGACGACAGGCAGTGTCGACGGCGCGTTCGTGTTTCACGCGCCCTTCAAAGAGAAGTCAGCAAAGCAGAGAGGTTTGCCAGAGCCTTCGCCTGCCGGGGTTGCGGGTTGTTCGAAAGAAATACCGCGGCCCTGGAACGTAAAGGGCCATAGAAGAAACATGGGTAGGTTTTAGTCAGTAAAAGTCTGACATGCATGAAATAACTTCCGCTCTGGGCGGAGCGGGGGGCTCCGCCCAGAGCGGGGGAAGTTATTTGATGATTTCCCACCCTAAAAAAAAAGCATTTAAGAATAACATTATTTGAATCCAGTTCATCATCTTCATCATCTGAATGTCCTTACTCCATTTTGGTTGACTTGCTAACAAACTGGAGTCATCTGAATACCAATAAAGTGCATGCACAATAAAGGCTGTTTCTTTTAACCGATTTGTTTTTAAAGGAGTAGTCTACGGCAATGAAGTCATTGAAACAAAACAAAAGACTTCTGCAAGTAAAGTTTTTTCCACTTTTTAGAATTTTTATCTAAGAATTTCTAAACTAATTTGAAATCAAAAATTACTCCTCACGTACTTCACATTAATCGATTAAGACAATTTTATTAGAAACTCAAGGAGAGCAAAGTGCTCAGATAGGGGGTCCTCAAAAACCGGGACCAGCACATTACACAGGGGCGTACAAGTACGATAATTCCCGAAATAACTTGTCGACACAACCACTCCCTTTGCACTGGGGTTACCATGCTTTGTCATTATTCGGGATAAAAAAGTGAAAGTGCTTTGACTTAACACAATATAATAATGTTAGATTTATATTACCTAGCTGATTTTGGGCAAATCAAACATTAATTCTAGCATAGTACTGTTCCATCATAATTTGTCTATTTCTGCAACCACGATTTATGCATACAGTTTTGGCTGGCCCATATAAGATAATCTTTTGAAGAATTGCTGATGACTGGGGGTCTTAAATGGTCGCTTTAGCAGAATTATAACAGGATAATAATATGAATTACCTACAATAAAATTCTTATAATGGTCAGAGACGCAGTTCATTATCAACATCATTTATCTATTAGGGGTCGGCGCATCCTTGCCGGACTGCCACCGTGGGATCTTGAGGCGATAGTCCTCGCGCGCCTGTTTGAGTGGCGCGTGGAGGCACTACACCGGGGGGAAAACCCGCTGCCGCGGCAAGTTGCCGCTCGGCGGGCAGACCTCCGGTGCGATCTCATGGTGGCATGGAGAGAGCGACTGTCGCAACCCCGTGCAGGGCACGCCACATTTGTGGCGGTAAGTCCCCTCTTTGAGGAGTGGCTGGAGAGGCGTCATGGCGTCCTCACCTACCGCCTGACGCAGGTCCTCACCGGACACGGAAGTTTCGGGAGGTTCCTGCACATCATCGGGCGGGAGGAAGCGCCCGGGTGTCACCATTGTGACGATCGCCCGGAGGACACGGTGGAGCACACAGTGGCGATCTGCCCGGCTTGGGCGGAGCACCGCCGTGCCCTCGTAGAGGCGATCGGCGGCGGTGATCTCTCGCGTCCGGCCCTGGTTCAGGCCATGGTCCGGAGCGAGAGGGAATGGGAAGCGGTCACCACCTTCTGCGAAGCAGTAATGCTAGCAAAGGAGGTGGCCGGGCGTTTGAGGGAGAGAACATCTGCCCAACCCAGCCGCCGCGGGAGACGCCCATGGCGCCGGGCGCCGCGAGACGACTTCCGGCCACCGTAGATGCGGGCCTGTGGGCGGTGAGCAATGGGTAGTTCACCGTCCGTCCGTCGATTGACGACAGGCCGTGTCGACGGCGCGTTCGTGTTTCACGCGCGCCTCAAAGAGAGTCAGCAAAGCAGAGGGGCTTGCCAGAGCCTCCGCCTGCCGGGGTTGCGGGTTGTTCGAAAGAGTTACTAACATTATAATTAACATTTGAAACGGGATATTTACCATGCATGTTTGCAACATTGCCGAAATAATTATCGGAAACTCGAAACAAATAAAAAACATGGCAAATATCCCGTTTCAAGTGTTAATTATAAAATTTTAGTCATACTTAAACTTTCCTTTATATCTTAAGTATTCTTACTCATATTATAAAAGCGAAAGTGAGTTTGTTATGTCTTCACCAAAACCGATTTTGACGAATTTTGAAACAGAGTTTTTTTTTTACAGTGGGAAATGAGAGAGATTGAGGAAAGAAAGGGAATACTTAGCTTTGCTATTACAATCAATAAGGCCAAGGCAAAAACTACAGGTAGCACCTGCCTGTAAATCAGGAAACAACTGTATTACCCCGAATTTAGTATCTTATATTTATTTTTTCAATTTTATATTTATTTGTATTTATGAGATTTAGCTCACAATAATATAAAATCATATACACACGCGAAAAAATCGCTCGGTTTTAATCACGGCCGACATCTCACAAGTGACAGTTGGAAACTGTGAAAACTTAAAAAACTGTTAAGAATTTTAGCCTTTCTATTCACACCAAAAACCTTTTAATTTTTTCCCAATAATTCAGGAGACCAGTTCATTTAATAAACCAGCGTATCTACCCTATCCGCGACTAAGTTTCAATTAAGTCTACCCCTCTCATTCGTCGCTCCACCTAAGCCTTACGCAGGAGGCGACTACAAATAGATTACAGGATTTATACCACGATTGTTTAGGCTAGAAGATAAATTTCGATTGAAAGCCCTTTGTTCAGAGGGAAACATAGTATTAAAATTTGATTAGAAACGTTTTTTGGGGAGGTAGGAGGTGTTTTCGGGTGGTAGCGTTGAACGGTGATTAAAGAATAACAGCGGTGCTTAAACCCGCAATGGCGATAGAATTAATGTGGTAACAAGAGTATTTCTAGCATTGAAGAAATTTGTCTTGATTTTTCCGTGCCTCATAAGGAAAAAGCTGTTATGATATCCTGCCGGGGTTGCGGGTTGTTTGAAAGAGATACCGCGACCCAAGGGCAATAGAAGGAACATGGGTGGGTTTTAGTCTGTACAAATCTGACACTCACCCCCGTACCGCTCAGAGCGGTGGAAGTTATTTGATTATTTCCCATCCGCAAAAAAAATACAGTATTTACATATCGAACAACATATGAGGAGGCTATCGCTTGGCAGTTAAGAAGTTCCTCTCTCAAGAGCCCTAACACCTGTAGCTGCAGCGTGTTCCCAATGTTGATCGGCTACTATCATACTATATAATAAACAGGGTGGCCAGTTGATAGGCGTCATCATCATCATCATCATCAGGCTATATTAGTCCACTGCTGGACATAGCCCTCCCCTAATGAGCGCCATAGCGCCCTGTCTTCAGCTTGCCGCATCCAGTAGTTACTTTTAGTTTAGTTGATAGGCGTACAAAGAAAAAATTTAAATGCCTTATGCTAAGGGGTACCTGAATCACCCCCATGTATGTTCCGCGATTTTTTGTAGTTCAGGAGGTAGAATTTTTATAAGTACTATTTTCAAAATTTTCACCTTACATTGGTTTTTATTTTTTATCTCTTTATTCCTATCATTTCCAGATATTCTTTTTTGTGGAATCTATTACCAATAACAATAGTTAATATGCAAAAAAAAATCGTTTGCCTAGGCATTGTAGAACTTACCACAAAATTAGTTCAAAATTACCGTTAGAGTTTGGTAATCAAAAATGTTCAGAGCTTAATACAAAATAAGTCAGGGGTGCCAGGGGTTTCTAAATGATCTCAAAAACTTTTATGGATCTTCAACAAACAAAATCGTTAAAAAATAAAGAGCTTGATCGGGGACTATTTCCTGTATGTAGCTTTGATAGCAATAAAGGTATTTTACAGTTATTGTAATAATTCGTGATTTCGTTATTTTTTCCAGTGTTATGATAAAAAATACGGTAGATAGTTTACAAATTTTATTAGAACAACCTACAAAAGGTTTTCAAAATGCCGCCCTACCACAGAAATGCACAAGCTACATCTACGGAGGAAATTGTCTTCTTGTTTGTTCTGAAAGGTTAACTGACTAGCTTTTGCCCGCGGCTTCGATCGCGTTTAATTCGGGATAACATAGTTTCCCTTTTCTGATTTGCTGGTACCTGCTATTTGTAGTTTTTGCCCAAGCGCCTTATTTATTGTTATACCAAAGCTAAGTTTCCCTTTTTTTCACTCTGTCTATCTCATTTAAAAATAATTGCCTATGTCCGTCTTCAGGGTCCCAACTATCTCTGTACCAAAATTTATCAAAATCGGTTTGGCCATTTAGGCGTGAAGACGTAACAAACAAACTCACTTCCGCTTTTACAATATTAGTAACAATTTTTGTACGATATAATAAAACAACAAAAGCCCCTGAAGCACCATCCCTGTTGGTCTCAAACCGAGTTAGCGCAGTAAACAAAGTCCCCTTAAGCCTAGTTTTATTAGATTGTCTAGACGTGGATTCTTATTGGATCCTACGATGGTAGGCTGAACGAACTTCAAGGCCTTTAAGTGTGGGTAAAAAGGTGGCAGGTTTTGTACTTTTTTTTTTTGTTGAATCAGATCTGGCCATATAATTCAAATAGCCATTAACTTTTTGATTACAAACAAAAAAAAAATGTGTGGTCATGAATTGGGCATTGCCTTTTTTTGAATTTTCGCAAAGTTCTGGATTGTATACTGTGTAGCAAATTAATTGAAAAACGACAAAAAGACTTAATAAAATCATGCTTTAGAGTTCAGAATGCTACTTTCAAACTAAACATTGATCAAACTCAAAGCATTTATTTCAATTAGACCGTTACAGGCACTTTTGAATTTCAAAAAAAGATGAAGCTACAGTCCCAGTCACAAGGCATAATAAATTGTGAAAATACCGTAGTTGCCTATACCAAAGCGTTGATCTCTATGGAAAAGAATGCGCAAGAAACTCTATGAACACTCTTTTAAGTCATAATATTCTTACAAAATCATGGTTACATCATTCATGTCGATCTCATCCCAGTTAGTTCCGCTTCCCATCCTATTATGTCACCTTTTGTTTACACTCATAATCTGCCTAGCCTTTTCCCAACTATGTTGGGGTCGGCTTCCAGTCTTACCGGATGCAGCTGAATATCAGTATTTTACACGAAGCGACTGCCTATCTGACCTCCACAACCCAGTTAGTACTGGGTAATACGATACCCCTTGGTAAGACTGGTTGTCAGACTTTCGGGACACTGACTACCTGTAACGACTGTCAAAGATCTACAAATGACAGCCGGGACCAACGGCTTATCGTGCTTTCCGTGGCACGGAAGAAACTCGGTATGTAACGGATGGTCACCCATCCACAGACCAACCTAGGCAAGCGCGGCTTAACCTAAAGATCGACCCGAGCGGGTGCTATTATTTAGCTCTCCTTTTGTTTACACTGCATTATGATAAAAGATCTTCAGAAAGCTTCTACCTGATACAACACAACTACCTATTCATTTAACAATGGACCTCTCTATACAATAGCAACCTGAACACCGAAACCTTATCACGTTGAGCAATATTCTCTAAAATCTTTTGATAAATGCAGGCGAAAGGAAATATAGTTACCTCGGGAAGCCTCCGTGAAAGGAGGAACCTAATTCAATGTAACCCTGGCTGTCCATGGTCACAATTTCAAAATCCTATTAAAAGAGGGAGGTTATTAAGATTTAGGAGGTTATTGCGGTAATTTTGTATGTTGAACTTTACTCCTTTTTTTGGGGATGGAAAGTCATCAAATAAATTCCCACGCTCTGGGAGAGTGGGGGAGTGTCAGACTGTTACTGACTAAAACCCACCCATGTGCCTTCTATTGCCCTTTTTGTTCCGGGGCCGAACAACCCACAACCCTGGCAGGCCCCTCTGCTTTGCTGACTTCTCTTTGAGTCGCGCGAGGAACACGAACGAGATGCGTACGTATTTGTTCAGCCACGTATGGCAGTGTAGTTAGTCCCTTTTTTATCATCAAATGGTTTCTTCCGCTCTGAAGAAAAGGAATGCCAGGGTTTTACTGACTAAAACCCATCTATGTTCCTTGTTTTTACTCTTTGTGTTTCGGCACCACGGTATCTTTTTTGGGCGCGTATGGTGCATGAATGCACTGTCGCCGCGATCTGTCGTCAAAAAACGGACGGACGGTGAGCTACCCATTGCTCACCGTCCACAGGCCTGCATCTACGGTGACCGGGAGTCGTCTCGCGGCGCCCGGCGCCCGGGGCGTCTCCCGCGGCGGCTGGGTTGGTTTGAGGTTCTCTCCCTTAAATGTCCGGCCATTTTCGTTGCTATCATAACTGCTTGGCAGAAGAAGGTGACTGCTTCCCATTCTCTCTTTCTTCGGACCATGGACTGAACCAGGGCCGGACGCGAGAGATCGCCACTGCTGATCGCCTCTACGAAGACACAGCGGTGCTCCGCCCAAGCTGGGCAGTTGTGGGCGTTTCCTTCAGCTCGTTCATGTGCAGGAATCTCCCGAACCTTCTGTGTCCAGTGAGGACCTTCGCCAGGCGGTAGGTGAGGATGCCGCAGCGCCTTTCCAGCCACTCCTCAAAGAGGAGACGTATCGCCACTATTATGGCGTGACTTTGTACGGAAACGTCGATGTACAGATTTTTTTCTTTGAGGTACGAAATAAAAAATAAAAGACATACCGTAAAATTCTCGTTCCTCATAATACCAACTGACTACAAAACTCGCTAGAAGTAGTACAAAGCCTCCAGCCTACCATTGTATGGGATCCAATAACGGATCGGTGAGCATACACGACCTAGTTATACTAGACTTGTATTATCCTCTCTGAGAAGGATGATAGAAAATATTGTGCTGGGAAATATGGGATTATGAATACTGGAAAAAGTGGAATATTTCAATAGTGACATATTGATATAGGATATACAATGTGTCCGGTCATGGACTAGCGATATTCTAGATACTTATGTAACGAGTGTTTTACTATATCTACTATTGCGATATACTCTTGGGTCTAATTCACTTCCCCGCTTTTTGGCAGCCATTTTGAGATATTCTCTATGCGTGTACTAATCATATTATTATCTCTCAAAGTGTTGGTCTTACTGAGACGAAAATAGGTTTATTAAGCGGGTAACAATATTGTCTATCGTTTAAATTAAGAAATAATGAGCTTAAATGTTCGTAACTTTAGAAAAAAATATAAAATAATAAAGCCCACAAAAATATGCAAATCAACGAAAGTTTTGTAAACTTTTTTGTGACAAAAAGAAAGATTTTTATTTAAATCAATAGATTTGAGTACTAGAATGTAAAAGTATATAATAAGTACATAGAATATTGCTAGTCCGTGTAGACACACTGCATAATGTGTTTAAGTGAAATTCGCTAGCTTTTGTGATAAAATCTGTATACCGAAGTTTGACCATCGGATCAAAGTCACATTTATTAATCGCGCAGATGTTTAACGAGTATATACAACGTGTCATACTAATTACAGCACTAATACTTATAGGTAGGCATAAAATCATCAAATCTACTGAACAAAAAAACACGACCATGTAAACCAATATTCTAATTCGAATATTTTATCAGCAAAGCAAAAGATATCCGATATGACTTGTTTTGTTTTCTCCAATCCCTCTGGTACAGAAACTTTAGATCGACTGGGATTATCCGATGTCTCAGTACTTTATCTTTTGAAACAAACAACGCTGCCGGGCTTCGATTGTTCAATCTTACTGTTAAAGATTGGATTTCAATTCATTGATTTTTTCAACTGATTGGTACTTTTCGAAGTGGCCATTTACATTCATCATCTGCTTCGATTTTTAGAGTTCCGTACCTCAAAAGGAAAGAGAACGGAACTCATATACGATATCTTTGTTGTCCGTCTGTCTGTCGAGACCCTTTATCTTGGGAACGCATGTAGCTATCGAGTTGAAATTAACACCAAATATTCAAATTTGTGGTTTCATAGACGAAAATCAACCTAATTCTAATTCTTCGCAGTAAAAACATATAGGCGTTTATGTCGCCAGTTGCACCATATGGAGAGCTCTGCTAGGCAAGAGACGGAAAGGCAGACCCCATACGCGCTGGGACGACGAAATCGAAAAAATCACTGGCTCAAAATGGTGGCAAACAGCACAGGACAGAGATAGGTGGGATATTTGGAGGAGGCCTTTACCCAATGTGAGGATCTCATTAATTACTTAAATAACAGTTTTAAAACACTATTAGGTAGATTTAAGTTGTATTAAGTAAATATCATACTAAGAAAAGTTAAATTGTAGTAAAGTAAATAACATAGTATTTAAGAAAATAACTTTTTTTTGTAAGCAAGGTCAAATAAAGGCTTTTTATTTTATTTATTTGTCGTAAGTTTGTACGGAGCCCTTGATGCGCAAGTCCCACTTGCACTTTGCTGGTTTTTCCTAATTATGTTGGGTTTATTTTACACGGAGGATCTCCACAAGCCAGTTAGTACTGAGTAACTTTGGTAACCCTGGTTGTCAGACTATCAGGCCTACCTGCAATTGCTTTGAGTGCTGGGTCAGACTGGCAGCGCAGTGAACATTCGTTTGGTAACCGCAGTAGCCATATTCGTATTTATGTATTTTTGCATACAATAATGTGGAAGGGTGTTAAATAAGTCTTAAAGCTAAGGTACAATTATGGACCCTGTAAGGGCAGCAATTCATATAAAATTAAATTCATCAATAACGAAGTATAAATTAATACTATCAATTAATTTTCAATTATATAATAAGAAATAAAACCCAAATAATTAGTAATAAAGTCAAATTAAATTAAATAATTAAAAATTAAGTATCACAACATATTATTGCTAAGCACTAAGATCACTGTCAAATCCAAACCAAAATCATTTATTTGAATTAGGCCATTGCAGGCACTTTTGAATGTCATGAAAACAAAAAAAATGAAACTGCTACAGTCCCAGTCACAAGACAAAATAACTTGTGAAAGTAATGTAGTTGCCCATTCCAAAGCGTAGATCTCTATGGAGAAGAATGGGCAAGAAACTCCATCTCCACTCCAACTGCACTTGAGTAGTAAGCATTATTAATTTGAATTATTTTAAGTGTATTTACAAATTTTATGTCACATCATAACTGGTTTGAGATACCAACAACAATGGCCACTCGTCGCCTGCGCACTCACTGCAGCTACTTAAGTTCTATGGAGTTGCACGTGCGAATACCGCGTCGCACAGTGGGCATTTCAGGTATAACATATAAAATATCTTGGGACAATTCAAACACGGCTATCTGATGCCAAGCTAAACAGAGCTTGTGTTATGGTAACCACACAACTGATATACATACTTATATAATTTATAAATATATACATATTATACGTAAATCACACCCAGACACAGAACAAACAATCATGCTCATCACACAAAGCTTGTCCTGGGTGGGAATCGAACCCACGACCTCCGGCTCAGCAGTTAGGGCCACTAACCACTAGACCAACAGGCCCGTCAAAGAAAAAAGGTAAAAGTTACACATCGGAAATTCGTACTACTTAATTACGGTTTTTTTTTTTTTTATAAAAAACTAGCTTTTGAACGCAGCTTCGCTCGCATTAATGTCGGTTTAACACAGTTCCCCTTTCCTGATTTGCAGGTACCTGCTACCTGTAGATTTTGTTCTTGCGCCTTATTTATTGTAATAACAAAGCTAAGATTTCCCTTTTCTCCCTTTTTACTCTCTTAAAAAATAGCCTATGCCCGTCGCCAGGGTCTCAACTATCTCTGTACCAAAATTCATCAAAATTGGTTAAGCCATTTAGGCGTGAAGACATAACAAACAAACTCATTTTCGCTTTTATAATATTAGAGAGGATGTTGTGATGCACGTAATCATTAAAGTCCTAATGATTTCCGAATAATAACGTTTCCGCAAATCCTTCCAGATTATATTATATTATTTTTATTTTACATATTATTTTATTTCTCCTAATTACCCTAATTCCACATAATTACAAGTTACCTACAAATTACCAGAAAAGTCCTAGTTACATGGTTATTAACTGTCTATCATTAATTTCACGTACATATATCCTGTGGCATCAATAGCCGCGTACCCACCTAGCGCACAGGCTCGCGCGGCAGCCTCGGTGTCCGGATCGCGAGCGATGGCTCGCGCGGCAGCCTCAGTAGTTTTGTTCAATTTACACGAGGCCGCCTCGCGAGGCAGGCTGAGCCATCATAAGTCCGAGAGTATTCGTCATGGACAGTCGTGCATTTTCAGCTGCAGCTATTTTCCTAGCTGCTTATTGTTTAAAGAAACGAAAACAGTCACGTATCAAGAAAAAACCTAGACGCTTCTGGATTGACTTCTCCTGACTGCCCATGATATCAAAATTACACAAGACAAACACGGCAAGAGACAAAACTTGAAGTAGCTTCGCGCGCGAGCCAAAACATAACCGTCCCCACCTAACGCACAGCGCTCACTGAGGCACCTTTGAGCGCGTCAAGTTTACCGACAACACATGGCTCGGGGCCGAGCCGTGCTCGGTCGAGCAAACGCGCGCCCGAGGCAGGCCGAGGCACGTCCACACCAGCCGAGGCATTTGGCTCGCGAGGCTGCCGCGCGAGCCTGTGCGCTAGGTGGGTACGCGGCTATTAGCATTAGCTCGCGCGCGAAGCTACTTCAAGTTTTGTCTCTTGCCGTGTTTGTCTTGGGTAATTTTGATATCATGGGCAGTCAGGAGGAGTCAATCCAGAAGCGTCTAGGTTTTTTCTTGATACGTGACTGTTTTCGTTTCTTTAAACAATAAGCAGCTAGGAAAATAGCTGCAGCTGAAAATACACGACTGTCCATTACGAATACTATCGGACTTATGATGGCTCAGCCTGCCTCGCGAGGCGGCCTCGTGTAAATTGAACAAAACTACTGAGGCTGCCGCGGGAGCCATCGCTCGCGATCCGGACACCGAGGCTGCCGCGCGAGCCTGTGCGCCAGGTGGGTACGCGGCTAATGAGCTTTACTAGAATAAATTATCGTTAATACGCATTCATAATCATTACTAATGATATATGTTACGTAAATATGTAAGAAATAATTAAATACAAATACTTTAATCATACTTAGAATAGAATATAATAGAATAATTTTAGAATTACCATATATGAAACGATAAATTTTGCGTCGTGCAGCCTGCGCCCGCGCCCGCGTGCCATTTGTGAACAATAAAATATATCAAGATTTGAGTTTAACCGTATAGTTCGGTACGGACCCCTTCGGGGGCTCGACATTCAAACCTCCGTTGACTCGGTACTGGCCCCAAAAAGGGTCAAACATTTAAGTCATACGACCTCCTTATTATTTTTGTAAATATTTTATTTTCTGATTAAAATAGCATTGCATGCATGCATGCATGCATTCATTAAGATAGTAGAATAAAAATCTCTGACACTGCGCGCGGCTGGCGGCTTGTTACAAGAAAACATCAAAAATCACTTTCGGCATAACATTTGCGATTAATTACTTTGAAAAATTACTTTGTAAAACTAATAAAACCACATAGTTTCGAAAGTGATTAAAAATGCTAGCAGGTATAACCTTTTGAAATACGCCACAAGTCGCTTGCAGAATCATCTTGCGTGTACTTTTAATTACAAGTATATTGTCTTGATAAAGATGTTGTCACAAACTGAACTAAAACTACACTAAAAATCACTAACATTTAATTAATAAATTTATTTTAGACGGGCCTGTTGTTCTAGTGGTTAGTGGCCCTGACTGCTGTCGTGGGTTCGATTCCCACCCAGGACAAACTTTGGGTGATGAGCATGATTGTTTGTTCTGTGTCTGGGTGTGATTTATCTATAATATGTATGTATTTATAAATTATATAAGTATGTATATCAGTTGTCTGGTTACCATAACACAAGCTCTGCTTAGCTTGGGATCAGATAGCTGCGTGTGAGTTGTCCCAAGATATTTATTTATTATTTATTATTATTCCAGTCAAACGACGCGTTTCCTCTTCTGTAATTGATTAAAGTGACACACATTAAACATAGTTATTATAGTTTGATTGCATTTTCATAAATGCTATATAGTTTAACTAGCTCTTGCCCGCGGCTTCGCTCGCGTGAAATTCGGGGTAACACAGTTCCCCTTGCGCCTTATTGATTTGTGATAGCAAACTAAGTTTTCCCTTTTCTTCTCTCTTTCTACCTCACATTTCACTTTTTTCAAAAAAATATAGCCTATGTCCGTCTCCTGGTTCTCAACTATCTCTGTACCAAAATTTATCAAAATCGGTTTAGCTATAAAAGCGTGAAGAGGTAACAAACAAACAAACAAACTCACTTTCGCTTTTATAATATTAAGTAAGGATTTACTCAAATTAGAGAAAATGGAAATCACGCTATTGTGAAATTAATGTTTATCACCAAAAATAGTGGTTGTCAAGCTAAAACGGACTTCCTTTAATCAAGACTAAAATAGTACAGAATAAAATGAGACGTGATTAAGTATGTCATTTTAATATAAGTATAAGTTTAATCCGGTTTTTCATCAGAATCGGCAACATTATCGACTTCCAAACATACTTAAAAAAAAAAACAAAACTATAACTAGAAAGAGGCTTTATAAATAAAAAAAAAAAAAACAATAAAAATATTCATAGCTTCGCTACACCGAATTCTTTTTTCACCACCTCCCATATTGACCTACATTGCCATCTAAAAATAAAACCATCCACCAACTAAAATTATTATTCAAGGTAGCAACACTACCCTTGATGGATCGTCGTCACCCGTATCGAGCGTTTTATCTTCATAAATTGTTCAAAACGCAATCAATCTAAGCACAACCCTTATTTATTGTTGTAGTGATAAAACAAATGGTTACAGTTGGCTGTTTGTGGAATGAGCCTTGACCTTGTTCTTTTTTTGTAGAAAACATAGTTTTTCGTTTGGTTTTTCATTTTGAGGATCTAAACACACCTCTATTTTATTTTTGGATTAAAGTAGGAAATCACTTGCTTTGGTAAATGAAAACATTGTGATGAAACCAGTGGTGACTAGGGGGTCTAAAATAGCCGCTTTAATAGTATCATAATAAGTTATTATAAGTTATTATCATAATAAAAAAATATTAAATGGTCACAGACGTAGTTAATATTGTGAATTGTCACTTTTTGATCATTTTACGAATGGTAACGTAATTAATATTTTTAACCTATTATGATTCTGCTTAAGCGCCCATTTTAGACCCAATAAAAAAAAATATCTTGGGACAACTCACACACGGCTATCTGATCCCAAGCTAAGCAGAGCTTGTGTTATGGTAACCAGACAACTGATATACATACTTATATAATTTATAAATACACACAAATTATACTAGATAAATCACACCCAGACACAGAACAAACAATCATGCTCATCACACAAAGTTTGTCCTGGGTGGGAATCGAAGCCACGACCTGCGGCTCAGCAGTCAGGGCCACTAACCACTAGACCAACAGGCCCGTCAATAAGGTGCGTATCTTGGATTGAAACTCAAGATTTATGGCGTGTTAGTTGGTAGATTTTATAATAATATTAATTAAATAAATATTGTCATTATTTTAATTAATTATATTAATTGGTTTTATAACTAACGCTTTGGAATGGGCAACTACAGTACTTTCTCAAGTTATTATGCTTTGTGACCGGGACTGTAGCTTCATTTTGTTTGCCTGTAATAGTTTAATTGAAATAAATGCTTTGAATTTGAATCTATATTATCTAAATTAATAACTATAATAAGAGTTATAGCAACCCCAAGAGGTACGTCGCGACCAATAAGAGCGTCCCGCGGTCGCGTTCCGCGAAGATACCAATAGGAGGTATTCGCGCGCTCCTTTCCCGCGTTCAAGAACGCGTTGCATGCGCCGGGCGTCTGCGCCGGCAGTCCGTTGCTTACGCGCCTACTACTCGCACGCGAATTATAAAATCCGAACTTTATGTTTCTTTCTGTGAAATACTGTGAATGTGTAAAAAGGGGATTAAACTATTGTTTCCATTGTTCAACTTAACTCAAGACTATTATTTTCCCGTTCCCCCTGAAACCTCTTCTCATATGTGGCGCTCCAACGTGTTTTTCGTGTGACAGTAGTGCAGTGAACTTTTCTTCATAGGTGAACGTTTGTAGTGACTAAAATGCCAGTGACAAGGAGTAGAGCGGCCAGTTTGAGTCGGAGAGATGATGCTAACGACGCATTTCCCAACCTCTCACGACCAAACACGCCGCCCGCGCCGCCCGCCGTGCAAGATGGCGACGACGCATTCTCTTCGCCGCGCGCCGACGCTAACGCTACGTTCTCTAAAGAAAACGTGGCGATGATTATCGCTTCTCTCCAACGCTCTCAAACTGAAGCATTCAGGGAGTTGCTCACCTCGGTGTCGCGGGCGAATGCATCCACTCCGGAATCACTCACCTCACTAGGGCAGAACACCCTAGCTCGCTGCAAAGCAACATTCTCCGGCCGACCGAAGGAGTCGGTTGAGGCATTTATAGATGCTATAGAGGCATATAGCGACTGCGCGCAAGTTACGGACTCAAATATTTTACGCGGTTTAGCCTACGTATTTAAGGACGAAGCGGCCACGTGGTGGCAAGGGATAAAATACTCCGTTTCATCATGGCGGGAAACCAAAGAAAACTTAATAAGTGCCTATGGTGACCGCCGACCGCCTCATCGCATATACCTAGAAATATTTGCCTCGCCGCAAGGCAATGAAAACACCGACATCTTCGTGGCACGCGTTCGCGCCCTTTTCGCGCGCTTGCCTAAGGGTGATATTACTGAATCGGCTCAAATAGACATGACCTACGGACTTCTCCACAGCCGAATTAGGAAAAGACTACGAAGAGAAGAGTGTCATAACTTCTACGAATTACTCCGCCTCGCACGAAACTTAGAAGACTCCTTCGATGAAAAGAACATCATGACACACACGACGAGTGAGCAGCGAACACAACCGCCGTCAACATCAACGTCGTGTCCACAATCCGCCGCGCGTGGCAACGCCGCCGTTCGTGATAACAGCCGCGCCCCCGCGCGCGGTGGCGCCCCTTCAAGTACCTACAACTACGGTGCACCCGGCGCCGCGGCGCAGAGTCAACCCGCTCCGCCCGCCCCTGTTCCAGCCGCGTCTTTTCCACCGAAGCAGGACTCCTCAAAGAGACAACGGCCTACCTGCGCTTACTGCAGGAAGTTCGGCCACTCTAAGGAGAATTGCCGTAAGTTGCAAGAGTTGCAGATTCCAGGTGAGAGTGATAAAACTAATAAACAACCTAGTGGTCAAAGTTTTTATTCCGTTCAATCTCGCGCGTCTGACTCTATTGATAAAGATGATAATATTATTATGTGTGATAGTGATAACAGTGTTTTATGTGTTAATTCGTATCGCCATGATTCAAACAACTTTATTCCACAAGAAAATGTGTCTAACTATTTTCATAAACTAGGGGCTAATATTATTCCCCGATCTATAACTAATAATAAGTGCACCTCATTCGATTTTTCTAAAAACAAAAAGAACATTGCCCATATTGATGAGATAAAGAAGAATGGTCAAAAATTGTCTCGTAATATTTTTTGTAATAATGTAAAGGAGAATGGCCAAAAATGTTCTCGTAATATTTTTTATAATAATGTAAAGGAGAATGGCCAAAAATGTTCTCGTAATATTTTTTGTAATAATGCAAAGGAGAATGGCCAAAAATGTTCTCGTAATAATAGTTGTAATTATGTAAAGAATGATGGGCAAAAATGGGCTCGAAATTTATTTTGTACTAATTTTAAAAATAATGTACATTTATGTTTAACCGATGTATGTTTGTGTAACGATCGTTCGGGACCCTCTACTGGTCGCGATTTACGACCAATTTTTAATATTTCTATATTAGGGTTTACCGGTTCTGCTTTGATAGATACGGCCGCCAAACATTGCATTGCGGGTTATACGCTATATACTCTCCTTCTACGTCAAGGTCATCCCCTCAGCTCTTCGACACGCGAAGTTAAGCTTGCCGACGGTGTAATCCGTACCATGGATGTACTTACCACCACGTTAGACGTGTGCTTAGAGACGGCAGTTATAACGATTCCCTTTCTGATATTTCCCGACTCGACAAATAACGAGACGTTATTAGGTATCGATTTTATAACCGCCGCGGGAGTAGTAATAGATTTTTTCAAAGAAGTCTGGTATTTCAGCAGCTTTGATACAGTGAAATATAAATTGAACTTCGAACCTACCTCGCGTGACGTGTCCTGTGCCTCGACAGATATACTTAGGGACGATGAAGGTACATGCCTTAAACCAGCTGAGCGACAAGCGCTCGCTGCCGTTCTCACCAGGCACGCATGCATCTTTAAAGCAGGGGGAGGTCCAACACCGTATGCGGAACACCGCATTGATACAGGTGAGCATCCTCCAATAGCTGTCCCTCCTTACCGATTAAACCCTTCGAAAAAGGAGCTGATGAAAGCTGAAATAGGTAAGATGTTACAAGATGACATTATAGAAGAATGTGAATCGGCTTGGTGTTCACCGGCGCTGATGGTGCCGAAGTCCAACGGTGGTATTCGCTTCTGCGTCGACTACAGGCGTTTGAATGCAGTCACCAAAGCTGACACATATCCGATGCCACGCATCGACGAGTTACTTCAGAGCACAAAACGGGACTGCTACATGAGTACGCTAGACCTTCGATCCTCATACTGGCAGGTTAGGGTTAGGGAAGTTGACAGGGACAAAACAGCTTTTGTCTGTCCTCTAGGTACTTTTCGATTTAAGAGAATGCCGTTTGGTCTCCGCAACGCGCCAGCTACCTTTCAGCGTCTTATCGATCGTCTCCGATCCTGCTCTGCTTTACAGGATGTAACTCTATTAGCTTATTTAGATGATCTATTGGTTACATCTCAGGGATACCAACAACATCTGCAAGACCTCGAGGCAGTTTTTAAACGTCTGGCCGAGTTTAACCTCCATGTAAATAGGGAGAAGTGCGCCTTCGCTCGAGAAAGCGTTAAATATCTCGGTCACGTTATAACACAAAAAGGTGTTTCCACCGACCCAGGGAAGGTGAGTGCTGTCCTCGAGATGATGGTTCCAGGTAATCTGAAACACCTTAGAACCTTTTTACAAACATGCTTGTGGTTCAGAAAATTTATACCTAACTTCTCAAAAGTCGCTGAACCATTGACTCGCTTGACCAAGAAAAGTCAAGTCTGGTCTTGGGGCTCTGAGCAGACCCACGCCTTTAATGAGCTGAAGAGTCTACTGACCACAGCTCCAATACTGGTGCAAGCCGATTTTAATCGTCCCTTCATTCTGCGAACTGACGCAAGTAACTACGCCTTAGGCGCAGTTTTATTACAGGGCGACGACAATCAGGAAAGGCCTATTGAATATGCCAGCCGACTCCTCAATGCAGCTGAACGCAACTATTCTACAACAGAGCGGGAAGCACTCGCTGTAGTGTGGGCGGTTGAGCGTTTTCGTCCTTACCTAGACGGACAACCAGTCGTGATTGGAAGTGACCACCAGCCTCTACGTTGGTTGTTATCACTAAAATCACCAGCAGGTAGATTAGTCCGTTGGGCTATAAAGCTTCAATCTTTTGATATACAATTCCAATATACCCCAGGGAAGGCGAATGTCGTTGCTGACACGCTGAGCAGACCGATATGTTCTAGCGATACAAGCGACAGTTGCGGTGTCTGCTCTGTCATCTGCGATCTACCCGCTAAGACACCCAGTCAGCTTCGCCTAGAACAAACTTCGGACCCTGAAGTGGATAAGATTGTTAAAGAGCTAGAAGGACCTGATGATGTTGCACCTAAAAGATGGTTAGAAAGAGGTTACCTCATGGATCAAGGAGTTTTGTACCGTTACAATCCGGACTCCGAGAGTGAATCTCCTCAACTAGTCATACCTGCCGGTCAAGTTGCAGCTATTTTGAAAGAGTTACACGACTCTCAAACAGCTGGCCATCCAGGCATCAATCGGACATACCAAAAGGTAGCACAGCTATATTATTTCACAGGGATGCGGAGAATAATCACCGATTATGTCTTAGCCTGCATCCACTGCCAGCGGTATAAGGCTAACAACACTAAACCCCCAGGCCTACTCCAGACACCAGTCATGAACCAGCGGAATGAGGTGTTGGCCATGGACTTGTTTGGCCCACTGCCGGAAGGAGACCAGGGGGAGAGGTGGGTCTTTCTTATTGAAGACACTGCTACCCGATGGACGGAGCTGTTTGCGTTAAAGGAAGCAACAGCAGAGGCCTGTGCTCATGTCCTTATCGAAGAATATTTTATGCGGTTTGGTTTACCTCGCAGGATTATTTCGGACAACGGTGTCCAGTTCGTTTCCGCAGTGATGCGACAATGCATGTCAGTGTTAGACATCAAACAAAATTTTGTCCCGCTGTATCATCCACAAGCTAATCCTGCCGAGCGAAAAAACCGCGACCTTAAGGCGATGCTGGCCCATCTCGTGGGAGATGATCACATCTCTTGGCCAAAGAAATTACCAGTGATTCGTTTTGCTCTCAATAGCGTAAAATGTCGTACAACGGGCAAGTCACCGGCTTATTTGACCTTTGGTAGAGAGATGCGGTCACCCACAGAAGTTGTTCACGACCTTCGAGCCATCAGAGCTAAAGAAAACTTTGTCCCTCAAGTGACCCCCTACCTCGAAAACTTCCTGCATTCACTGTCAGCGGTTCGGGAACGCGTCGAGATCGAGCAGGATAAAACGAAGCGATACGCCGATGCTTCGCGCCGTCCCTCTGACGCCTTCGAGGTAGGTGATCTAGTCATGTTGAAATCACATTTGTTGAGCAAAGGATCAAAAGACCTCACTTCTAAATTTTACCCTCGCCGAGATGGCCCTTACCAGATTACAAAAAAGGTAAGCCCAACCACTTACACCATTGCGAACACAGAACAGCCAAATGTAGATTTAGGGAAGTATCATTCCGAAGACCTAACACCTTACCGAGGTAGCGACAATTCCTTACCAAAGCCCGTCAATCCCAAAAGAAAACGTGGACGTCCAGTTAATACTGATGTAGGGAATATACCAGTCCAGGAACGAGGGCGTTCTCCAGAACTGGAGGGGGAGTATATAGCAACCCCAAGAGGTACGTCGCGACCAATAAGAGCGTCCCGCGGTCGCGTTCCGCGAAGATACCAATAGGAGGTATTCGCGCGCTCCTTTCCCGCGTTCAAGAACGCGTTGCATGCGCCGGGCGTCTGCGCCGGCAGTCCGTTGCTTACGCGCCTACTACTCGCACGCGAATTATAAAATCCGAACTTTATGTTTCTTTCTGTGAAATACTGTGAATGTGTAAAAAGGGGATTAAACTATTGTTTCCATTGTTCAACTTAACTCAAGACTATTATTTTCCCGTTCCCCCTGAAACCTCTTCTCATAGAGTATAATACTTTTCATTTGTAAAGATATCTCAGCCTTTATATAAAACCACAAAGGGTCTAATACAATAATATAAGACCTAGACTGAACACAATATACGTCTTCTCGATGCAAACAAAGGAATTCTTAGAAAAAAAAAACATCTTTAAAAAGAAAATTTCACCAAAAGTTCGTTTACTTTTAGCATACGAACGAAACTTAAGTAAGCCTCACAAAAAATAGACGTAAAAAATGTTATGAAAAACGAATGATTTATAATAGGCCTTCTTAAAAATTTACGAAACCAAGACACCGATTTATTACATCCGCGTTTAAGGACTAGGAAGTTTTAGAATTGCCAAAAGGAAATTAATACTTCTTTTTAACCGACTTCAAAAAAGGAGGTTCTATGTTTAAGCATGAAATTTTCGTCGATAATTTTATAATTGGTTAAGTGCGAGTCGGATTCGCGAACGAAGGGTTCCGTACCAACTACAAAAACGGCAAAAAAATAGGTTTTTTGTATGAGGAGCCCAATTTTTTTTAGTTTTGTGTTTGTTGTAATAACAGCAACAGAAATACATAATTTGTAAAATTGACAATTTATTGTCTAGCTATCACGGTTCTTGAGAAACAACCTGGTGACAGATGGACAGACGGACGGACAGCGGAGACTTAGTAAATTGTGAGTCTTGAAATGAGACAGACTCACAAGTGTATGAGACGGACATTGTTTTAAGAACTAAGTCTATCTCACACACTTTTACATATATATTGGTGAAGTCATCTAGCTGGGATTATAAGGTACCTAGGTATTAGTAGTTGTGCCCAGTGGTTTCACCCGCTACTCTGTAACACTGACACGAGTTCACGGCGTTAACGTCATGAAATACGCCTATTTTAAAATTATAACCCACCCTTTATCCATTCCATTATATCCACTTTTGATGTAATTTTTTCATCAAAAGTGAAGTCAACGAGACATCTGACTAAAAAAGTGATGGATCTGAATGTTGATGAAAGGAGAGCGAGAGGAAGGCCAAAGAACAGATGGATGGATTGTGTAAGGAATGATATGAAAGAGCAAGGAGTAAATGATGCCGTGACGTCTGATAGCAGAGAATGGAAGAAGAAAACGTGTTGCGCCGGCCCCAAATAGAACCCATCAACAGACCAACGTTGCTTACGTTGGTCTTAGCGCGGATTAACCTAAAGATCGACCCTAGCGGCTCCTGTTATTTAGCCACAATCCCAAAAAAAACCTCTTTTGCTTAGAGAGGTCGTGCGGTCGCGCGTAACCTAAAAGACCACCATACATAATTATTCAATCTCGTCCCCCCTCTTTATCATAGTCCCCATTTATAAATGAAAGCGTGTTACATTGTGATAGCTTGAGGAAAATGTTGTGTTGTATTAAATGTACCTTACCTTTACCCTGGTTACCATATAGTATCAAAGTACTCGTCAAGACGAATCAAACGAGACCAAACTCGATGGAGTTGCGTCGTTTAATTACGGAGTTCCTATGGCCACCTTCCGGCTCTAACATCAGACCCTGGTTACCATATAGTATCAAAGTACTCGTCAAGACTAATCCAATGAGCCCAAACTCGATAGGGTTGCATCGTTTAATTACGGAGTTCCTATGGCCACCTTCCGGCTCCAACATCAGACCCTGGTTACCATATAGTATCAAAGTACTCGTCAAGACTAATCCAATGAGCCCAAACTCGATAGGGTTGCATCGTTTAATTACGGAGTTCCTATAGCCACCTTCCGGCTCTAACATCAGACCCTGGTTACCATATAGTATCAAAGTACTCGTCAAGACTGATCCAATGAGCCCAAACTCGATAGGGTTGCATCGTTTAATTACGGAGTTCCTATGGCCACCTTCCGGCTCCAACATCAGACCCTGGTTACCATATAGTATCAAAGTACTCGTCAAGACTAATCCAATGAGCCCAAACTCGATAGGGTTGCATCGTTTAATTACGGAGTTCCTATGGCCACCTTCCAGCTCCATCATCAGATCAGCTCTATGTCACAATAACATTGCATTGTCATCCGATTTATACATGCATTCTAAATTTCAGCTCAATCGGAAACCGGGAAGTGGATCAAATTTAAGTTGCAAGATTTGATTACAGAACGACAGACAACGGGACAGGTGAAACTAAATAAAAGCTTGTAAAAAGTAGAAAACACAGTCTTAATAATATTTGAATAAAAAAAATAGGAACAAAAATCCATCTTAGGGTATCTAGATCCGGGGTTGCGGGTTGTTAGCAAGAGATACCGCGGCCCCGGAACGTATAAGGCAATAGAAGGCACATGGGTGGGTTTTAGTCACTAAAAGTCTTACACGCCCCCCCGCTCTACCCAGAGCGGGGCAAGTTATTTGATGATTTCCCACCACAAAAAAGGGTATCCAGATGAAATCATCTAGTTACTAATAACAAAACAAAATTTAAAAATCAGTTGATTTCATGAGATCAAATAATTAAAATAATAATCTGGTTAGTTTTATTCTTCAGTCAAAATCAAACTCTAAATATTTTTATTTCACATAGGCCTACATGGGCACTTATAAAACGAGTAGAAAAGATGCAAGGTTCGGGTTGGTCGTTTCCTATGGAGAAGAACCGGCAAGAAACTGCATGGTTACTCTTTTAAAATCATTTGGTTTTACAATGTTGTTGTTACAGCGTTAGTACTTAAGTATGAGAGGACAGCGTAGGCCCGACAATAAGTCATTGCTTACTTTACAAAAAATAAAATAATACGTTAACAAAAGTTAACAAGCGTCCAAGAATCTACAAGGCCAGGTCAAGGCAAGGTCTTCAGCAAGATAACACTGCAAATGAAGGTAGTATGGGTTCTACAGATATTTCTGTGGCTTGTTGTGCATTGAGTCTTCGATTGCCGGAGAAGTTATTTGATGATTTTCCAACCACAAAAAAGGGGTACTGGCTAAATCCACATGGTTTTAGCCAAGTCGAGTATGGCACAACACGATTTTCTCACAACCTGTGAAATAGTCGAGGTGTCTGTGGATTAACAAATCCTGCTAAAACAAAAAAATCCTTAGTAATATTATAAAAGCAAAAGTGAGTTTGTTTGTTTGTTACCTCTTCACGCTTTTGGTACAGAGATAGTTGGGAACCAGGAGACGGACACAGGCTAATTTAAAAAAAAGTGGGATGCGGGGGAGATAGAGGGATGAAAAGGGATAACCTAGCGTTGCTATTACAAATCAATAAGTCGCAAGGGGAACTGTGGAAACTTAACGCGAGCGAAGCCGCGGGTAAAAGCTGGTATAAATATATATCTGCCCCCGATTTTCAGTCACCCTGGTACAAGAGGCTGAAAACAAGAGAAGAAATTAAAATTCATCCGCAGGTGTCGTGTGAAAAGTTACCGCCGAGTTCGGGATCCGCGTTAGATACTTGTGACAAGACTTAAGGACGTATTCTGGAGGATTTTGTTAGAATTTTAGTATGGTGCTATGGTGAAAATTGGAGGTAGAACTACTACTAACTTAAGAGTATTATCTAATATATAAAATTCTCGTGTCACAGTTTTCGTTGCCATACTCCTCCAAAACGGCTGGACCGATTTGAACGAAATTTTGTGTACCTACATATCGGGTAGGTCTGAGAATCGGCTAACATCTATTTCTCATGCCACTAACAACCACTCACTGAGCAGCGGGTGAAACCGCTGGGCACAGCTAGTATAATATAAAATATGAGAATGGTCATGGAGAATTTAGGAAAATAATAAAGGTCCATACTAATTTTACCCTCAGAACACAAACGGCAAAAGAAGAACACTGAATGGGTTTAAGTCAGTAAAAGTCTGACACTAAGAACGGGAGACATTTTTAATAATTACCTATCCGAAAAAATAAGTTTTTTTGTTTTTCAATTTTTCATTTTTAGTTAGTTACTAGCTGTTCCACGCGGTTTCACCCACGCTGCTCAGCACCTGTTGGTCGTAGCGTGATGTTACATAGCCTATAGCCTTCCTCATGAAATGGACTATCCAACACTAAAAGAATTTTCCAATTCCAACCAGTAGTCCTTGAGATTAGCGCGTTCAAACAAACAAACAAACTCTTCAGCTTTATAATATTAGTATAGATTTCATCTTTTCTTAAACCCATCCATTATAAATGTGTAAGTAACTCTGTTTTTTTTTGTAAGTTTGTTTGTAATCTCTGTCCTACACAGAAAAAGGATCAAAATAGCAAAGCAAATAGCTTTAAGAGGTTTTATTAAAAAAATATAGAAACGGAACCCTGGCAATCAAAAAGAAATAGTACTTGTATTTTCTGGTCTAGACCAATATATAGACTATCGAAAAACTTGGACAAGAAAAAAAACAGCAATTAAAAAAAAAATACTTTCCGGATACCACTAATCATTTCATAATAACGTCACCGCTTCATCTCTCCATAATATCGCCCGCCACAGCTTGCGCGAACTTGTGTAATTTTGACAAGTTTAAAATTTTCCACCTCTCCCCCCTCCCCCTCCGCCCGTCCTCAGACCCCGCCTGTCATTCTTCGGAACTCCACGTGAATTAGATGATGTTTTTGGGGGACAAGTTTTGAATTAAATATTGTTCGTATTTACGATTTCTTAAATAACTTCCAGTTTACGATGGTAGTCTAAAATAACATCGATCGGTTGGCTTCAGCGTTACGTGTCGCGGGTTCGATTTCTGCACGAAACAAATTTTAGCCTACAGGTATCTGGGTCAGATTTTTGTAAATTTGAATTTCAACGTTTGTAAAAACACTCACGACATCGGAGAAATTCAAAGTTTGGGGGCAAAGTGAACTCTAAAACATTTTTCAAATCAAATCAAATGAAAGCATTTATTTCAATTAGACCATTACAGGCACTTTTGAAAGTCAAGAAACAAAATGAATCTACAGTCCTAGTCACAAGGGACAATAACTTATGTAAGTACTGTTGTTGTCCATTCCAAAGCGTTGATTTCTATGGAGAAGAATGGGCCAGGAACTCCATGGACACTTTTCCCTTAACTTGTGACTCCAACTATTACTACTAATAGACCTACCTCTGCCTGCCGCTCCCAAGAATACAAGCATGTTAGTAGGTGTTCAAAGATATATTATCTGAGTTACAAGCTCTGGTTATATTGACGACACGATTGGAACCCTTATAGGATTACTTTGTCTAGACTTTTTATCTCAGGATCATAGAGGTATCTAGTTGAAATTAAAACGAAATATTCAATTCTGTAGCCTCTTGGAGCTGTGTTTAAAATGAACCTCTAAGTAAGTCTACGCAGTCAAAAGATATGGCTGCTTCATTGCCCGAGTCCGACTCGACTTGGCCGGTGTTTTTCATTTCATCATCTGCCTAGCCTTTTCCCAACTATGTTGAGGTCGGCTTCCAGTCTAATCGGATGCAGCTGAATATCAGTATTTTACATGGAGCGACTGCCTATCTGACCTCCACAACCCAGTTAGTACTGGGTAATACGATACCCCTTGGTAAGACTGGTTGTCAGACTTTCGGGACACTGACTACTTGTAACGACTGACAAAGATGTACAAATGATAGCCGAGACCAACGGCTTAACGTGCTTTCCGAGGCACGGAGGAAATTCGGTATATAACGGTTGCTCACCCATCCACAGACCAACCTAGGCAAGCGCAGCTTAACCTAAAGATCGACCCGAGCGGCTACTATTTATTTAGCCACGAGCTCCTCCGGTGTTTTTCATTTGCAAGAGTAAAAACAACTTTACTTCAGAGAGCCAATATTCACTTTACCCTCACTACATCTGCATTGGTACCTGCAACAAGGAAAAAAAGGGTACAATTCAAAATGTAACACTATACACATCAAGTCTCCCCTTGGGATAACATAGACATTTGAATTCAGGTACACTCGGAATTCTACTCGCCCCCTGAGACCGTAGCTTGAAGAAGGATATTGTAAGAAAAATCTCGAGGATTCCATATAGGTAGGTGTTTTGAATATTTCTTGCTGAGTGGTTTAAAAGTTGTTTTGGTGGCAGTGGAACTTACGAAGATATAAAGTCACGCCTGATATTCCCGTATGATTTGGCAGAGTTGCCTTACGAAAGCCTTCTTAGGTATTGGTCGAGGCTCTTGGCAATGAGCTGACGCAACTTTATGCACAATGATTACTGAGTTTACGGCTGTGGTGAAATGTGAAAGTAATTATTTTTGTTTGTTTCTATTTTTGTTTTTTTTTATATTTATTTATTCAATTAATTACTATTCACAAACTATAAATAGATACAAACTAATAATAAAAATATGTACAAGTAAAAACTGGAAAATTCCAGGGCGTCAAAAAATTCATTCACATCGCAGTCAACAGGAAAACTGCCCAGAAGGCTGGCAGCGTTACCGCGTTGGATGGCAATGCTAATTTTTTGCGCAAAAAACAGGCCAACTCTCTGGTCAAGAGAAGAGTCCAACCAACCGCTTGACGATTTCTCAAAATACTGCGTGGGCACTCGGACCCCATGGCCCTAGTTTCAACCCCAAAAGGCTAATCGTATCGTAATTAAATTTGGCCAGGAAATAGATTTAACGTGGGGAATATGGACGCTACTAAGGGAGTCAATTTTGTATTATGTCCTTACTCTAGAACTGTTTGACAAGTGACAGCTGTCATTGTCAACCTAACGCGTGCGCAGCCGCGGGTAACAGCTAGTTTTATATTAAATGAAATTAAATAAATCTTTATTTTAGACCACGTGACCATAATAATTATCATAAAAAATGTAAAACTTGAGCAAGAATAAGTGTTCTCAGGATTAATAAAATCAAATATACTTCAGACACAATTTATCAATATTCATCGACGAATTTAGAAAAGCGAAAATTTTGCACTGAATTCAGAAAAAGAGCCAGCTTATTTTTAGCCCTTCAGCATATTTATTTCCACATTAATTCTTCCCTAAATATAAAACCCGACACGCTCCTTAACAAAAAGGGTTGCCATTATTCGAGAAAATATTTTTCTTCCAACCTTAGGGTGAAAGCTCCAATTCTCGTCCGTTCGTACCTAATTGTCGTTTTTACCCTACACGTCACGTGTTGACGGAAGTGATATTAATTTAGGGTTCCGTAGGGTGGGTAAACAATTGACCGCTTGGTGTATTATTGTTATTTTCCCTTTGGACCCTTTTTCGGGGATTTCACGTCTTTATTTTGAAGGTAAATCGTTTCATGTCAACATTGATCAATTGTTGAACGTGTAGCATTGTTTGTGGGACAAAGGACTTAATATTAATGTCACGGGTACATAATACACCATAATATATGGGTTGATTAATACCTTATGATGTGGGTTGCAAATCTGTAATGGCTTAGAAAGATAGATGGAGTGCTGTAGATAGGTTCTTAGCTGGCTCGGTTTTATAATATCTTGAGACATGTCTTGAAATAAGAATTTAGACTTGAGCATTTAACGCGTACTTGCATTTAATAATTACTTTAATCATGTATGTGTGCACTTATTTTAGTAACAAAAGAAAACACGCTACCTGAACCTATTTCTTGTGAATTCCAAATAAATAACCAAAAGACACCACCATATTGGATTTAAAATGACGTCACAAAAATTTTGATAGAATTATTATCCAAACCAAACATGTTTGTAAAACTTTGACTCAATCAGAAACATAACAGAATCACATTTTTTAATTCTAATTTCAAAAACCAATTCTGAAATTTAAAAATATTTCTACTTAGTATTTCCAGCCGCAACAATAATTGAAAACACCATTTCCTCACCATTACAAACACAAAATATATAATAATAATAAACACACCTTCAACAATCGAAAAAGTATTCGGGAGGCGCAAACGTCACCTCATTCCTGACAGCGCGGGGATCCTGCAAACTTTTTGATTAATTACATTTCGCTCGCCGTAGAAATATTGCCACATTCCAGGTAAAAGTTATGCGAAAGGTTGCAGAATTAGCAACGGCTAGAGGGGTTGAAAGCCTTTGCAAGAAGAAAATGTACCTTTGAAACTAATGGGTTTGTTAAGTCAACCAGTTAAAAATAAGATTTGATAACTCCTATATTTGTCAAAACGTTTCAACTTGTAGGACACAAATTAAGTTTTAATTATGGAATATCGCAACTTAGAACAGATGAATGCAGTTCAATGTTTTGATCAACTAAGACTTTCAGTGTACCTATATCAGTTTTTTTAATCTATTGTTCTATAGGCTTCAATAAGAAGATTTGGTTCTTTTTGCGCTTGTATTTTTTTGTTTGAATAGATTTCACATTTTTAATCAAGTACAATTATATTTTTTTATAAAACATAATTTTCATTTCAAGCTATTAATCCCTGAATATCCGAGTGTACTTGGTACAAAAACGCCTTACATGTCTCTATAAGTTGTTCTTGAAGTGTTAAATAACATCCACAGGCTTCATGCTTCAGAGGACTTGCCAGGCCAGCCTCCGCCTGCTGCCGATACCGCGGCCCCGGAACATAAAGGGCAATAGAAGGAACATGGGTAGGTTTCAGTCAGTACAAGCCTGACAATCCAGCCCGCTCCGCCCAGAGCGGGGGAAGTTATTTGATGATTTCCCACCCTAAAAAAAACAGACTTCATGCTTATAAGTACGCGACTAACGAGGCAGTCAAGAAATATAAATCAAGAAGAATTACATTTTCTTTAAATTTTCAAATACCAAAGCCTCTTCTAAACCTTCTTGAGCCTAAGTGTAAAGTATGGAACGCGACTTTCAAGTTTATTACCTGACATGTTTGAAATACCGGTTTTATTGTAGGGGAGGGGAGGCCGGAACGTGTCGGGAAGATTTTTTTATATTTGCGTTATGTAATAGACTCAGTCTACTGGAAATGCTGAGAACTTTACCAACGTATGTACGTCGTGGTTTATGTTTCATTTATGTAACGGGATGTAGAATTGTGAAACTTAGTTATAGGCTGAGCGTTTGACAGCTGTTGTACGTGTCGCGAGTTTGATCCCCGAATGGATGAACATTCAATAGAATACAGGACCAAAAGCTACGCAGTTAAGTTAAAGAGGTATACAAAATAACGAATAAATATTAATTTTTACCATTTTTTTCGTGATTCAGTGAAAACTGTGGGCCTTGTAGATTCTTAGACGCTTGTTAACTTCTTATCTTATTTCACGTTTTGTAAAGTTAGCAATGACTTATTATCGGGCCTACGCTATGGCTGTAGTAACTTACTTAAGCACTAACGCTATAACAACAACGATGTAAAACCTAATGATTTAAAAAGAGTAAATAACCATGGAGTTTTCTCAACATTTTATAGGTGTCTTTGTAGGCCTATGTGAAATAAAAATAATAATTTGATTTGATTTAAACGTAGATGTACACAAAACGGCAGGTCAACCTATTCTAAGCTATTAAAACCTGATCTCTCTACTACGGATCGCACGCTGTAGTAGAAACATCAGATTAAAAGTGTAGGTTGATGTGCCGTCGTGAGTAGGTACATCCTTACTATCTAATATATAAAATTCTCGTGTCACAGTTTTCGTTCCCATATACCTCCGAAACGGCTGGACCGATTTAAACGAAATTTTGTGTACATATCGGGTAGGTCTGAGAATCGGTCAACATTTATTTTTCATACCCCTAAGTGGGCAGCAAGTGAAACCGCTGGGCACAGCTAGTAATATTATAAAAGCGAAAGTGAGTTGGTTTGTTACCTCTTCACGCCTAAATAGTTAAACCGATTTTAATGAATTTTGGCACAGACATAGTTGGGACCTTGGAGACGGACATAGACTTTTTTTTTAAAAGTGTTAAATGAGGGAGAAAAGGGAAAACTTAGCTTTTGCTATTACAATTAAAACGGCGCTAGGGCAAAAACTACAGGTGGCAGGTACCTGCGAATTAGGAAAGGGGAACAGTCTTATCCCGAATTTAACGCGGGCGAAATCTAGTAAACAATATTAGCAAACACATGGTTCAACCTCATCAATCTATCCCTCTAGTTAAATTCTCCAAAGAGCTCAACTGGTCCAACATTTTCAATCCGTTCGAACATAGAAATAAAAGCTACACAATAAAAGGTGTTTCATCAAAAACGTTTTTAATGGACATAACAGCGGTATTCCATTAAAAACTAAAGGTTTTATGCAAAACAATTTCAAGTCACTCGGGTTGTGTTATCAAAATGGCGGACGAGTTTCATAAAATGTGAAGTGACTGTTAGGAAAATGGTTTAACGATAACAGTCGTAAAAAGATTGGTATTATACTGATATAATAGAATTATTTAAATTTCCTGCGGAAAAAAGATTTGTAGGCCTACTATGACATCTTAAAGCAGAACTTAACTTACAGGGTGTCTAGCACCATCTCTTTCACTCAGTCCACTGAGTGAAAGAGATGGTGCTAGACACCCTGTATACCTGTCCCTTTCACACAATACGTCATGGTAGGGTTGCAGTACACTGTTGGCAACTTAATATTATCGAAAAAATAAGTATGCTGTGTTATTCCAGACCATAATCTACCTCTAAATTTCATCAAGACTCGTTCAGCCGTTTTAAAGTGAGAGAGTAACATAATATTAGTAAGATAGCTGGCCCCCGCGGGCCGCGGCTTCGTCCAAGTGATATCGAAAAAAAGTATTTTATTTTATGTATTATTCCAGACCAGACTCAGCTCTGTGCCAAATTTCTTGCCCCACACTAAGAATTTCTCCTGTATCGTGGGTGCGTTTCCAAACAATTAAAATCACATACACAAACAGCCAGACCAGAAACAACTATCTGTAGGTCATACAAATATTAGTTCCGTGCGGGAATCCAACACGCGACAAACAGCGCAGCAGTCAATCGTTCAGCCACCGCGCCAACCGCGCCATCAAAAAAGCTCCTTGTACTACTAAGGAGTCGGCATAACACGTTTTCGTATTCCATTCACCCATGTCCATCTCACCATAATTACCTTAATTACGGTCTAAAATCTCTTTGTACAAAGGAACAACAAAATTAATACAATTTGTCATATCTACAATTTCGATCTTAACTTTACTATCACGGTACACTATTGATGTAGATAGAGGCTATTAATTCGTCGATCAGACGACGGTCACAACTTCAGACGACTAAACCCTTCTCTGCTACCTGTATTGATGTCCCGGATATTGCGATCTGTGGAAGTGACAGGCCGGAAAATGTAAGCGTGGTTGTCGATTAAGCTGTCTTGGAAACTGTATCTTATAAGATACAAAGTTTAAAAAGGTGTTGCGGGTTGATCAAAAGAGATACCCGGAACATAAAGGGCAAGAGAAGGAACATGGATGGGTTTTAGTCAGTAAAAGACTGACACTCCTTTCCGCTCCACTCAAAAAGGGGGAATTTATTTGATTATTTCCCATCTGTAAAAAAAGGTTTTTAATTTTAGTATCGGTCTATTCCCCTTGTTCTATACTACATAATTATCTTCTAACAATCCATAAAAGTAGATAATACATTAATTTTGCCTAAAAGAAATGTAGCAAATCCCAAAAAAACATTTTTACAGCCAATTTCAATCAACCGATAAGCACTTGTATTGTGGGTTTTATAATTATCCCAAAGTGCTGATTGGACAAAAATCAATTGTATGCGTGAGCCAATGTTTAATTAAATGCCAATCAACGTACCCAAATGTCACTAGTACCTGAATGGAATGGCAGTTCAATTATATTCTGCAATTTGATATCCATAATAATTATATTTAATTTTATTATGTTGAACGCCTGTCTGGTTTTGATTGAAATTGGAAGCGAAATAATCAAATTGATTTAGATGGAACATTCTAGAAATTACGCCTTGCAATTCTTGAAAGGTTAGCCAGATGTGTTTCTGACGGTACATCCACCTGTACTAGCTGAGCACAAATCTAGATTTCTGCATCTGAGAAGTTCTGGAAGGAGAAACCTAATAACACTTTTTAGGAAACGAACCCAGGATTTCATTCTCTTCTCACACTTTGGGCGGAGCGGAAGAGAGTGTCAGACTTTTACTGACTAAAACCCCATCCATATTCCTTCTTTTGCCCTATGAGTTTCGGAGACGCGGTATCTCTTTCGAACAAGCCTGATTTGTTTAAGGCGCTCGTAATAATTAACCCGTTAAGTTAATACGGGGGAACATAAAATGCTACAAGTAGGAAACACGGGGAACTTTATACGGTGTAGCTGTTGGTTTAACGGTAAAATATCCGTGTTTCTGAAGGCCTACCGTCTAACATCACGCATAAATTCATCGAATTTTCGCGCGTTAGTCGCGTGATCCAACAGGTAATGCGCCGGCGCCGTCTATACAGCCTGTCATTATATATTCACTTATTTGTATCATCACTACATGGAGTGAACTACCCATTACTAACCGTCCACAGACCCTTCTACGGTGGCCGGGAGTCGTCTCGCGGAGGAACTTGTGCGTAGCAGTCGCGCTTGCGATTACGACAACGTGGTTTGTGAAAAAATCTTAACTTTAATTAAAAAAAAAATGGAGATTTTATTCTAATGTAATCTCTATTTAAATTAAGGTTTAATCTGTAACCTAGGACTTGGAATCTAGAATCACTGTCTGAAACTTTCAAGAAAACTTAACGGCACATGACCATCGTTGCCATCGTTTTTTTTTTGGACAAAGTTCCTTATCGTGCGTTAAAAAGGGCTAGACGGAAAAAATTAAGATCAAAAGTTGTAACGACACTTTTGCTATAGTTGTAAACCGTGCGGCGTGCGCGTATATCTCTGTCTGTCTCTCTCTTATAGAAAGCAAGCTAGTAATTTTCGTTTCATCTTTCTATTTCGCATTGACCAGTGTGGTGTCGCGACGATTATTTTTGTTGAGTGTTGACAGGTTTTTTGTACATAAATAATAATAACTTCGTTTCATTCGGGTGTCCCTTGACAACTGTTAAGCTTTATCTTTTGTTGAAGGGAAATCATCATAACTTCGCTCTGAGAGGAGCGGTGGGGAGTGTCCGACTTATACTGACTAAAACCCACGCATGTTTCTTCTTTTGCCCTTTATGTTCCAGGGGCCGCGGTATCTCTTTCGATCAACCTGAAACCCTGTTTTTAGCTTGTGCGTAAAGTATAGCAATTCTGCTAAACTGTATTATTAACTCCTGTCCGATACTCTCTAAAATTTGCCATATCTAGTAAAACTAGATCCCAAATACGAATCAGGGACAAAGTTATTTCAATTATAATGCAATTAAAATCTAATTTTGTGGGATGTTAAACTTTGTACGATGGATTCAAATTAAATTACACCCCGGCCAATACGTTGGGATATTTGTACATTATGTACAGCTATGTTTTATGGTTTAGGTACCTAAGTATATTATGTGAGGAGTATACTGTATTAAATGTCTCTATAGGAAGACACTTTTGTTTTTTTAATTTGTACCTTACATATAATTCGTAGTTTTCTGTAATCTGTTTGCGACCTGATAAATATGATTGTACTAGCTGTTCCACGCGGTTTCACCCACGCTGCTCAGCACCTGTTGGTCGTAGCGTGATGTTATATAGCCTATAGCCTTCCTCAAGAAATGGGCTATCCAACACTAAAAGAATTTTCCAATTCTAACCAGTAGTCCCTGAGATTAGCGCGTTCAAACAAACAAACTCTTCAGCTTTATAATATTATTAGTAATTAGTAATATTAGTAATTAGTATAGTATATTAGTATAGATTAGGTCCAGGATGTTACCTCGAATGCCTTATGCGTTTAATTTTTGAAGTAAAATAATAGGGTTGAAAAAATCTAAAGTTTTTTACATATCCTACTAATATTATAAATGCGATTTTTTGTGAGGATGGATGTATGGATGTTGGTTACTCTTTCACGTCAAAACGGCTGAACCGGTCTTGATGAAATATAGACAACAAACATCCATACATCAATTCAAACATTCGCATTTATAATATTAGTAGGAAACTGGGATTCAATCAATCAAAAGCATTTATTTCAAGTAGGCCAGTTATAGGCACTTTTGAAGACTATTGAAGACTGCCGGATTGAAATGGAGCTCGCAAGCATAACTACGAACATAAGGTCTTGGGTTCGATTTCCAGATGGAGCAAAGTGTTATTGCGTTTTTTTCATTAGCAGCCACGAAGTCAAGATTTGTGAGAGACTTGTAACTGGCGAAATATGGGCATTTGACGACACGGTTGGCGCAGTGGCTAAGCGTTTGACTGCTGAGCTACGTGCCGTGGGTTCGATCCCCGCACGGAACAAATATTTGTTTGACCTACGGATAATTGTTTTAGGTTTGGCTGTTTATGTATGTGAGTTTAAATGTTTGTAAACGCACCCACACAAAAGAAATTCCTGACGTGTTTTAAAGAATAAATCCTTACTAATATTATAAAAGCGAAAGTGAGTTTGTTTGTTTGTTACCTCTTCACGCTTTATTGGCTAAACCGATTGTGATGAATGTTGGTACATAGATAGTTGGGAACCAGGAGACGGACATTTTAAAATTTTATTTTAAAAAAGTGCGATGTGAGGGAGAAAGAGGGAAGAAAAGGGAAAACTTAGCGTTGCTATTACAAATCAATAAGGCGCAAGGAGAACTGTGTTAGCCCAAATTTAACGGGGACGAAGCCGCGGGCGAAAGCTAGTAAAATAATAAAGTATACTATTGAGTACTTCTCTGTTTCACCCTGAGGTAAAACAGGTGCAATGTTGTTACAATAAACTTTTCATTAGCTTTTTAAATTTTCCAGACAAAAGACAAGATTTTTTTTTGATTTACTGCCTAAAAGCAGCTGGTAGTAATAAAATAGTCAAAGACCAAACAAAACAAACACAACCTCCCAGTACTAAGGACACCTATTTAAACCAAGTATCTCCTAGATCTTAAAACTCCTGAAATAACACAATTTCCATTTAATCCGAGTAGATTAACTCCAGACTATATCGTGAATCACAATTTTAAACCAAATAAAAAAAGATGGGAGCTGACTGTAGCACTTTTCCTTAAGAGTGTACATTTAATCTCTGCACTGACTTGTGCTAAATTGCTGACATCAATCCATGTGATTACTGTGAACTGAAGACTGTGGCTCTTGCACGAATGTGCGACGTAAAAATCGTAGGTTCGAGCGATTTTTGAATCGAAACATTAGAGTCACTCTGCCATGCAAGGTGTGACATAAATTTCAATGAAAATCTTGAAATTTGCAAAACAAAGTTTACTTCTAATATAGGAGTGACATGATCAACATGTATTTACCGTTCAAACTTGCGATATAAACGGCCATATCTTTTGACTGCGTATACTTTTAGAGTTGATTTTTATGCAGATTTTTTGAGCGTGAATAGGAGTGTATAAACGGGACAACTTCTCGTGTGTTTTATACTATGACTTTTGGTTATTCATCACTTTTTAGGGTTCCGTACTTCAAAACGAAAAATACGGAACTCAAATAGGATCACTTTGTTATCTGTCTATCTCGGAAACGCGTAATGGTATCGGGTTGAAATTATTATGTATATTAAAACCATAAACTTCAGTCTTTGGTGTGCCGTGAAAAAAAAACAATCCTCTAAGTCTACGCATTTAAAAGATATTGCGGTTCATGTCGCAAGTTTGCGCGTATTCCCGTTCTTTTTTTATTATTTAAAACCGTGCGAATGTAAGCCTAAGCTAGGTACTTCGCGCGCGTTTGTACGAAGCCAACTGTACCGTTTTACTGTGTGTTTTAGAAGATCTTATCTTCTATGCAGTCGTATGATTAACGTTCCTACTTCAGCTAATACGTTGGATGGCTGTAGCTCTAAATTAGGTGATTTTGAACTGTGTTAAAAATAGCTAAGGTTCAATTTTAAAATGTGACATCACATCTGTCCTGATGGTTCTTAATGTTTTATGAAAGTTTTTATTTAACTTATCTTGATAGGTTTTATGTCTTAGTCAAATCTTGCAACTGAATTTTTAGTAAAACTTTAAATTTATTTTAGATCATCTACTTATATATTTTTTATTCATAAATAGTACTAAAAATTAAACTAATAATTGAAATTAATTTATAAAAAACTAGCTTTTGCCTGCTTTTAAATTCAGGATAACACAGTTCCCCTTTCCTGATTTGCAGGTACCTGCTGCCTGTAGTTTTTGCCCTTGCGCCTTGTTTATTGTAATAGCAAAGCTATGTTTTCCTTTTTCTTCCCTCTTTATCTCTCAATTCCCACTTTCTTTTTAAAAGAGTTAGTTGGAACACAGGAGACGGACATACGCTTAAAAAGTGGCATAAGGGGGAGAAAAAGGGAAGAAAGGGGAGAAAAAGATTTTTTTTCGAGCATCACGCGGGACACAACATAAAGTTAGCGTTAGCTCAAAGTAACTACTCCACGCGGACAAAGTCGCGGGCACAAGCTAGTTGACAATATATTTTAAGAAGACAGGATTTGATTCTGCAACCTAAATAGTCTTTTTATGAGCAAACTCTTCAACAGTAAACAGCACGAACACGAAATTTGTAAAAGCGTTAATAAAAGGGCTATTCTCTAAGAATACAGCGTCGACCACAGCTCCGACCTCAGACGACTCTCTCTATGAAACTCGACGTTGCGGCAGCACTAGGCTTGACGCTGTATTCTTAGATAAAAACCTTACGTGGCTTGTTCGAAAGAGATACCGCGTCATTGGAACATAAAGGGCAAAAGAAGGAACGTGAATGGGTTCCACTTCTAATATATAAAATTCTCGTATCACAGTTTTCGTTCCCATACTCCTCCGAAACGGCTGGACAGATTTAAACGAAATTTTGTGTACATATCGGGTAGGTCTGAGTATCGGCCAACATCTATTTTTCATACCCCTAAGTGAGCAGCGGGTGAAACCGCTGGGCATAGCTAGTCTAAGGGCCTATGCACACCACGTTTTCTAAACGCGCCGTCGACGCGCGTTCTGGGAACGCGCGTCGCCGGCGCGTTTTTATCCTGCAGAGCAGTTTGTTGTCGTTTGTATCGATACAAACGCGCGTCACCGGCGCGTTTGTATCGATACAAACGCGCGTCACCGGCGCGTGTGTATCAATACAAACGCGCGGCACCGGCGCGTCTGTATCGATACAAACGCAACGAAGGAAAGGGAAGTGTGAATCTACGCTAGTAGCAATCGAGCGATTTGGTGCACCGCACGTCTTAGGAACAAAAAAATGGAGCCTTTCGACACAGAAAACTTCATAACTGAAATTCAAAACCGGCCAATATTGTGGAATTCACGATTGCCGGATTATTCGATACACACGCGCGTTTGCATCGCGTCTGTATCGCTACACACGCGCGTTTGCATCGCGTCTGTATCGCTACACACGCGCGTTTGCATCGCGTCTGTATCGCTACACACGCGCGTCTGTATCGCTACACACGCGCGTCTGTATTTATACAGGTGTGCAAAGGTCTACAGGCTGCGTCTGACTTGCGTGCGTATCGCGTCTGTATCGCTACAAACGCGCGTCGACGGCGCGTTTAAAAAACGTGGTGTGCATAGGCCCTAATATATAAAATTCTCGTGTCACGGTTTTCGTTCCCATACTCCTCCGAAACGGCTCGACCGATTCTCATGAAATTTTGTGTACATGTCGGGTAGGTCCGAGAATTGGTCAACATCTATTTTTCATACCCCTAAGTGAGCAGCGGGTGAAAACGCTGGGCACAGCTAGTTACTCAGAAAAGTCTGACACTCCCCCCGCTCAGCCCAGAGCGGAGTAAGTTATTTGATGTTTTGCCATCCGCAAAAAAGTACCTTACGTAGCAACCATTTTGACGTCATCTTGACTTTGTACCCTGTATGTGTCTTTTCAAATTCAGTTAACACAAGTAATCATAACTTAGAAATAAAGACTGCAAAAACAACCAATACCAAAAAGTTTGTTAAACGAAGCAAATACAAATGAAAAATTATTGAACCGTTTCAACAATAAAATCAAGACGACATTTTCCAATTACGTGCAATTTCTTGAGCAAGAAAATGGCTTAATTGTTCGCACCTCCACGGAAATAACAATTATTAAAGACACTCCTCTTTTAATAAAACAATACAAAGGGCATTACCCAATTTCTAAAATCAACTTAAAAGGTTCCATTCAGAATTTAAATGTGTACTTAACGTACCTATTTATACGTGCTGAAACGGAAAAGGTATATTTCGTATTAAAACTAGACACTTTCAGTGGCCATGATAGCAAAGAACCCCAAAATAAAGGGGTGGAAATTCTACCCCCTAACACGTAAAGTTATCCCTTGCGAGTTGTAAAACTACCCTTTCTTATTCGAGCACTGCCTGGGGATATAGCCTAGAGCCTAGGGGAGTCTGTCATAGAGTAAGTAGTATAGTCTATGTTGCGCAGATGCGACATTGGGTTATAAACTGTCATTTCGTGACTTCAAAATGTTGATGGTACCGTCACAGAAAACATTGATATAAATCATGACTAATATTATAAAAGCGAAAGTGAGTTTGTTTGTTTGTTACGTCTTCACGGCCAAATGGCTGAACCGATTTTCATGAATTTTGGTACAGAGATAGTTGGGACCCTGGACACGGATATCCGCATGGGCTAATTTTTTTTTTAAAAGTGAGTAATAAGGGAGAAAGAGGGAAGAAAAGGGAAAACTTAGCTTTGCTATTACAATAAATAAGGCGCAAGGGCAAAAACTACAGGTAGCAGGTACCTGCAAATCAGGAAAGGGGAACTGTGTTACCCCGAATTTAACGCGAGCGAAGCCACGGGCAAAAGCTAGTAGTAAATAATTCAGCTTCATGTCTTTAGAAGAGACTTCTGTAGTAAACAGAAGTCTCTTCTAAAGACATGAAACTGGCATCATTTGAAAGTTAAAGCAAAATAATGACATGGAGAGCAAAAGGTTTTGGATTCGACTTCCACGTTGGGAAAAGTGTTTTTTGGTTTTTAAATTAGGAATTTCTCAATACAATCACAGTTATATTGAAGAGGTAGACCGAGTGGTAGAAGGCCTGAACACATTTACCTGTATTTTTTTTTAACTTTAACAAATTTTGTCAAGCCTCTGAGAGGCATCCAACTAATATCTACAAACGTATTCCTTAACTTACTAATCGACAGTCGTACATCGCATCCGGTACTCTTTACGGCCTATTTGCAATGAACGAGTTTTATAACCACCCTGTATCCTTATTTTCAGTATTTTTTATTTTCCATAATATTATCACCTTTTATTACGGCAGCTGTCCGTGATGTCATTACGAGCGTCACGTATTTTGTTTATGGATTTTGGCTTTTATTGAATGTGTAAATAGGTTTGAAAATTGAGTGATTTTACCTGGCTACGATACGGACTTGCAAGTGATAATTTAAAATAACTAAGTAATAAAAAAATCCTTACTAATATTAAACAAGCGAAAGTGAGTTTGTTTGTTACTTCTTCACGCTTTAATGGCTAAACCGATTTTGATGAATTTTGGTACAGAGAGAGTTGGGAACCAAGAGACGGATATAGGCTAATTTTTATATAAAAAGAGGGAACACGAGGGAAGAAAAGGGAAAACTTAGCGTTGCTATTACAAATCAATAAGGCGCAAGGGCAAAAACTGCCGGTAGCAGATACTGTGCTATACCGAATTTAACACGAGCGAAGCCGAACTGAAATGTTACTAGCCTCAACACTAGGATTCTCTGTATCGTGGAGTGCTAGTTACTGTTAGCCTACATCATGCCACAGCTGGGCAAAGGCCTCTCCCCACGAGTTACAGTTCTTTCAATCCAGGGCTAAGACAGGCCACTGGTCTTGGGTTATGAATGAATGAATGAATAAACTTTATTTCGGGTGGCATAGACCCATAGAAAACTAATATAACATTGTTAAACATACACAGACACATTAAAACAGATTCCCTATCATTAAGAAACAGATTTATCATAAAACAGATGCAATATCATTAAAATAGATTCAATATCATTAAACAACAGATTCAATAGCACTAAAATGGATTCAATATAATTAAATAAATTAAATTAAATTAAATTATGTTGTTATGTCCAGCTAATTTTGCCATCTTCTACGAGGTCCGCGTCGCGTTCTAGCTGTGTCAGGGCGCCACGTAGTGTTGTTACAACATTATTTAGTTTTTTTTTTTTAATATTAGACGTAGCCCAACACTAGGTATTTCTCCTGTATCGTGGGTCCGTTTACAAACATTCAATCTCACATACACAAACAGCCAGACCCGGAACAACTATCAGTAGGCCCTACAAATATTTGTTCTGCGGGGATCGAACCCGCGACACGCAGCACAGCAGTCGATCGCTTAGCCACAGCGCCAACTGTGTTGTCGAATTTTATTTTTCTTACTAACGTCAGCTTGGTAATTGACGTATTTTGCGGACAGATTTTTTTTTTAAGCAAACCTTTTACAGTTAAAATGATTTCATAATGTCACATGTTTTTACTCATTGTTTAAAAACAGGTAATATTCTATAAGAAATGTCCTCCAAAAGATTCTCCTTATTATAAATACCAATTGAAACACGAAAGGTATTTCTGAGATCTGTCTCAATGGTCTGCGCAGTCGCGCGACCATTTCTTGTCTTGCCGAGGTGCGAAATCGCACTCCACCGATATTTTTCGCCACATAAGGAAAGGAATAATGAATCACTTTTTCCCTTGCGTCTGTAACAAAATTCGAAGTCCCGATAAGGGAACCAGATAGATACAGTTTGTGTTTTAAAACTAAAATGGGCTTTGACAGTATAAAAGGGGATTTTGGTGCTTAGTCGTTGAATTTAAGACTGTTTTTCGATCGAAGATTGCATTAACATTTTGTTTTGTTTTTTAAAGGCTTTTGTTGTATCCTTTGTGCAACTTGCCAGTTTTATTTCTGCCTTATTTATATTTATTCCATATATATTTATCTTCGCTAGAATTTCTCTGGAATTATTTTGAAATCTTCACACACTGGGTCAATCAATCGGTTAACCAGCAAAAACTCGAATGTCATAATTTTATAGGAGTCGCAATTAAATAGCCAATGCCACCATTTTTTTTTCGAAAAATTGCGATTCTCTGAGGTTTTCGTAATTTATATATATATTTTAATAAATAAAAGCGAGATGACAAAAATGTCAGTTAGGATGTCTGAAATACAATTTTGATGCAGTGTTATGCAAGAATTATTTAACAGCTTTATTTGTACACTAGCTTTTAAATTTTAAGTGCCCGTTAAAGTCGGGGTAACACAGTTCCCCTTTCCTGATTTACAGGTACCTGCTACTTGTAGTTTTTGACATTGCGCCTTATTTATTGTAGGTAATAGCAATGCTAAGTTTTCCGTTTTTTTCACTCTTTCCCCCTCATACCCCAATCTTTTTTAAAAAAAAGCCTATGTCCGTCTCCAGGGTCCCAACTATATCTGTACCAAAATTCATCAAAACCGGCTTAGCCATTTAAGCGTGAAGACGTAACAAACAAATAAACTTACTATCGTTTTTTTATTTTATTATTAGTAAGGATTAATATGAAACTTTCATTTACCTAGTTCAAAAATATCATTGCTCCGTCAACTCGTTAAAACCATGCAAACTGCAGGTTGTTGGTAACAAAAAATAAAATAAATGACGAGCCTCAACAGATAACAAAGGATAGAAACTCTTTGCCAGTCCTGTTAGCTACCGTATGCTAATTTAAATAGTAACAACCCAACTTCAGAATCAAACTAGCAAGCTATTGAACCGATTCAATAACGACATCCGAACAAACTTTGTCACAGAACAATGCAGAAGCGACACAATGCCCAATTACTGAACGCAGCACGCAGAAACGGCAGTTCATTCATGTGAGAGCTTGTTAGACGCTCGTCTGTGTCTAGCTTACGGGGGAGTTTTGCTGGCGCGTTTTTTTTGTAGTGTACCGACTAACAAGCTGTGTTTTTGCGTGGCTGTGGATGGCAATTAAATAGTTTTTGATGTGTTTTTTTCGTTATTTCGTGTGCTCGTCGCATTGTGACAAACAAAAATACATTTACTGTTTTTTTATTTATATAACTAAAAAAGTTAATAATAATAATAATAATGCCCCCTAAAATCCAACCTTACGTCCAAGCTGAACATCTAGCTACGTGGGGGGCGGACACGCGTATTGTACAACTGTACAAAAAACTTACGCGGCTAACAAGGCAGGGTAACCCTTCATGGAGATGAGTAATAAAAGAATATATAATTTACGGTCGCTTCCCGGGGAGCGCCGGGGCGCATCTGGGGCCGATGCTGGATGCCACAGCATGCGAACCATCGGCGGTGAGGAGTTGAGCAAGCGGGCTCCCACCGAAAAGATTGTTACAGCTGGTCGTAGTGATCTGAACAGGCGGGCTCACTACGTAGAAGCTACAGCCGATTCCACGGGCGATGATACCATTTCGTTATTTTCATCCATCCCTTCGACTCGCCCCTCCTACATGACAAGAAGAAAAGCTAGCTTGTCCACCACCAGCACGCTTGATAGTGTTGTGCGAGATGTCATCCCTGACAGTGAGATTGCACCCACTACAAGCGCTTCTACTAAACGCAGGCGATGGACACCTGAAATGAATATGTTCATTCTGCGTACTTACTTTCAATTAACCTTATTAGATACAGATAAAAGAACCTACCTCGAACCACTCCACCTAAAATTTGTAGAAAAATTCCCAGACATGCAGGTTAGCCGACAGAGAATAGGAGACCAACGTAGAGCCATCATAAATAACAAATTACTACCACAAAAAGTAATAGACGACATTCGAAAGGAAGTAGAAAAAGAGTTAGATCAACTGCAATCAAATCATTTTACTCTACAGACGCAACACACTTTAGATTGTAACCAACAAATATTTACACCTACACAAGTACCACCTACAACCATAGAAGCACATAGTACACAAAATAAAACTCAAACTCGAATGAGATGGACTAGTGAACAGAATGAAGCTATAATGCGATCTTATTATCTAGTCACAGATTTAGGCACAAATGAAACGGTATATCGAAAACGGATGTATGACGATTTCGTTAGCAAATTTCCATCACTTGCTCACCTAAGCGAACAAAGAATAGCAGATCAGAGGAGAGCAATAATAAACAATAAATATATAAGCAGTGATAAACTAATTTCATTAAAGGCAGAGGTAGCAAAAGAACTCGGAACACAAACCCTCAACTCACACAACAATAGGGACCGGTTTGCAGGTACTATAAATAGGAACAACATCAATTCTCAATTAACAAACAGGACTGAAACTAACTCTGTAGAAGAACTTACACTTAATTCTCAAACATTGGATAACTTTGGGCTACACACTGAAACAGATGTCTTACCTAATCCACAAATTAATCCTGAAAGGGATGTATTGATAGACGATACTTTTCAACAAGCATTCGATTTTTTTAAAGAAACAAATCCTACAAATAGAATTTATATTCCAAAACAAAAACCATCCAAAAATCTTGCAAGAATAATTAGTTATCTTAACAAAATCACTCTCCTAGAAAATATCAACAATGACACCGACTTCAACACATTACAAACCATAATTTATTGCTCTGCATGGACCGCTGCTAAAGTAAATGGAGCAAGGATAACACTTGAACCGCGAGAAAGTATCAGAGTCCCAAAAACAGAATACAAGCCAAAATGGCAAAAACGACTGGAACTAAAAATAAAAGATTTACGCACCAAAATAGGTAGAATGACACAATTTATTAATGGCAACAGTAGTAGGAAACTAAGAAAACATGTTAATAAGATAATAAAACAATACAAAACTCACACTAAACACGAAGAACCTAACACAAAAGCAGCACACACACTCGATACACTAAAACAAAAACTCTGCGTCGTAAAAGGCCGACTTGAAAGGTATAAAGCATGCACTCTAAGAAAACAACAAAACACTCAATTCATCCACAACGAAAAATTGTTTTATCGCAATATCAGACAGACAACAACAAATATTCAGCATAACATCCCACATGAAAATACCACACCTGATCCAGAAACAGTTAAACAATTCTGGGCAAACATATGGGAACAACCAGTCTACCATAACTCTCAAGCTGATTGGATACAATCAGAACTATCAAATAACACTAGTAACATCCAGCCAATGGTATTTGAGCAAATATCCCCGGAAATTTTTCATAAGGTTTTGTCAAAGCTACATAACTGGAAAGCGCCTGGATCAGACCATATACATAGTTACTGGTACAAGAAATTCACAGCAATTCATTGCTATTTATATAATTTCATTAATACATTTATCCAAGACCCTACATCCATACCCTCTTTCATAACGTCTGGCACCACTTTCATGGTACCAAAAGATCACAATGATCTCTCAAACCCGGCGAAATACAGACCTATTACATGCTTGCAGACCTTGTATAAGATCATCACATCCTGCATATCTGAACTTTTATATCAACACATTGATACCAACAACATCTTGGCTGAACAACAGAAAGGATGTAGAAAGTTTAGTCAAGGCTGCAAGGAACAATTAATAATTGACTCTGTTGTTTTAAAAAAAGTCCAGAAGACCAAATTCGATTTATTTACCATGTACATTGACTACAAAAAAGCCTATGACTCAGTTCCTCATTCATGGCTTATGCAAGTATTAGAAATATACAAAATACACCCATCAATAATAGCATTCCTTAAGACTGCAATGACAACATGGACAACTGTACTAAGACTCACTACCCCAACCAAAACAATAGACACTAGTCCAATTAAAATACAAAGAGGTATCTTCCAAGGAGATGCACTTAGTCCGTTGTGGTTCTGCCTTGCTCTTAACCCATTATCAAAAATATTAAACTCAACTTCGCTAGGAATCCCTTTAAATTCTAATGCTGACGGGCAGGAGGAGACCCATGAAAGCATTTTAAACCATTTGATGTACATGGATGACATTAAACTATTCGCAAAATCGCAGATTCAACTTGAAGAACTAGCTAACTTGACAGAGAAATTCACAAATGATATTAAAATGGAATTCGGTATAGACAAATGCAAAATAAACTCAGTAAGAGCAGGACAGAACTATCAACACCAATACACCTTAGCAACAGGCGAACAAATAGAACCATTGAATGAACACGATACTTACAAATACTTAGGGTATATACAATCAAGTCAAATACACTACAAAGATATTAAACAGAAACTAAAACAACAATTCCAACATAGATTAAACACAATTCTTAAAACACAACTCCACTCTCGAAACACAATAAAAGCAATTAATACCTTTGCTATCCCTGTCCTCACTTATTCATTTGGGATAGTAAATTGGACGAAAACAGATTTGAAAAACTTACAACGAAAAGTTAACACTACAATGACTAAATTCCGTAAACACCACCCAAGATCATGCGTGCAAAGACTGACACTACCGCGGAAAGAGGGAGGCAGGGGACTTATAGATATTTTAAATCTTCACAATCGACAAATCACAACCCTCAGACAATACTTTTTCGCTAAAACTGAAACTTCCACACTCCACAAACTAATAGCCCAAAACGACAAACATTTAACACCTCTTAACCTTAAAGACACAACGGAACAGAGAAACGAAAGGGTGACTGATGACAAAACGAAATGTCTAGAATGGACACAGAAATCTCTACATGGAAGACACCGTCAAGATTTATGCCAACCAAATGTCGACAAAGAAGCGTCGAACGCATGGCTTAATCGAGGTGAACTCTTCCCAGAGACAGAAGGGTTTATGCTAGCAATACAAGACCAGATAATAGAAACAAAAAACTTTAGAAAGCACATCATAAAGAATTTACCAAACGACACATGTAGGAAATGCAATAGTTCCGCGGAAACAATCCAACATATAACTGGTGCCTGCAAATCAATAGCTCAAACCGACTACAAACATAGACACGACCAAGTAGCTAACATAATCCATCAGAAACTAGCTCGTCAGTATAATCTTATAGATACTGTAGTACCATATTACAAATATACCCCCGAAATAGTACTAGAGAACACCACAACAAAGTTGTATTTTGACCGGGCCCTCTTTACCGACCGCACAATTCATTACAATAGACCAGACATAACACTTATTAATAAAATAAACAACACTGGATTTCTGATAGATATAGCCGTGCCAAACACTCACAACTTACAGACTACAATAGCAGAAAAACTTTCCAAATACACCGAGTTAAAAGACGAAATAACCCGCCTCTGGCGTCTACAAAAAGTAATCATTGTCCCCATAGTAATTTCTACAACAGGAGTTGTCCCCAAACAGCTCCATCAGTCCCTTAGTTCCCTAAACTTACCAGCCACCACCTACCACCTACTACAGAAAGCAGTAATCCTTAACACATGCAGGCTGGTAAGAAAGTTTCTGCAGTGTGAGATAGACAATATCACACAGCCTGCACACAACCGTGTGGAATCTATTTCCATACCCGCACCAACTGATGAACACTTGGCTTAGGCCCGTGCCATCAGAACTTCCCGGCTAGCCGGAGAAACAAAAATGTAAAAACTAAATAATAATAATAATAAATGGACGCAGACTGAACTCGATGCCCTGGATAGGAGAGTCCGCACATTGCTGACTGCAAATCGGATGCATCACCCACGATCATCGGTGATGAGACTGTACATCCCACGGAAGTGTGGGGGTCGAGGCTTTTTAAACGCAAAGACCCTCCACAACCGAGAGGTGTGCAGTCTCAGGGAATATTTCTTAAAAGCCGACGTGGGTATGCACCGAGATGTAGTCGCAGTGGACAAGGGACTCACCCCGTTGTCCATGGCTAAAGAGAATTGGCGCAAACCTGTGGTACTTACTACCGATGACCGCAAGGAAGTATGGCAAGGTAAGGAGCTTCACGGGCGCTTCTACAAGGCTCTTCATGGGTCCGATGTAGATTTTCTAGCGTCCGTGTCCTGGCTACGATTCGGTGACCTATTTGGGGAAACTGAAGGTTTTGTCTGTGCGATTATGGATGAAGTTATGTTGACGAACAACTACCGGAAATATATTATGAAGGATGGGACGGTTGACGTGTGTCGGGCATGCCACCGTCCTGGTGAGTCCATCAGACATATTATTTCTGGTTGTTCTCGTCTAGCTAACAGCGAGTATTTGCATAGACACAACCAAGTAGCCAGGATTATTCATCAGCAACTTGCCTTGAAATATAATCTTGTGGAATCTGAGGTACCGTACTACAAGTATGTGCCCGACCCAGTTCTCGAGAAAGACCATGTCACGCTGTACTGGGATCGGTCTATCATTACTGACAGGACTATTGTCGCCAATAAGCCTGACATAGTGGTGATAGACCGATCAGCGCGCCGCGTAATGATAATCGATGTTACCATCCCACATGACGAAAACCTCGTGAAAGCTGAGAGAGAAAAACAACTAAAATATCTTGACTTGGCACACGAGGTTGTTGACATGTGGAATGTAAACTCGGCTATCATTGTGCCGATTGTCGTAACGGCCAATGGCTTAATTGCCAAGAGCTTCGACGAACATCTGTCGAAGCTCTCCTTAGGTGGTTGGATCAAGGGCCTGATTCAGAAGGCAGTACTCCTCGATACGGCCCGCATTGTGAGGAGGTTCCTGTCTCTGGAGCCCTAACCACCGGTAGCTTGGACCCTGCTCCCGATACTGGTGGACCACTATTTTTATATTTTTAGATATTGTTTATGTTATTTTTTTTTAAGAAATATGTATTTAAAAATGTAAAAATAAGATAAAAAGGAAAATAAAGAGAATAATAATAAATTTATTTATTTGACACAAACATTGGTTACATTTAAACAGATACAACAGGACATATTAAAATTTTCTTAATGTTAAATTGAAGGCATCTGTGTCTGAACTAGATAAAAATATCTGTATCTCAGACATCAGCGCTCTTCCTTAAGATAGCCATTACATTAAATTACATTAATAATTCATTTGGACATTAGGAGGTATAGTACACAGTAGTAAACTTAAAATAAAATAAAAGGGTGTGGAGTGTTAATCTCTCGGTGAGTAGAGTGTGAAAGTGTGTGAAAGAGTGTGAGAGAGTGAGTACAAGATTTTATTATTTTAATATATGTAATAAGTTTTCTGTTTCTTCATATGTTTTTTTGCTTAAATAGTTAAAGATTTTAGTTTTCAATGCATTTTTATTTAGTGGGTATATGTTCAATTCGTTATTAATTTTATTATATAAGTATGGGCCTAAAAAGCAAAAGTAATTGTTGACGTAAGCATGTCTGAAAGAAAATCGATCAAAGTTACCAATAACATTTCGTCTTCTAGCTGGATTTCCTATTGAGAATTGTAGTAGAGAGTGTTGCTTCAGAACCACAAGAACTATAAACAGCTGTCGGATTGTCAGGACCTCACACGACTTATAAACCAGATGGGTTGGGTACAGGTACGGGCGAAATGTACTTACTTTTAGAACAGCCCTCTGAGCTATTTCTAAGGGCTTTAAAATAGTTTTAGGTGCACCTCCCCAAACAGTGATACAGTATTGAAGAATTGACTGTACGAGGGCTAAGTAGACTTGTTTCACTAATTTAGGGGGCGCAACATGTCTAAGATTCTTGAACACATATATCAGTTTTCTTGTCCTAGATGTAAGTAGGTGAATATGGTCTCTGAAGGAGAGATTACAGTCCAAAATAATTCCAAGATACTTAATTGACGTTGTCTTTATTAGGGTTGGACAAGTGCAAACTAAGCTATTACAACAACTATGTGCTGTAATCGAAAAGGTACAAGGAAATGGATTAATATGAGTGCGCATCGAGAATACCATATACTGGGTTTTATACGGGTTAAGGGTCAAGGAGTTATCCTGTAGCCAATGGGTCACAACATTGAAACCGTCCTGCGCATCCCTATATACTTTCTCCCAGGTATCCGCTGAGAACAAAAGAACTGTATCGTCTGCATACGATATAATTTTACCTGCTGAAAGGTCTAGTTTACAGAGGTCATTCAAGTATACAAGGAAAAGCGGCGGTCCCAAAATGCTCCCCTGGGGAACACCGTATGATATTGGTAAGTCGCTGCTGATAAAGTCATTAATTTTTACGCACTGAAAACGATTAGAGAGATAGTCCTTTAAAAGTTGTAATTGGATTCCTCTAATTCCGAGGCGTTCTAATTTTTGAATCAGCAAAGGCGTAGAGACCGTGTCGAATGCTTTAGCTAGATCCAGAAAAATACCTATTGTCTTTTTGCCTGAATCGATATGCTGTACAACATAATCTTGGAGCTCGTGGACTGCATCACTAGTAGACCTGCCTGCTCTAAAACCAAACTGGTTGTTGGATAAAAGATTATTTGATTCCAGGTAATCAATCAGTCTACTATTTATTATCCGTTCTAGAAGCTTGGAGATCGAAGGCAATATAGAGATGGGTCTATAATTAGTGACACGGTCTCGATCACCTGACTTGTAAATTGGGTGTACTACTGATTTCTTTAACATCGTAGGAAACTGACCCTTATTTATACAGAGGTTAAAAATATAAGTCAATGGTCGGACTAAAATGTGCTTGTATTCTTTGAGGAAATTATTTGGTATAGAATCCCAACCAGCGGAACACGCATCTTTCAGGTTCAATATTAAACGTTCCACTTCCGATTCATCGGTTTCCATCAAAACAAATGATTTGGAAAATATTTCTGAGGGCGCTTTCTTCAAAATACTATGGGAAGGGTTTGAACATGAACTAGTATTATCAGCCAGTTTTTTTCCAATTGAGGCAAAAAAGTCGTTTACCTTCTCTACCGATTCTTTTGTGTTTGATGGATTTAATAATTCCGTAGCGCTATGTTTCAATTTAGTAGTATTTGTTATAGTTTTAATTGCTTGCCATATTTTTTTATTGTTACTTCCAGCTTTCGTCAACAAGTCTTTTTCATAAATGCGTTTGACCTTTTTTAATAGGTTATTGCTATATAGTTATATAGTTAGTTAGTCTGTAGGTACCAGCAACTGAATTTATGTACTTCTCTTAACGTGAGTTCAGGTGCATGTAATATAATGTTGCAAGAATGATTCACAATCGATTGATTTAATCCTCATTGTATAAAAATAATTGAAAGTCTGACAACCAGTCTTACCAAGGGGTATCGCATTACCAAGTACTTACTGGGTTGTGGAGGTCAGATAGGCAGTTGCTCCATGTAAAATACTGATATTCAGCTGCATCCGGTTAGACTGGAAGTCGACCTCAACATAGTTGGAAAAAAGCTAGGCAGATGATGATGTATAAAAATGATTGAGTCAAAATTTTCTTTTTCTATATTATTTGCATAATGTAGATACTTGTACAAAGATCACAATAAGGTCCATTTTCTTGCACATAGAACGAAAGATTTTGGCCAACAAGATTTTGCATTGACAGAATTCTGTATATTTTTAGGAAGGATAATACAGGTGGTCCGTGGTAAGATTTAAAAATTTACGCTTGTTATAATCTAAAAAGAACAAAATATGTACATAATAACCACTACCAGACAACAAACGGAACGGAAGATTCATATTTAGGAATAGGTCCTTATTCCATTATTGAGGTTCCACAGCAACACATTTTCAACTAGCAGGAGTCAGAAATTTTCACAAATTGTGTGTAAGTACGATGTTTTATATAGGTATAACTTTTTTCAATGGAGGCTTTTTTTAACTTAACACTCATAATTATATAAGTAAATTTTGTAAGATTGAAAAGATACATTTCCAAAATCAACCCAGAAAGAAAGGTTAACTTAGCAACGTACAAAATCTACGCGAAAGAAGCTGCATGCGAAGAGCTATTCAATTATGTTTATTTTAATCAGCTGAAATACACCTTTTGAAAAAATTATAATAATTTACTTATAGAGATTAAAGTAATTAATAAGGAAAATAGAAGTAAACTTAATTGAAGTGATACAGTGTCGATCTACTAATACTGGAAGTAAAAACCTTTAATTGTCGATTTTTCTATTTTAGGTTAGTACATCATACGTTTATACATGTGTTTTCCATTTGGTTGTTGTATTTAAGTTATGCTAACATTAAACTTTTTCTATTTTAGATAAATCAAACTGCGTTTTTTTTCCGTATCGTCCAACATATTATATACATTTCTTCGAAGATAAGATACAAGATAATAATCTTTTAGAACAATTACACGGTCAACGCTTTCCACATCTAAATTGTCTCATTTTGTATAAAGTAAAACTATATTTTGGCCATGCGACAATAAAAGTTTTCAAATACCCGAAAATAATCCGTCGCAACGAAACGAACCCTTAACTAAAGATGAGAGAGGGGTGACCACCTGTGCGGGGGGAGGCCAGACGTCAGCTATCGATTATTCGAGAGTGAATACAGGGAACTTGTTCGGTACCCGGGAGCATTTCCTTTACAAAACTCCCCATACAAAATATACACTTTACGCCTCACAAAACAAGGTCGCTTTCCCTTTGACGAAACTCATAAATCACTCGTGCTCATCCATGTGTCTATAATGACGCTTCAATCTGTTAAATTAGAACTTAAAATTGTCGGATTCAAGGTCGAATTTGGCTTGGCAAGTCACGTCGCTTCATATTACGGAATCAATTTACGTTTATGAAAATTTTTTAGAGTACGATTCCATGTAATATTATGGTTTGCTCCGGAATTAAGGATGCGAAGAGATTTTTGTATGGTAATGAACGTGTGTTTGTATTCTCTAAGTAGACGTGGATGAGCGTTTGATGTGTGTATCGTTGAAATTACAAAAGAATATTTTGGTAGAACAAAAGATATTATTATTAATAATTGACAATAGGCTTGTTTCATGCACATACATGGGTGACTTAAAAATGACTGGTAAATGGATGTGTACTATTACTTACACGTATGTATAACCCTTTGGTGATCTAAGGATATATAAATATTAATCATAAACTATGTCATTAGACGGTAATTTGACAGATATTTATTTATTTACTAACTTCCGCCCGTGACTTCATCCGCGTGGCATAGTTACATTGGGCTAACGCTAACTTTAACCCACGTGATGATATATGTATATATCTTTCTCCGTCTAGCCTATGTCCGTTTCCAGGGTCCCAATTATCTTTGTATCAAAATTCATCAAAATCGGTTTAGCCATTGAGGCGTTAAGACGTAACAAGCACACAAACTCACTTTCGTTTTTATAATAGGTATTAGTAAGGATTTGCGAATGGTTAGGCAGAGGTGTATTTTTTTTATCATTATGGAAATCAATCAATCAATCAAATAACTTTCCTCGTTCTGGGCGAAACGGGGAGAGAAAACTGGCTTAAACTCATCTTTGTTCCTTCTTTTACCCTTAATGTTCCGGGACCGCTGTTTCTCTTTCGAACAACCCGAGGTATACTTCATAGTTTACGTCGCCAGATACGTTTCAGCGACATGTAATAGGGAGCGAGCTTATTGTCATCAATGCTGTTACAGACAAGTCCGTTTATAAAATCATCATTAACTTAAAAGACCATTTCAGACACTATCTGCATAGTCCTCATGTAATTGACCAAGATTATTTTGTCTGGACTTTAAAAGAGACTATGACCTCTGAGTTTGTTTCTTCGGCTGTTTCTTTTCAGAGTAGTCGGGTACGAAACACCGGCCTCATCTAGTTTTAAAAAAAATTACGTGTAAAAGTGTTTGTGAAAACCTACTTGCAAAATAAACATCATTTATCATTTAACTTAACTCAGTGTTCTTTCATTAGTATTTCTAAGCACATTGAGAGCTCCATCTTCACCCTTGAATGATTTAAGATTGAAAAAAACTGGCGCTCTGAGTTTCGTACAAACTTGCGACATAAACGGTCATATCAAATCAAATGATTAATTCAATTAGACAATTACAGGCATTTTTGAATGTCAAGAAGCAAAATGAATCTACAGTCCCGGTCACAAGGCATAATAACTTGTGAAAGTTTGAAAGTGGAATGGGCAACTGCAGTAACTGCAGTTGCCCATTCCAAAGCGTTGATCTCTATGGAGAAGAATGGGCAAGAAACTCCATATCTTTTGACTGATTGATCTCAGAAGGTGATCTTTTTACAACTCTAAAGAACTACAGAACTGAATATAAGATTTTAGTTTCAACGCGATCATCACGCGGGTTGAAGTTAGCGTTAGCCCAAAGTAACAATGCGACGCGGACGAAGTCGCAGACGAAAGCTAGTAAATTCATAAATTTCATAATCAAACTGTACTGTAAAAGTCTTTAATAAAACTTTGAAATAAACGTTCTGAACGTAAAATTATAAAATCAAAAAGTCCCCAATGTCGGCTGTCCCAGGAACAGACAAAGCCTTTATTTCCCTACAATTTGGTGAATAAAAAAAGGGTTATTAATTATAAAGACAATGGAATACATCAGTCGTTGTCTGCTGTCCGTATTTCACACTGAGGTTTTTACCCCTTTTCACTTCTGTATGTAGGTACAGATGTTTTGAAAAGCTTGGGACACACGGATTTAGAAATGAATTAAAACAAAATGCGAATGTAGTGAAGCGTTCTTTCAAGGGCTCCCTTCAAAATATACGTTTTTCAAATATTAACTTAATAGCCATCAAAAAAATCTTTAAAAAAATATACCCAATACTTCAATTTTGCAGAAATATATTTTTATTTATTTATTTAAACTTCATGTACAATAGTGGTACATAGGCGGACTGCCATAAGGCATTCTCTACCAGTCAACCTTTGGGTAAAATACGATAACATTGTGATAGGGTACAAAAATACTTAAAAATATATTTTTCATATACTGTTAATTAAAATAAATACGGACAACATTAATAATGAAGAATTTTGAGTAAAACTTTATTCAACTTCTTCATCTGTGCGTTAATGAACATGAAAATTACTTATCGCTAGAGAAGCTTTTCTGATTGTGTTTTTTGCAGAAATGGTTTGTTTTGGTATCTATTTTTTTTTGAGATAATTGTTTTTTTAAAAAGATCCAATAAACAATTTGGGGTTATTCAAGGTAGAATAACCCCAAATTGTTTATTGGAATTTCTCTCGTTTCAATATAATTGTATTATTCACGCTGCCGCTCTGTGATGGACATTTATATACAAGGTTGAGTACTACTTTTAAATACTTTAAGTTATGAAAACACGATTCCACAACATTTTCTCAATAGAAAAACACAACTAAGTTACATATTCAAAGAATTTCATATATATAATATTCAATTAAAAACTTTAAATTTGGCCATGACATTTTGAACGACAGTCGACCAAAAAAAGGAATTTAACAAAATAAGATTAGCAATTTAATGTATGTCTCAGTTTCTATTTTTTTTTTCGTTTTATTTGTCACATTCCCTTTTTGAATATTTTATTTTACTGTTCTTTCATGTGCCAGTCAAATAAATTAAAAATATATATATATATATATATATTTAATTGACACAGTTAAAATTTTGCACACAGCTTTGATTCTGATGACAATCCACTTTCTTAACAAACATGACTGAATCCTGCAGTGAGGATCGCTTCCTCACGCAAGAACTCCTGGCCTTCTCCACAATAGGAAGCCAAAACCGATAACGTATAGAAAGTTTTGAATTTTAATAAGTAGTTTTATTTAATTAAAAATACTTTTATTTAATTAATTTATTAATCTAATGTATAAGAATTTAAATTTTATATAATGACTAGCTTTTGCCCGCGACTTCTCTCGCGTTAAATTCGGTATAACACAGTATCTGTTACCTGCAGTTTTTGCCCTTGCGCCTTATTGATTTGTAATAGCAACGCTAAGTTTTCCCTTTTCTTCCCTCTTTCTCCCTCACATCACATTTTTTGGAAAAAATAGTCTTTGTCCGTCTCCTGGTTCCCAACTATCTTTGTACCAAAATTCATCAAAATCGGTTTAGCCGTAAAAGCGTGAAGAGGTAACAAACAAACAAACTCTGTCGCTTTCATAATATTAGTAAGGATAACATAATGTTTGCATGCCGAATGGTGAAATATGGCAGAACCGATGTAAAACTACTACCCCTTACTTATGTATTACCCATATTTGCAAATAAATGCTATTCTATTTTATTATAGACACGTCCATTCAAATCTGTGTGGTTCCTTCCTAAAAATGCCATCTTTTTTTTTTCGGGTGGGAAATCATCCAATGACTTCCCCTGCTCTGGGTGGAGCGGGGGTGCTTGTCAGACTTGTACTGACTAAAACCCACCCATGTTCCTTCTATTGCCCTTTACGTTCCGGGGCCGCGGTATCTCTTTCGAACAACCCGCAAAAAAAAATACCATCTCAGTCTCTAATCTGCATCCCCACATAAGTTAACCAATTTTTTTGTCTGGAACTTAGAATATACTTGGCCCCTTGACTTAGTTTCGGCTATTTCTTCTCAGAGTCGGAAATGAAACACTGACATCATCTAGTTTAAAAAAGTGTTTGTAAAAATAAACCTATGAACTTGCAAAACAAACATCATTTTTCAATAAAAAAAGTCCCTATCTAAGCATGATGCTGTAACATTTAATATTAAAAATATATTAAAAAATATATAAGTATCAGTATAAGTATATATGTTTTTGAAAACTATGACTTTTATATATCTATAGATACTTTTCTATACTTATAATATTATAAAGCTGAAGAGTTTGTTTGTTTGTTTGAACGCGCTAATCCCAGGGACTACTGGTTGGAATTGGAAAATTCTTTTAGTGTTGGATAGTTCATTTCTTGAGGAAGGCTATAGGCTATAACATCACCGCGTGGAACAGCTAGTATTTTATATATTTTTGTACCGTATCACAATGTTGTCGTATTTTACCCAAAGGTTGACTGGTAGAGAATGCCTTATTACCACTATTGCATAAGTACCACTATTGTACATGAAGTTTGAATAAATAAATAAAATAAACGACATATTTTTAAAACCAAAACTCTCAAAATTGTGACCATTTAAACGAAATTTTCCCCTCTGTGCACCCCAGCCTTAGTCGCCATCTTTTTTATTCAGCGCAGAAAACAAGAGGAGTGAATTGATAACGTCATGCCATTGAAACGGGTCGGTCAGGGAGAGAGTTACTTGTTCACTCATTCAGAACTAGTGATAAAATACTTGTTTGTCCTTTCTGTTTGTTTACTATATTTTAGGAAAGTTTTTCTGGTGATTTTTAGGTGACCTTAAAAGATCGCGTTGGAAACTTTCAATATTATCGTAAACTAGCTTTCGCCCGCGGCTTCGCCCGCGTTAAATTTGGGGTAACACAGTTCCTCTTGCGCCTTATTGATTTGTAATAGCAACGCTAAGTTTTCCCTTCTCTCCCCTCTTTCTCCCTCACATCCCACTTTTTTCAAAAAAATATTAGCCTATGTCCGTCTCCTGGTTCCCTACTATCTCTGTATCAAAATTCATCCAAATCGGTTCAGCCAGTAAAGCGTGAAGAGGTAACAAACAAACAAACAAACAAACTCACTTTCGCTTTTATAATATTAAGTAAGGATTTCCTTTATTAAGTTTTCCTTCAACATTTATAAATATTTCTTTTTTTTTTCAAAACATTTTAAAATAAAATAAGTTTCCGTCGGTAACGGGTGCAGGGTCCAAGCTACCGGTGGTAAGGGTTCCAGGGACAGTAACCTCCTCACAATACGGGCCGTATCGAGGAGTACCACCACTAGCTTCGACAGATGTTCGTCGAGGCTCTTGGAAATTAAGCCATTTGCCATTACGACAATCGGCACAATGATAGCGGAGTTCACATTCCACTTGTCCACAACCTCGTGTGCCAAATCGAAATATGTTAGTTGTTTCTCCTTCTCACGAGGATCTCGTCATGCGGGATGGTAACATCGATTATCATTACGCAGTGTGCTGATCGATCTATCACCACTATATCAGGCTTATTGGCGCATAAAATGTAGGAATTTACCAATCTACCTTGTTATACATACAAATGAAAATCCTTAATAATATTAGAAAAGCGAAAGTGAGTTTGTTTGTTTGTTACGTCTTCACGCCTAAGTGGCTAAACCGATTTTTTATAAATTTTGTTACAAAGATAGTATTGACCCTGGAGACGGACATAGGTTTTTTATTAAAGTGGGAAATGAGGGAGAAAGAGGGAAGAAAATGGAAAACTTAGCGTTGCTATTACAAATCAATAAGGCGCAAGGGAAACTGTGTTACCCCGAATTTAACGGGAGCGAAGTCGCGGGCAAAAGCTAGTAGCCTATAAAAGTTACGTGTGACGTCACTCGTGAGCTATATCTTTAATTTTTAGTCTAATTTACAAATAAAAAAATACTTCCCTGATTTTTGAATAATCTAAAATACAGTCTAATATTTTTTTTTGGAAACTAACTTATCGGGTCTTATACAGGCAGTATTTAATCTGTCAAAGTTCCATTGTAATTATCTTTCAATACCTCGAATTGAAATAAAACAATAAGCTAAGTAACCAATCAATAAAAATATATAATAAAAATATAAATCCTTCCATTATAACGAAGAACGTTATCAATTCGTCAGGATTGATTTCTGGATAATCAATTTTAATTGAAAAATGCCGTCTGCCGTGAAATCGTCGATGGTACTTCCAAACTATTAAATAACCGTCACGGTATCGGTATCAGTCCCGGTATTGGTATTGGTACCGGTATTATTGACTGTGAGGACCATTGATGTCAATCACGGTATCGTATTATGAAGGGGCGAATGTAATTGAAATGGGAATTTGCGAAGTGATAAAGGGGTATGAATTGATGTTTGATTATTTTTTTTTAATTAATCTGAAAGAAAATTGCGAAAAGGAAATATTTGTAAATGAAATTGGAAGTGGTATTGAATAGTGACTCCTATCGCGTATACGCATAGAGTTGAGTTTGTAGTCTGTGTGGTATATGTGATCTATATGCCATTTCGAATTCAGATTCTTCAGCATGTATTGCAGATCATTAGGAAATAGAATTAGTTAAACAATTAAGAAATTAATTTAAACGGCTTATAGACCTATTTCATACGTTTTACCTGACTACCGCGAAGCAAAAAGGAGGGTTATGATTTCGACCCGTATGTTCATCTGCTTTCAACTTTTTTACTGCTTATAATAATAATTGCAAATTGAGTTGTCAATGGAAGCGTATTGGTTAAAAAAATTGTTTAGAAAAGGATAAACGTAATATTTCCGCGCTAATCTCAGGGACTTGGAAAATTCTTTTAGTGTTGGATAGTCCATTTCTTGAGGAAGGCTTAGGCTATAAGCAGCGCGGGTAAAACGGTGGGGAACAGCTTGTTTTAGATAAATAACCGCGAGGTTTTTGTGCTGACAGTCTTTTTAAAGATATTGCATTGTTTAGTTGACACTTCCCTTGACCCAAGGGCTGGATTTTACTTTGGCCAGTGGCTAAACGTTGCCATACAACGTGGCCACGCGGGCGGGACAGCGTTGAGGACGAATTTATTGACGCAATTTTTTAGTTGCTTTAGAAGTTAGTTTTATTAAATTATTTTTGTTAAATAAATTATGTTTCTACGTTACTAAAATATTTCATAAAGGAGAAAAACAAATAAAATTATACCTATGCTGTAAGATTGTGGAACTTACTTCCGCCTAGCATTAGAGACTTGAAAAGCATTTCCATTTTTAAGATTAGATTTTAAGAGAATTACCTTTCCTCTCAATTGTAAATATTTTAATATTGTATTTACATATCTGTTTATATTTTTTAATAAAATGTATTTATACAAGTACTAGCTTTTGCCCGCGGCTTCGCTCGCGTTAAATTCCGGGTAAAACAGTTCCCCTGCACCTTATTGATTTGTAATAGCAACGCTAAGTTTTCCCTTTTCTGCCCTCTTTCTCCCTCACATCCCACTTTTTTAAAATAAAAAGCCTCCTGGTCTCCTGGCCGTCTCCTGGTTCCCAACTTTCTCTGTACCAAAATTCATCAAAATGGGTGTAGCCATTAAAGCGTGAAGAGGTAACAAACAAACAAACTCACTTTCGCTTTTATAATATTAGTAAGGATATATTATTATACTCATATGTGGGCTTATATTTAAGTTAAGACATATTCATATTTTAAATGCTATTCTCTTTCTGTTCTCACACACTACTGTCTTCGTTTCTTTTCTTCATATTTCCTTTCGCAGGCCTGCTGGTAGAAATTACTTTTGGAATAAGCTGTACCTTTGTATGTTTTTTATTATGATATTTTCTTGTTTGTACATAAATGAATAAAAATGAAATAATTTTGTATTACGTTTTCATTTTGATAAGTAAATTAAAGTTGTGAAGCAATCGAGTTTTACAAGAAATTGCGACGACAGATCCTTTGGTCAAACTAGAGATTAACGCTTTTATCGGTGAAAGCGTTAATCCCTAGTTTATTAAACGAAAGATTTTCCTGTTTTTTTTGCTATTCTTTCTTCAAACACACTTTATCAAAACTTCTACACAAACAACCATTATCATAATCAACAATAAACATTAATACGAAATGTTTTGCCTTCATTAGCGAATAAAAAAATATGATTATGTTTTTAATGATTTAATTACCTTCCTCTTGAAGTTTTATAATTAAGCTTAATGTGAAAGGGGCTGCCATTAACAGTTCCCTACCTATATACTTACAGACAGCCCAGCCTAAAAGGTCTCTGTACAGGAAAAGTCTTTATTAAATTAATTTCAGTAATTCAGTAAATGAAAGACCAAGTTACGCTGGTGACATTAGCTTACTGTTGGATAATGTTATTATTTTGTTACATAATATTTTCTTATTTAATTTGTTAATGTAGTGGCGAGCCAATCATGTTAGTTTGTTATTATTGTCAGCAAATGTGTGAATATTATGTTTATAGTTATAAAAAGGTTTTCATGTAATTGATTTCAGTCCTGGTAAAGAAAATATTGTACCTATTCTATTTTGTAGTTTTCTTACATGTTAGGGATCATAAATTCTTAAATAAGACGCAATTAATGATAAACTTTTTATTCAATTTGATTTATTTCATTGTTAGTTATTGACATCTAACATTTAAAATAATATTTTTGAAGATTCTGCCATCTACCGAAATAATGTCCAACTAAATGACAGACTACTCTCACAAGTTTAAAACAAGTTCAAGTATCTAATAACAGATGGCGCTATTTACAGAACTTCGTCACTCTAACCACAGTAAAAAATAACGTTTTTACAGTAAATACTCTGAATTTAAATATTTAACAAGTTTTGTGTACAAACAACACAATTATTCACACTGAACAGTAACACGACGGTTGTTTTAAATGTCACGAGAAAATCTTGCAAGACATTCACTTAACGAGCAGGAAAGTAGGTACAATAGGCACCTGCCTACCTAACAAAAACGTGATACACGTACCAAGTAAGTTAATTAATTTATATTCTAATGCTTTTCTAATCACTCAAAGCATACAAACTAATAGCAAAAAATAAAAAATAACTGTAGAAAAAGCAACACGTAACTGTGTGCCTAAAATGGTGTCAAAGTTTTTATACTACCCATGGTACTCTTTTTTTCGGATTGGAAATGATCACATACATTCTCCTATACGGGGCGGAGCGGAAGGGAGTCTAACTTAAACCCATTCATGTTTCTTATTTTGCCATTTGTCTTTCGGGGCCGCGGTATCTCTTTTGAAAGCCGCAACCCCGGCAGAAGCCTTGGCGCGCGCCTCTGCTTTGTTGACATCTGTTTGAAGCGCGCATGGAACTCGAACGCGCTGTCAACACGGCCGGACAGTGAGCTACCCATTGATCACCGTGCACAGACACTTCAGTCTAAGTTGGCCGGGACTTTCGGGTTCAGGAGGGACCGTCTCATGCGGAGGCTTAATATTTTTAAGGTTCTACCCCTCTAAAAGCCAATCTTCTTCTTCGCCGAAGAGGTGGCCGTTTCCCTTCCCTTTCATCCCGGATCGTGGCCTGAACCAGGGCCGGACACGAGATCACCGCTGTTTTTTTTTATGTGGTATCTCGCTGTTCAACCAAGGAGGTTGTCGTCTGCTTAACCGGGCGAATCCTGTGGATGCCTTAAAAATTACCCCCTGTGGGGTACGAGCCTCGGCTTAGGGCGTCGCTGAGGGACAGCGAGGGACAAGCTGGATTTGAGTGATATTATTTATGTGCTAATTTGGACTTACTGGCTCAGCATCGCGGGCTGGCTCTTGCAAGGGACGGGTGGGAGATCGCCGCTGCCGATCGCTTCTATATTTATACTACCTGAGCCTTTGACATGTCTTTATATTTCGTCGAGAAATACCTCATTAAATCAGGCATGCTCTTTTGCTTTCCCAACGATATTTTTTTTACTTGCTTCGAAAGTAAAGAAAAATAATCTGGTAGATAATGCCTATGACATTAAGACCGCCAGTGTAGTTTATAAATAAAATAAATATCTTGGGACAACTCACACACGGCTATCTAATCCCAAGCTAAGCAGAGCTTGTGTTATGGTAACCAGACAACTGATATACATACTTATATAATTTATAAATACATACATATTATAGATAAATCACACCCAGACACAGAACAAACAATCATGCTCATCACACAAAGTTTGTCCTGGGTGGGAGTCGAACCCACGACCTCCGGCTCAGCAGTCAGGGCCACTAACCACTGGACCAACAGGCCCGTCGAACGTCGAAGTTTGTACTTGAAGTATTAAATAAATAAACAAAACGTCATCCATACCCAAGAGGCATACGATTACCGATTTTCTTCAGTTGACTCTTGAAAATTTAACCGGCGGCATTCTCTCTAATCAAGCAATTTTTTCTTTAGTTCTCATACTGATTAAAACTAAGGTCGCGATGTCCAAAAATAATTTTTACAAAGAGGTCATCAACTCCTTCTGTAAAAAAAAAATTAAGAAAAAAATAATGCTGGTGGTAGGTACAGTTGCAAATAATGCTGGTTAAACAAAATTTTTATAATAATATAATAACTATAAAAAAGAATGGTACTCTAAATTAAATGGCCATAAACTATAGTGATATTACGAACTTACTTTCAAGATAGTACCTACTTATACATTATACAAAACTACAAAAAATATATAAGAATATCACATTTTAGACAGCAAGTCTGTATTTCCTGACAGCTATAACCTGGGGGTCTTCAAGTCAAGAGTGAATAGGTTATTTCTAGGTAAGCGTGCTTCATCGTCGACCACATCATCACTTACCATCAGGTGAGATAGTGGTCAAACGCAAGCCTATCAATAATAATAAAAAAAAGACAGCATCATTTATTTATCTACTAGCTTTTGCCCGCGGCTTCGCTCGCGTTAAAGTTGGTTAAACACACCAAGCAGACCTGCAGTTTTTGCTCTTGCGCCTGATCGATTTGTAATAGCAACGCTAAGTTTTCCCTTTTCTTTCCTCGTTCTCCCTCATATCCCACTTTTTTTAAATAAAAATTAGCCTATGTCCGTCTACTGGTTTCCAACTATCTCTGTACCAAAATTCATCACAATCGGTTCAGCCATTAAAGCGTGAAGAGGTAACAAAAAAACAAACTCACTTTCGCTTTTATAATATTAGTAAGGATATAAGACAGATATATTGTAAGACACGAAACAAAAAGTTTAAATTGTAGGAAACATTTGATATCAAAAACTTCGTTTTAATAAACACAATTTTTCTGAAAAAACACCTTATTCTAGACCTGAGAACTCCATTCATTTCAAAATAACTTTAAAATTCGATTTTTAGTTGCTTTTAAATCAATAAATAGTTGCATCATTGACTTGACAACTTAGTGACGTCATCGATTGCGAGTCTCATACAAAATCTAAGGGGGAAGCGCGTTTTGACAGCTCATTAAAAGTATATCAATTGATTGGTGGTGTCAACTACCCTATTGATAGCCGAGCCGGACAAACGACCAATGACTTTAAGTGCTTTCCGAGGCAGTACGGAGGAGACTCGGTAAGTATGCAATGGGTGGTCACCCATCCATGGACAGACCTAGACAAGCGCGGCTTAACTTCAAGATTGACCCCGAAAGGCAGTTATTATCAAGCCAACGAGCTCTTAGAACTAACAGTTTGCAAAAAAACATTTTAGCCTAGATTTAATTATATTAACTGTTTTGGCTGTATGTTTACACCCGGATGCCATAAACATTGGAAGAAAGTCACCTTAAAGCTACGCTTTCCAATGGCCTCTGAACTACAGAAAATTGTTGAAAATTCTAAAGAATGGCAACACTGAACTAATCCCTTAAAAATATTGTAGCGAAATTGTTTATGTTTAATCTCAAGTAAGATGATTATCAAAGAGGCTCTTAGATTTTAATCTTGAACAACAATAAACAAAGTTTTTACTTTTACCTTTTATCCAGCATCCATCATTTAAAAATATACCCTACCTTTTCTCTGTTACAGTTTATTTTTGCATGGCAAGTGTAGTGAACCATAAGGTGCAAGTTGGGAAAAGAAAGTACATGAAAATGAATCTAAGTCTGTTTGCGCTAAGGTGTTTTTTGGTATGCAAAGTAAAATCAACACAAGCAGTGGTTTGTTGACTGTGCAGAGAATCATTGCGCTATTGCTCGTAGTGATGTGATGACGTGAGCTTGTTCTTTTTTTTAAATATAATTTCGAGTGCGTGCTTTTTAAACTGAGTTCGAATTTTAAAAGTTTGAGTTGTGGATTTTTGTTTCTGAGTTTTTCGTGTGAGTATTTCTCTATTTCTTTTTTTTTTAAACTTTGTTCGCTATTTATGGTTATTCAAAACGTTTTTGGAATTAAATCACAAAATGCAATACTAAGATGGTTTCAGCTTTTCTTGCACCCAATCGAAATTTCGCAATTGTTTTTGGAGAAACTATTTTTTATAGAGTTTTTTTAGCTAAGACTGAACGTATTTTAATTGTACTTAGGTAGTTACTGATAGGTAATTGGACTTAATTAAGTAAATCAGAAATGTGGGTACATATTTTCATCTTGATTGATTGATATTTTCTTATTAATTTTCTTTAGTTATAATCATACAAGAAATAATCATTTTATGTTATGTTTTCTCAAAGGTGTATATTATACATAATGATAAAACAATACGTATCTATGTGTTGTTTGTAAATAAAATTATAAACTAAATAAAAATACTTATTTTAAAACGACATTTTTCACACTAGTGTTATTTTGTACATTTAGATCAATATCTTAGTAAAATCATAAACTTATAACGTAAATATATAATTTATAAGTAAATAAACATTTATTTCAGGCATAAATTGTTTGTTAAAATGAACTTAAAACTGTAAATGTTAGTTAGCAGTAACATTCAAAATCATTATCTTACTAATATCATAAATGCAAATGTTTGTGAGGATGGATGTATGGATGTTTTTGAGGTACTCTTTCACGTCAAAACGGCTAAACGGGTCCTGATGAAATTTGGCACAAAGGTAGATTAGTCTGTAATAAAACAAAAGATTATTTTTTTCGAAATCACACGAGCGCAGCGGCAGGCGCTAGCTAGACATTACTAAAAAGTCCCAAGAATTTCCTTCCCAAATACAAAAATAAAAAAACAACACCCACCTTTAATGTAAACCGTGTCGGGTAAACTGTTACAGAACAATTACATTCTCAATTGCAGTCATTAGCAGATAAAGATCAGTCTGTGCAGTCGTTTGGAACTGCCGTCAACTGCACCAGCTACCCTACCATGACGTGTTAAAGCAGAACTTATTCCACTGAGGGAAAGGGACAGAGCTATACAGGGTGTCTAGCACCATCTCTTTCACTCAGTGGAATAAGTTCTGCTTTAAGATGTCATAGTAGGCCTACAGTCGTATGGGTAGGGAATTTCAATCATAATAACAAAATTTCCGCACTAAAAACTATCGTTTTTTATGGACAAAAAGACCACTGGCTTTCCAAACTAAGATTGTTGCTTTAGATTATATTGACAGGCGAAAAAGATAAGTTTAATGTGTGCAGTGTGAGAGTGAATTTACCAGCAGTTTATTCGGTCTAGTCATTTTTCAAGAGTGTTCGAAAGAGATACCGCGGCCCCGGAACACAAAGGGTAAAAGACTCACTCAGATCCAGCCTGTCCCTTGCTGTCCCTCAGCGACGCCCTAAGCCGAGGCTCATACCCCACAGGGGGTGCCCTTAGCGTGTAGTCGCTTAGTTTGTAAGTTTATACCCTGGCTGGAGGTCTTAATTTTTAAGGCACCCACAGGATTCGCCCGGTTAAGCAGACGATAACCTCCTTGGTTGAACTACGAGATGCCGTTCATAAAAAAAGGGTAAAAGAAGGAAAATGATTTAAAAAAAAAACAACATTTCCCCACACTAGGAATTTCTCCTGTATCGTGGGTGCGTTTACAAACATTTAAACTCACATACACATACAGCCAGACCCGAAACAACTATCTGTAGGTTTTTTTCCCGTGCGGGGATCGCACCCGCGATACGCAGCGCAGCAGTCGATCGCTCAATCACTGCGCCTAACGTGTCGTCATTTTTTTAGTCAGTAAAACTGTCACTCCGTTTCGCCCCTATCTGATAAAAAGTCTTTTTCCAGCTCTATTGTCAGCCAAAATGATGATGCAGCTGAATACTACTATTTTACATTATGTTCCTGCCTATATAATATATTATGACTTCCACAACTCAGTTAGTACTGGGTAATACGGCACCTGTAACGACTGTCAAAGGTCTAGAAATAACTGCTGGGACCAACGCCTTAGTGTGCTTTCTGAGGCTGAATGTTGAAGGACGGAGAGCGAGTGGAAGGCCAAAGAAAAGATGAATGGATTGTGTAAGGAATGATATGAAGGAGAAAGGAGTAAATGATGCCGTGTCGTCTCATAGAGGAACATGGAAGCAGAAAACATGTTGCGCCGACCCCAAATAGAATGGGACAAGGACAAGAAAATGATGATGACTAAATGTTTCGTTTTTTAATTGGAAGTATATTTAAAGAAAACTCTGTGAAATAGTTAAGAAAGGCTATTGAAACTACATTCCTCTCTTCGTAACCAACTGATAGTGCCAATAAAAATGAAAGAGCGGGAACTGTCGTGTTAGCTCACTAGTGGCCATTCTTTGGTACCAAACTGTGGTACCTATCCATTTAGAAAATAATTGACAGTCACATGTGCGCTGAAACGAGTTGCTTTCGAGACCCTAGTATGAATATGTGACCTGCTACCCTACTTAGAACTTATTCCACTGAGAAAAAGAGACAGAGCTATACAGGATGTCTAGCACCATCTCTTTCTCACACAGAAATAAGAACTGCTATAAGATGTCATGGTAATCCTACTGAATTCGAAATTGTTTTAAATCTGACGACACGGTTGGCGCAGTGGCTGAGCTATCGCCTGATGCGCTGCGTATCGCGGGTTCAATCCCAGCACGGAACAAATATTTGTATGACCTACAGGTAGTTGTTTCGGGTCTGGCTGTTGGGGAAGTGAGTTTGAATGTTTGTAAACTCATCCACGATACAGGAGAACTATTAGTGTGGGGCAAAGTTTAAAAAAAAATTGTCATTTCTCTTCAATTTGGTCCGTTACCTCGATGCCTGATCATAACTGAAAGCCTATAAGGCTTTACCCTCAATATGATAGCCGTATAAGACTACCCACATTCATGTTTAGTGATGGAGTGAATTACTATGAAGCACTAAACATATCTTATCATCTAATGTAAACCTGGACCATGCTACAGTGAAACTAAAGTACGGCCAACGAGAAGCGATACCAAATGTAAACAAAACCCATGCTAAAACCCCATCTAAAATGGCCGCCCGAATGTTGGGGAACCCGTCTTAACGTTGTCATGTTTTTGCCGGGAGAACGAGACATTACGACAATGGCACAAGATGGAAAGAGCTAAATTTATATTAGATTGTCAACGCCACAGTTGTTCTTTAGGTTAATGACCTTTTGTATCGCTTCTCGTTGGCCGTACTGTAGTATAGTAAGTATGTATACGCGGCCTGAATTCGAAACAGTTTTAAATCAAAACGTTCAATAATAAATAAATAAATATCTTGGGACAACTCACACACGGCTATCTGATCCCAAGCTAAGCAGAGCTTGTGTTATGCTAACCAGACAACTGATATAATTTATAAATACATACATATTACAGATTAATCACACCCAGCCACAAACCAAACAATCATGCTCATCACACAAAGTTTGTCCTGGGTGGGAATCGAACCCACGACCTCCGGCTCAGCAGTCAGGGCCACTAACCACTAGTCCAACAGGCCCGTCAGGCCTGTCATAATAACTCTTGATATTTTCACAGCACCAAGGGACTACAAACCTTAGTATTTGGTATAGATATCAACTCGATACCTCAATCTGTTTCCGAGGTATAGGTTCTTGACAGACATACATAAAGAAAGACGGACAAAAATTTGATCCTATTAGTTTTCCATTTTTAGGGTTCCGTACCTCAAATTTAAAAAAAGGGAACCCTTATTGGAACACCTTGTTGTCCGTCTGTCTATTTCTATGTCTATCAAGACCCTTCGAAGGCATCAAGTTGAAATTAAAACTATAAAGTCAAATTTGTGGTCCCTTTCTGCTGTGTATCAAAAGATATATGGCCGTTTATGTCGCAAGTTTGTACGGAACCCTCGGTGCGTGAGTCTGACTCGCTCTTGGTGGTTTTTCTAGGGATAGTACTTCAACGGAACCCTTATAGAATCACTTTGTTTTATTTCTGTCTGTCTGTCTGTCAGTTTCCTTTTGAAGTACTTAACTCAAATTAAGTTTTGAAAGTAAAATCATTTTATTTTACTTTAAATTAAACGTAAAATGGACCATAAATGTAACGTAAAAAATTATCAAATCAATCAATCTATTCACGCTTTTATAACTGAGAAATGCGTGTATCAAGTCCAATCTTCTGATTAAAATGAGAAACATATAATATCTGATGTAAAACTACGCTCAAGCAAGCTGTAGTGATATGCAGATTTTGTATGAGAATTAATTATTGGAAAACCTGTTATTTTATTGCGTGAAATTGGTTTTTCTTATACCGATCAACGTAATGGTGATGAATAATAGTTAGCTCCCGGTCTATGTGACAGCTTGATGGTCAATAATTCGAGTAAAAAGTGATTTCATCTTTGATGACTTTACTTATCTAATTTGAGTGGATTATAATCTCCATCTAAGGAAGAGCTCGCCCCGGGTTGCGGGTTGTTCGAAAGAGATACCGTGGCCCCGGAACGTAAAGGGCAATAGAAGGAACATGGGTGGGTTTTAGTCAGTACAAGTTTGATACTCCCTCCAGCTCTGCCCAGAGCAGGGGAAGTTATTTGATGATTTTCCAGTCAAAAGAAAAAAAGAGGTCGCGGTTTAATAATAACAACGGCTTTGCCTTATCCACGTTCATACATCTAGCCATACATACACATTCATCATTTTCCTGCCCTTGTCCCATTCTATTTGGGGTCAGCGCAACACGTTTTATTCTTCTAATCGCCCCATCATGGCATCATTTACTCCTTCCTCTTTCATATCATTCCTTATACAATCCATTTTTTTTCCTTCATATTCCTCTCCATACATCAACATTCATTCCTATCACTGTGTTAGTCACACGCGCTTTGTCCCTCCTCATTTCATGTCCATACCAAGACAAATGATTCCCTTTCAATTTATTCTGTAAAAGGCGCTACTTTCAAACTTCCTCTAATATACTCATTCCTTACTTTATCCATTCTTTTTCTTGTCACTCCACACACCCATCTCAAAATTTTCAGTTATTCAGTTTTTCATCCATCTTACAGCCCAGTATTCTGATCCATATAGTATGACAGTCTAATTTGAATACTTGTTTTTGGTAATTTAATATCATGTTTTATAGGAGTACAAAGAGGTACATCATTTTGTTGTTCTTGTTGTTAAATCTTGGTTCTGTTGGTATGTTGCTTTTAAAAAATCCAGCCATACTGCAGCTTTTTTGTGGATTCATCGAATAGCTTCCATATCAGACTTTTCTGACAAATACCCATCCATGTTCCTTCTTTTGCACTTTGTGTTCCGGGGCCGCGGTATCTCTTTCAAACAATCCCGGTAGGCGCCTGTACGTCATATTTTAGCTTACAGTATATCCCATAAGGACCACCACTTTACAAAAATGTGTCTTTTTGATGGTCCTTCGAGCCGGATACCTTCTCTTAAAAATGACTTTTTATGAAGAAGTGATGGTTCAATTTCACTTTAGTGTACAATATCTGTTTCATGTTTTTGTACGGAATGAACCGTATCGGATCGAGTTGACCCAGCCACGGTTTGTCACGACACAGAAGCAGTAATGCGCTCGATTTGATCACGATTTTGCATGAATAAATGTTCTGCTAGTGTTTAGAACCTATTTTAGAGTGAAAATGGATTTGAACTTTGTTGTATATGTAATTGATAGTTTTGTGAACGATATAATAAATCCTTTAAAATTTTGGAACAGATACATTTTTTAGAGAATTTGTTTTTGTAGCTCGCTAGAGAGATTATAATTTGAGTGCAAACCTATTTATTTAAAACTAGTTTTTACCCGCAGCTTAAATTTGCGTTAGATTCGAGGTAACACAGTTCCCCTTTCATGATTTACAGTTACCTGTAGTTTTTGCCCTTGCCCCTTATTTATTGTAATTCTCCCCCATATCACAATCTTTTTTTTTTTAAAAAAAACAATCGTTTATGTCCGTTGCCAAGGTCCCAACTATCTCTGTACCAAAATTTATCAAAATCGATTTAGCCATTTAGGTGTGAAGACGTAACAAACAAACTCACTTTCGCTTTTATAATATTAGTAAGGATTAATTTAAAAACAGTAGTGGTGTTTGTACCTATTGTATGACAATATCCTCTATTGAAAGGTATTTTGTTTCTTCAAATGTAAGTATTTTATCTTCAAATATTGCTAGCAATAAATAACTTTCGCTTTCAATTTTTTCATGAAGAATACTTATTTATTTGACGGTGACCTATCTCAATTCATTCAAGATCGAATCAGCATTAATTGTCTTCTTCTTCATAACTCTCAACTACTAATTTATGTCAAAGGAAATTAACTTTAATAAATACCTAGTGCAAAAGTCAAACTGCATTCTTATTCCGCCGGGGTATTGTCCCTAGAAAGTAGTCTGCAAGTGGGCCACTGCACTTGACTTAGAATAAATAATTTATGTTTATGGCGCAAAGCTGTCTCGATTGCCAGGAGCCTGAGGCATTTGATTGTGTATCTTTATGATCTTCGTGATAAATGCGACTGTAGATCGAAGTGGAGAGAGTATGGGAATATGTGTCCACACATATATCTACCTGGCATTCTATGGCATTTTATGGCCTTCTTTGCGGATGGTTAATCATCAAATAACTTCCCCCACTCTGGGCGATGCGGGGGGGAGCGTGAGACTTGTACTGACTAAAACCCACACATGTTCTTTCTATTGCCATTTACGTTCCGGGACCGCGGTATCACTTTCGAACAACCCGTAACCCCGGCAGGCGGTGCCCCTCTGGCATTTTATGGCTTGAAAATTAGAAAACCAGCTACATGGAACCCACTGCTAGAGTTCAGGACTCCTCTTTGCAAGAAGTTGAGGACTGTTCCGTTATCAACGACGAGAATCCAATGCGGGTTGATAGATGCTACATATGTACGAATGAATAGTTCTAAGACTGGTTTCCTTCCTGTGGTTGAAGCGATAAAGAAAACGTTAAAGGTTAATAAAAATAGCTTTAGACTGACATAAAATGAAACGACATTGGTAACAGGTTGTACATTTGTATACATTTCTGCAAATTTTTACTAAACTTGAATTTTTTACTTATCGATTCATAGTTTGAGCCATTTATTTCTTCTTTTTATTTTTGTATTCCTATAAAATAATTCTGACAAAATTGCTATATAGTAGCAATTTTGAATAGTTTCCACACTCATACTTATGTCACTTCTTCAAAGCCTTAGTTAAGAAATAAGTATTGAAAACTATTTAAAAATGCTAGAGTTTTTTTATTACATACCACCAAGCAAGAACAAACACGCCATATTTATTTATATGAAAGCCAATTGTTTATCATCATTTCAATCATAAAAGAGTCAAACTTTAGCTTTATCTATCTTTATAGATAAATCTATAGTTTGACACACGCAATCCCATAAAACAACTGAGTACTTAAGCTCATCTGATTACCTCGTAAGTGAAAGCAAACACTAAGAATAGCGCCAGGCTTCCAATTAGATGATATCTCCGTAAATCAATTTTGAAAAAAAATAGCAACTATGATCCTAAAGCAACACTTTGAATCTAAACAAAAAGCCGTTCATTTCAAAGTTCCCACAGATACAATAGACCTTCTTGATGCTCATACAATCGATAACCTTGCTTGAGAATAAGACCTATTCCCAGTACACAGTACAATGTACTGTACTGTATTGGGATAAAAAGCAGAAAAACCGGCCGAGTATGCGGACTCGCGAAGCGTATAAGCTTGCGACATAAACGGCCATATATTTTGACTGCGTAGACTTAGATGGTTGATTTTTTTTACAGCTTCAAGAGGGCACAGACGTAAGTGTATGGTTTTAATTACAACTAAATACCTCATTGAGTTGCCGAGTCAAAGGGTTTTATTAGACAGACTGACAACAAAATGTGATCCTATAAGGGTGCCGGTTTTGGAACGAAATTTTGGGACGAAGTTCCTTATCGCGCGTTGTGAAAGGGGGCTAGACAGAAGACCAAAAGTAACGACACTTTTTGCTATAGTTGTAAGCCGTGCGGCGTGCGCGTGTTTCTCGGTCTGTCTCTCTCTCTCTCTCTCTCTCTCATAGAAAACAAGCTAGTTATTTTCGTTTCGTCTTTCTATTTCGCATTGCACAGTGTGTGGTGTCGCGACGATTATTTTTGTTGAGTGTATACAGGTTTTTTGTACATAATAAATAATAACTTGGTTCTCTCAAGTTTTTTTTCCTTTTTAGATACGGGATCCTAAAAATGTTATAGTCAAAAATAATTATGCACGCTTCTGCCTAAGCTTCGCTGTTCTGGATTCCTTTTTAAATTCGCAGGCTCATCCGTATTCTGTCGTATGTTTACTTATTAGTTTTATGGAATTCAGGAAGAAATAATTCAATCAACTGCTAAAATTGACTTCGATATTGCATCAATTTAGCAATGCACAATGTAGCAATAAACTAAAAACACGAGTAAACATAGATAAACCAGTAAAGCCTGGTAGTCCTTCCAGAAACAAACATGAACCAAATTGAGCAGAAAATCTTGCAGACGTAAATGACAAGATACAAGATGACAGTAATTACAAAGAAATCCAATACAAAGATGCCCTTCCCAAGATTACAGATGACGATCGCTTACCATAAAACGATATACCTCGTTAGTCTAACGAGAAGGCAAGTCACTTGACATCAGCTGTTGTAATTATTATGCACAATTTAACATAGAACTCTTTGTTGAAAAGATTAAAGGTTATAGAAGAAAATAATTGATGTAGCGGCGATTATAAGGTTAGAGATAATCTTCGACGCTGCGTGCGTGAAAATTCATATTCCGATGGGAAAAATGTGTGATGCATAATGCTTTCTATTTCTATATCTTAAACCTGATCATGTTCAGTAGTTTAACAAGGAACTTACTTGCAAAATAAACATCACTAACCGACTACCAAAAAAGGAGGTGCTTCTCGATTAGTTAGTTTTTTGTATATATGTTCACCGATTACTCAAAGACGCCTAGATCGATTTGCAAAATTCTTTTTTTGTTTGATAGGGTATACTTTCCAGATGTTCCCATATCAATATTATTTATATTGCTTAGGTATTTTATGAGTTATCATCTATTATACAGTTTTTTTTTCTCTATGTATATATGGATGATCTGCTAATCTTAAGTAACAATGGAAAATGTATTCTAAATGAATATTGTATGTTATAATATGTTGTAAATGGCACAGGTTTTCGTCGTAAGTAGTTGTTTTGTCTATTCCAGTTGGCCACCCGTCCGGGATTGCGGGTTTTTCGAAAGAGATACCGCGTCCCCGGAACATAAAGGGCAATAGGAGGAACATGGGTGGGTTTTAGTCAGTAAAAGTCGACACGCCCCTCCACACTGCCCAGAGCGGGGGAAGTTATTTGATGATTTCCCACCACAAAAAAAAAGTTGGCCACTCCTGCCCTAGACCATAAACTCGTCACATCATAGGTGAAGGTCAATCGTAACTCCTCGCGAATAACTTTTACTCGCTCTTCTAGTCACGAATTTCGCGATGCTTTTGGAAAATCATCAAAGGTACCAAAATTCGTGACTAGAGACAACACAGTGAGAAAATGATTATATTTGACCTGAATTTCTACTTACTCGTGCGTTCACAAAAATAAGGATAATATATGTAAAAGAAATATGCTTATGGTAATGATAAATGTAACGAGATTCTGATTTGAAGGTCTTCATGCATGTGAAAGATTTTGAGTCAGTAATTATTTATGAGAATGTATTTAAAGCGAAAAATGGTGTTGGTGTTATATCAAGCATCATTGTGTATCAAAGTTAAGTTAAAATAGTTAGTTATTTGGAAAAGCCCACATCCACTATATACATTTTTTTAAACCTGACACAAGGTTAGGTATCCTTCCTTACTATACTATATACTATATAATATTATAAAAGCGAAAGTGAGTTTGTTTGTTTATTTGTTTGTTTGTTTGTTACCTCTTCACGCTTTAATGGCTAAACCGATTTCGATGAATTTTGGTACAGAGATAGTTGGGAACCAGGAGACGGACATAAGCTAATATTTTTTTGAAAAAAGTGGGATGTGAGGGAGAAAGAGGGAAGAAAAGGGAAAACTTAGCGTCGCTATTACAAATCAATAAGGCGCAAGGGGAACTGTGTTACCCCAAATTTAACGCGAGCGAAGCCGCGGGCAAAAGCTAGTTTACCATATAAAAAAAAATACTGAAATCATTGCTTTCCAAGGAGTCGCTCCATACTTAGGAGTTTCTTGCCCATTCCTCTCCATAGAGAGCAACGCTTTGGAATGGGCAACTACAGTACTTTCACAAGTTATTATGCCTTGTGACCGGGACTGTAGCTTCATTTTGTTTCTTGACATTCAAAAGTGCCTGTAATGGTCTAATTGGAAGCAGAGGGGCTTGCCAGAGCCTCCGCCTGCCGGGGTTGCGGGTTGTTCGAAAGAGATACCGCGGCCCTGGAACGTAAAGGGCAATAGAAGGAACATGGGTGGGTTTTAGTCAGTACAAGTCTGACATTCCCCACTCCGCCCAGAGCGGGGGAAGTTATTGGATGATTTCCAACCCGAAAAAAAAAATGGTCTAATTGAAATAAATGCTTTGAGTTTAAATTTAGCTTTGCCAGCTGTGAATTGAGCGCATAGTAAAACTGATGAAATTTTAGGCCTCTTAAAATTTTTGATTCTTGGCCGATCTGCACTAATTCACGGCACCCGACAATCCATCACTTTTGAGGGACAAATTAAAGCCATTACGCGATTTACTCTAAAACCACTTGTACTCTAAACTGTAGTGGCCACCTAAATTAGTACCTTATTTTTATTGCTGTAAAGTTTTATATCATAAAGCATCATCTTACAAGAACGTTAGTTTTCAAACAACGTAAATGCTTCATTATGTTCCAAGTAATTATGGTTCCCACATTCATCTTATAGAAAATGGTAGTTAACGGAAAGTGCAGATTTAAAAATACAAACATTGTGTGGTATTGTTTGTATGTTGATTTATATGAGAAATATTATCACGCTTGCAGTTTTAACGAACGTAAATTATAGATAAAATATGTTAATGTTAATTTTGTCTGTATACAATACTATCCTTACTAATATTACAAAAGCGAAAGTGAGTTTGTTTGTTTGTTACGTCTTCACGCCTAAATGGCTAAACCGATGTTGATTAATTTTGGTACTGAGATAGTTGCTACTCTGGAACCGGACATAGGTTATTTTTTTTAAAGTGAGAAAAAAGGAAGAAAAGGGAATACTTAGCTTTGCTATTACACGGGTGGTTTTTAGCCAGTACAAGTTTGACCCTCTCCCCCGCTCCAAAGCGCGGGAAGTTATTTTGAAGATTTCCTATTCGAAAAAAAATAAAGGGCTGGAGAATGATGATGAAATGATTTTGCACATTCGCCATTCAATCCAAAACCAGGATAGCAACCTCCAAAACCTGTTTCAGTGGCAACTAGTAGAAATACAGCTTTAATAATAATTAGCTTAACAATGTTCCAGTAATGAATCAAAATCAAAATCAAAATATTTTTATTTCACATAGGCCTACATGGGCACTTATAAAACGTCGAGAAAAGATGCACGGTTCGGGTTGGTCGTTTCCTATGGAGAAGAACCGGCAAGAAACTCCATGGTTACTCTTTTAAAATCATTTGGTTTTACAATGTTGTTGTTACAGCGTTAGTACTTAAGTATGAGAGGACAGCGTAGGCCCGACAATAAGTCAATGCTTACTTTACAGAAAGTAAAATAAAATAATAAATAACCAAAGTTAACAAGGGTCTAAGAATCTACAAGGCCTACCATGTCCACTCATTCACAACAAATTTGTAGAAGAGAATCTATACAAGAATAAAAAAAATCAAAAATAAACAAAATAATTCCAATGAGACGAGTCACACAGATGTTGCTATCAGTACTGTAACTATTCAGAATACTGTTAACTTAGGCGCGTCGCCCACACGACCAACAGTCGAGGCGCAGTCGAGGCGCGGGCGCATTAGGCGCGTCGCCCACAAGATCAACAGTCGAGGTGCAGTTGAGGCGCAGGCACATAAGAGGCACACCCCGCAACGAGATTTTCTTTACAAATGTCGTGTGGGCGACGCGCCTAACGCGCCCGCGACTGTTGATCTTGTGGGCGACGCGCTTTACTGTTATTTAAAGCCTAGTACTTGTAATTCATAACGCAAGCAAACTATGCTACGTGTTGTTTAACTACGTGCGAACTTTCTTACTAAGAAAGCAAGAGAAATACTTGAACATAATTAATTACTTGCTAGTTTTTGAGAGCAATATTTGTAGATTTCTAGTAGTTTATTACGAGACTAGAATTAAAAGTTATGTTTTATTTGACTTGTACTGTTCATATTTAAGTTCGTAAGGAGCTCGTGGCTAAATAATAGCAGCCGCTCGGTTCGAACTCTATTCTATATATATTTAAAGTCTATTGTTCAGCTGCTTGTCACTTTTGAAGCCCTAATCAAGCTTGACCAAAGAATTTTATTAAAAAAAAAATTGCATAGTTGATTAACAACAACAACGAGAGTATTCTCAAAGTCACTTGAACACTGTAGTCAACTTCGTCTAAAATCTATGGAAAAATTAAAGTAACTTTTCATGATGGAAATATTACTTACTACAAGAGACATCAGCATAACAACATTTGACATTTGCCCACCTACTAAGCTGTTGACAGAGCGATCGTGAGGTCGTAGAAGTTCAAATACTGCCCCTTTGAACTTTGATGAAAGCCCTATCTACTATTATTTCTGCAACATATTTTGTGCCAATAGTTTATATACGAGAATGGCGCTTTTGCCCGCGGCTACACTCGCGTTAAATTCGGGGTAACACAGTTCCCCTTTCCTGATTTGCAGGTAACTGCTACCTGTATTTTTTGGCCCTGCGCCTCATTTATTGTATTAGCAAAGCTAAGTTTTCCCTTTTCATCCCTCTTTCTCTATTAATTATTTTCCAAATTAGCCTATGTCTGTCACCAGGATCTCAACTATCTCTGTACCAAAATTCATCAAAATCGATTTTGATGAATTTGATGATGACGTAAGAAAATCACTTTCGCTTTTATGATATTAGTAAGGATATTTCGTGCCAATCGTATTTATAAAAGAGATTTATATTGACTTAATAAGATTTATATTGGACATTGGGAATATTTTCATACAAACTTTTTTTTCGCGAACATTTTCGATTTTATCACACGGAAATTCTACCTGACAATCGCCCGTGTGACACTAGACAGAACGATTCGTTACAAAGTAGTTACAAGTATTGGATCACTCGTAAATATATTTGAATGTGTTTCACATAAAGCTTAGTCACTGCAATACGCAGGTCAGCCCTAAGTTAATGGCACACAGCAAAGTTGATTGCCTGACACCCAACAGACTTGAGAAAAGGCTAGGCAGATGATGATGAGTTTTCAAGCGGAGAATTAGTCACACTGGTTCTTTTTTAACTTCGTAAGCCAACGATCTGTTCTCGACACCATTAACCATTCACGCAATCCATACAAATGACGTAAACATCATAATCAAAAGAAAGTGATACCTGTCTAGCTGTAACAAACATTGGATTCTTACTAATAAAACAATATTTTTATTGCAGATTCCGTTGACGAAGCAAAAACTATAAGAAACTAGAAACTTTATGATGGCGGATAAACTGTATCAAGATTGGAACAAACTGGTATAAAGGGATGTGAAACAAGATTAAATCTGTGAGAAACCGCGGATCAAGATCGTTTGAGGAAGTTGTGGACGGAAATATTAATATACAAGAGGACGAACACAAAAAAAACGAAAGTGAGGATAACAAAAAGAGAACATAATATTTGTACAAGAAACGGTTCATTGACATTCAAGTTAATGTTGCATAAAATTTAGATGAAGACTGTGAAATTTTATACTGAAGAGAAATATTTTATTGTATTGGAAACCCATCTTGAAGATTGTATCCAGTTGTGTACGGAGTACATCAACAAGTAAATTGCACTTTCAGTCTTTACTTGAACCAATTCGCTACACCGGTAATCAAATACTGATCGAAGAAAGGAAAATCGTTTATCTTTATTGGCATCACTCATTGTTCGCAACATTCTTGCAGCATATAAAGAAAATACTACTGATTTATTAGAGAAAGCTAACAATACATCTTATAGAAATTCTACCGAAGAAGTCACAGACCTACAGTTCTCAAGATTATTAAGTCATCATAGCCAAGAATCAGCTTGTTAAGTAATTGAAGATGATCACAATGAAAAGATAACATTACAACGTAATTGATAGTTACATAGACACCTATTATTTGCTTTAACAAAATTGTAATTTGCGGTTGAAAATCTCTAATACATTTTTGTTCTGATGAAATTTGTGAAGATGCAGACAAGACAATTGGATTAGTAACGGTAAATGTAATCTTGCATGGTGTAACCTTTACAAAGGTTGTAATAAATGACGATGATATTATGAATCGTAATAAAGAAGTACTTTTGGTGCTGGAAAGAGAAACAGTGTTACGGAAGAAAGGAAAGTGATGAAAATTATTGAAGAAATGGAGTGAAGGAGCTGAGGTAGGCACTGCGCTGGACAAATGCATTTGGCAGGTCAGTTAATAACCTATTTCAAAAAATGGTGGAGGTTCTCAATTCAAATGTTTGTCTTTTTTTTAAAAGCTTTTATTTAACTTGCAATATATGTATGTATGTTATGGTGGATTCTTTGAACTCAATTTTGAAGTAGATATCTTCAACCGTACAAAATTTTGTATTTTTCTGTTGGTGTTGATGGATTGATCCCAGTAATAATGTGACATTCAAGAACTGGGTCGGGCAGTTATATTATATAGTACTGCACTTTAAATTCCACAAAGCTGTATTTGCAAGTTGCTGATGGATAATCCTGGCTACAAGGTTGTGTCTATGCAAGTACTCTCCGTTAGCTAGACGAGAACCACCAGAGACAATGTGAAATTAAAATTAATTTTAACACATTCAAGTTGGCTAAATCTACTAGAATTTCCTACATAATTATATAATTATTATAATTAATAACTGACTCCTATTCATCTTAGCAAACGCTTTTCTGTTTGAAATACATACCTTAGGTCTGCTTCATAAATAACTTTTGGAGTACATCTTATTAGAAATATAGTCTCTACAAAAGTTACTATATTTTCGTCGCTCAAGATTCTCCGCACCCGACGCGGCAACACCAGTACTGCACGATAAGCTAAGAAGATGTAATGACACCAGATCAAGACACAATAAGTGTTAGGTACCCATATTCCAAGGAAACAACGACATGTTGTCCGGTCTTTTGCCATCGTTGCGTACCAAACTATTGGGTTTTAACACAGCTGGAACGCCAACACTAATCATCGCCCGTCAAACCATATTATTAATCAATCGACTGCCTGTCTGACCTGCACAATTCAATTAGTACTGGGTAATACAAAACCCCTTGGTAAGACTGGTTGTCAGACTTTCAGAATACTGACTACCTGTGATGACTGTCAAAGATCTACATATGACAGCCGGGACCAACGGCTTAACGTGCTTTCCGAGGCATGGAGGAAACCCGGTATGTAAAGGGTGGTCACCCATCCACAGACCAACCTAGGCCAGCGCGGCTTAACCTAAAGATCGACCCGAGCGGCTGCTATTATTTACCCAAGAGCTCCTCTATACAGCAATTTCAAAGAAGCAAAATCCATAAAATCGGTATAGAACACGTGAGTTCTAAGCACGATTTTATGTTTGTATGTATTATTGATGTAAGTTTATAGTAAACTGCTGAAGCAATTTGGATATAACGACTGTCATTGTCATTTTAACGAGGTGCATAGGTGAGAGCTATGTCATGATTTTCTCACGATGTTTTCTTATAAAAAAATCTACACTTACGCTATGATATTTTACATTTAAATTCTAGTAGCTGTTTTTCTATTGGTTACTGCCCCGCTCCCGTGGGTAGTACCGAGATGTTGTATAGACTATTTTTCTTTCTGATGATACAGCTTCCTATTAGTGAAAAAATGAAATGAATGTTAAAATCAATCCAGTAGTTTTGGAGGCTATTCGATTCAAACAAATCCTTATCCTTACTAATATTATAAAAGCGAAAGTGAGTTTGTTTGTTTGTTACCTCTTCACGCTTTAATGGCTAAACCGATTGTGATAAATTTTGGTACATAGATAGTTGGGAAACAGGAGACAAACATAGGCTAATTTTTATTTAAAAAAAAGTGGGATGTGAGGGAGAAAGAGTGAAGAAAAGGGAAAACTTAGCGTTGCTATTACAAATCAATAAGGCCCAAGGGGAACTGTGTTACCCCAAATTTAACGCAGGCGAAGCCGCGGGCGAAAGCTAGTCATATAATATTAGCATAGAAAGATAGATTCGTGCAAAATTATACGCAACGCTATAACTACTGTAAATTTATAGAAGCAAGTTTGATTGATTGCCATTTAACTAGTTTAAACCGTGACTTCGGCCGTATTATGTCGTTCCGTTTATTTTTGCGTGATTAATCAAAAGTTAAATAATAAACTTGTTTATGATTTCACACGTTTTAGGCGTGTTGATTATAGACAAGTTATTCTTTGATGTAAAGATAATTCGCATACCAGTTTTAAATATAATGATAGGCGTTGTCGGTCGGCCAAATCGACAAGACTGAATATTGCGCAAACAAGCATTTTTTTGTGATATAAATGTGTTATGCTTAAGCCACAAAATGTGTAAAATTGCCAACAAGTTTAAAATTATACACTTTTATGGTAAGTAAAGTTAAGAATTTTTGATAAAAAAAAACCCCATAGAACTATCCCTGACCCGCGAATCGAACCCCGGACTTCATGCTCAGGAGTCCCGCTTGCGAAAAAATTAGTGCTATTACTGTAGAGGTCCGGGGTTGCGGGTTTTTCGAAAGGGAGACCGCGGCCCCGGAACATTAAGGGCAATAGAAGGTACATGGGTGGGTTTTAGTCAGTGCAAGACTGACACTCCCTCCCGCTCCGCAAGTTTTTTTTTAAATTAAAACGTAGCTCCCACACTAGGAATTTCTCCCTTGTCGTGGGTGCGTTTACTAACATTTAAACACACATAAACAAACAGCCAGACCCGGAACAGCTACCTGGAGGTACAGGTAGCTGTTCCGGGTCGAACAAATAAATATTTGTTCCGTGCGGGGATCGAACCCGCGACTCGCAGCAGTCGATCACTCAGCCAATGCGCTAACCGTGCCGTCATACCGTATTTGATGATTTCCTATACGCAAAAAAGTACTATTGAGGTTTGATAACATTGTTCAAACCTTTAACAGTACTGGCTGATTTGCAGCAAAGACGTTCGAATACTCAGGTTTTTAAATAAAGAATTTAAAAAATAGAAGACCATAAGCCTTGGATTCAGTGTGTGCCATGTATTGCTGAAACGATAAACTAAAATATAGTCTTAAAGTGTTTTATGTTTTTTTTTTAATTCCGTATAATCACCATTCCTTACAGTATCTGCAACCTGCGGTTTTCTCGATAAATTTGTGGTTTTGGGGACCAAGGAAAAGGCAATTTTCTTTCTGTTTATCATAATTGGTGGTTCGTCTCTTAGAAACAGTACGGTAGAAACTCAGATTTAAAAGCAGCTGTGACTCAGCGCATTAATAAAGACCCCGGCTGTTTACCCAAAAGGGAATTTTTGGATGGGAAATCGCCATCTTTAATAATTTTTCCAGCTTTGGGTGATGTTGAAGGAGTGTCACACTTTCACGGCCTCAGATATCCATATTCCTTCTTTAGCCTATTTCGACCAATCCCACAGCCTCGACAGGAATTAGCCCTTATGATACGTACGTATTGGAATCGGTTGGCACTTTTGAGAATTTTGCGTGATTTATTTCATTAGAACTGCTCCCAAAACGGGGATAGAGATCTGGGTGTGGTAGGCTAATTATTATGCATTTAGTATGTGTTCACAAACGCGGCTACTGTGAATAAGCCTACTGGGTTTTGATTCAATGGTCGGATATGGGTTTCTCCGTTAATAATTTATCTGGGGATCTAGATTTATGTTCGGTGGATGGCAATAGGTTTGCCCCTATTATTTGGAACTCAAATAAAACTGGCGAAATGTAGGTTTGGGGATGATTTGTTATGTCTTGTCATGATGTTGTCTCATAATGTATTCAAACTTTAATCTGAAAAGTTTTTACTTCTAATATATAAAATTTCCGTGTCACAATGTTAGTTACCGTACTCCTCCGAAACGGCTCGACCGATTCGATTCTTATGAAATTTTGGGTACATATTGGGTAAGTCTGAGAATCGGCTAACATCTATTTTTCATACCCCTAAACCTCAGCGGGTGAAACCGCTGGGCACAGCTAGTATGACTATATAACTAAGATAATTAAGGTTCTTGACACGAACACTAAAAGACAATGACAGTGAAAAACAAGAGAAAATTAAGTTAAACTTACTCTTATTTTCTAAAGAAAAGCTATGTATGCCCAGTTTGTTCTCCCGCGGCTCAGGGGTATGATCAATATTTGGACGATTCTCAGATTAACCCGATATGCACATAAAATTTCATACAAATCAGACCAGCCTTTTCGGAGGAGTTTGGTAAAAAGCACCGCGACACGAGAATTTTATACATTAGATATGTTCGGATACACAGTCAACATTTAAGTTTAACTCAGAGAGAATTTTGAAAAAAGAAAACTTGTTGCGTTCTCCTCAGATAATAAAAGATGAAGAAATTATGAGTGAACTAGAATAGTGAAATAAAATGAGTGAAATAAAATCGTTAAAACCAATTCAATCAATACTGATAGATTAAACCTCTTATAACAAAGGGACCACCAACACTGCCTATAAAGTTTTTACACGAGTTTCTCTAAACTTACCTAAGAGGCGGTAGCTATCAATTGCTTTTTAAAAAAACAAAAGTCTATCACTACGTAAGTATATCTTTGTTTTTATGGTTTCGTACTTCAAAAGGAAAAATCGAAACCCAACCAAAAAGGTTTGTGACAGATAGAAAAGTCATCAAAATTAAAATCATCAAAATATTTTTATTTCACACTAGCTGTTCCCCACGGTTTTACCCGCGCTGCTCAGCACCTGTTGGTCGTAGCGTGATGTTATATAGCCTATATATAGCCTTCCTCAAGAAATGGACTATCCAACACTAAAAGAATTTTCCAATTCCAACCAGTAGTCCCTGAGATTAGCGCGTTCAAACAAACAAACAAACAAACTCTTCAGCTTTATAATATTATATATAGTAATATAGTATAGTATATATAGTGTAGATAGGCGTGCTACCCTACCATGACGTTTTAAAGCAGAACTTATTCCACTGAGGGAAAGAGACAGAGCTATACAGAGTGTCTAGCACCATCTCTTTCTCACACAGAAATAAGAACTGCTATAAAATGTCATGGTAGCCCTACTGGGCACTTATAAGGCCGTACGCTGCGTTAGGCGTGCGCACGGCGCGGGCGCCCGCGTGGCGTGCTGTTTCATGTAATCTCATAGATCAGCGCTGCGTGCAACGGGTCGCCCGCCGCAAGCGTGCGCTGCGTTAAGAAACAGCACGCCAAGCGGGCGCCCGCGCCGTGCGCCCGCTTAAAGCAGCACACGGCCTAAAACGTCGAGCAATCGTCAAAACCGTCAACAAAACAATCCTATAGGATTAGAATCGTATAAGATTGCTTAGATATCCCTCTATCTATTTGTCAAGACCCTTTATCTCGGGAACTTTACTCAATACCTCCACTAGGGAGGTATTGAGTTAAAATTAAAACCATAATATCATATCTGTGGTCTTTTAAAGCTGTGAAATCAACCTTCTAACTCTACGCAGTCAAAAGATATGGCCGTGTATGTAGCAAGTTGGTACGGAACGGTTTTATTTTGGGTGGGTAATCATCAAATAACTTCCCCCGCTCTGGGCGGAGCGGGGGAGTGTCAGACTTGTACTGACTAAAACCCACCCATGTTTCTTCTATTGCCCTTTAGGTTCCGGGGCCGCGGTATCTCTTTCGAAGGTGGAGGCTCTCTGGGTACGGAACCCTCGGTGCGCGAATCCGACTTCAAATTGGTTGTTTTTTAAAAACAAACTTCTAAGACATGGCTACCAATACTTACTATTAGTAGCAAACCACAGAGGTACAAGACAAAAAGGGCCATTGAGTGTTTTTATTTGCAGTCAGTACTTTATAATCTGTTGACAAAAAACTTGTTGATTTGGAGCCGAAGAAAGTGGCTGTGGTGATTTAATTTAAATTAGAGTTAGTGAAGTAGAGAGACTATCCTAGGTTTTTTAGCCCCAGAGGAAATAGACGAGGCGAAAATTAATGAATGACTTAATAAATCTTAATTGTTAATATCTCGTCAAGTCATACACAGCTTTCGCTTTGTTTTTTTTTAATATTTATTTATTTATTATTATTTATTTAACACTTCAAGCACAAAGTACAGAGGCGGACTTAATGCCATAGGCATTTTCTACCAGTCAACCTTTGGGTGATGCAGAGACAAACAGTGGTAGGTGTAAAACCAAAAAACAAAAAATATTAATTATTAATACCTATATAGATATATAAAATACTATAAATATAAAACAAAATACTATAAATATATATCAAAGAATATATACACAGATACACTAAATAAAAAACAAACAGTGGGGAAACATTAACGATGTGAAGATACTGCCGACTTTTTCCGTATAAACTCACGAACTTTATGTTTAAAAGATAAACGGTTGGTTGCCATCCTGATTTCCTGGGGAAGCGCATTCCATAACGCAATAGACTGGACGAAGAATGATCGGTGAATGAAGTCAGTGCGGTGAGAAGGACAATGTAGAATACGGTTCTCCGATGATACATTTCTTAACAGTGACAGTAGTTCAGGAAAACACCCCACTCACGATTGTTGACATTCCTGGGGCCTTAGTCTGCTATTACAATAGTGTCAGAATGGTTGATCACTGATCGCATAATGGTTGATTTTGACAAGTTTAGTATGTAGCAGATTACCAAACTTGTCAAAATTAACCATTATGCGATCAGTGATCGACCATTCTGACGCTATTGAAATAGCAGACTAAGGCCCCAGGTCATGCAATTCACTCGCACACAAAAGCACACACGCAAACAATCTAAAGATTAAAACAGGCTTCTGTTACCGCTTTTTTTTTAAATATTGCTTTTCTAAATATTGCATACCATTCTGTAATATTTCGTCCTGGGATAGGCACTAGCTCTTGTAACACATTTCTATCACTTAGAACAGAAGTCAGGGACTTCAAATATTCTAACCACATTCTTGGGTAATAAAGATGATTGAATAGTAGTATTTGCATTCGGGTTTTACTTTTCTTGTTCTTTTAATTATGATTCGAAAGACTCGTGACGCTATCTTATATCATAAGAACGTTTTTATTGTTTCCCTCGGGAAAAGAACTTTTATCTATATCGGTTTCTGCTTATCTGAGAACTTGTATGCAAAATTTCAGGACGATCGGTTCAGTAGTTACAGCGTAAAAGGTAACACACAAACTTACATCCGCATTTGTAATATAAAAAAAAATTGTTAGGGTATTCGTTTCTGCTAATGGCTTAATTGAAAAGAACACTCTGGAGGCTATCGTTAGGCAGCTGGTTCAAGGGCTTGATACAGAAAGCGGTACTCGTGGACACGGCTCGTAATGTTAGGAAATTACTTTCTTTTGAGCCCTGTCAGCCGCCGGTAGCTTGTACCCTGTTCCCGATATCGGTGGGCTACTATTTTTTGTATTTTAAAATGTTTTTTTTTAAATTTATTTTGAGGTTAGGATTTCAACAAATACTCACTGGTGTTAAAGGCACTTTCTATTTAGAGTTTACGGCATGCTAGTTCCTTTTGTGATGTCACTGCATCTCATAAGGAAATCTTTGAATTTATATACGACCTGAGTTTCACTGGTACAATCTTTAGCTTTAATTTTAAACCAGGCATAAAACTCAATACGGTACTCAAAACTAGATCGAAATCGTGAACAAAATACGCGACATACGGTATTATTTTCATCTCAACATTATAAAGTAAAAAGCACAAGAGTGTAACGCCGCATATTTCTTAGGAAAGCTTAAAAAACGTTACGTGTTTGGACTTACTTAGTTTATATAGGAGACACGAAATAAAATTATTCTACGAACGTATTATTTTTATACTTATTGGCATTCTGGTCTTCACCTTTGCGTCATGGTAGCGTGTGAGTCATATACTAATACCATCCTGTCAGGTCACTCTTAGTAAGTAAGTTAGTATATTTATTCATATAAAATATGTTATGAAAATAACTTACACAAGTGTTTTCGTGAAGAACATATTCCGCCATATTTATAGCATGCAAATTAAAAATAAATTTTCCATGACATAAATATGAACACCCTCTGTATCTTAATTGGCATAATACCATAGATAATACCTATAATTATATTATACACTTATCACTTATGTACAGACGCCGGGTCAAGCTACCCGAAACTGTCATTTTTTCCCAATGAACCTTGAACCTAACGCTCTAGAAATAAAGTCGAAAATCTATCAACGAAATCAGACAGATTGTAGTAGCTTGATGTGCTGGCGTCTGTACATTAAACAGAGACAAAAAAAAAATCGTCCTATATACTTCTTATTTTTCCAAGGACATTATTAGGTACTCTCTTTTTCCATGTTTTCATGTCTGGCTAATTAGACAATTGTCTTGCATTTTTCAATTGTTTTGTCTTTTTTTTTCGGGTGGGAAATCATCCAATGACTTCCCCCGCTCTGGGCGGAGCGGGGGGGCATGTCAGACTTGTACTGACTAAAACCAACCCATGTTCCTTCTTGCCCTTTACGTTCCGGGGCCGCGGTATCTCTTTCGAACAACCCGCAACCCCGGCAGGCGGAGGCTCTGGCAAGCCCCTCTGCTTTACTGGCTCTCTTTGAGGCGCGCGTGTAACACGAACGCGCCGTCGACACGGCCTGTCGTCAATCGACGGACGGACGGTAAACTACCCATTGCTCACCGCCCACAGGCCCGCTCACCGCCAACAGGCCCAATTGTTTTGTCTTTACATCACAATTTGTGTATCCTGTATTTTGTACGTGCATTTTCAGCTGGATTCATTCTCGTTAGTTCTCTGTCCTAGAGCGTCATCAATACTATAATTAGTGGGACGTGACTTTCTCTTAGGATTTAAGCCAAAGTCACTTTAGATAGATAGATAGATTAGGGCTTAGAAATAATGGCGTCGTGCCAGGGTCACGGGTTGCAAGATACTGTGACCCCGGAATACAAAAGGCAAAAGAAGGAACATGCTATGATTTTTTGCGTCCACGACATCTACTTATTTTGCGTACAATATGAGTCTACTTATCAATTTTCACAAGTAATACCTACCTACTTTGTTTGTCAAAGTTAATGTTGACGGCACGGTTGGCGCAGTGTCTGCTACGCTGCGTGTCGCGGGTTAGATCCCCGCACGGAACAAATATTTGTATGACCTGCAGATAATTGTTTCGGGTCTGGCTGTTTGTGTATGTGAGTTTAAGAAAAAATCCTAGTGAGGGGCATTGTTTTTGTTTTTTTAAATAAAAACTAGCTGTGCCCAGCGGTTTCACCCGTTGCTCACTTAGGGGTATGAAAAATAGATGTTGGCCGATTCTCAGACCTACCCGATATGTACACAAAATTTTGTTTAAATCGGTCCAGCCGTTTCGGAGGAGTTTGGGAACAAAAATTGTGACACGAGAATTTTATATTTTAGATGCTATATTTAAAACTCCATATTTGTTCTCAAGTAAGTGAAATCCTTGTCATTTCTTATTGAGGAGATAAATTTCTTTAACCATAACGTGCATAATTTCCCATCCATAAAAATAAATGGTGTAATGGCCTAAGGTGAACACAAGTACAGTGTCGTATATTCATTAATATCACCTGATTTTTATTTATTATCTTTGTCATCTCACGACCGTACGATAGCAGAGCTGGTAGACAACGGAAACCATCATACAAAGAACGATATCATTGAAATATTATGACTTTTTTTGCGGATAGGACATCATCAAAACACTTTCCGGGCGGAGCGGGGAGGAGTGTCAGACTTGTACTGAGTAAAACCCATCCATGTTCCTTCTTTTGCCTTTATGTTCCGGGGCCGCGGTATCTCTTTCGAACAAGCCGCAACCCTGGCAAGATTGTATAATCACTAAAAAACTTCCCTTGCTCTGGGCGGAGCGGGGGGGGGGGGAATGTCAAACTTGTACTGACTAAAACGCGCCCATGTTCCTTTTTTGGCCTAAACGTTCCGGGTCGCGTTATCTCTTTCGAAGAACCCGCAACCCCGGCAGGAATTATAATGACTTCAAGCAAAACTTGTCCTTGCATTAGCGAAAGAGAAAGCAAATGCTTTATTTTGCAGCTCATTACAAATTCTCGTGGTGTAGGTAGAACTCTCACCGTAGTTGTGTACTTAAGCTTGACTTCTATAAATATGAAACGTCACGCGTTTAGGCTCAAAGATCATGAACGTGTTTGTCGTCACGACGATACGGTCAATGAAACAGCAGTTGATGGTAATCAAAACTTTACTATTATATCTGGGCTCTTTGTAAAAAATCTGGGTTATGGTTTAGAAATTGAACCCCTTCATGAAATGGGATGCATGAAAGTAACCTACGAAATTCAAGATTTTCACAGTATCATGCACCAATATATAATTCAAGACTAAGACAGTCTCTAGAATTAAATAAATTACCACAATATTGCCAAAAAACGTGCGGTATTTTTAATTTATATTTGTGACTTTTAGAATTACTTGGCAAATTAAAAAAAAAATCAGACAAGGGGGAGTCAAACTCGTGCACAGAGGGTTCTGTACAAAGTTGCGACATAAACAGCCAGATCTTTTGATTGCATAGATTTAGAGGGTTGATTTTTTCACAGCACAAAGGTAAGTACTACAGATTTGAGAATATGGTTTTAATTTTAACTCGATACCTCTACGCGTTTCTGAGATAAAGGGTCTTGACACAAATAAAGACAGACAGACAGACAGACGGACAACCAAGTAATCCTATATGGGTTTTGTTTTTTCCTTTTGAAGTTCGGAACCCTAACAATTGGGTAATTGACACCATTAACCAATAATTAAAAAACACAATTTTTCTGAAAGAACACCTTATTCTAGACCTGAGAACTCCATTCATTTCAAAATAACTTTAAAATTCGATTTTTAGTTGCTTTTAAATCAATAAATAGTTGCATCATTGACTTGACAAAATAGTGACGTCATCGTTGCGAGTCTCGTACAAAATCTATGGAGGAAGCGCGTTTTGACAGCTCATAAAAAGTATATCAATTGATTGGTGGTGTCATCTACCCTATTGCAGATGCTTTTTTTAAGTTCACTGAGGGCTAATTAATCAGCGTATCTTTATCGAGTATTTTATTCATAAAGTGCATTAGGAATAATTTTCTACTCTTAAAACATGACAGCGTATGCGAATCATTACCATCATCATCGTTGAAGTTCCTTCTGCGAATTCACTTTTCCAACTCACGTTTCTAACTAGTTTATCGATTTCATCTGTCTATGCTTCAGTGATTGTCAACATTTTTCCCAAAAACTTTGGCGAGGATGGCTTTATTATGTCTGCTCTCATTTTATTTTATTTATTCATTTATTTCAAGTAACACAAAGACTCATTTTAGGTAACATCAGACACAAAACACAAGCATTCCAATTTCAATCATATAGAATAATGTCAGAAAAGTACAATAAAATTACATCAAACAAATAAATAACATAAAATACAAAAAATATTAAAATAAAATGCAATAAATTATAATTAGATTAAATGTCAGCAGATTCAAATTTTATACAAAATTAATTATGATGAGCTCTGGCACAGTGCAAATAAAGGTCTTCCGAACATAACAACCGACCGTTGCCGACTTCTGTCTCCTACATCCATTCAGTTCTGCCGGCTCATTTGGCAGGCCGGGACCGTCCAAAACTTTGCTTGCCAATAGAAAGAAAGAAAACAAGTTTATTTGGCACAAGCCATAAATGCACACACTAATAAAAAAATATGAAACTTAATTCTAAACACAAATAAAATAAAAATAATGTGTGTCTCACGGCTGCGCCAAATAGGCCCAGTTCAGCAAACTGCCGAGCAGCTAGTGCCCGACGCTGGTTTTCAACTGGACCTGCAAATACAAGGTCTCTACTCAAAGGCTCCTTGGCCATCGGTCCAGTATAAAGTTATGCATAATCTGCTTCGATCTAATAAACCAAAGCAACTTGGTAACATAAAATGAAATCATGACCTTGTCAAATAAAAAGTAACGGGGATGTCCTAAATGTCATTAAAACTGCAATTTTGAGGCCCCAATGAACACCAATGACTTTGCTATTAACGTATTGACCAGGCACTCAAGACAAATGCATACTTCCATATTTAATATTACAAACGTGAATGCAAATCTGTTTGTCTGTACGTATGTGTGTGTGATTGTTTGCATATAAGTTTGTTTGGAAGCTTTTTTACGACTAAACGGGTGATCAGAAGGGCTACCATGGCTACCATCTTATAGCAGTTCTTATTCCTGTGTGAGATAGAGATGGAGCTAGACACCCTGTATAGCTCTGTCTCTTTCCCTCAGTAGAATAAGTTTCTGCTTTAAGACGTCATGGTAGGGTAGCTGAACGTCATGAAATTTGGTTAGAAAATAGGTTAGAGGCTACATATTTTCACGCTTATAACTTAGACGGGTGAGTAGTATTGAATTATGTCCACATTCCTCAACTCTTGACAACAGTCATGACACAACTAGTACATTTGACGGGCCTGTTGGTCTAGTGGTTAGTGGCCCTGACTGCTGAGCTGGAGGTCGTGGGTTCGATTCCCACCCAGGACAAACTTTGTGTGATGAGCATGATAGTTTGTTCTGTGTCTGGGTGTGATTTATCCATAATATGTATGTATTTGTAAATTACATAAGTATGTATATCAGTTGTCTGGTTACCATAACACAAGCTCTGCTTAGCTTGGGATCAGATACCCGTGTGTGAGTTGTCCCAAGATATTTATTATTATATTATTATTATTTATTAAAACAGAACGGCTAAATTAAATAAAAAAAAGTTTGAGTACCATAACGCTAGTACCTTTGTAAGTAAATAGTTACAAGTTAGTACCAACAGATGCTATCTCTCACGATTCTTTAGACACATTCAGTTACTGACGCTCTTATTAAGAGATTATCTTGTCGTGACGAGTTTTGGATGAGTATTTGTGATGTAAAGGGAAGCTAGGATGTAAGGATACCAGGTCCACCGCCTGCTGGGTTTGCGGGTTGTTCGAAAGAGGTACCGTGGCCCCGGAACATAAAGGGCAAAAGAAGGAACATGGATGGGTTTTAGTCAGTAAAAGTCTGATACTCTGCTCCACTACGTCCAGAGTGGGGGAAGTTATTTGATGATTTCCCATCCGTAAAAAAATGAAGGGTTGTTTGTTAGACTAAGATTATGGTGAATTAGCTTTCGTCCGCTACTTTGCCGGCGTGGCATAGTTACTTTGGGCTAACGCTAACTTTGACCCGCACGATGATCGAAAAAAAAAATATCTCCCCTTTTCTTCCCTCTTCCTCCCTCTTTTCTCATTTTTTTAGCCTATATCCGTCTTCCGGTTCCCAATTACCTCTGACCCATAATTCATCAATATCGTTTCAGCCATTTAGGCGTGAAGACGTAACAAACAAACTCAATTTCCCTTTTATAATATTAGTAAAGAAGTAAGGATTAAGGATGGCATTTATTTTTCTGTACCCAATGGTATGATAAAACAGTCATGTTAACACGGAAAAACTTAAATCATGCTCAGCAATAAACTTTTGATATTCCAGTAAGGTAATATAAAATGGGGTCTATTTGGAACCTCTGAAATATTTTAAATATTATATTTGTTATTCTAGAAACAGTAAACAATTTTTTTACAACAAAATATTACACCGGTAATAACTATTCTTAATCAATCAAAAAATTTATTTAAAATTTCCAAATAACCCCTGAGTCTCAAATAGTCCCACTTTATAGATACATTTACAGTAAAAACTTTATTCAAATCACATTTTGCTTAATATTTTTTTTGTTGCACAGCTATTTTTTAAATTGTACTAGTTTGGCGTCCTTTGTTGTTCTCCTTATCTTGTCTTTTGAAATGATTAAAAATGGGACCTGGTTCATAAGATCACAATCTTACCTACTAACAAAATTATTTTGTATAATTCAGACGGCAGCGCCATCTGTTGATAAACAGACGTACTAACAAGCCTACAGTGGCATTAAAAGTGAAGTTAAATTCTTTGACTCTAACTAGATGGCGCTGAGCTCATCTTGAACTTATTACTTTGACGTTTACACGACAGATGTCAGTATTTCAAGTTCGTGATTAAACTGGGGAGTCGGTAAAGTTGTTCTGCTTTCTTCAATAATTCTATCACATAACTATATTGTTAAGATTTACCCATTTACACCCGCGGTGCTCGAATGGGTACGGTATCGGTATGTATCTAGTAAATATTTTATAGTTTCGTCAGATTCAAAAAGGTTACTTGCATGAGGTTTAAGAAGCTTTTAGTCCTTTTCTTTTAGCCCCACAATCGCGGTTGCAAATGCGCACGGTTGGCGCAGTGGCTGAGCGATCGACTGCTGCGTTGCGTGCCGCGGGTTCCATTCCCGCACGCAAGAAATATTTGTATGACCTACAGATTGTTGTTTCGGGTCTGACTGTTTGTGTATGTGAGTTGAAATATTTGTAAACAGACCCACGATACAGGAGAAATTACAAGTGTGGGGCAAAATTTAAAAAAAATAGTAACGTTATATGACGTTATCGACAGAGTGTGAAGCAATATTGGATCACTTTCTTGTCCGTCTATAACGATCACACGGAGGACACTGTGGCGGTCTGCCCCGCTTTGGCAGAGCAACGCTATGTCCTTATACAGGCGGCGGAAACCTCTCACATCCAGCTCTGGATCAGCAAATGGTCCAGAGAGAATGGTAAGCGGTCTCCTGCTTCTGCGAGCGTTTGAGGGGGAGAATCTCTTCATCCCCAACCGCCACGGGAACGCTCCGATCGTCAGGTGCCGCGAGACCACTCCCAGTCACAATAGACGTGGATTTGTGGACGATTAGCATGAGCAATGGGTAGTTCACCGTCCGTCCGTCTAATCATGGCAGGCCGTGTCGACGGCGCGTTTGTGCTCGAAGCGCACGTCCGCCGGGGCTGCGGGTTGGTCTTCAAACCTCGAGATACCGGGCAAAAGAGAGAACAGGGATGGATTTCAGTCAGTAAAAGTCTGACACTCCCTGCCTTTCCACCAAGGGTGGGAGAAAACATTTAATTTAAAAATTATGGCTTGTTAAGATCCTTTTGGATAGGTAACTTTAATTAACAACTATCTACATTTAGTAGGTATTTGCTCGACACTAATTACACCATTAATTAAATGTAAATAACACGAAGACACCTAACCCTAAGCACCAACAGCTAATGAGGCAGAGTAGGTCGAATGCTAAACAACCCGTGATCACCTGCTTTCTACGTCATTCAATCACCTTGCCCTTCATTTTGTATGTTTGTCTGTCCGTACCATACATGTAACACTAAGTAAAGGAATAGTTATGTACAGTCAACAAAAAAAAAACCTACTGATATTATAAATGCAAATGTTTGTGAGGATGGATGGATGTATGGATGTTTGTTAATCTTTCACGTCAAAACGGCTGAACGGATCTTGATGAAATTCTTGATAAAATTTGGCACAGAGGTAGATTATTTTATTTAATTACTTTTTTTTGTTGTTGACTGTACTAACTATTCAGATACATTCTATTGACTTGTCAGATGCTGTTGACATTCTCTTAAACCATAACCGTGGGGACTTTGAGCTCACAATTTTTATGAGAAAAATCCGAGAGGTAAAACCTACTAAAGTAACGAAAATGTGTCACGTTTTTGGTAAAGACGAAAAGACGTAACCCTTATTGGATCACTTTGTTGTCAGTCTGTCTGACAAGACCCTTTAACTCGAGATCTCTGTGAGACCTTAGCACTGTGACCCTCTTAGTCTATGTAATCAAAAGTAACGGCTGATTATTTTGAAAAAAAAAAAAAAAAAAACTTAACCTACGGTGCGCGAAATCTGCCTCGATCTTAGCTGTCTTATTAAAATTTTATTTTTAAGTATCTATGAATGCTTTTTAATAAAGTTTCAACAAACAGTCCATAAAATAAATTCAATTTCAGATCAAAACGCCCATCGCGTTTCAAGAAAAATTCTGATGAGACTATGTCTGATGAGTCAGCCTACATTTCTCTTTTGCTGACTGTACACATATAAGGAACGTGTTGCAATTCCACGAGCGGGTAGCTAACTAATTATATCACTACTAGCTGGCGCCCGCAACTTGTGTGTTATTCCAGCATCTAAACAAAAAGGGAACGTCAGACTTATTCCATTCTTCCTTGTCAGGCATCTTGCTGCCTTATCTTTCTTATAATCCTTTGGCTTTCTTCTCCCTCTCCAGCTTTCAATATTTACACATATCACTCTTTTAATCACATGCCTTATATCCCTCCTCATCATAATGCTTATTTCAAGACGCATTCCCTTTAATTTTTTCTGTAAACCAATTGCCTTATTCGTTGTAGAGTAAAAAGTAATACATTTGCTGTAATTGATTACGCATTCACTTATTACATACAACAATTTGTCTGGCATATCAACTTGACCTATGCCATTCTATTTATGTTTGTCTTCATTTACCGGAGTTCCAAATACGTAAATACGGAACTAACCTTATGTAATACGCATTTGCTTACTAAGATCTACGGAGATTGCTTGATCAATAATTTGTTCGAATTATCTGCAGAAAAACGCAATGTATCAAGCATTATTTTCAGTTCTATTATAGTTATTATTGATAGGCTTAAGTTTTTCCTACATTCTGTGTTGACTATATCCTTAACGTAGCAGTTTGTTTTTGTACTAGCCTATATTGTACCACTCTGGTGGATAAAAATCTGCTTTGTCTCCTTTCAATCCTCTCTATTCTAAATTTTAGGTAAATGGGAGGCCAAATTTTCTTTGTTTTAACGTGCAACTGGGCGTTCAGTGTCTTTATCGTTGATTTGTCTATTCAGTTTATCTATACCTTCAATAAGATCATTTATTATATGAATGGCTGGATACGCATGATCACAGATGGTCAGAGTCATATGTTCTGGTGATGTGATTCTCTTTTTGGGCTTAAAGAAAAGCAGCTCCTTTTTTTTACCCCGATGACACCGACTTGATTATCAGGTCAATTAGGTAACTTACAGTTGTATCGAGAAGTAGCTCATAGCCCATAGCCTCAATCTGCGTCAGCAGCCAAGCAGCCAAAGAATTTTAATATCCATCGACATTATTGACATCTTAGGAAAACAGTAAATTAATTTACATACTTAACCTTATCGAGGCCGCATTTTTTGGACTTCTAATTTCTTCCGAAGGGTACGGAATCTAGTTTACCTGTGTCGACACAGTTCTAGTTGGAATTCACTGTGTCTCGTGTGTCCCAGTAGGGGAAGTGGCACGACATACCGTTATGCATCTTCGGCCGCCAGTCTATCGGTATACACGGTGGTACCCGGGCGTATCACAACGGGTAATCGCGAGTTAACGTGAGTTTGTTTCAAGTATTAATTAACGGTAAGTTAACATTTTTTTGTGATATGCGGTGCGTTCAGCCTTTTTTTATTGGATTGCGTTCTGAATTTAAAATTTTACGAACGAATGCGTTTCTTATTCTTTTTTTTTTTAATTTATGCATTATTTTTGTAATTTTTTTTTAATGAGGAATTAGGCCTTTTTCTATTTTCTCCTCCAAATTAACTGCACAATTTTTCCCTCGGTTTTGAATGAACATGAAAATGAGGTAATTAGGTTGTTATGATTCTCTAACTACCGATAAGCCATCAACCTGTTACCGGTGGACTAGTGCATTCTTGCGGCCAAGTGCGTTCAACATTGACTCGCAGCAAAATTCTAGGATACTTTATATTTTAATAAAGCTGTGTAGACCTCACCACCATTTAATTTTGTCTCGTAGGGTTGCGGTTAAAAAGCTTTCAAGACCATGTTTTACGTGCACTTTAAATGCGGTTTTTTATGTTAACGGTAAAAACTTTCATAGTGATAGTTTTTTGGTAGTGATAAAATCCATAAAGGTTAATTTTAATGGCTACCATTTTATTTTATTTAAGTTAGACAATTTTTAAAATGTTTGTGTATACATAATGTTACTGGTCACTACCATGGCACTTTCAAAGTCATATCTAGATGGGTTTATATAATTCTTTTCAAAATAGGATTCAGTTCGGGCACTTCACAATCTAACTCAATGTGGTTAAAAACCCTTGTAATTAACCGTCAGTAAATTCCAAAATAAAAACAGAGCATCTTAAAAAGTACTCACTTCAAAACCTGCTTTATTTTCGGCAAAATCTTAAAATGTTTTGTTTTGAAATAATAAATTGACTTTTCTAGCATATACTGATATAACGACTCCATGTTAAGATCCTCTGCTCACCTCAATTTAGATCAAAAGAACGAAATCTCGAAAACATCGCAGATGGCACGTAAAAATAAATAGTAAACTCATCAGGTCAATGGAATACAAACAATTCATTCAGTGGGACTCGCGCACCGAAGGTTCAGTACAAATTTGCAACATAAACAGCCGTATTTTTGACTGGGTAGACCTACTAGAGGGTTGGTTTCCATACAGCACAAAGGAACCATAGAGCTGAGTATATGGTTTTATTCTATTTCATACCAACATGCGTTCCCGAGATTTTTTTTTGACGAAGGTCTGGCAGTTTGAGTACTATAAGCGACCTACACAAATGTCCTTTTTTTTGGTATTGTTCGTCGTGTCGTTGAGCTCCTTGGGTTATGTGTTGAGCTACACGATAACTGACAAATGCTTGCACTGACTGGACAGGTCTACTCAATCTGTGTGGTGCTTTCTTAAAAAGACCATTTCAGACACTATCTGCATAGTCCTCATGTAAGTTAACCAAGATTATTTTGTCTGGACTTTAAAAGCGACTATGACCTCTGAGTTTGTTTCGGCTGTATCTTCTCAGAGTAGTCGGGTACGAAACACCGGCCTCATCTAGTTTAAAAAAAAAATGACGTGTAAAAGTGTTTGTGAAAACCTACTTGCAAAATAAACATCATTTATCAAAGGGTCTTGACATACAGGCAGACAGACAAACGGAGAACAAAGTGATCTAATAATGGTTCCGTTTTTTCCTTATGAGGAACCCTAAAAATCTACCAAACAATATTATCTTGCGTGTGTTACTGATATCTGCTAACTCGCATGCACTTGTTAAATTCTTGACATTGTGCCGGAGAGAGCATAGAGTTATGCAATTTGTAGAATTGTTATTACCTACTACATAAATATGACGTGCTGTTAATTAGACAATTTGATGCAGGCTGGCCGTAATCAGTCTTCAAAAGCAAATAAATTACATTTTGTATTCTTAGACAGCAGAAATAAAAAAAAAAACAAATTGACCTAACTCACCTATGTTTAACAAATAAAATAATTGTATTTGTATCATTTTCAATGAGAATTGGGTCCCTCAATACAGACACTGCTCTGAGGGTATACAATACGTAGAGAGAAGATCTGAAGGACTAACTAAACCTTCAAAGAGAGATGTCAGCAAAGCAGGCCTGCCAGGACCACTGCTACGGAAGTTGCGGGTGTTTCGAAAGAGATACCGTAGCTCCGGAACAAAAGAGTAAAAGAAGTAACATGGATGGGTTTGAGTCAGTAAAAGTCTGACACTCCTTAAAGCGGGAGAAGTTATTCAATGATTTTTTATCCGAAAAAAAGAGCTAACTAAATAGTATTTTAACTAAAATTATATTATTCATGGGAAGTCATTGATCTTTATGCAATTACTTGATATGCTAAAGCTACGAGACTTTATATTGACATCCGTCTGGGTCAATCTTCAGGTTAAGCCTCACTTGCCTGGGTTGGTCCATGGATGGGTAAACACCCATTACATACCGAGTTTCCTGTGCCTCTGAAAGTACGTTAATCCATTGATCCTGACGGTCTATTGTAGAACTGTGACAATCGTTTCAGGTAGTCAGTGGAAAGACTGACAACCAGTTCTAGCAAGTTGATTATGATGATATTCTATCCATCACTCAGTACCGACTCGGTTGTGGAGGCCAGATAGGCAGTCACTCCATCTAAAATACTGATATTTAGCTTCATTCTTCAACATAGTTGGGAAAAGGCTAGGCAGATGATGATAAGATCAAGTTCAACGTAGCTGCAGTGAAAGGGCAGCCTGTAAAATATTTAGGATGATGAAAATGATGACGGGGAAATATCTGAAAGGGACAAATTGGTATTGTTGAAGGTTATAATAATAATAGTTTATTGAACCTTAGATCCCTCTCAGCAACCGAAACCTACAAGTATTTGGGGATGTCGGAAGCGCTGGGCATCAATGTTGCTGACATGAAGCAATCGTTGAAGGAACGCTTCTTTGGCCTCCTGAGAAAAGTATTTAATAGTCTTTTATCAGGCGGAAACAAGGTGCGTGCTTTTAACGGTTGGGTCATGCCGGTTTTGATGTACTCTTTCGGCATACTCAAATGGACTCAAACAGAACTGGACGCCCTAGATAGGAAGGTCCGTACATTGTTAACGGCATTTCGTATGCATCACCCACGTTCTTCGGTTATGAGACTGTATATCCCGCGGAGTTGTGGAGGTCGAGGTTTTTTAAACGCCAAGACTCTCCACAATCGCGAGATATGCAGCCTCAGGGAATATTTCCTAGAAACCGACGTGGGAATGCATCGGGATGTGGTTGCAGTGGACAAAGGCCTCACCCCGCTCTCCTTGGCTAAAGAGAACTGGTGCAAACCTGTAGTGCTTGACACTAACGACCGCAGGGAGGTATGGCAGAGTAAGGAGCTTCACGGACGCTTTTTCCGGGCCCTACATGGACCCGATGTAGATCATTCAGCGTCCGTAGCCTGGCTACGTTCCGGGGATCTCTTTGGAGAAACTGAAGGTTTTGTCTGTGCAATTATGGATGAAGTTATGATGACAAATAACTACCGGAGATTTATTGTGAAGGACGGCACGGTTGACATATGTCGGGCATGCCACCGTCCGGGTGAATCAATTCGACACATTATCTCCGGTTGTTCTCGTCTAGCTAACGGAGAGTACTTGCATAGACACAACCTTGTAGCCAGGATTATCCATCAGCAACTTGCTCTAAAATACAATCTTGTGGAATCGGAAGTGCCGTACTACAGGTATGAGCCCGACCCAGTTCTTGAACATGGCAATATCACATTGTACTGGGATCGATCCATCATCACTGACAGGACTATTGTTGCCAACAAGCCTGATATAGTGGTGGTGGATCGATCAGAGCGGCGCGCAATGATTGTTGACATAACAGTCCCGCATGATGAGAACCTCGTGAAAGCCGAGAAAGATAAACAAATCAAGTATATTGACTTGGCTCGCGAGGTTGTCGACATGTGGGATGTGGACTCAGCGATCATTGTGCCGATAGTCGTATCTGCCAATGGCTTAATTGCCAAGAGCCTCGACCAATACCTAAGAAGGCTCTCGTTAGGCAGCTGGATCAAGGGCTTGATACAGAAAGCGGTACTCCTGGACACGGCTCGTATTGTTAGGAGGTTCCTTTCTCTGGAGCCCTGACCGCCGGTAGCTTGGACCCTGTTCCTGATACCGGTGGGCTACTATTTTTATATTTTTAAATGTTTTTTATTTTTATTATTTTAAGAAATATTTAAAAATGTAATTTTATGTTAAAAAATAAATGAATGTACGAAAATAGTTTATTGGAAACAAGTCCTTACAATATGCTTAACTAACTGTGGTTTACAATTCTTGAAGGCGTAAAAAACATGAAACCCTGCCTCCTAAACTAGGAAAACCTGTGACTTGGGAGACAATGTTCTACTGCCACTTGGATACCATAAACCCTTTAAAAAAAATTGCTAGTAAGCTGATATCATACAAAAGAACGTTATTTTTTACTTAATCTAAAGAAAAAAGAGTAATACAAGGTTATTATAAAATTAAGCTCAAAAAAGCTATGTTGTAGAGTCAAGATCTGAAGATGCATTTAATAAGATTAGTTCAAATGTTTACTTGAACTTGTTTATTATGAGATGTTGTCACTGAATGATTGTTATGTAAACAACATACAAATACACAATCAACCATGATCCAATTGTTATCTTTCTTCAATAACATCCACTAAGGATGTTATTTGTTACGATCGGATCCGGTACTTGTAAATAATCGGAAGCTAGACAACCAATTGTATTATACCCATAATACAGGAAAAGATCCTAGTATGGAGATTTGCTTTTAAAAAATGGCCGGTCTTTACTTTATCGTCTAAATTGTTTTAGCACCACTGCTTTCAAATCAGTTGGTACGATAACGTGTAGAAATCAATGTGTCGTCACAAAATCGTAGGCATCTCCCAACAAGAGCAGAAACCGCGTTATCATTTATGATCCAAGCGTGCATCCCAAAAGTGGGAATATAAGCAGTGATAGCCGAATGGTATGACCGGACTGCAAAATCATAGGTCTCTGGTTCGTTCCCAAGACATGCATCTCACCTCTGGTTGGTGATTTTTTGGATTCATATGCGTATTGTAGAATTATAACTTGTTTCGATTAGAGACACCCTAGATATTTCTCGACGGCATGTTTATCAAGTCAGAGAGCCATGAGCAACATAAAAACTCTGACAGCAGGTTGGGCGCTAACCACATGAAAAAGAAAGAAAATCTTGCTTATGCAACTTTACACAACCATCTCTGCTAATCCCCATAATACTTATACAGTTTTTGATGTAGTAGTAGATGTAGGTGTTGGTGACATTAGGTGTTGAGACATATTTAGTGTTGAAGTATTGTTAGAATAGGTAGTCTTTTAGGACTAGTAGTCTTTCAATCCTAATCGTAAATCACGGTAATCTTTCAGATTGAAAAGGAACATCTTAATAATGTCACCCGAACCATTCTACAACGAAAACAGTTAATTTAAGTGTAAACATCCACAAAAAAAAACAGCGGAACCACACAAAATTCTTAAACAATTCATCGATGCCAGTCATCTTTAAAAACAAAACTATTAACATCTCACTAAGGTTAGTAGCCTTCAAAGTGTGGTTGAGGTACTTTCACCGTTTGTTATATTATAAACTTTTAGTGGTCAAGATGTTTCTGTTGTAAGGACCTCCTTACAACAGAAACATCTTGACCACTAAAAGTTGTAAGGAGGTCCTTACAACAGAAACATCTTGACCACTAAAAGTTTATAATATAACAAACGGTGAAAGTACCTCAACCACACTTTGAAGGCTGTGTAACTTTGTTTAAGATGTAAACATTAGCTGTACTTGTATCTACACCAAGTCTTGTGTTCTTAGAAATGGTACATGGTCTATGTCAGCCGTTGGACATGATGTATCCAAAGAAATTTAAAAGGCTTAGAGCGGACATTGGGAATATTTTTTGCATACAAAAATTTCATACCGAACTTTTTCAACTTTGACACACGAATGCTACCTGACAACTGGGCGTATACTACTAGACAGAACGATTTGTTATCAAGTAATAACAAGTATCGTAATCGTTTGTAAATATTTGAATGTCTTTGATTGCCCTCTTCATTCTAGTTTATTGCAAGATTCATTGGTTCGGCGCTTTTTCGGCAGCCACTGTTGATTCTAGCTAAAAGAGCTTAAGGAGTATTTTAGTTCATTCTAGTTCGTTTTCATTCTCTTTTTTCTCGTATATTATATTCTCTTATCATATCTACAGAGTTTTATCTTTTCTTAATCCAATCGAATCCTTACTAATATTATATAAGCGAAAGTGAGTTTGTTTGTTACCTCTTCACGCTTTAATGGCTTAACCGATTTTGATGAATTTTGGTACAAAGATAGTTGGGAACCAGGAGACGGACATAGGCTATTTTTATTTTAAAAAATGGGATGTGAGGGAGAAAGAGGGAACAAAAGGGAAAACTTAGCGTTGCTATTACAAACCAATAAGGCGCAAGGGGAACTGTATTACCCCAAATTTAACGCGGGTGAAGCCGCGGGCGAAAGCTAGTAATCAATAGATTTCATAGGTCTTTATTTGAAAACATGTTATACATTTTTAATACTTTCATCTTTTTATTTATGAACCGTCATTCAGTTTTCGTAAATCAGGTGTGCTGCCAATGTTGACTATAGTATTTGTAAGTCCATTGGTAATTTAAATGAGATTAAGTATTGTATCTTTCATTCATTGTATCTGGCATTCTTAGCTCTGCATCGGTGTTATGTTTCCCTACACTGAATCAAGGCTACTTTCGCTCAAAGATTATTGCGTTTTAAGGGCACTTTCATTTAGTACAAGTTATCCTTGTTTTATTATACGTAGGTATAACGCTTTCTCCTTTCATCCGGGAGAGATTTGGCGCCTTTATTATTATAGTGAGTCTCAAACTCATTGCATTTTTAGGGCTTCCAGTGTTTATTGGCACGAATGAAAGTAAAGCAATCATGGTTTAACTTACACTGTTACTTACGGAACATCTGAGATTCAATCCATCATCTGAGATTATTCATTATTTTAAGCTTCCTAAAATCCAAAAGTATAGAACAGACTCATAGGTAAGTACTAAATAGCAGTCATTGGTTCAAAGTACTATAATATTATTTGCCTTATCTATTCCCATTCATCATTTCTGGATAATGGTCACGTATTGCAATATATAATAGTAGTGTCTCTTGTGCCATTTTTCTTCCTGGGGCCTAACAAGTTTAGTATGTAGCAGATTACCAAACTTGTCAAAATCAACCATTATGCGATCAGTGATCGACCATTCTGACATTATTGTAATAGCAGACTAAGGCCTCTGATGACTTGTTACTATTTCGCTTTATAAGGACATCTTTTCCACCTGATTCAGACGACCTCAATCTAAGATTAATTATGTTAGAAATACGTTGTCATAGTACCATCTCTTTTAGCTAGGTCACTTTGTAGTCAACTACAGAAATATATAGCTTCAACAACTTTTAAGATCAGACATCAGTAGCTTTACGTGAAACTGGAAAATAGCCGATTATCACGGATACAATAAACGGTCATGCACTTGCTACTACACGCGACCGAGCTAACTTGGCAAAAAACTCTGTGGTAGCTATAAAAAGTGAAGAATTTCACAGACAAGTTTAAATGTCAGTTGTGAGAAGTAGGTTTTTGTGATACGGTTAAATGATGAGATATAACAGTGACATTATTTATTCATTAGTGTCAATCCATAAATTGCTGACGAAATTCACTTTCTTTACTGGTGGTCAAAATATGATGGTGAAAAGAAAGAAAACATTTTGTTTGGCACTTGTCACCAGTTCACACAACATAAAAAAAAAACCTAATTCTTAACACTTCAATGAAAGAAGAAGAAAAAGTAGTACATTTCAATCGCGCCATAGATTTAAATTTGAAATTGATAAATATCTAAAAGTGCTGGATCAAGTTGCATTCAACAGTGCTGGGAAATTGACCAGTTTAAGTGCTAGTTAGGTTTGAAGATATTTAATTTGTCAAGTAAGATCGTGCTACTAATAAATCACCAAGACGTTAAACTAGTACAAAAAACTACAATAGAATTTTTGTTCACGATATTATTAAAATTAAGCCAAAGAAGAAGATGAAGATCAAAACAAAAGTGAAACAGGCATTCGTGAACAAAACTAATTTAATTTATCAATTGTAAAACATAAAAAGGTAGATGTGTGTCAGTCATTGTGACCATTAAAGTCCCGTTGTGTTCGTGAGCGAAGTGGCACACTTAGCCTTAAATGAATGGTTTCTGTACCATAACAAGCAAAAGGATGGCTTTCTTCGTAGTGTTTGAGAAAGGGAAATGAGTGTGAGGTGATTGATCCTGTCAAGTTTTGCGGTGGTGGTGTGTACGTGTGTTTGGTTTTGCGGTCAATGTTTAGTTGTACTGGAATGATCCAGTACAACTAAACATACTTAATAATGCCTTTTTTGCGGATGGATAATTATCAAATAACTTCTCCCACTTTGGGCAGAGTTAATTTTGCACCGATTAAAACCCACCCATCTTTCTTGTTTGAACCTTTATGTTCCGAAGCCGAGACATCTCTTTCGAACAACCCGCAACCCTGGCAGGCGGTGAGTCTGATAGATCCCACTGCTTTGCTGATGGACTCTGGTGTGATCGCATAATTATATTATGGTATCTTCATCACGTCTTTTGTTTATTACATCTTTCCCACAAATTCAGATTATAAATTCATTTTTGATTTCATTATCAAGCTTAGTCTTTCATTCAGTCACTGATGCTCTTTCATTCAATCAAATCATTTATTTCAATTAGACCATTACAGGCACTTTTGAATGTCAGAAACACAATGAATCTACAGTCCCGGTCACAAGGCATAATAACTTGTGAAAGTACTGCAGTTGCCCATTACAAAGCGTTGATCTCTATGGAGAAGAATGGGCAAGAAACTCCATGGACACTATTTTAAATTCTAATATTTTTACAAAATAGTATTTACATCATTCGTGTTGAGATTATACAAATATGTGAGAACGACGTAGAAAGACGTGCACAGTAAGAGCGTCCAGAGTAAATAAAAAGCAAAATTCAATTTAAATCTAAATAAATTAAAAATGACAGTGGTAGTTAAAAATGATCAGTCCCAACTGACAGCGCCCGTTCACGAACAAGACGTATGGATCAGCCCCATTCAGCTCGACCATTTTGAAGAGAGCTAAATTCAATTCATTCAATTCTAGATCAAGAATTCTCTAATCTACTTGTGCAGTATCGTATGTTCCGGATATTTTGCCATATGTCCCATGAAATGTTATTGTATTACCTTTCTGTGTCTTAAAATTGGTCAGTTTATTAGAAAATAGTGAATTTCGTGTTTAACATTACATCAACATTGCTTTTGTAACTCATCGTTTGCTTCACAAAAGAAGCAACAGTGTTCCATAAAAATACACACTTTAAAATTGTATCATGCAATATAGGGCGGTCACGGAAACGAAGACCTAAAAGACAATGTCACGATCTATTAAACCAAAAAAACATATGCTACCCACAACATAAATAACACTTTTGATATCACATAACGCACACCTCTTAAATTTGACGAAAACAACCTAATGTCATAGAAGTAGAGTAGGAAATCGATTGTATAGTTTTCGTGCGTTGTGAAGCGCAAAGTGACATAAATTGGAAAGTGTTTCCGCCTATGATGGACCAACCGTGGCATGGCATTGCACACAAATTATCGTGTATTGATACAAGCCTTATATTATGGTGTGTTGTGCGGGTTATTGCACTACTGTGGTTCTATGCGCATCACATTTTCTAAGAAAAGTTTCTGTACTAGAAAATTGCTTGGTACTTGAAGATGCTACAGGCTAATGAGAAACATAGCTTAACTAGAAATCTTGGCAGTTACGAAAAAAAAAAATTTGCTGTTCTCCCACTGCATAGTAACAACTTCCATAATGTCCTTCTATTTATCTCTATCGAGGATTATTTGAGAAGCATCTGTATTAAAAGAGCATCAAGCACCATCAAGGCTATTAAATACCAACAAACAACTATCCCACTGCTGGACAAAGGCCTCTTCTCATACAGAGAAGGCACGAGGCTATTTAATCATGCTAATCTCTTCAAAAGGCGTTTTCTTCTAGATGTTAAACTAGTGACAATGCGACAGTCTATTTTAATAAAGCCCAGGTTCTCGGTCACAAATGGGCTGGTGCACAATTATACACATGACTGTCAAGGGAATTATGAAGGGACAGCTAATAATAATCAATACACTGTAATGACGTAGCTGAATTGTATCCTAGATTTAAAACGTTAAATACGATTGAAAATAAGTACCTTGCGTGAGCAAAAATCAAAAATAATTTCGATTATTTACGGAACCACAAAGTCATTTAAAACAATGTAGCTATTCATGATGCATTAGACAAAATCAATGTCACGCCATACTTTTTAAATTCTTTTCAAAAAGAAGAATGCTAAAAATTCGGTCAGTCATGATCAGAATCGAGAACGCAAAATTGTTCGATTGTATGCAGCAATGCGCACTGACTTCAATACATTTTATCGATATATCGGCTGATAAAAGAGCATTTTAGATACAAGTTAGTAAGAATCAAATTATAGATACAGATAATGAAAAGAATATATTAAATAGTGCAAAAGCAAAGGTCAATAAGTTTATATTCAGTGTTAGAGCGATGTATGAAGAAGGGTTTGCAATAAAATTTCGAAGTTGAGAATTTCGAAAATTTGTATACCTGGCACAGAATATCGTTGCGTCGTGGCCATTAAAAGAGGTAATGAAAAAGAAGACCTAACTTCTATAATTAAATCTATACCGTTCAATACCTAATGCTACCCTTTGAAAGCAAGCAATCTCTCCAAGTAAAAACGAGTAGAAGTAGAAATGGGAACGCGTGCCAGCGCGAGTCTGTTATATCATTAACATAATAATCGTGCGCAACTTGGTTGTGTGAGGTGCAAGATAAGTGAGGAAGCGGTATTTAAGAATGTTTGAGATCTTAACCAGGAGGAGAACTTACTTAAGTCATAGAGGGATGAGGTGTTTGTATATATAGTATCCACCCCTTTTTTTGCAGATGGGACATCATCAAATATTTTTCCCTGTTCTGGTCGGAGCGGGGGGGAGTGTTAGATTAGTACTGAATAAAACCCACACATGTTCTTTCTATTCCCCTTTACGCCCTGGCAGGGGTTGTGGTTTGAACAAAAATCATGTGATTTCAGCAAAGTTTGCCTAGCCTTTTACCAAATATATTAGAATTGGCTGTCAGCCTAAATCGATGCAGCTAAAAACCTCCACAGCCTAGTTACATAGTAAGACGATCCCCTAAGACCGGCTAAAAGTATAAAGCTTGACTAGCGAATTGACTGCCAAAGCATTTATTGTTCGTGTAATGCAGGATTGTTCACAAATTCGTTGCTTTTATATTTTTGTCTGCTGGAAGACATTGCATATTTTTTTATTAAAATAGTCAACATCATCAGCCTGTATCAAGATGCACCGAATGCCAAGTGCTGGGGAATGATGATGATGTTGACGTTCATCAGACAGCTTCTTTCTTGCCATAATATCCATCATAAAATCCATCCATCATTACTTTAGTCTTCTTCTACTCTTATACCTATAGCACTTGAGTTAAATATAAATAGCGAAATGGATAAAAGATCAGGGCTATAAGAAAACCGAAAACTTTTTCACCTGGATCTGCTGGATAGCTTATAGTGATATCATTCAACGACAGGAACTGTGCCTGGATTCAGCATGCACAATTTCCCAATCCACCCCACACCATACCACATCACATCACATCACACCACAGCTCACACACTCCCACAAAACACGCCCCCTCTCCCCACAAACACAAACTTAAACATGACACGACACATTACACAAAAACACTACTGGTAAACTAAACACCCAATAAATACACAAACAGTACTTATTAAAACATACATACTCTTAAGTCTATTTTTTGTATGTGACTATTTGAGTCTAATTGTATGCACATAATATCTGCTCGTCCAATATTTTACGCGAAGACACTGCCTCTTAAGATACAGGATCTTCCTAGTTTAGGAGTCAGGACTTAAATTTTGGATTGACTGGTCTTTAACTAAACTATAATTATTGCATTTAATTTTCTATGTGCCAATTACGTGTACTCAAACCTGCGTCAACTTTTTTCCTGCTAATAAACTATTATTATTAGCTATCCACATAATCTTAATCCATCTTTCTCCTTTCATCAAGAATCACAATGTCCCAAAGTGTGTGACGATCTTGCAGTTCCGATCATATCAGATGTTGTTCCTGCTCGTCTTTTTGATCTCTAAATGGCATCGCATGACAGCCACCACTTCCGAAATCAGATAAAACATTAATGGTTGACCTAGAAACTAAATCTAGATATGTAGAAGCTCAAGCATAGCTATTTACTCACCATGTACAATCTTCTAGATAGATTACGTCAAACAGGTTTTAAGTAGGGCTGAGGAACTTGAAATGCAGCTTGCAACTTTCAATTTTGATTTTGTCTATGATATGATTTCTTGAATTGGAAGTATAAACTCTTTCAAAGATACTTATCGGTTGAAGGAACTACACATAAATTTTATACATAAACTAGTTGTGCCCAGCGGTTTCACCCGCTGCTCATGTACTTTTCTAAAAGGCATCCATCGCATTAACCGAATATTCATCCTCACTTTTCATCACAATATTATAAAAGCGAAAGTGAGTTTGTTTGTTGTTTGTTACCTCTTCACTCTTTATGGCTAAACCGATTGTGATGAATTTTGGTACATAGAATTTTGGGAACCAGGAGAAGGACATAGGCTATAGCAATTTTTATTTAAAAAAAAGTGGGATGTGAGGGAGAAAGAGTGAAGAAAAGGGAAAACTTAGCGTTGCTATTACAAATCAATAAGGCGCAAGGGGAATTGTGTTACCCCAAATTTAACGCGGGCGAAGCCGCGGGCGAAGGCTAGTATACAATATTCTTAAAAATCGGTCAAGCCGTTTTGAAGAAGTATGACAATAAAAATTGTGAAACTAGAATTTTAAACATATTAGAAAAAAATATATTGAAGAAAGATAATTCACTCTGTAGCAAAGTAATAAACTTCTTTCTCAGTAACTTTGTTTTTTAAGAGAAAAAAAAAACTAGAAGGAGCTCTTTCCAACTGTTTTCTGTAAGGGAAAGTCACCCATTTACAGACTAACCTAAGCAAGCGGCTTAACGTTAAGCTCGACCCGCGCAGCTGCTATTATTTAGCTAAGAGCAATGTTATAACGGATAAAAAATATCCCACGCCATTCTCTTATAACTTGGTCCGCGATGTCAACGTACCATACAAGTTACAATTAAGTAGTTGAACGTTACGGTCAAGTGCGATCTACATGGCAGGTTACTACCGGGAAGTGGGAGGCTGCGGATGCAAATATATTTAACTGGAAAATTGTATAGTAATGTTTTTACTGCTTAATGCTTCCCTAGTAATGGTGTTATTAGTAAAAACGCAGATTTTAATCGCTTTAACTATAGTTTATTGATATTCAATGTACACAACAGTTTAAACGCGGCTAGCACCAAAGATTAATTATTATTCTTTGCAACTGACCGCACGCACACATTCCCACTACATACACACCGACGCAATTCATTCATGCGCGTTGACACAAGCTCACCGATCTTCGTATACCTTAAAGCCGGGACTCAAAGTCGTGCGCTAATCTGAATACTACTGTTCCGTTTTAATAATGGACTATTAGTGACAAATAAAAAAAATAGATTTACGCATGGATTGTGTATGGAATGAAATGAAGGAGAAAAGAGTACCTAAATGATGCCGTGACGTCTGATAGTGGAGATTGGAAGAAGAAAACGTGTTGCGCCGACACCAAATAGAATGAGAAAAGGGCAGGGGAATGATGAGATTTACGCATGGAGTTATCGTGTTGAAATTATAAAGCTAAACTTAAGTCTGTAATCCCTTAGAGCTATGAAAAAAGCAACGCTCTAAGTCTACGCAGTCAAAATATATGGTCGTATATGTCGCAAGATTGTACGAAATCTTCGGCGCACGAGTCCGACCCGAACTTGACTGTTTTTTTTCTATAATTGTTCCATGTTTCACGGCTATAAATAATAAGCTAATTTACAGTTAATGTTTACTAACAGACAAGCAATGAGTATGTTTTTTTTTTTAATACCAGGAAATAAGCTTTGTAGAAAGTTAAGAAAACTTTTGCGTGTGCGTCAGCTTCAGTGTAATAAGCTTGAATTTTATTATTACTGAGGGTTTTATTTATCAAAAATGTGTCAGTATAACACTTTCGCACAAGGTCTTTCTTATTATAAGTGTTAATTTTAACTTTAGTACCCAATCAATGTTTATTTTTAACAACAATAAAACCGTACTCGCGCATATAGGGTTCCGTACAAACTTGTGACTTATACGACCATATCTTGTGGCTGCGTAGATTTAGAGGGTTGATTTTTTCATAGCACAAAGGGACCACAAATTTGAGTTAACGGTTTTAATGTCAGCTTGATACCATCGCGCGTTCCTGATATAAAGGGTCTTGACAGACAGACAGACAACAAAATGATCCAATAAGGATTCCGTTTTTCCCTTCGCCAGTTGGGTAAAACTTATTTTTTTTTTTTCTGGCGAGACCTCAGGAATTAATTTAAATTGCGGTTAATTGACTTTCATTCATCACAAATATTTTTGGTTAAAATTTTCATATTATTATATCGTATAAAATGAAGTCGCTTCCCTTATTGGCCGCTTAGATCTAATAAACTACTTAATGGATTTTAATGTAGTTTTAACCAATTAATAGAGTGATTTAAGAAGAAGGTTTAAATATATAATATTAGTATCTACATTGCAAACGTGTGAAGCCACGGCGGATCACTAGTGTTAGACAAATTCGTGTGATTCATGCAGCCTACATTTTACGACTTAGCAAAAAACCACTAAGACATTACCCTAATTTGCCACCATTTAAACAAAAATTACAGCTACTTAACTTAATACACGTCCTTCTTAGGCTTTCTATGCATTATTAATAATTATAATTAATGATACATAATCAAGATTTGAAACGTAACGGAAAAACGGGAACTTTTTAAAAGTGGCCAGTGGGTCAATAATGTGGCGAGTATGGTAGTTGAAACCAGTTGGTCATGGTCGCGCGGTCAATGAACTTACGTGTTGTCTCTTTCTGGCACGATGTTAAGAGTGATCTTCTTTTAATATAATAAATTAAATTAATATTTTATGATACAAACTCTCAAGGAACCGCCATTATTAACGTCAACTATCCGTCAAGCACCGTCGGGCGGGCTCTGATTAGGCTTAGTAAGCGTAATCTGATTTTAAGACTTATCTTTACTACAAATACGGTTTATATCAGTCGGAGTTTGGTGGCACAAAATTGTGCCAGCGGGGCTCAACGGTAACACTTGTTTACTGGCAAGTTTATGTGCCACACGGGGTTCTAGAGGTTAAGGCTTTAAAATTTGTCCCTTGTTGATTCCTACACGCTTCTTCGCGATCTTACTTTACGTTATAAAAAGTATCAATGACTTATTGTCGGGCCTACGCTGTCCTCTCATATTTAAGTAAGTACTAACGCTGTAACAACAACAGTCTAAAATCAAATGATTTTAAAAAAGTAACTGTGGATTTTCTTGCCGGTTCTTCTTCATAGGAAACCGATTCCTAGGCTACAAGTTAGATTTCTTAATATTTCAGGTATAAGAAAAACAGACATTCGGACTAGAAAATTATAATGATAGCTAAAAGGTGCAAAAACAACAGAGTATCAAAAATAGGCAATAAAAATAAAATCCAAACCAAAGATAAATACTTATATCTAAAAAGTTCACATTTTGTCGTGAACATCCTCCTTCCTATGAAGAAGAACCGGCAAGAAAATCCTCGGTTACTTTTTTTAACGTCCATAGCAGGTGCACCTGTTATCGACGTTTTATAAGTTCCCAATGTAGGCCTATGTGAAATATTTTAAAATCGATAGACGGACCGTTACTTAGTCTAAGACAATTTCTTAAGTAAAAATACTTAAAAAGATGAAGATTAAATCAAGAAAAAATTAAATAAAAATAAATGCAGTTACACATTTTTATCTCTGGTCAGGTAAGGAGTACAATAGAATCTTCCAAAAATTATTTGGATCAGTATTAAAATATACGCATGCACAAATACTGCACACCTCTGGGCTGCCGTGTTGGGGGACTGCTGAGCTTGAAGTTCGATTCCCGAGTCGTGCAAAGTGATATTGCGATTTTCCATCAGTACCTATATTCTCATCACCAACTACGGATTTTGGTTTTGTGCCCGGTTGTCAAATAGGTTCGACCCTGTAACATGGGACTTAACATAACTGGCGAAACGTGGCTGGGTTATAACTATTACGTACACCACTGAATAACCTCTGAAACAGATTATTCTTAACGAAATCATAATTTTCTGAGGAAGCTAGAAAAGAAAGTAATAAATACTTGTATGGTCATTAATTTCTGACTGCAGCTCATAGTTATTAAACTTTTACGCGATAATATAAATAACTGTAATTATTGCAAGAGAGCTCCGGAAAACTGCACTCTAACCAGATAAAAAGTGGATCATATAACTATAAGATTATTTTCTACTAAATTACCACCTTTGGATAAACTTTCATTAGAACTGATTTAATGCATGATTATTGTTAGTTTTCTTGCTAATTAGCTTATCTATTACATCAGTAACTACAATATTATCAGATATACTACATAACTATTAATTTGGCAAAGAACTCCTATCTATCATATCCTTCCAGGTCCCCTTCTTCTGTGCCACCTAAAACTTTTATAGCCATCGATATATTCAATTAAAGGTAAAATCGTTTCGATATTCTGTTTTGAGTCTTAAATATTAGATACATTAGGTCTACTATTGGCAACCGAATATAAAAATACTTAAAAAGCGACAGCCACTTTTGTTTTCGTGTTCTGGGGTCTAAAATGGCAGAATCATAAAAAGAAATCTATCTTAATTCCCCTAAAGTAGCCATTTTAGCCCCCCTTTTTCCAGAACAAGGCCCCGTAAATGGCCATAGACCGCACGACCCTAGCGCACATTATAAAACAGGAGTCGTTGGGTCCCCTCAGATTGGAGAAAACTGCTTAAAAGCAGCCCGGGCCCAGGTCAAAAAATCCAAAACTATTTTTGTTCAAAAGGATTTTGATAATTTTGTTTTTCAAAAGGATTTTGATAGTTTTGATGTTTTTGTAGAATACAAGGGTTTTTACAGTAAACCACAAACAACAATACTACGGAGTATTGTAGGTATAACTGTATAATTATTCGCGTATGCCCGATGATGACGACTGTTTACTTAACCCAAGTAAGTACTTGTACGCATGTGCGAAATACCTCTTTTACACCTTTTATACCTTTAAAAGAATTTTTGTGTCGATCCATATATGTTTGTTGCTACGCACTTTAATAGAGTAAGATACTAAAGGCCGCCAAAAACAGTTATTTGATGATTTCACAAGCTTGAAAAAAAAATGCTTAAATAAGTTAGTCTGTTTGACACTTGAGAGATCTCATACCTTCATTCAGATCTTATACATCCCTTTCACTGGGGAATACAGAATGTCTTCTTAACCTTTGCTGTGGTCATCTAATATATAAAAGGGTTTAAATATAATGACCACCATAAAATGCTTTGTTACCCTTAGTTATGTAACCAAAAATATCTACCTAACACTAGAAAAATAATGTCTAAAATTACAACAGTACCAGCTATTTTAGTCACGACAGCACTTTAAATTGTATTCGACCACCAAATGTAGTAAATGATCACCAAATCTAATCGTATTATAACCTTATTATGGTTAACATCACGACTCAGAGTACCCGATTCGGATAGGTTAGGTTAGAAGCCTTAGCCTTAAACCACCCAGAAATAAAAACTTTGGTTATAATTTTACTTTAAATAGCTGGTTTAATTTTGGCGATCATTTACTATTTTTGGGGTTAACCACGATTTATTTGGAGTCATTTTGCTTAAATAGGATAGCAAAGTGTTAAAACTTTGGTTATAATTTTACATTAAAATGCGGGTTTCATTTTGGTGATCATTTACTATTTTTGTCTACTATTTGTTACTATATCTGGTGGTCAGTTAAACATAAGCCTATATAAAATTCTCGTGTCACAATATTCGTTCCGATACTCCTCCAAAACAGCTAGACCGATTCTTATAATTCTTTTTACGCAAATTCAGTAAGTCTGAGAATCGGCTTCTATCTATCTTTCAAACCCCTAAGTGATAAGGGGCAGCGGGTGAAACCGCTGAGCACAGCTAGTTATCTATGATTTTATATGCTAGTCTTTGTTAAGCTAGGTTTTAAAATCACAAACCGGTATGTTTGGTGTCTAGGTCAATATCTATTCTAAGGAGATAATCTTGAGAAAGTATTATTCTTAGAATCAGCACCTGTATTATGTATCTGTGTTTAATGTGAGTCATTAGTCAAAGAAAGAAGTAAAAAACATGAATATTTTTAAATATAGAAACAACCGCAATACGCGGGTGTTTTTTCTTTTGTGTTTACTTATAACTGAATTGAAACCACAACCTTTTTGGAAAAGATATTTTTTTTTTTTAAATCTTGTGGTTTTCTGAAGTAAAATTTTAATGATTAATTTTGTGGTTAAGATTTCTATAAGGATCTTGCTTCTGTCCTTTGTCTTGATAAATATTTTGTATGTTTGTTTGACTAACGAAAACATTGATTTTGGGCACATAACGGGCTTAGTTACTGTGGCTTCCTAACCCAATTACCTACTTATTTTAAACCAAAAAACAATACCTTTGTCCTTATACCAAACTGTGCCTTCAAAATGTTTTGGTTTTTTTCGGAAACTATTGTGTCTTCTGTCGTTAATCCATGGGGCTTTTTATTTCAGCCCTTATTACCTATTAACATAACTGCTCCGGATCTCGCGCTCGCTAGTCCTAGGTCTGATTCCCGGGTTAGTCAAAGTGTTATTGGGGTTCCCCATTATAAGTTCCACAGTAGCTAGCCTGAAGTTAGCGGTACCTTTGTGCCTTCGAAAGCACGTTGGTCCTGCGCCTGATCTCTCTCCGGTCGTGTCGGATTACCGTCCCATCGGACTATGAGAGTGAGGGAACAGAGAGTGCACTTATTGTGCCTGCGCATACATTTGTGCATTATAATATCTCCCGCGCCGATGGCTAATCTTCGCTGAGACTGGCCGCCGGCCAAAAACGTTCAGGAGGACTATATATATTTACATGGCGTTTATTAAAATAATCACAAAACTTCCTACTATCCTATACCTCCCTTTTTTCGCATGGGAAGTCATCAAATAACTTCCTCCACACTGGGCGGAGCGGGGAGGGGTATCAGACTTGTACTGGCTAAAACCCACTCATGTTCCCTCTATTGCCCTTTACGTTCCGTGGCCGCGGTATCTCTTTAGAACAACCCACAACCCCGGCAGGCGGGGGCCCTGGCAAGCCAGGCAGGCAGGTAGGCTGTGCTGACATCTCTTTGAGACGCGCGTGGAACACGTCGTCGGCACGGCCTGTCGTCAATAGACGTAGAGATGATGAGCTACCCATTGCTCACCATCCATAGCTATCACCTTTGTATCTAAAACTGTGGTGTCTTCTATTTTAATTTTATCAAACAACTGTTTTGTATTATTTTTTATCATCCATCCATTAACTTATCATTATACAAGTCTAAGCATTAACTAAGTCTTAAAAAAAGCTATTTAGCCTTGACCGATATTACCGCCGGCTTAACGGTACCCTCAGGTTAACGATGGGTTAACGGATCGTTTTTTAGTTCCATACTGTGTTCCACCGGTTTTTTTACTTGTTTGTTTATTTTTATACAGAATTGAAATTGGAATGTTGGTCATTTGGGTCATTGGACTTTACTTTGACAAACTTGTTTTGTGTCCTTGCTAGTAGTAGGTCATCAAAAGATAGTATAGTTTAATAATGTTGTATCGAATATCAGTTTCCGTATTCTGATCATTAGTTTTTAGGCAGTTTTATCCATAGGGTAAACTTTAGACCCTATTAATAAGACTCTGCTGTCCGTCCGTCTGTCACCAGACTGTAACTCATGAACTGTGATAGTTATAACGTTGAAATTTTTATAGATCATGTATTTCTGTTGCCGCTACAATAACTAATACAAAAAAGGAATGTCCCATTTATCGACTTTTTTTGCCCGCGGCTTTGCTCGCGTTAAATTCGGGGTAACACAGTTCCCCTTTCCTGATTTGCAGGTACCTGCTACATGTGGTTTTTACCCTTGCGCATTATTTATTGCAATAACAAAGCAAAATTTTCCATTTTTTCCCTCACATCTTAATCTTTTTTAAAAACAAAATAGCCTATGTCCGTCTTCAGGGTCCCAACTATCTCTACCAAAATTCATTAAAATTGGATAACCATTTAGGCGTGAAGACGTAACAAACAAACTTTCGCTTTTATAATATTAGTAAGGATGCTATGGAACTCTTAGTCCGCGAGTCCGACTCACACTTGGCTGTACATTTTATGAAGTGTTTTAAGTTACTAATAATGATTCAAGTACAAGTAAATTCGCTGCAGAAATACACAAGTGTAGAAACAACCATGCCTACTTTATACGTTTAATGTTTGTTCTTCACATTTTTACCGCATTATCGCCACTACGTACGCCAACTGATACTTTTTCTTATTATCACTAACAATTACTTTTCTTCTTTACAGGTAAAGTTCGCGACAAACACGATGACGAGGCGAAAAAGTGTGTGTTCACAGTGGACTTTAGTTTTATTAGTAGTTATAGTTTGTCCGTCTGTTCATTCCCGACCTCAACAAGAAGAAATATCAGTTTCTACTGTAATTAAAGCACAGAATGAAAAATCTACGCATCCACCTATAAGGTATACATTTAGTAATTTAAGTTTGACTAGTTTTAAGTTAGCACCTAAAGTCATTAGCTTTGTAAATGTAAATGTAACAGAAGTAGAAAACAGTAAAACTAGTAATGTATCGGATCATGTTAATATCAATAACAGAATAGGACTAAATAATACTTTTGTTAACGCGGCTCATAGAAATTTGGAACCAAGTAACGTTAGAAATAGAACAGGTCGTCTGATTCGTACCAATTCACATGGAGGTAAAAAGAAATTAAAACTGAAACCAGTAAAAAATAAAACTGAAGAAGATTCTTACGATAGAAAAAAACCATCAATAAGAAAAGTGATCACAAAATGGAGGGATAAAACAAAACTAAACGACTTGAACTTTTCCTACGAAACTAGCACTTTGGATAGTGATGTTAAGGGTACAACAAAGTTTAATAGTATTCTTCCAAATGACGATTCAAGTACGGAAAGTTCTAGTGAAATAAACTCTAAAAGATACACAAGGCCTCCTCCAAATGATATCTATGACCAGTATTATAACGATAATAACATGTACCACAACCAGCGTCCCCAATATCAGTATTCAGATGAATCCCAAGCTTATTCACCTCCTATTCAGGTAATAAATACTCGTCCACGTCCAACTAGACCTCCTTACTACCACACAAATATACCTACTCCTACACCAATTATTACAAACTTAGGCTACCCAAAACCCTGGACTCAACATGTTACTCGAAAAACCACAACACAACGGCCAATGTATAACACAAGACCAACAAATTACGAATACCATAATAATGTACAAAACTATGGTGGCAATAATTACGAAGTCTCCACTTTTGAACCAACGAATTCTTATACTGACAGAATTGTTATAAGACCTGAAGAATATAGCCCATCTGCTGAGGATTGTCCCACTATATATCTTACTTTGAATAACACTTTTCAAGGTCAAGCCAAAGAGGCTTGTCCAGATTTAAATATAGCAGTTAACACAAATGTTATAAATAAGAATGTTGTAATAGAATCGGAGGAGGAAGAGTCTGAAAGTTTATTCCCTGGAGGGTTTGGATTAGGTTTAGGAGATGACTCGGGTGGAGATACATCAAAAGACGAAGACTATTTTGCTTCTGAAGAGACTCAAGAGCAAGACGATGAAAGTGCGTCAGTTGAAGGGACTGAATTAGCAAACTATCATTCTGCAAATAGCATAATCAAACCTGAATCTGAAGAGGCTGGTTTTGGCGCTGCTTCTTCACCAAACTCCGCTATTATTGCTCCAGGCGGTTCAGGAGGCTCTGATGATGATATTTTTAGCTTTTCATCGTTAGTAGATTTCTTCCGGCCAGCGTTAGACGCTTTAGGTTGGCTAGCGACCATAAACCCTTTAAGTATTGGTCTGTTTCCTTTACTGTTAGCTCCTCTAGGATTATTATTTGCAGGATCAGGTTTTGCTGCGTTATTTGCTCCATGGTTTTTACCATATGCTAGAGAAGCTCCTAAGGTTATCAATGTTTATAAACCTGAATGGCGATGGGATAACGACTTGAAAACTTGGCAACTGCATTCGTTTCCAAATAACAGGAGGTTAATTCCTGAAATGGGAAGAGCAAATACGGAGACTAAAGAAAAAGGAGGGATCAAACCTACTTTATTTTTTAAGTTAAAGGAATGGATGAAGGATGTAACAAATAGGTTAAAGGAAAATCAAAGTCGTCAAAAAGTCTTAAGTGGTAGACAAAAGAAAACAAAAAGGAAGAAACGAGAAGCTTGGACAAGACGACTTAAGATTACTTAGATTAAAAACCATTACATTAAAAATATTTATTTCACGTAGGACTGCCTACATGGGCACTTATAAAACGTAGAGAAAGGTTGCAAAAATTGAATGCATCATGAAAAATCATCGATAACGTAGTTTTTTTCTGCTGCGATCTTAGATAAATGGGCACATCTGGGTTAAAAAGTGGGATAAATGATCGTTGCTAGATTTACCTTTATTGGAAAAGCCACAAGGCTTATATTTCTGTACATTCTTATCCACAAATGCTAACGATTTGCTTTCGGCGATAGTTTTAGCAAACCATTTAATTCAGTTGTTGTTGTTCTATTAGACTAGCCGTATTTTTTGTAATTTTAATAGAGAAAAAGTTACCTCACCATGACGCGCAATGTAATATTAAAAAGTAAAATCAATCAAATGGTAAACCTTATTTAAAAACGTACTGATTGCTGTTTTTCTAAAAATATGTACATATTGTTTTAACAAATTCTACTAGAAGCGATGTATTACAAATTTAGTATTACTAATGACTTTAGATGTTACTTTAAATGAGATAATAAACGATTAGTTTGTGTCAACAAAAAATATAAGCTTTGGGTAAAGGCAAGGCAGACAATGATGTTGTTTCTGTTCCCGCTATAATGAAGCGCCACTGTGATCTTTCAGTATAACGTGTATATTGTTTATATCTCACTTACCCCCGAATACTGAAACGTCACTCAAAATGTGAGGGCTGCTTAACATTTGAGCAGCTCTTAAACTTTAGATTTTGTATGGTCAAACGTCACTTCTGAGTCTCTGTTAAACTTAAGTGGGACTTGAATTTTGAGTGACGTTTCAGTATTCGGGGGTTAGCAGTATAAATAAACTATTTTATGAATTTAACCTTTCATCAGAAAACGTAAGGTGATGATTAATTCAAATATGTACTGAGTAAAATGATCGGGTAGGTAAATGAATGAATATAGATGATAATGATATGAATCCAGACATAACTTAGAAAGGGATTTGTATTTTATAAACCTCGATGTTACTTTCTGTCTTAAAGGATATAATTAAAGTTTTGGGATAATTGTTCAACGATGTAATTTCCTCAAAGTCTTGTCCTTATTCTCAATATCTTCTTTCTTTAGGTTCTTCTTACGCCATCTAGTAAACGTGTTTGTAACAAAATATTAAAAAGTTCATAACTAATAACACAGATGGCGCTAAACAACACGAAATTCACAACATACAAAGTTTGAAATCTTTGACGAATAACAGTATTATTATTTATGCGTTTAGATTTTTAAGTATTTCTTTAACATAACATTTTAAAGCAATATTAGGTACTAACTATTTATTTTAGATATAGTATTTTTTTATAATTTTTAGTCTTAAACTTGGATTTTGCTCAAATTACTGTAGTTGTTTAATAATTTGCTCTAAGTCTGAGAGTACATTTAATTTTTTGTTATTTTATGATATATTTTGTTAAGTATCTAACCTGCCTTTATTGACTGGGTGTTTTAGTTCAACTTACTTGTTTAATAACTGTTATTATTTACAATAATTTTATATGTAGGGTTTAATTTAATTTTCAATTTTATAATGCTGTACAAATATGTTTTATATTAAGATAGTTATTTATTTATCTTTAGATAGCTATTTAATAAAACTTCATAGAAACGTGTTGGATTTTTATTTATTTTTCAGAAATAAGATATTATATATCTACGCAAACAAATTTAGCAAGTTTTGGTAGTTTTGCACTGAAACCACAGTTTGTCAAAGTGATATTTGTTTTTTTTTTTAGCAACAAGATCAAATGTAGAAAAACATGCAGAAAATATTATTATATACAGTTATATTATTATTCGTTATGGTTAATATTGGTTTTCTGTAGCAGTAACCGATCAGGTCCCTTACTCAATAGTCTGAAAATTGTTCTGTCTATTACAAAAAATTAAAATTAGTTATTTTTTTATTTTTGTAATAATAATGCATGGCACGATTGGGACAGTGACTAAGCGATCGACTGTTTTGCTGCGTGTCGCGGGTTCGATCCCCGCACGGAACAAATTGTTTTGGGCTGTTTGTGTATGTAAATTTAAATTTTTGTATATTTCACTCACGATACAGGAGAAATTCTCAGGGTGGGGCAAGGTTTTTAAGTAATTAAATTTAAATTAGGCTGATAATCAGCACTTTTTGAACGTCTACAAGACAAAAGACAGTCCCCAAAACGTCTATCGCTACTTCCTAGTGTTTTTTTTTGCTGATGGGAAATTATCAAATGACTTTCCCCGCTCTGGGCCGGGAGTGTCAGACTTTTACTGAATAAAATCCACCCTTGTACCTTCTATTTTGCCCTTTATGTTCCGGGGCCGGGGTATCTCTTTCAAATAACCCGCAACCCCGGTCTTCCTAGTGTTTTGGCTTGAAAAAGGGGTGGAGCAAAAAACCATAGTATTACGAGCATAGTAAGCCTACGTTACAAGAATAGGCCCAGCAAGTCGGTAACAAAAGTTGTTAGTAAACTAGGAGTGTTTAGTGAGCCACTCCTTTTTACCTAATAAACCTTTAAGAGACTTTTCGATCGATTTTGTAGAATGCGCTACTACCCTACTATGACATCTTAAAGCAGAACTTATTCCACCGAGTGAAATAGATGGTGCTAGACACCCTGTATAGCTCTGTCCCTTTCCCTCAGCGGAATAAGTTCTGCTTTAACACGCCATGGTAGGGTAGCTGGTCCTCCTGTGTTGTATTTTTTCTAATATACTATTATTTTATCATTACAGAGCCCTTCCTGAGCAACCAACAAGCTCTACGCCAGTTGACGCTTCGTCCCGAGATGTCAAAACAAAGACTCCGATACGAGAATCCATGGAAATGGTTGCCATACAACTTCTTGACAAACCTAATGCCACGGTTGAAACAACAGTCATTGCTGATACAAGAATACCACCCAAACTTAAAACTCAAGTCAAACATAGAATCAAAACCAGAAATGAGAATGGTGAAGAACTTGAAAACGCTCACCCTGGAGTAGCAGTTCCTGTCACAATGGACGAATTAGAAACAGAGAACAAGATAAGTGATTTGTCCAGTGAATCTTCCACATCTAATGAGGGTATTTCCACTTGGATCTCATTAAGCAATTCCGTCAAAGAAAATTCAACAACCGAGTCTTCAAGAGTTGAAGAAATCACAAAGAAGCCCAAGCCTGCAGTATCTAAGAACAAACCAAAACGTCCTCAGAATAATAAGGTACCCAAACGCCCCATAATTGGTAGCACAAATAAAGCTGACTTAGTAGCCAGTGGATCTGCCATCAATGAGAATGTTTACAACAAGCTAAAGGATACAGTATTGTCAAATGTACAAAAGAATAAGAACACATCAGCACGTCCTAGTACTACGACAACCACTACCACAACTACCACCACAACAACAACCGAAGCGCCAACAACGAAAAAAGAAACGAAAGCCCCAATTATGACACCAGTTATCACAGTTACTTCAAAACCAAAGAAGAAGAACAAGAACAAACTGAAAACTAGCACTACTTCAGCACCTGCTGTCATCATTGATTCTGCATTACTACCTACAGAAGCTAAAGAACAAGAAATTGAACTAGAAGTTAGCACCCCAGCAACCACAACCAAGAAGCCAAAGAGAAGTTCAACTAGGAAGAAGAACAAAACCAAAAAACGAAAGACATCTACGCCTAAACCAAGCACAGAAGTCGCTGTATCTGATGTTAAAACTTCAAATAAAACCAAATCTAATAAAAATGCTAAGAAACCAGCAGCGGCTCCTACTGGCGCTATTACAACACAGATATACAATTACTTGTCTAGAGAAGTGATGCCATCTGTAGGAGTAGGTATGTTAGGCCTTGCAAGTTTAGTTGGTATCGCTGGATATTTCTTGTACCCATTCGCAACACCGGTACGTAGAACTTTTGAAGTTGATAAGAGCGATGACATCTACAGAAATAATGCGGAAGAGTATGCCAACGATGGAAACGGACAAGCAGAAGAAGAAATGCTGGGAACTGTGTTAGCTGGAATGCCAGCTCATGCTAAACAGAAGTTGAACCCTTATGCTGGCCAAACTGCTCATATCAACCGCTATCCAGTCAAGAAAGAACAGGATATTAGGTACAGACAAGTTGCTAATACTTACAAACCTAAGCCAACTTATGGTAACATACATTATGCTCAACAAAAGACAGGAATAGCTCATGCTGCAGTGTATTCGAAGCCTATTAATAATTACAGCCCAGTAGCGCAGTATGAGACAAGACACGCTTACACTACAGAAGGAAAATATAATTATGAGAAACCTCAGCAACAAAACAATTATACTCCGTACCCAGCTGTAGAGCCAATTTATGCTGCTCCACAAACTGGCCCGACAGGACTTTCAGCTTATGGGAATGACAATACAAATTCGGTAGTCTATGGCGTAAAACCAGCAGCAGAGTCCGACTTCAAACCAGTTTACCCTTTTGAAGGTCAATTTTATAGTGAAACTACAAGCAGCTCAGTAACATATCAACCAACTTCAATGTACTTAGGTTCTAACAATGATGAACAAAATCAAGAAGATAAATATGATGAAAATCCCAGCGGCAGTGACGCCAGTTCAGAATCAGAAGACAACAAATTCGTAGTTGGGAATGTTCCCAAGGAACTTGTAGACTCCGCCACACCTGCAGTTGTACCCGAACATGGACCTAGAAAGTTAAGAAAAAAGCGTAGTATTTCTGGTTCATTAGAGGAGCTTTTAGCTGAAAAGGAGAACAACAGAGATATATTTATAAGTAACGAGATTGATGACATTTATAATATGAACAGTCCGATAAGAAATCTTGCTCCTGTTAGTACTGACGAAGTTACTGTATTACCTAAAGATGTCACTACAGTTTATGCCGTATCTGAACCCGCAAAAGATGCAATATTGACTGAAGCTCCAGTTGATCTGTCATCTTTAACTGCTAAGGTCGAAGTTGTTGAAAGTGTTTCAACAATCCCGATAAATAGCAAAAATGAGAAAACAACGGAAACAGAAATATTGAATGATGTGGAGACTACAACTAAAACTTTCAAAGTCTACGAAGTATTCCCTTCAAGCAATACTGATGTGACTGAGAGAAATAGTCCGATCAACTCACCAACGTCTACTGTTAGCAACATGATGACTGAAACAACTACAGATTTAAAATTTGAAACGACATCAACTATGCCTACTCCATTCTCAGTAACGACTGACAAGACATCTGTGACTTCGAAGCCTTGGGATGATCCTGAGATTGTAACCTATCCTCCTCTTAACCAACAAGGAGGATTTTTCTCTTTCCTACAAAGACTTGTCGATTTCAAGTTCAGGTTAGGACTTGGCATCCTCCAGACTACAGTCGATGCCCTAAATAGGTTCAGGAACGATACAATGCAGAAAGTGTCCAACGCCTCACGCACACACAATCATGGATAGATTTACTATTAAGTTCTTTAAATAATTATTCATCCTGTATGATTGTATGAGAATTTCGTGTTTTAAAACCAGTGATGTGATTTTTTTACTGACATATTTTAATGGCAGATGAATGATAAATGCAGACATTATTAGCTACATAATTATAAATTAATGTATTGTCAACTTATAAATATAAAAGTCAAATTTTATATCAATGGTAATTATTTAGACTGAATAATACTCAATGAATTGTTTGTATTCACGAAACTAATAATGGCAATGTTTCATGTTATCAAGAAAAAAAAACATAAAAGTAAGGTTCATTTATATTTTTATTTAATACTGCATTTAAAATAATTGGATTTTCAGTATCGAATTACTACTATTTAGTTAATGTTAATATTTAGTTTACTTTAAGTACAGGGAATATATAATGTCTTAAATATTTTAATATAAATAATATTATTACTTAATGATGAATATATAAATTATAATTTCAGAATGCTATCCTCGGTATCTTTAATTGAGGGAAGCCTACTGAATTTATATTGTGATAAAAAATATAAGTATTTTTATTAGGCATTAAAGTATTAAAAAGTAAACAGTATAGTTCGCTATAATACATTCCTAGATTAGTTAAATACGCGTCAGCAATACAGTATTAAAATAAAACACAGGCAAGTCAAATCAGTGACTCAAAATTACGCTGGAGAATATTGTAATATAGACAGTTTTTTAACAATTCTTTTAATCTTAAAAGAAAAGATGTTAACAACAAAAAAATATATTGCTCATTAAATGGCAGATTTAAGTTTTTGCAAATACCTATAAGAAAAAAAATATTTAACAAAATTATTTTATTGATTTATTTTTATTTAGTGTCCACTTGTTATAATTAGATAGAAAAACATACATATGTGTACTTATTTAGGATTCACTTATTTTTATACAAAGTTTCTGTGTAAATATTGAAATAAAGACTTTTTTTTTATAAATGTCGGGGTTTTCTTTGCTTATTATTTCTAATATATACGACTTCTTGTGAAGTTTGTCCATATGAACAGTGAAATGCTAAAATAGACAATTTCTATGTCAAGATGTTGACATAGAAATCGTCTATTTTAGCATTTCACTTAGAATTTTCTAAATATGTTGAGGTCAGCTTCCAGTCTCACCGGATGCACCTGAATACCAATATTTTACATGGAACCTGTCTATCTGACCTCCACAACCCAGTTAATATTGGAAAAGCCGACCCCCCTTACTAAGACTGATTCTCAAATTTTTGAGACACTGGCACAAACAAAACTGCTATTTTGGGGCTGTTAAATCGAGATACATTCGACTCAAAAAACATCTCTGTAAAAAATGCCAAAAGGAGAAAAACAAAAGGTAAATAACAAATTATGAACAGAGATTAGGGTTTCAAAATAAATTAAGCGTACATTCATATTCAATGTAGAGTTTTTATAAAAGCGCCATCTTCATTTCAACTTTGGTATTAGCTTCAAACCGTCTTCATAGTTCAGCCTGTTGTTTCAACGATCAACCTATAGATGTCAATAAATTATAATTTCGGTATGATACTTTTTTGTATCGTTTTAACTTTCAATTTACTATAAATTGGAATATTCATCTTTCTTCTTATTTTCTTCGGGAAAATGTTGTTCATTATGTTATATATTTGACGACACGGTTGGCGCAGTGGCTGAGCTTATGACTGCTGCGTTGTGAATCGCGGGTTCAATCCCCGCACGGAAAAATAATTGTATGACCTACAGGTAGTTGTTCCGGGTCTGGCTGTTTGTGTTTGTGAGTTTAAGTGTTTGTAAACGCACCCACGATACATGAGAAATTCCTAGTGTGGGGCAACGTTTAATAATAAAAAACAATTATAGTTTACTTCCTTGATGGATTCAGGAAACTTTATCGCTACCCCTCATACATTAAAATAGGTGAGACAGATAAAGGAATCCTATTTGATTTCTGTGATTAATTTTGCGGTAGATAGATAATAATTTGCGGTCGCGGCATACTGTTGCAGAAACTAATAATGTATACCAATCATTATTATCATAAATAAATAAATAAAATAAATATCTTGGGACAACTCACACACGGCTATCTGATCCCAAGCTAAGCAGAGCTTGTGTTATGGTAACCAGACAACTGATATACATACTTATATAATTTATAAATACATACATATTATAGATAAATCACACCCAGACACAGAACAAACAATCATGCTCATCACACAAAGTTTGTCCTGGGTGGGAATCGAACCCACGACCTCCAGCTCAGCAGTTAGGGCCACTAACCACTAGAGCAACAGGCCCGTCAATCGTTATATAATATAATCGTTATATTAGTTTGGCGTTAATGATAATAAGTAGATTATGTATGTATCTTTGAGATTTTAATTACAATACCTGCCAGACGGATTAAAATACTAGTCTTTGACTTAGACTGATAGCCGATCCTAACTGTGGGGAAAGGCTAGGGTCTAGGCCAGGGGTCGGCAACTTTAAAGTAGGGTTCAGATACTGCTTTGTTATTGTATGTTTGTTTATTTGTGAGTATATTTAGGGTTCCCTTTTTGGTTTACTTGCTAGATTTTTCGTGTACTTGTATGTCGTTGTTTAAAATAATAAAAATATTTATTTATTTATTTATTTATTTAACGATTTATGTACATACACACTGAATACAGAAAAAATAATAGGAATAGAAAACAGGTACAAAGGTAATGCTTATTTCTATAGAAATCTCTTCCAGCATACCTGCGAAAGGAGAGTAAATAAAAAGAGATGTAGACACAGTGCGTAAAAAGAATACATAAAAACAAAAGCAAATATGACTAAATACAATATAAGAATATACTAACATACATACAAATACAAAGACAAATATATAACTTAAATACAATATAAAAAATAAAATAATAAATACCTATGCAACTATGGTGAAATTGAAAGATAATGTTCTTTTACTCTTCTCTTAAAAACTGAAACAGTTTGGCAGTCCCTAATGTCAGGCGGAAGCGAATTCCACAACCGCACAGCGTGAACAGTAAAGGAGTAGGAGTAGAAGTCGGTAGAGTGGGGAGGGGGTTTTAGGAGATTCCTAAGGTGCGATCTACAAGGAGCATCAGAAGGACGGAAATAGGAAAAACGTTCCTGCAGATAGAATGGCGTTTTAGGGTTGTGAAGGATGTTAAAAAGCAAACACAATATTCGAGAGTTCCGGCGAAGTCGAATTGGGAGCCACTTAAGTATTTTGCGAAAGTTGGAAACATGATCATATTTTCTAAGGTTAAAAACAAAACGGATACAGATATTTTGCAAACGCTCAAGTTTATTTAAGAGCTCCTCGGTGGCATCCAAATAACAGGCATCGGCGTAGTCTATGATGGGCTGGATGAGAGTCTGCGCAAGGGAGATTTTAGTCTTCAGGGGCAGAAAGCTCTGGAGACATTTGAGCGAGTGGAATGTATAGTGCACTTTTCGACTCACTTCTGCAACCTGGAAAGTCCACGACAAATAAGAGTCCATAATTACCCCCAAATTCTTAGCCTTAGTTGCGTAATTAATCTGAACTCCATTCAGACAGAGTGGAGACAGCGACGCAACATCGAGCCTGTTCCGCATATACCTGCCACCGATGATCAAGGCCTGAGATTTGTTAGGGTTGATCAGCAGTCCAAAGGAGCGCGACCACTCACCAATTAAATCCAGATCCTTGTTCATGGCAGATACCGCCGCTTCAGCATCTTCCCTCACAAAATGTCGGTACAGCTGCAAATCGTCGGCATACAGATGGAAGAAGGAAGCAATGACTCTGGTGACAGAGTTGATGAAAATAGAAAAAATGAGAGGAGAGAGAACGCCACCCTGAGGCACACCCGCATCAAGTGAGCACCAATCAGAAAAGGATTCGTCAAGACGAACACGCTGCGAGCGGCCTTTCAGATAGGACTCGAACCAAGATACAGTGGAAGAAGAGAAATTAATAGATTTGAGGATCTCAAGAAGAATGTCAAAATCAACAGAGTTGAAGGCGCTGCTAAAGTCCAGAAGTACGAGTAGAGTGAGAGATTTGCGGTCCATAGCGCAGCGGATATCGTCGGTAACCTTTAAAAGAGCCGTTACAGTGCTATGACCAGGACGAAAACCAGATTGGAAATTGCTCAGAAGGCTATTCCTAGATAGGAAGGCGGTGAGCTGCTGATGTACAATGTGCTCAAGAACTTTAGAGAGATAAGGAAGTATGGAAATGGGTCTAAAATCGGTTGGAGACACCGGGTTTGGAATTTTAGGTAAAGGGATAATATGGGCTTGTTTCCAGACCTTGGGAACAGTGCAGGAAAACAAGGAGTAATTAAAAATGTGAGTCAATACGGGAAGAATAGATATATATAATAATAATTGATATATATATCAAGGTTTTTTAATCTATACTAATCTATACCTACTTAATATTATAAAGCTGAAGAGTTTGTTTGTTTGTTTGAACGCGCTAATCTCAGGAAGTACTGGTTCGAATTAGAGAATTCTTTTAGTGTTGGATAGTCCATTTATTGAGGAAGGCTATAGGCTATATAACATCACGCTACGACCAACAGGTGCTGAGCAGCGCGGGTGAAACCGTGGGGAACAGCTAGTTTATTAATATTTGGTGGTCCAAAGTTTGACAGTAATGTGTATGTTTATACATAATAAAATATATCCTGGCTATTTATTTATGTTTGTAAAAGAGCAAACGATTATGACCTTTAAAAACACCCGAATAACGTCGTAAGCAAGAAGGTTTCTATTTTAATGTCACCTAAAACGAATTGATAATAAAAGTCAGCTTAAACAGTTAAAGCAATAGTAAAGTTACCCCGAGTTAACAGTTTAATAATAAACCATCACCCTGCGGTCACTGGCAGGGTTAACTAAAAGGGTTAAACGTTTAGTATTACGATTACGACTTTGTTTACGGTTTTATGGGAATTGACTTTATTATGTTGAGGTTATTGAAACATTAACCCAACTTAAATATAAAACAATGATGTGTTGACAAACCTTCATGTTTTATTTAAAGAGTAAGAGTTAAGTTATTTTTTGTAACAGCAAAGCTAAGTTTAAAAAAAAAACCCTATGTCCGTCTCAACAATCTGTGTACTAAAATAAATCAAAATCGGTTTAGCCATTTAGGCGTGAACACGTAACAAACAAACTCACTTTCGCTTTTATAATATTACTAGCTGTGCCCAGCGGTTTCACCCGCTGCCCACTTAGGGGTATGAAAAGTAGATGTTGGCCGATTCTCAGACCTACCCGATATGTACACAAAATTTCGTTTAAATCGGTCCAGCCGTTTCGGAGGAGTATGGGAACGAAAACTGTGACACGAGAATTTTATATATTAGATATAGTTAAGATTACAAAAGGCTTACAGCTATGAACAATATTATTTTAGGTTCTTAGAACCAAACTAAATAGAACTGGATAGGTATACCTAACAAACTTTATGCGGAAAAAACATGACCAATAATACTTCCCATACAAACAACTATATATTGTGCCAGAGGCATTAAGTCCACCTTTGTACAGTGTTTTTTAGGGTTCCGAACCTCAAAAGCAAAAACGAAATCCTTATTGGATCACTTTGTTCTCCGTCTGTCTGTATGTCTGTCTTTCTATCCGTCTGTTAAGACCCTTTATCTCGAGAATGCATAGAGGTATCGAATTGAAATTAAAACCATATACTCAAATCTGTGGTTCCTTTGTGCTGTGAAAAAATCAACTCTCTCAGTCAAAAGATATGGCCGTCTATGTCACAAGTATGTACGGAACGGAATTGAAAAAATACCTTTTATAATTGTCCCAGTTTAGACCTAAAAGTGCGGTAGGTCTAGTTTTTAAAGTAAAACTTTTATTAAATCCTCTCAATTTTTTTCGTATGTGCGTTGCATGTCGCGTGACGGTCGGCCGCAAAGTAGGGATGTCTAAATGTCTATAATGTGAAAAACAGTTTCACTTTTACCGCGGTTTCATAAAACCACACAATCCTTTCTTTTACATCAGTTTAAGAATTAAAATTAAATCATTTTGTTCATAAGTGAAAATACAGTTAAATAAGTTACACAAAAGGTACGTTTACCCTAAAATGTTGTGTCAGTGTTCTAAGCCATATTAATACAACCCTTGTGGTCTTGTGGATTAACACGTCGGCTGCCGCGTGCGGTCATTATGACCTACGCGTGACTTTTACACAACCCTAAATCGCATTCTTTCGCATTTCGTTGGTATTTAGGGGTTAATATGGTGTGCTAAAGGAAGAGCGGGTTTGTAGTTGTGCAAGGTTAAACGTTTTTGTGCTCTTGTGAGGCCGAGTATTTTTGTAAAAAATATTTAGTTATTTTTTATAAAAAACACTAATACGAAAGTATTAGTGTTTTTTTTCCAAGTCAAATATTCATTGCACTATTTCAATATAGTGTTGGGTTCATTAATCTGTATTTCTTAAATCGACTTAACTTACATATCGATTATTGAAAACAATTATTTATGTGGCAACACCAAGCGGTCAAGGAAGACGTGATCCGGTGATCAATTTCTTCATTCGGTTTTGAGAAGGCTACGGGTCGGACAAACTAAAGGAACTGTCAATAATTATAAATATTTTATTGTAGGTAACTGGTTGATTGTAGTTTTTAATTATTGTAATAAGTTTTTAATTAATATAACACACCAACCAGACCTGCAGTTTTTGCTCTTGCGCCTGATTGATTTGTAATAGCAACGCTAAGTTTTCCCCTTTCTTCCCTCTCTCTCCCTCATATCCTACTTTATTTAAATAAAAATTATATGTCCGTCTCCTGGTTCTCAAGTATTTCTGTACCAAAATTCATTAAAATCGGTTCAGCCATTAAAGCGTGAAAAGGTAACAATCAAACAAACAAACTCACTTTCGCTTTTATAATATTAGTAAGGATGTTTATCGGACTGTGAACTTTATAATGTTGAGATGGATGTGTGCAGTGACAAGAATGAATGAATATATTCAAGGAAGTTTGAAAGTGGCGCATGTTACAGAAAAAATGAAAGGGAGTCGTTTATCTTGGTATGGGCATATAATGAGGAGGGATAAAGGACATGTGATTAAAAGAGTGATGGATCTGAATGTTGATGGACGGAGAGCGAGAGGAAGGCCAAAGAAAAGATGGATGGATTGTGTAAGGAATGATATGAAGGAGAAAGGAGTAAATGATGCCGTGACGTCTGATAGGGGAGTATGGAAGAAGAAAACGTGTTTCTCCGACCCTAAATAGAATGGGACAAGCGCAGGAAAATGATGAATATATTTGTCGGACTGAAGCAATTTAATAATATTGATATCTACCCAAGGAGTATTTGTTAAAACAGATCGATAAAAAGTACGACCTGCGGCTGTTTTTTTTTTATTACAATTGTAAGCAATGAAAGTGTTTGTAATTTGTAGACTATGTCCGAAATAAAATTAAATAATTTAAGTTTGACTGTTTAGTATAACTTGAATTCTTGAAGATTTTGCGAAATTATTAGATATTTGTAAAATAGAAAGACCAGACTCAAGCTCAGTTAATTCATCTGCTAACGTTTGAATTGCTTAATTTAACGACAAATTTTAAGCGTAGTACCCAATTGCCTAGTGGCGTGAATGCCAAGTCAATAGTTCTCGGGTTTGAACCTACTCGTAAGACCCTCGATTCTTATTTTCATTTGCGTATAGTATAATTATTACTTTTTTTTCGGGTGGGAAATTATCTAATAGCTTGCCCGCCCGCTCTGGGCGGAGCGGGGGGCATGTCAGACTAAAACCCACCCATGTTCCTTCTGTTGCCCTTTGGGCCGCGGTATCTCTTTCGAGTATGGGTAATTATCACTTGCGGTGATGGTAATAAAAAAAATTCCATCTCTGTACTTTGGGCTTTAAGTTTTAAATAAATCAATAGAACCAGCATATCGAAAAGAAATCAAACTAGCATGAAAGATATTTCTCACGTCGAGAAATCCTACTAATATTATAAATGCAAATGTTTATGAGTATGGATGGATGTATGGATGTTTGTTACTCTTTCACGTTAAAACGGCTGAACGGATGGTGGTGAAATTTGGCACAGAGGTAGATTATGGTCTTTTGATTATGGATTATGTATGGATTTATTTTTCGAAATGACGCGGGCGAACCCGCGGGCGCCAGCTAGTACCTATATACCTAGTAAAGATTCGAGTAACATTTTTCTCACTTCTCAGAAGCTCATGGGTGGCATAAAAACTCCCTCAAACCTCTTGGTAAGACTGGTTGTCAGACTTTCGGGACACTGACTATCTCTAACAACTGTCAAAGATCTACAAAAGACAGCTGGGATCAACAGCTTAACGTGCTTTTCGAGGCACGGAAGAAATTCGGTGGAAATTGGGTGGTCACTCATCCACAGACCAACCTAGGAACGCGCGGCTTAACCTAAAGATCGACCTGAGCGGCTGCTATTATTTAGCCACGAGCTCCTAGCTCCTAACAAATCAGGTACGAAAAAAAAAAGATTGTCAATCCATATAATTTAAATTTATTTAGACATTAAATATATCGAAAGCAAAACTTCTAATCAACACCAAAAATAAACCTGACAAAACACACCGTATCTTTCAACTAACAAAATCAGTTTGAAACGAGGCATTTGTAACAAACTTCAACAGTTTCAGATTAGGACCACCTTTGTTCCATGACGCTTTCGTATTTAAATCGAGACCAAATCATTCTGTAGTTGTGCTCACGAACAATAGACCTTAATTTATTCCGCTGGGTTAATTTCGTATACAATTTTGTTACCCAAAGGCTTGGGGCCTTGGGCCCGTGGCTGCGGTTTTTCCAACGGAAATTTGATAAGTAGGAAAGGGATGCCAGGCGATAGTTTATGAGACATCGAGAGGGTCCAGTCTATTTGTTTAGTTATTTGTTAGTATTGAAGGTTTGAAATTTAAAGGGTCTAAATAGGTAATTTGTTTTTGGAGTTTATATGAGTTAGGTGTCGGTTTTATTCATGAATGAGAAACTGTTAGATGTAGGTAATTATCAGTATTGCCATTTTTTTAACAAGTTGGGATTTTGAAAGTGAAATGCAGGATTCTTTTGTCGAAAGCGGGGCATAATATAAAAACGGCTATATCTTTTGATTGCGTTGACTTAGAGAATTGATTTTTTTACAGCTCCAAGGGATTATAGAGTTGAGCACATGGTTTTAATTTCAACTTGGTGTTTTCACGCGTTCCTGAGATAAAGGGCCTGACAGAAAGGTGACAACGGAGTGATCCTACAAGGGATTCTTTTTATCCTTTTTGAGTTACGGAACCCTAAAAACGTTTATAATCAGTTGTTTTAAATATTTACCTTTTTGTTCGAGTTTAAGATTTCTTTGACGTGACATAAATTTAACGTTAGTAAAAATATGATATTTTAATAAGATTTACCATGTCGTTTGGTAATTGACAGTATGACAGTTGAGTCTCCCGGCTTTGCTTCCTGAGCACGTTGCACGCATGGTTGGGTTATCCCCACAGCATGTTCCTAAGGATATTTAATTGTGATTTAAAAATCGGGAGGTCCCGCCAAAACCGAGACGTCTGGAAACGCAGCGGTTACTATCGCTACTTTGATTTTCGCTGCTTTTCTTCTATTCTATACCTACTGCAATTTTTATATAGAATACACTTCTAAAAAATAAAAAACTAACCTAGTCGGTCCAGTAGGTCCTGAGATTAGCGCGTTCATTAAAAAAAAAAAAACTCTTGAAAGTTTTTAATAGATTATTTCATTCGATTTAAATTCAGGTCGGAGGGTAATTTATGGATTAATAAAATAGTTTTACAATTAACCAAAAAAGTATGTTTTAAATTCAAATTAAATTCTGTCCAGACACATATTTATCTCTGAAATTAATCATAGGTCTCTGATCGTTTATCCACAAACAAAACTGCAGTTGTTGTTTTTGATTTTATCATATCAATTTTAATTATAACACAATCATTAAATTATCACAGCAGCTAAAATAATTATTTGACCATCAAACATGTAAGCTGTCAATACGAAAACAAAACCGACATTAAAATCCAATCACCTAATTTAATTATTGTGTGCATTCGTGTATAGACGTAATAATTGTGTGTCGGTAATATTTTATTGTGTTATTAATTAAATCGGCGCGCTAGGGTTAATGTAGTGTGACCAGGACAAAAGGCTCGGTGACCAACACGCAGTGAGCTGTGGAACAAATAAAATTTATTAGAAATTTTGGTCACCATTTGTAGCATTGTTTAGGTGGTGTTTTTTTTGTATTTTTTGGCGTTTTGCACTGTTTTGGTGGATGGCCATTTTTTACACGGATTTGCGGATGGGAAATCTTCAAATAACTTCCCCCACCCTGAGCGGTCCACCGGGGGGGGGGGGGGAGTCAAACTTGTACCTACTGACTAAAAACTCACCAACGTTCCTACTATAGCCGTTTACTTTCCCGGGCCGTGGTATCTCTTTCGAACAACCCGCAACCCCGGAAATGGTTTGCCTTCGGCTGCAACTCGTCTCATGAGAAGCAATGATGTGGCTTAGGTTGGAGCTTGCCTAGAAGGAACTGTAGGCCTACTATGACATCTTAAAGCGGGCGCCCGCGGCTTTGCCCTCGTGATGATAAAAAAAAAAGTATCCTATGTATTATTCCAGACTATAATCTACCTCTGTGGCAAATTTCATAAAGATTCATTCCGCCGTTTTGACGTGAAAGAGTAACAAATATCCATTCATCCATACATCCATTCTCAAAAACATTCGCAATTATAATAAAATTAATAAGTTGAATGTTAATATTCTTGAAATAGCACCATTTTGCGACTAAAGTAACGTAATTCATATTATTTACCTATTATGATTCTGCTTAAGGCGGCCATTAGACCCTCTGGGAACAAGGAAAGCTGGCAGTAAATTATTGATGGTCGTTCGCACAGTTAAAAAAAATGTGAAAGCGCTTACAATGCTCTTGTTAAGTAATATTGAAACAATAATGGTTGTCTATATTCAAAAATATATTGTACTGGGTCTACACTAATCACAATTGTACTTAAAAACTTTTGCCAATATAATTAAAGATGCATTTAAGAAGGAAAGTACACACAACGTCACAACTAGAATCGCCCGAAGGTATATTTATATACTAGCTATGCCCAGCAGTTTCACCCGCTGCTAACTTAGGGGTATGAAAAATAGATGTTGGCCGATTTTCAGACCTACCCAATATGTACACAAAATTTCGTTTAAATCGGTCCAGCCGTTTCGGAGGAGTATGGGAACGAAAATTGTGACACGAGAATTTTATATATTAGATTTAAGTCTGCCGGGGTTGCGGGTTGTTCGAAAGAGATACCGCTGCCCCGTAACGTAAAGGGCAATAGAAGGCACATGGGTGGGTTTAAGTCAGTACAAGTCTGACACTCACCCCGCTCCGGCCTGAGCGGGGGAAGTTATTAACCTCCAAGGAGTAGAGCGGGGGGGGGGGGCAAGTGTCAGATTTTTATTGCCTTAAACCCACCCATGTTCCTTCCTTTACGCGTTCCTTTTTTATATTTCGGGGTCGCGTTATCTGAGTACTCTCCGTCTTAAAACATTTTCTTCAAAACTGTAATTTTTCAGCAGATATTTCATGCCCAGAAATTGAAAAGAAAAGGCACGCACCGATCTTTGAAAGCTCACAAATTTATTTATCGATATCGATATCCCTTAAAGACATACTTATCAACATACATAGGTCCCGAACTCCGAACTCCCCCGTAAAAATAATGAATGCAAACTTCACCATTGAATGCCCCATCCCCATCACCCATAACGGCACACCATTCCTGTAGCACACAACACACAATGTGACCCACTTTCCCTGTCATACATCATTAAATCAACAAATTATGTGGTAACAACTCTTTGAAAAACACCATTGAAAAGATTTCGATCGGTAAGGGATGGGTGCTAAATAAAATAAAATGGGAATATTATCGAATCGTACCCGCTGTGTGTAATGTGCCGTGAGGAGGGTACAGGCTTGGAGTGGGGTGGAGTCGCGTCGTGTGACAAAGGGTTTGGTCTTTTGTAAACTTGATGATAAGTTGTGAAGCTGTAGTGTTTGATTGAGATTTTGTTGAAATGCTTGTACCTACCCTCTTTTAAGTTTTTGTTGATATTGTTGATAACTTTTAGTAGTGCAGGAAAATTTGTTTAAATTCGACAATTTGTTTGAGATCTATAACTATAAATAAAGTTTTTGCAAATAATAACCGATTTTCAAAACAAAAAGTGGAAAATTACTTTTTTCCGTAATTCGGTAGCAAAAAAAGTCAAAGAAACAAACAGAAGTCATCGACTTATGGAAGTAAACTTATTTTCCACAATTTTTTGTGTTTTAGATTTGGAAACACTTAAACTCCTTAAATATCTCTAGACGTGGTTTCTCTGTTCTTGTTATATGATTATTATAAGTATTATATAGATTTGTATTTGCTTTGTGTTTACATGTAGGTATGTATGTATATTGATATGTAGTTGGTAAATCAGACACTAAGGCTGGGTTGCGCCACAGAAGAAGTTATAGTTAAGGTTTGTGTCAAATTTAACACTAACAGTAACGCTGCCTTTAACAGTTGCAGCAAAATGAATTGCACCAGCGAATTCATTAGATTTGTTAAAGTTAAAAGTGTTGCAAGTCAAATGAGGCGTGATTTACCCCAAGTTCGACGCGGGTAACATTTTTAAATATGGCAATACAAATAAAAAACGTAAAAACTTGTTTCTGCGCTGTCATCGGTGTCACTTCATTTTATTGATGTTAGCTCGGTGTCGGCTAATTTTAAATATTTTTCTCAAGGAAGCTTAGAAATATTTTTAATTTAATAATCTTTCGGGTTCTGGTGCACTGTGGGAGAAAATAAAAACATGGACGAAAATTTGCTTGCAAGCTTTCAAACAAAGTACCTACTAGTCTAAGATCCGGCTGCAGAATCAGTGTACTCATCGAGTGCTTGCTGAAAACCAAATTTTTACACATATTCATGATTAGGAGAATTTATATCCACCAGGTTGCCTATCAAAATGTGGCCGCTAGTATTTTTAATTAAATTATTAATAATTTTAGAAAAGAAAGACGTTTCTTTTGGAGTATTTATTATTTTGAGTCGTACCTACTATTGTTCGAATCGGAGGTTGAGAACACTAACATCTGACGCATGCGCAATGGCTTTAAACCGTCCGACAGCTGGCAATCGCTATCCTCGTCTGACTAGTGGTGTTACGGGCTAGCTCTCTTTCACTCTACTTTTAATATTTACTATATTTATTAGCCAGCAACCCTTATTGGCGGCCAGATTTAATTAAGCAACCGTATATAATAATATACAGAAAAAAATAGCTTTAATTTGATATATAAATTATAAATGTACGTTGTGGGTGTATAAATGTAACAAATTCATACCTGTGTATACCTGGCTGCGAAGAGGTGCGGCCAGGTGCGCAACGGCAACCATAATTTTTCAGAGTCTTTATAGATGTTGCCGCAAAGTAGACGACATTTCATTGAAAAAAAAAGTCAATGAAATTTCTTACGGATTATGAATTATTAATAATTTAATTAAAAATACTAGCGGCCACATTTTGATAGGCAACCTGGTGGATATAAATTCTCCTAATCATGAATATGTATAAAAATTTGGTTTTCAGCAAACACTCGATGAGTACACTGATTCTGCAGCCTGATCTCGTACTATACCTTTTTATTGATTTGTCTATTCAACGCGTTTGACAGTTGACGCTTAATTTAACACAAACGCTAACACTAACCAGCGAAAAGTGATCGGTTACCGTTACGGTTAAAGTTATGACGTCATTTAACTATTTGTCAAATGGTACAACTCATTTTTGGCTTAACCATTACTTTAACTGAATTTTCGATGTTTGTTAATGTTAAAGTAAGATGGTGCAACCCAGCCTTACTGTAGTGTTGTTTCTCCGTCTTCCAGTAATCCATCTGTAGTTGACGACTTGTCGACCAATGTGTTAACAATATAAAATAAACAAAGGAAACATGGCTTCAAGGCACACAACAACAAAAAACCTAAACAGTAAAAAGGACAATGTGGAATGTTTTCTATAACCTTGTTATTTGTTTGGTATGTATACCATAACGAATAATATATTCTGTGGCTTAACCCACACACAGCAAAAACACTCATTTTAGTATTTTTATAACCCTCTATTTTCTTTTCACCAAAAAATTAAAAAGCAACTCCATCCCACTCACTGTTCCCATACCCAAAAACTGTCATCCCCATAAATCTATACTCGTCGATACATCTCGTTGACAATCCGCGGTCACGTCGCGGTCGTGTCGCCCCCGTATCGTACCACTCGTCTCGTCCCCCTCAACTCGTGCCGTTGAAACTACAATGCGATATATGAGCCGTGATGTGATCGTGGACGTCACTATGCGTGTGAGTCTTGCCATTTTGTTTGGATAGATTTATGTCGAAAAGTAATAATTGAATTGCATTGGGAATGTGAAACTTGCTAACGAGTTTTGTGTTAAGTCGTTCGTAAAGGGGAGTATTTTGTTGGATGTAAATTAAATGAAAACAATGACATGTTTCTGGGAAAAATAATCAACTAAGTGCATTGGTTTTAACTGTTGCATTTGCTCTGTTATAGTTGAACATATTCGATGTTTTCCGAATAAGTAAGAATAACTCTCTAATAAAAAACTCACTTAAAAACAGAACCCTTATAGAATCACTTTGTTGTCCGTCTGTCTGTCTGTCAAGGCTCTTAATTTAGGGCACGCCACAATAGTGGCGGTAAGTCCCCTCTTTGAGGAGTGGCTGGAGAGGCGTCATGGCGTCCTCACCTACCGCCTGACGCAGGTCCTCACCGGACACGGAAGTTTCGGAAGGTTCCTGCACATCATCGGGCGGAAGAAAGCGCCCGGGTGTTACCATTGTGACGCTCGCCCGGAGGAACGGTGGAGCACACAGTGGCGATCTGCCCAGCGTGGGCGGAGCACCGCCGTGCCCTCGTAGAGGCGATCGGCGGCGGCGATGTCTCGCATCCGGCCCTGGTTCAGGCCATGGTCCGGAGCGAGAGGGAATGGGAAGCGGTCACCACCTTCTGCGAGCAGTAATGCTAGCAAAGGAGGTTGCAGGGCGTTTGAGGGAGAGAACATCTGCCCAACCCAGCCGCCGCGGGAGACGCCCATGGCGCCGGGCGCCGCGAGACGACTCCCGGCCACCGTAGATGCGGGCCTGTGGGCGGTGAGCAATGGGTAGTTCATCGTCCGTCCGTCGATTGACGACAGGCCGTGTCGACGGCGCGGTCGTGTTTCACGCGCGCCTCAAAGAGAGTCAGCAAAGCAGAGGGGCTTGCCAGAGCCTCCGCCTGCCGGGGTTGCGGGTTGTTCGAAAGAGATACCGCGGCCTCGGAACGTAAAGGGCATTAGAAGAAACATGGGTGGGTTTTAGTCAGTACAAGTCTGACATGCCCAGAGCGGGGGAAGTCATTGGATGATTGCCCACCCGAAAAAAAAAGGCTCTTAATTTCGAAAACGCGTGAAATTTTGAAATGTTGAAATTGAAACCATATACTTTTTCTGTGGTCCCTTTGTCGTCATCTGCCTAGCCTTTTCCCAACTATGTTGGGGTTAGCTTCCAGTCCAACCGCATGCAGCTGAATGCCAGTATTTTACATGGAGCGACTGCCTATCTGACTTCCATAACCCAGTTAGTACTGGGTAATACAATACCCCTTAGTAAGACTGGTTGTAAGACTTTCGGGACCTCTGACTTTGACTGTCAAAGATCTACAAATGACAGCCGGGACCAAAGTCCCGGCTGTCATTTGTAGATGCCTCCGTGCCTCGGAAAGCTTAACGTGCTTTCCGAGGCACGGAGGAAACTCGGTATGTAACGGGTGGTCTCCCATCCACAGACATCCATCTAGGCAAGCGCGGCTTAACCTAAGGAACGACCTGAGTGACTGCTATTATTTAGCCACGAGCTCCTGTGGTCCCTTTGTGCTGTGATACAGGTGAAGCTAATGAAAACGGCTAATGAAAACATGTTAAAAAAACTTTTCACGTAAAATATATAAAAAGAGAAACATATGGATGATATGATGTGCTCGTTGTTAATGCTACTGCATAAGAATTGTATTTTCATTTCAAAATTCGTGTTTACGTTTCGTTCACACCATGTACTCCTGCTAGGGCATCAGGAGGTCTAAACTGGCCAACGTTTACAAAACATTAACACACTTAAAACAACGTACGTTATTATTAAACGTTGCCCCACACTCGGAATTTCTCCTGTATCGTGGGTGCGTTTACATTAAACTCACACACAAAAACATTTTTGTTCCGTGTGGGGATTGAACCTGCGACACGGCAGTCGATCGCTCAGACACTGCACCAACCGTGTCATCCAAGTTAATATTGTGAACGAGCTTTCACCCGCGGCTTCGCTCGCGTTAAATTCGGTATAACACACCAAGCAGACCTGCAGTTTTTGCTCTTGCGCCCGATTGATTTGTAATAGCAACGCTAAGTTTTTCCTTTTCTTCCCTCGTTCTCCCTCAAAGCCCACTTTTTTTTTATTATAAATTAGCCCATGTCCGTCTCCTGGTTCTACAAGAACTATCTCTGTACCAAATTTCATCAAAATCGGTTTAGCCATGAAAACGCGAAGAGGCAACAAACAAGCAAACTCATTTTCGCTTTTATAATATTAGTAAGGAAGTAAGGATTCACGTATAGTTCACTTCAGCTCCAAAATTACTCACTTTCAATTTCTCACTAGGCGACCATTTCACGAATAGTAACCGAATCAATATTATTAACCTGTTATGAGTCTGCTTAGGCGCAAATTCAGACCCCCCGGATCTTTTTTCAACGCTAAGAAGTTCAGTGTATACACTATATAACTTAACAATACAACTGCCAACTAAAACTACTTAACCTTATTATGTCATAAAAAGTAACATACATGCAACTAAGCTCGAGCATTCTTTTGTCTTGTTTCTTCCTCTTGTAATATTACGTCAGCAGCGAATCGCATTTCTCTGAGACCTAAACAAGGAATTGTACGAGCTTCCTATAGTGCCAGGGGCAGACTGCGAAGACACGACTTGTAAATAGAAGACAGTTTTGTAATTTTTATTTCACCTACTTGGATATTTGCGAGATAGTTGTAACTGGGACCAAATTATTTTGCAAATTTGGCTGGGGAGTTTATTCCGCCATTTCTTCCCAGCCAAAACACTAGGAAGTGGCGAATTTTGTGTAATGACGTTCAAAAAGTGCTGATCGTCAGCCTTGTTTGAATGACTTTTGATTGATTAAAAAGTGAAAAATAACTTTACTTCCTGAAGACGGTGACTTTAGTGTTTCGTTGTTTTTTTTTGGAAGTTAGTCTTTTAGAGGAAAATGAAAGAAGAAAACGTGTTGCGCCGACCCTAAATAGAATGGGACAAGGCAGGAAAATGATGATGACGAGTTTTTTTTTTTATTTTTATTTCACATTTCTTTGTTAATAAGAGATTTAGCAGATCATCCATATAGACAGAAGAAAATATATATACCTACTATAGACGATAACTTATAAACTCCCTAAGGACGGCAAACCTCGGAAGTACCCCTTTTTGAACAAAAAAAAATATTATGAAAATCGGTCTACAGTTAGCAGAGTAATAAATGAACGTGCATTAAAAAAAAGCGGTCAAACATAGAACCTCCTGCTATGTTAAAATCGGTTTAAAATATAATGCGTGATGATAATGTATGTCTATGTTTTGATATATCCACAATCTAATATATAAAATTCTCGTGTCACAGTTTTCGATCCCATACTCCTCCGAAACGGCTGGACCGATTTAAACGAAATTTTGTGTACATGTCGGGTAAGTCTGAGAATTGGCCAACATCTATTTTTCAGTCCCCTAAATGAGCAGCGGGTGAAACCGCTGGGCACAGCTAGTATTTTTTATCATTCTCTCTTCAAATGACTTGCAAAATAGCTTTTAAATAAATTGCTCATTGTATGAAAATTCGTATCAATTAGTCCTTTATTACGAACGAACCAATTTAGTATCGGACGTCGGATTAACTGTTAAAAACTCGTTAAGAACATCGAGAATGTAATGTGTTTCAACATTTTCTTTTTAGAGATCCTTGTTATATCGAAATAATTTCACTTCTTTTTCGTTTGGTACTATCTAGACAGTTTTTATGCTGACCGTCATCATGGGCATCTGACTTGGCTTACATGTCATCAAAAAATACTTCTCAGGCATGTTTGAACGGGCCTGTGGACGGTGAGCAATGGGTAGCTCCCGCCACTGTGGGCTCCACCGTGTCCTCCGGGCGATCGTCACAATGGTGACACCCGGGCGTTTTCTCCCGCCCGATTATGTGCAGGAACCTCCCGAAACTTCCGTGTCCGGTGAGAACCTGCGTCAGGCGGTAGATGAGGAAGCCATGATGCTTCTCTAGCCACTCCTCAAAGAGGGGACTTACCGCCACTATTATTATAGAGGTAGGTATATATATAAGAAAGGATGGTATTTAAAAGTACTTCAATTTATTCCCATTTCGTTTACCTAATTTTGCCTGTGTTGCACCAAATATACTGAATGTGCACCAAAACATGTTAATTAAAATATGTCATAACGAGCATCAGGAAAAAGACAGCATTACAATAAAAAAGTGTTAAATCTTTATCCATTTTCTATTAATGCAAATCGTTACTGCCACTCGCCGGCAGCTACCGCGGCACCGCTCGCTCCGCTCGCTCGGCTCGTGCGTAGGGGGTCGCAGTTTTAACCTAACCTAACCTACGCATTTTTTTAGCATTCAGGAAAGAATATTTGGTGCACGATCAGTATTTTTGGTGAACACAAATTTTTTTCCCTATAAGAAATCGGTTAATACTCAATAGCTTTATTGCTTTACCATAATGTGTACTTAGGTTGTAGTTTTTATAATATTTCAATCATTATGGGCCCTGTAGGGCACAGAAAAGGGTAGAAGCTCCTAGACTTTTCATGGTTCTTATAAAAGAAAAATCTGTACCCTTTTTTTACCTTTTCTTGCATTAAGATTGGAACACGTTAGAGTTGTCTTACGAAACTGTGTTTTATCCCGTACAGTTCTCAGACCCCGATCGACATAGATTTTTGAAACGCAAATACATAATATACTATATTGGTTGTTTACAAGAAGCACAAACAGTAACAAAAATAGTTCCACACGCACCTCAAAGTGATGTCAGCAAATCGAAGGAGCCCGCCAAGGCCCAATTCCTGCCGGGGCTGCGGGTTGTTCTAAAGAGATACCGCGGCCCTGGGACATAATCAACAAAAAGATGTTTGGAACATGGATGGATTTTAAGCAGTATAAGTCTGACATTTTATCCCGCCGCCTAGAACGGGAAGAGTCATTTGATGATTTCCTATCCAACAAACAATAAAATAAATAAATATCTTGGGACGACTTACACACGGCTATCTGATCCCAAGCTAAGCAGAGCTTGTGTTATGGTAACCAGACAACTGATATAGGTACATACTTATATAATTTATAAATACATACATATTATAGATAAATCACACCCAGACACAGAACAAACAATCATGCTCATCACACAAAGTTTGCCGTGTGTGGGAATCGAACCCACGACCTCCGGCTCAGCAGTCAGGGCCACTAGCCACTAGACCAACAGGCCCGTCAAAAAAATCAATAAATTTTACAAAATTTGAAAAATGCCTCAATTTAGCTTAAACACTCGTATGACGTACTCCTGTCGTATCTTGCAACATAAAATCAGTGCCCTTTTTCAGCCGTAATAAATGAATAAAACATTTTAATATCTGCTTAGGAACCTACTTAAAAAAGGCGAGAAATATAAAAATAAATCACATTAAAAAAATCGCGGACACATTTTAATAACATCCTAACACCAAACGACAAGAACAGAGATTACCTACCTTACATTACCCAAAAAAAATACGGAACCTTTATGAAAAAACCTACTTTTTTTCCTATTTTATGAACAAAGGGGTTGCCACCGCGGGGATTAGAGTATTTTTTTTGTTAAAACCCCCGCTTTCTATACAATTTATGATGACAATAAGAGATGAGAAATATTATTATCTTTTTATTTTGTATTATTAATAGAGGTTTGTAGGATTCGGTTTTTCGTTATTACAAAAAGAATTTGTTACCATGCCAATATAGGTCTTTATTTTTTATAATTTGTTTCAGGTTTTTATAGTTTGTTTAGTAATTTTTTTTATTACATAACATAACGCCATAAATGCCATGCTAAACGCACCAGCAGTATCTACTTCAGGTTTCCGTGAGATCAAGGAAAGAGTATCCTTAGTAATATTATAAAATCGAAAGTGGCTTTGTATGTTTATATATGATAAATTTTGGTACAGAGATAGTTGGGACCCTAGGAAACGGAAATAAGCTAATTTAAAGTGAGAAAAGGAGGATAAAGAGGGGAGAAAAAGGGAGAGAAAGATGTTTTTTTTTTATCATCACGCGGGTTAAAGTTAGCGTTAGCTCAAAGTAACTATGCCACGCGGACGAAGTCGCGGGCGGAAGCTAGTTAATTTGTTTATTTTGTCTGATATTCTTTGAAAACAGATACCTGCTGCTATTTGGCTTAGTTCATTAGATGCGTATTAATTTGAACTACCCGTATCGGATTAACCATGTAGGCGTGAAGACGCAACAAACAAACTCATTTTCGCTTTTATAATATTAGTAAGGAAGTAAGGATTATAACTACATATAACATACTACATAGACAATATACAAAAATAAGGAGAGGTAAAACTACAAAATATGATGTGAAACTGACAACACATTAATTTTGAGACAAGTCTACCAACTTCTTAAGTAAGTGTTCGCGAGTTCGTGACCTTAAATGTAAACCGACTGTAATTTTATTGGATATGTTCATCAATAATTTATTTGTAGTAGCTACGGAGACTAAATTTGTGCCCTGTTGATGGCAGTAGTCTCGCTCATTATTACATGAAACTTAAATACTGGCGGAATGTACTGTAAGGTCACCACTTTCGCCTGTGGGCGGTGAGCAATGGCTAGCTCACCGTCCGTCCGTCTATTGACGACAGGCCGTGTCGACGGTGCGTAAGTGTTCCACCTCAAAGAGATGTCAGTAAAGCAGAGGGGCCTGCCAGAGCCTCCGCCTGCTGGGATTGCGGGTTGTTCGAAAGAGCCGCGGCTCTGGAACGTAAAGAGCAATAGAAGGAACATGGGTGGGTTTTAGTCAGTACGAGTCTGACACTCCCCCCTGCTCCGCCCAGGGGGGCACCCCCTGTTGTTTGATGAATTCCCACCCAAAAAAATATGGTCACACCCCTACCTTCCCCTATAAAAGCGTGGGCAAGAAGGTATGCTGTCGTAAAATCACCAATTAACAAGAAACACATAATATAATGGCAATATGCAATGTCCAACTATAAGTATCTCTTCTTATATATAAAATTTTCGTATCACAGTTTTAGTTGCCATACTCCTCTGAAACGGCTTGACCGATTTTTATGAAATTTCATAAGTACATTCGGTAGGTCTGAGAATCGATCATATCTATTTTTCATACCTTCATGTGATAAGGGCGGCCCTCACCAGAAAAGAAGGTGAACAGCGGGTGAAACCGCTGGACACAGCTAGTGTTAAACGAAATTACCTTGAACTCTGACAGTCAGTACCTACATTACGTAAAAATAAATTGAGGCAGGTTTACTTAAAAGGTTACGATGGATGGATGGTGATCGATGAGACATCTAACGATTTGTCATAGGATTCTGTGACAGGACGTGGGGATATTGAAATATTTGCTGTTTCAGTTCGTAGTATCAGTATGTATGTCTATTCAATATCTTAGGAACCTTCTGATATTTGGTTTGTCTATTAAATTTTCGGAGTTTTCGCTAGTAAATAAATTTAATAGAATGCAAGTGTTACAATAATGTTGCAAAAATTAAATAAAAAATTAGAGGTGTCAAGGGACACCCGGATGGAACGAAGTTCCTTTTTTTTATTATTTATTAACACCACACTGTTCAATGCGAAATAGAAATGAAAATATCTGGCTTGCTTTCTATAAGAGAGAGAGACAGACAGACAGACAGATAAACATGCGACGCCGCACAGCTTACAATAGCTTACTATAGCAAAAAGTGTCGCGACAACTTTTCGTAAGAATTTTTTCCGTCTAGCCCCCTTTCACAACGTGCGATAAGGAACTTCGTTCCAATAAATGACTACTTTTTATATTGTGTTTTTTTTCCTAATAATATGGCTACTGTACTTGTTTGTAGAATTCAGAAACTCTAAAAGAATTCAGTAGAGAACAATTCGTATGCAAATCCGTTATTTTGCTGATGACAAATTCATACGACTTGTCATCTATACTAATCTATACTTACTAATATTATAAAGTTGAAGAGTTTGTTCGTTTGTTTGAACGCGCTAATCTCAGGGACTACTGGTTGGAATTGGAAAATTCTTTTAGTGTTGGATAGTCCATTTCTTGAGGAAGGCTATAGGCTATATAACATCACGCTACGACCAACAGGTGCTGAGCAGCGCGGGTGAAACCGTGGGGAACAGCTAGTCAATAATACACACGATTTCCATTTTTAACCGACTTCAAAAAAAGGAGGAGGTTCTCAATTCGTCTGTATGTTTTTTTTTTTTTTTTTTTTTTTTTGTGTTTGTTACCTCATAACTCAGGTCTGAGTGAACCGATTTTGATGATTCTTTTTTTATTCGAAAGCTGGTGGTTGTCGTTTGGTCCCATAAAAACAATATCAAGATCCGACAAGTAGTTTTTGAGTTATCTTTAATAATACGTATTAGATTGACTTCGTGTACGTTGATGATATACTCATTCGTCGATTATATTTTAGAAGTTGTCGAATACAAATGTTCAAAAAACTGTATGTAGGTACTAGTATGGTTTGGAAGGTCATCGCAGTAATTTAGTGATAGATCTTCAGTGATATACAACGGCACTCTTTAATAAATGACAGCAAATCTGCCGTGATTGCTGCAATCACATGTATAAGTATGGGTTTCGCCAGGGTAGGCAGGCGAGTGGGAGCAGGGTGACCGTATCCCCTCCCCACCCCTCACCTAGTCATAAAGAAACATAAACATCAGATCAAGTATCAGCTGTATCCCCTAGGGGATGATGCATATGATTTCTGAATTGGTTTAATACTAAAGCATAATATAGATACTTAGTATTTAATCTATAGCTTGATGTGGAACTAAAAATTGTATCTAAGACGGGACTAAAGCTAAAAAGAAAAACTTTTTAACCGTGTTTGCGTATTATATCATAATACTATAACTAAAAATGTTGAAATAAAAACTTTTTAGTAAAAAAATAAAACCGACTTCTAAAAAAAACTAAAAACTGGAAAATAACTTTATTTCCGGAAGTCGGTGGCAAATAAAGTCAACGAAACCAACAAAAGCCACCGACTTCCGGAAATAAAGTTATTTTCCAGTTTTTAGTTTTTTTTAGAAGTCGGTTTTATTTTTTTATACAAACCTTACCTTAGACAGGAATTTGTCATCACACAAAATGCGTAATGTCGAAATGAATATTTCTAAGTGAACTACACACGACATAAACCCAAAATATTTATTCTCCAGTTGTCGCGAGACTAGCTTTAGGGAATAATATTGAAGTAATGGACAGCTAAGCTACATGAGATACCATAAACAATATCCTCTAAGGGATTGAGATGGAAGAAAGACATAAAATATACACTGAAGAGGAATAAACAAGTAGTGTACTTGTTCGTGTAATAAAAGCTACCTGTTTTTTTTTGTGGTGGGAAATCATTTATTTATTTATAAAAAATAACTTTCCCACTCTAAGCGGAGCGGGTGGATTGTCAGACGGGTCCACCCTTTATAGCAGAATTTTTTATGTCATAATTTTATTTTGCATAACAACGGATGGCATAAACTTCACTTCGCAGAAAATTGTTTAGCAGACACTCATTTATCATACATTCAAATCTCATAATTTTGTAAGTCAGAATCATCTCTAGGCATAAACTTCATATCCATAATATTTAAAGAGTAGAAAAATGTAAGTAAGTCGTTTCTGGAGGTCACAGTTTTAACCTAACCTAACCTAGCCATTACTTACTGCCGTCTGCATAGTATGCCAAGTGAAATTATACCAAATAATATATTATGCGAAGTTTGAACTCTGCCAATCGTAATTATACTAAATGTAATTCTGCCATCTTAAAAGTATGCCATTGTTAATTCGAAGTTTTAAACATTATGCCAAACGATAATTATACCAAAAAAAATTATGCCTTTAAAATGTTCGTTTAAAGAAAATTATGCTAAGTATGTTATGCCAAATAAATTTCGGAGCATCAAGATTCTGCCAGATAGAGGGAACCCGTGTCAGACACCCATGTCCTTTCTATTGCCCTTTGCGTTCCGGGGCCGCGGTATCTCTTTCGAACAACCCGCTAGATAAGCTAGATAAGCATGTCATAGTGTGCGTTTACAGGCCCCCAAATTATCAAAACTACTCGATATTTGAGTCAGTAATGGAAGATGCTTTGGCAAAACTTGCAACAGGTAATAAATCGCTAGTCATCTGTGGTGACTTTAACATCAATATTTTAGATGAAAATTCAAACAGCAGTAGATTCTTAAATCTTTTTAAATCATTTAATTTGTTGAATGTGTTTTCGGAGCCAACCCGAATTACTACAAATACCGCTACATGTATCGATAATGTTTTCTGTTGCTGCGACTTCTTAGATAAATCCATTGTAAATTACCTTCCCTCTGATCACAGCGGTCAAACCGTTGTTTTCGAGTCCTACACATCATCACAAAAAATTCAGATACAGTCTAGACAAATAACACCCAGCAATTTAAATAAATTTAATAATAATTTAATAAGTAGTCTAGGCATTCCGGGATATGATATTAATAATGTAAATCATTTTTATGAGGAATTCTTTTCGGTTGTCTACACAGAGTTTAATGAGACGCTAAAAATAAAAACTAAATCTATTAGCCCAAAGTTTATATTTAGTGATTGGGCAACTAAGGGTATAAGAAAAAGTAGGGAACGACTGTTTGAGCTTTACGGCCTTAAGCCTTACATAAACTCCGAAACATTCAATCGCTATGTTGCTACTTACTCAAAAATGTTTAAAAACACCTGCAAGGTAGCTAAAGCCTTATTCATAAGCAACAAGATTAAATCCGCTGATAATAAAATTAAGACGGTTTGGAAAATAATCAATAGTGAAACTAATAGAAATAAAAAATATAATAATGATATAACACTAGAGTCTTCACGTGGTCTTCTAACCACTAAAAACGAAGTTGCTCAAGAATTTGTGGATTTCTTTACTAGTATCCCAATTAAAACTACAGAAACGTTAAATTCCTCACCCTTGCTTTCTGTTGACTTATTAAGAGCAAACGTTTTACCATGCCCGGTTGAGTTTCAGTTTAAACATATTAACCCCACTGTAGTTATTAAAGCTTTTAAACAAATAAAAATCAAATTAACCGAAGACCTTTGCCCCTCTGCTTTGCTGATATCCCTTTGAGACGCGGCCTATCGTCAAGCTACCTGGGTGAATTGGTGACAACGATAGTCGAGATGAATGTTTAGCATACATACTTAAGTACTATGCTAACTACATTAAGAACAATATCGTAAAACCAAATGATTTTAAAAGAGTAACCATGGAGTTTCTTGCCGGTTCTTTTACATACTAAACGACCAATACTCGCACCGTGCACCTTTTCTCGACCTTTTACAAGTTCCCATGTAAAATATTTTGATTTGATTTGGTAAATATTAACATGTTTGTAACTGTTCCTACTCATACTAAGCTAGGATATTTGACACTAACAAACAGAGAGACAAAATTAAATAAAAAAGTGTAGTTGTCAGAAATATTACTTACTAGCTTTAGCTCGCGGCTTCGCTCGCGTTAAATTCGTGGTAACACAGTTCCCTTTTTCTAATTTGAAAATACCTGCTACCTGTAGTTTTTGACCTTGCGCCTTATTTATTGTAATAGCAAAGCTAAGTTTCCCTTTTATACCCTTTCTCCCTCATTACTCACTTAAAAAAATATTAACCTATATCCGTCTCCAGGGTCCCAATTATATCTGAACCAAAATTCATCAAAATCGGTTTAGCCAATTAGGCGTGAAGCCGTAAAAAACAAACTCACTTTCGCTTTTATAACATTACTAGCTTGCGCCCGCGGCTTCGCCCTCGTTAAATTTGGGGTAACACAGTTCCCCTTGCACCTTATTGATTTGTAATAGCAACGCTAAGTTTTCCCTTTTCTTCCCTCTTTCTCCCTCACATCCCACTTTTTTAAAATAAAAATTAGCCTATGTCCGTCTCCTGGTTCCCAACTATCTCTGTACCAAAATTCATCAAAATCGGTGTAGCCATTAAAGCGTGAAGAGGTAACAAACAAACAAACAAACTCACTTTCGCTTTTATAATATTAGTAAGGAAATCAGGATAGTAAGGATAGTTACAACTTTTTCCAAAATTGTCGCCAGAGCTGAATCACCTGTGTGTCGTATTCTCAAGATGCTCAACGCCCTCCTGACTGCCCACCCTGAATGTGATGTGTTTGCGGATGAATGGAATAAAGTCATTCTAGTATGTCTGGTGTTTTGTGAAACAAAGTATGCAAGTGTCCACTGTTCCGTGTTAGTTTTAATTATACCTATTGTAAGTTGTTTACTTTATGTTTTACTTCTATTTTATTTTCTGTATCTACATATGTTAATTATTGTAAATTGGGTAGTTTCTATTTTTAGTCCGTCTTTTAGATTATTACGTAAAAAAATAAGGGACACGTATTTTTTATTTGTAAATTAGACCAAAAATTATAAAGATACTAGCTGACCCGGCCACGCGTTGCTGTGGCTAAAGCTTTTGTTATATTACGTTATAGAAAACAATCTTAGAGGAACGATAAGAGAACAGCAGTCACGGAGTCCACTATGCTTTTTCACACAGATGGTATTTGTTAAAAAATATGGTGAGCTCCTTATTTGACTTTCTACTACTATAACCCTTTAGTACAATGAAATTATTTACGAACAAAGACGAAAATGTTGATGTTGGTATACAAATTCACTGGATTGAGATTTGAAGGGGAAGTACGTTGAACACAATTTATTAAAATGTTCTTACACTTGATATTAAGCAGAAATCAATACAAAATAAAAATTTATTATATTTATTATTTCCATTTAATTTTATAACAAATAAGTATATTACAGTATAATACAGTAAATAACATGTGACGCTTAAACTCATGAGGTAGGCAAGGCAGACAGTTTTAAACTTTTAAACATTAATATCTTTTTTTTTTAATTATAAATACTTTCAATTTCAATTTAATTTAACACCAATCGGTGCACAATGTTTTTTGGTTAACCTGTCTTTAGCTAACACAAATAGATTCGACGGTTTCTCAACACGTGAACACGCAACATATAGTAGCCCATGAGAAAAACATGGATTTTCCAAATCTAAACCACAAATGGACATTGTCTGACCTTGAGATTTATTTATAGACATGGCGAAAGCTAAACGAATTGGAAACTGTAGCCTTTTGAAGGGTATGGTAGAATCTGACGGTATCATCGGAATACGTGGCAGCAGGACCACTTTTCCTTTAAACTTCCCAGCCAAAATGGTTGCTTCAAGAATGTTTCCGGCGATCTTTTTGATGACCAAACGCGTACCGTTACATAATTGAGGTGGATTCAAATTACGGAGGAGAATAATAGTCGAACCAATCCTTGATCGAAGATTATGTGGTGGCATTCCAGGGATATCTAATGAATTTAAAAATTCAATCGGTAAATTTACACTTTCATTTTCATCAACAACAGTATCGATTTATTTAAAAGACATCAGATCGCCTGGTAACAACTGTTGTATCTGGAAGTTAATTTCGTCAACATCAACGTTTTTGGCTGCCAAAAATAATTATTCTGTATATACGGGAAAATACTCTGAATCAATTCATTTTTATCCTGAACAACAGTGCAAAAATTGTCTGGTAGTTTAATGCATTGCGTATTTGGTTGCAGTTCTATTTTACCGTTCCCAATATCTAGTAGTTGTTCGGAAAATATTTGTGCTGATGGATCATTTTGCAATTGTACTCGCATATTTATGGTCAATCGAAGTGTTTCAACACTTCGCCATAAGAATGATTGTTTCAAACATGCATTAATCTCATCCGCGAAAGTAGAGCGAGGTATAACCGGTAAGGTCTGCCGGAAGTCACCAGACAAAAGTAAGATAGCACCACCGAAAAGTTTATTATTGCTGTTTAAATCTTGCATAGTTCTGTTTAATGCTTCAATTGAATATTTGTGTGCCATTGTGCACTCATCCCAAATTATTATAGAACTCTTCCGCAACACTGCAGCTATTCCACTATTCTTTTTGATGTTACACATTGCATCTGGTTTATTATGAACGTCCAATGGCAGCTTGAATGTTGAATGTGCTGTTCACCCACCCTCTAGTAAAGTAGTCTTACCGGTTCCACCGGGTGCATCCAAGAAAAAAAAACCGCCTTGTTCAGCAGCAACAGCCAGCATAATCCGATCATAAATAATTTTTTGTTCTGCTGTCAGTAAGGGTTCACTGTTCATGATAATTGTTGCTGAACTTCCATGGTCATATTGCTTTTCTCGTTGTAAATCGGTATTGACTTAGTCGGTGGCTGGACGATTAGGTGATGGCATACCATAATGATTAAGTGGTAAATTTGAAATAAGAACACATAAATCCTCGATCAAGACCAATGCTTCATTGTACATCTCTGGTGTATAATCAATGTTTTGGCATTGATTTGTTTGTCTAATTCGGTGCAAGATGTCTTCTGTCATACAATTTTTATATTTTTCCCACAAAGTTTGTGCTTGCGAGGTTTGACATGTCGTCAAAATAATTGCAAACAACTGACGAATGTTATTCGGTGTTGATGTCAACGCAGCATCAGCAAGCGTTAAGTCCCAATGGTTATCGTCTTCTAGCAATTGCAGTTCACGACATGCATCCTGGTATGTATTGAATACTCGACCATTAACTGTTCGTAAAAATTCAAAAGACGTTGGTCCGAGAACATTCACCAATAACAACGTAAATAGAAGCACTCACGTTGCTTTGGATGTACCGTGTAAAGTCTCCCCAATGTCTTAGCTTTGAATATGCCTGTAATGGAAGGATGTAGTTTTCCTTGTCTCCCATTTTTTACTGGATTTGTTCCATGTGAAATAACGTGGAACATCACCATACACCAATGTCTTCGCGAATTGGCCAAAAACATCAGGCTTTTGACACAATGTAAAAAATTCAGTTAGAGTCGTTTTCGGAGCTTCGAACGCTCTTTTGAATAACATTTTCTTCAGTGAAGTATACACGTTGACCGTTTTCAAGATGTATTGCCAGATGTTGGACAGCAGGATCTCTTTCGTGGATGGGAAAGCTGAGAATATGCCAAATAGCTTCATTGCTGCTAATGTATCTGCCCATTTGGTATCGTGCTATTTCGTAATTTTTATTTATGTTGAAATAATTGAATTATACGGTATTTCGTTCACTACAAAATAAATTTAATTAATTCAACAACACGTGGTAATTATGCTGTTAAAATGTAGCTTATATGACACGTTCGTAGATTTACCATAGCAGCGCCATCTATTAATTACTTACTCAACCCAGTCGAAAGGTATCGACATCTGTTAGAATTATTTGGAGTTAACAGATAATTGTGACTGTCAAATAATAACAGACAACTAATTAGCAATAAATTTAAAATTGCGACTATAATTTGAGATTTAAACTATCCTATCTCTCAAGTTGGATCGAACTGCACATGGTGTGCGAATTTTATTATAATCGGTTGAGTGGTTTAGGAGTCCATTGAGGACAAACATTGTGACACGAGATTTATATATATTAAGAAGATAAGTAGCCCATTAAAGTTACGTGAAACTTCACGCGTTGCTGCAGTTTCTCGCAACAAATGACGTCACACGTAAACTTTAAATTTAAATTCACATTTTAATTCACTATAAATAAAAAAATAAAAAAACATACATTCATCTTAAATTCGATACCATAAAATAACAAACAGACAAATAAATTTTATTTCCCAAAATCAATAAACAACTTGCTATTACAAAGTTTGAATGCAAAACACATAAGGTCACTTTCGGATAGGTCGCCAATAAATTGCCGCGAGTTAGCATCGAGTTTGCACAGCTAAATCGATCCGTCGAACGCAAGCGAACCCTTATCTTGGCTGACATTTCTTTAAGTAGACCCTCAAATTGCTGTTTTGGGAGTTGACCGATCATGTGTTTGGATGTTTGACTTCGGATGCTTATTACTTATTCTCATTATTGGGAGATGAATTGTGGCATGTTGGAGTAATTAAGATCAGTGTGTATCTTTAGAAAGTAGGACTTGTTTTTATGTTCTTCTTGTCCAAATCTTTCATTTAGTAACAAGGTGGGTTCTGTCAACTGGAAGGAGAACCTGCGGTTTAGCGAAAAGTGTGACGGTGGAAAAAAAGCCTTTGCTTAGGAGTCGGAAAAACAGAAAAAAAACAAATGGCGCACAGCTCAGTTCTGGAAGCATATTTTTTTTCATAGGCTAGTGTGCCAGTATCATTACTAATATTATAAAAGCGAATGTGATTTTGTTTATTACGTCTTCACGCCTAACTGGCTATACCGATTTTTATGAATTTTGGTACAGATATAGTTGAGACCCTGGAGACGGACGTAAACTACAGGTTACAGGTACCTGCAAATCAGATAGAGAATAATACGAACGAAGCCGCGGGCAAAAGCTAGTATATTATACATGCGATTGTTTCTAAGGATGGATGTATGGATGTTTGTTACTCTTTCACGGAAAAACGGCAGAACGGATCTTAATTAAATTTGTAACACAGATTAAAGTCTGGAAAAACACTTAGGATACTATTTTTTCAATCATCATTCGGGCGAAGCCGCGGGTACCAGCTAGTAAAAATAAAAAGTTTAGGGTATAAAGTTCTTAATGTCTATAGAAAAAAAGAAATTCTCCAACAGATGTGTGTTGTATCTAGTAGACTTTTTTTAAGTGACTTCCCGGGCTCTGGAACGGTAGGAGCAAGGAGGTTTTATCCGGGGTTACGGATTGTGCGAAAAAGAAACCAGTACCCTGGTACATAAAGGGCAAACGAAAGAACATGGGTGGGTTATATTAAAAAAAAAAACGTACCTACACCAAAACCTACACTAAAACAGGGATTATTTGATGATTTACCATGAGCAAAAAAGGGGGCAAATATTATTTATTTAATAGATACAGTCTTACCGAAGTGAATTACCATCAGACATCATCTACCTAGCCTTTTCCCAACTATGTTGGGGTCGGCTTCCAGTCTAACCGGATGCAGCTGAATATCAGTATTTTACATGGAGCGACTGCCTATCTGACCTCCACAACCCAGTTAATAGGTATTGGGTAATACTATACCCCTTGGTAAGACTGGTTGTCAGACTTTCGGAACACTGACTACCTGTAACGGCTTTTAAAGATCTACAAATGACAGCCGGGACCAACGGCTTAACGTGCTTTCCGAGGCACGGAGGAAACTCAGTATGTAACGGGTGGTCACCCATCCACAAGCCAACCTAGGCAAGCGCGGCTTAACCTAAAAATTGACCCAAGCGGCTACTATTATTTAGCCATGAGCTCCTCTAAGTGAATTACTATCAGACACCATATTAAATTCCACGTTGCAAGATAAATTGGATCAAAAAAATAGACAAAGGCTTTCAATCTTTACAACTTCACAGAAGCTTTTTGCCTTGACATAAATATTTACGATAACGTAGGTATTCCTTCCAAAATAGCACTCTACTTCAATATTCATGAAAATTCAAGACATTCAAATATTACAAATACACGCACATTTTGATGTATTCAACAGAAACTATCTGAATTTGGCAGCCGTCTAGATCCGACTGATAGCTCATCAGAATTTCATTTGTCTTAAGTCAATTAGAATTACCATTTTCGCTACGTACATGTCTGGGTAACTTGACCGTGACATAGTGTAAAGATAATCAGTGACGCAACTGGGCCCTTTTTGTTAAAAGTTACGCGTTTTAGGCGCGTCGCCTACACGACCAAGAGTCGAGGCGCAGTCGCGGCGCGGGCGCGCGTTAGGCGCGTCGCCCACACGACATTTGTAAAGAAAATCTCGTTGCGGCGTGACTCTGATGTGAGATTTTCTTTACAAATGTCGTGTGGGCGACGCGCCTTAGGATTGACTGCTAAAGTTTTTGTTATTGCATAATACACGGTTGGCGCAATGGCTGAGCGATCGACTGCTGCGCTGCGTGTCGCGGGTTGGATTCCCGCACGGAACAAATATTTGAATGACCTGCAGATAGTTGTTTCGGGTCTGGCTGTTTGTGTATGTGCGTTTAGGTGTTTGTAAACGCACCCACGACACAGGACTAGTCCTAGTGTAGGTAGCAACGTTTCTTTAAAAAAGAATCTTAAATAACGGAACCACTTGTGTAGCGTGACTTTGCCCTAACTTACTCAAGGAGACACACAGAGCCTGGAGCATACTGAAAGGTGCGTACGTGCCTTTGTGCCCCTGGAACGCCATGTCTATACTTGCAGCTATGCGTACACTCTTGGAGTACATCATGGCGTTCCAGGACACGTGTAGCTGACTACGCGTACCTACCATTGTAAGCTTTAGAATTGAGTTTATGGATCCGAATCCAAGCAGGTGCCATTGTATAATTAATTTCATCACCACTACTCTTAAAATGGTGAAAGAACATATAATGAGGGAGCGGCACGGTCCCAGAAACAAACATTCAAAGACATGTGGGCGGAGCGGGGGGAGTGTCAGACTTGTTCTGACTAAAACCTATTGCCCTTTCCGGCCCGTTCCGGAGCCGCGGTATTTCTTTCGAACAACCCGCAACCCCAGCAGGCAGTGGCCCTGGCAAGTGGCCCTGGCAGGTCCCTCTGCATATACCCACCCTTGCTTGTTATTTTTTTACTCTTAATGGGCTTATATTAGGTCGCAACTCGCCTGCTGTGAAGCGATGATGCAGCTTTAGGTGGAGCACGCTTGCCAGGAAGAAACCGATCCTGTCAAACTTTGAAGGGACCCTGATTATAATGATCGGAAAATAGAGATGCAATAAATATGGTTTAATAGCTTTCACTCGACTTCGACCGCGTGGCATAGTTTCTTTGGGCTAACGCTAGCTGTAACCCGCATAATGTTCGAAAAAAAAATTCGGCCAGTTATGCGTGACAAGCAGACTCACTTTCGCTTTTATAATATTAAGTAAGGATGAGCGCTTTCATCTGGCCTTTGGAACTATATACCAACCGGTGATGCTTCGCTCGTCCGACAGTAACATGAGGCAGAGGTACTTATATTATGTAATTCTAAAGCACATTCTCCGAAATTTAACCGAAAAAGTATAGGCTGGCAACTTTGTGTTGTGTTCAAGACTTTAGAATTAAGCCTTGACAATGAGCCTCTTAGTCATTGTCGATGAGCCTCTTAGCAAGTCGATCAATAGCCTCAAACTTTTACAGCTGATATTTGGCAGTTCTATCCTAAAGGTGTAAAATCGTGGTCCGTCCGTCTGTCTAGTGACGACAGGCTGTTTCGACGGCATATAGTGTTCCACGTGCATTTCAAAGAGAGGTCAGCAAAGCAGATAAGATGTCAGCAGAGAGATACTGCAGGCCTGGAACATAAAGGGCAAAAAAAGTAACATGGGTGTGTTTTTAGTTAAAGCTGGCACTCCCCTCGCTTCGCCCACAGCGGAGGAAGTAAATTGATGATTTCTCATTTGTTAAAAAAAGGTGCAAACTTAATGTAACTTGCACGATCTAATTTGTGTTTGGTAAAAATGTGAAAAGCAGTTGCAGCGTGAAGCACTTTTGCTACTTTGTGAGTAAGCACACCCAGTTCTCTAGCGTCTAATTTTATTGGGCCTTGGGCTCAATATAGGACCCAAGGAGCTCGAGGTGGCATAATCGTCTTAAAGCAGAACTTATTCCAGTGAAGGAAAGAGACAGAGCTATATAGGTCTTTTTTTTTTTTTTTTTTTCGGGTGGGAAATCATCCAATGACTTCCCCCGCTCTGGGTGGAGCGGGGGGGCATGTCAGACTTGTACTGACTAAAACCCACCCATGTTTCTTCTATTGCCCTTTACGTTCCGAGGCCGCGGTATCTCTTTCGAGCAACCCGCTACCCCGGCAGGCAGAGGCTCTGGCAAGCCCCTCTGCTTTGCTGACACTCTTTGAGGCGCGCGTGAAACACGAACGCGCCGTCGACACGGCCTGTCGTCAATCGACGGACGGACGGTGAACTACCCATTGCTCACCGCCCACAGGCCCGCATCTACGGTGGCCGGAAGTCGTCTCGCGGCGCCCGGCGCCATGGGCGTCTCCCGCGGCGGCTGGGTTGGGCAGATGTTCTCTCCCTCAAACGCCCGGCCACCTCCTTCGCTAACATTACTGCTTCGCAGAAGGTGGTGACCGCTTCCCATTCCCTCTCGCTCCGGACCATGGCCTGAACCAGGGCCGGACGCGAGAGATCGCCGCCGCCGATCGCCTCTACGAGGGCACGGCGGTGCTCCGCCCAAGCCGGGCAGATCGCCACTGTGTGCTCCACCGTGTCCTCCGGGCGATCGTCACAATGGTGACACCCGGGCGCTTCCTCCCGCCCGATGATGTGCAGGAACCTCCCGAAACTTCCGTGTCCGGTGAGGACCTGCGTCAGGCGGTAGGTGAGGACGCCATGACGCCTCTCCAGCCACTCCTCAAAGAGGGGACTTACCGCCACTATTGTAGCGTGCCCTGCACGGGGTTGCGACAGTCGCTCTCTCCATGCCACCATGAGATCGCACCGGAGGTCTGCCCGCCTAGCGGCAACTTGCCGCGGCAGTGGGTTTTCCCCCCGGTGTAGTGCCTCCGCGCGCCACTCAAACAAGCGCGCGAGGACTATCGCCTCCAGATCCCACGGTGGCAGTCCGGCAAGGAGGCTTGCTGCCTCGCCGGAGATCGTGCGGTAGCCCCGGACAAGCCGTATGGCCACCACCCTTTGGGGCGCGTTCAGATAGTGGGCGGCGCGCCGCCCTAAAGAACGCGCCCATACTGGGGCCCCGTAAAGGGCCATGGACCGCACGACTCCGGCATAGAGCCTACGGCAGGAGGCGTTTGGCCCCTTGAGATTGGGCAGGAGCCGCTTGAAAGCAGCCCCCGTCCGCTCGAGCTTGGGAGCCAAACGTCGGAAGTGTTCGACGAAGTTCCACCGGCTGTCGAGGACGATTCCCAGGTACTTCATCGTCGACCCGACGCCGATGCGAACCCCTCCTACCGTCAACTGGGATCCCGACGGTGGCGTGTTTCCGCGGCCATGAAAGACCATGGCCTCGGATTTGTGCAAGGCCACCTCGAGACCCAGTAGCCGGATCCTCTCCGCGACTATCGCAACCCCGCGTGTCACATTGTCGGCCGCCGCCTGGTGCGACCCCCCCTGAGCCAGGACGAGCGTGTCGTCAGCGTAACAAACTACACTGACGCCGCTGGGGAGGTCGGCGCGCAGCACCCAGTCGTAGCCGATGTCCCACAGGAGCGGCCCCAAGACCGATCCCTGTGGGACACCGCACGACATCTCTCGCCGGTTCCACTCTCCAGAGCGACCGGGGTATATGACGGCCCTGTCCGTCAGATATGCCCCGACCACACGACGAAGATAGGTCGGCATCCGGTGGTATTGGAGTGCCTCCCTGATGCAGCCCCAGGGCATGGTGTTAAACGCGTTAGCGATGTCGAGAGACACCGCCACGACAACCCCACCCCTGGACACTGCAGCCCCCGTCGTAAGGGCTCTCACGCGCATGATGGCGTCCACCGTCGAGCGCCCCTTGCGGAAACCATACTGGTGATCCGCAAGATCCGGCCCCGTCCCCACAAGGTGCCCGACGAGGCGGTTTGCAATTACTCTTTCAAAGAGCTTGCCCACCTCGTCGAGCAGCACAATGGGCCGGAATGCGGACGGAGAGTCCGCAGGGCGCCCCGGCTTCTGAATGAGGACCAGCTTCCCCGTCTTCCAACGAAGTGGGAACTGGCCTCTCTCCAAGCATGCGCTTAGGAGCCCTAGTAGTCGGGGCCCGAGAGCCTCCAGGGCCAGGACCCAGGCTTTGCCATGCAAGCCATCGGGTCCCGGGGCGGTGTTTTTGGCTTTCAGCCTGCCCACCGCCGCTCTCAGATCCACCCCAGTCACCTCCGGAAAGCTATATAGGTCTAGCATCATCTTTTTAATAAGTTCTGCTGGCTTACAGGTTTAAAAGTCTTCTCCGTGATACCCATCTGCTCTCAAATACGCCTGCGTCCTATCGCTGGGAAATTATAGACTGATTATGTATGATATATGTGGTTGAGTTGTTTCTGATGGTTTGTTCTTAATTGAACCACTGTATGTAAGTACTAATATGTCTACCGCTATCGTGGGAATGGGCAATGTGTGTTGAAACATTTACGGGTACACCAGTGATAATGAAGTTGTATTAATTCAACGAGAAACTGCTTTTACAGAGGTCAGAATGTTTGTATAAACAATCCATAACCATGCCATAAAGAGCCTTAATGGTTAGTGCAGAAGATAAGTTTTGCTACAAATGAGTGTAGTGAATGATCTTGGGGGTAATAATGCTAGAAATTTGGTCAGCAGTAAAATATTTTGTGTTGAGATAAATTTGGTTGAAGTGCATAATTAAATAATTAGTCAGTTCGAATCTAAATACTTTTTCTTACTAATATCCTTAGTCCTTACTCATATCATAAAAGCGAAAGTGAGTTTGTTTGTTTGTTATGTCTTGAAACCTAAGTGGCTAAATCGATTTTGGTTCAGAGTTAGTTGGGACCCTGGAGACGGACATAGGCTATTTTTTAAAAAGAAAGACTTGAGGAGATATGAAGTGATATGAGATATAAGGGAGAAAGAGAATTTTCATTTGATTTTTTTTCTTTTTCTTCTTTGTCTACTGAGCCGCCGATGTCAACTATTCTGCCAGCATCATGTGGTGACGGCAGCATTCTTTTTGAGCAATCGAAATATTTATATTTACTTTTGGTAGAATGTTACTAGCAGAACATTAATGTAATTGTTTTTTGTATGAACAACAGTTTTGCAAAGCCCTCGATGTCCCACTTCTAATGATGTTGTTAGTCTATACCCACTAACAACATAATTAAAAGTCAAATTAGTCAAAAGTCGTTAGAAATGCATGCATAGTTTATGCATGCATGTAAACCAAGACATCAAGATGCTTGATACTTGCTAAAACTTGTTTCTGCTAAAAAACTAGCGTTTTTGTTTGCAACATTTTATCGGGCAAAAACACGAGCACAGGCCAATCGTGCGACAAGAAATGAGGTGCGGGAGTAGCGATGGTCGTTATATTTTCAAATTCGCTCAGTGTGTTTTATATTAAATATAGCTAAAATTCTTTCACTAATGGAAAGCTACATTATCCCACAGTATTATACGCTATTACGGCGTTCCCGAGGGATTATATCCGAGTGTAGGACGAGTAAAGCCGCGGGAGTAAAATCTAGTATGTTGCTCAATAAGTACACCTCATTTGTCAAAATACCACAAGGTAATAGTAGCCTTACATGTGTATTCATATTTACGTAGCCTGCTAAAATCATAAACTTTTTGGTTTGAACGAAAAAGGGTTGTGTTTTATTGTAAGTAGTATTTTATCCCCCCAAGAACTAACTGAAAAACATCGATTTTCCTCGTTGGTCTAGTGGTCGTAAGCGCTGACCATTGAGCATCCTGGGTTTGATTCCTGAGTCAGTTATAGCCAATTATAATTATATATTAGCATAATTGGGATTTTCCATCGGATTTTTTTCAGTTTCAGTCAGTTTATATCTAACAGAAGATAAAAAAGAGTGAGAGATTCTGGACTTGTACCTGGCTGATGGCAATAAGCTCGACCCCTATTCCATGGGACTTAAAAGATAAAATGTAGGTGTATTGTGTACTTAGGCTGAGCTGTACTTACACTTAAGCCTAATCGTTCAGCAGAGGACCAGGCCTGCCGGGGTTGTGGGTTGTTCGAAAGAGATACCCTGACTCCGTTACCTAAAGGGCAAAAGTAGGAATATGGGTGAGTTTTAGTCAGTAAAAGTCTGACACTCAGCCAGCTTTGCCCAGAGCGAAGTTATTTAAAGAAATCTCATTCGCAAAAACACCCTAATCGTTCGGAAAAGAAGTCAAGTTATGTGTTATGTAAATAACAACTTCCAAATTTAAAATGCTTACATTGCATGCTAAACAAAATTCCAGGCATGTTATTGATGCCAAGCCTCTTGCACGTACCTCTATTAAGAATGACATAAAGATAAGCAGAAAGGGAAACGCTACCAAATCACTTGTAGACAAAAAAATTGGCTACGTGCGAGTCTTACTCACCCACGAAGGGTTCTGTATCATCTTAACATAGTATACATTGAAATCGCTTGCGCTGTCTGTTCGCTTAGATATTATATTCATATCTTTATTGCATTCCGAAAAAAATAGGCTTAAAGCTAAGGGACAATTTCGGACCTTGTAGGGCACAACAAAGAAATTAAAACATTACTAGATATTGCCCGCGGCTTTGCTTGCGTTAAATTCGGGGTAACACAGTTTCCCTTTTATGATTTACAAGTACTTCCTAAATGCAGTTTTTGCCCTTGCGCCTTATTGATTTGTAATGGCTACGCTAAGTTTTCCCTTTTCCTTTTTTCGAAAAAAAAAGTTGTATGTGAGGATATTACAAATCAATAAGGCGCAAGGGCAAAAATTGCAGGTAGCAGGTACTGTGTTACACCGAATTTAACGCGAGCGAAGCCGCGGGCAAAAGATAGTAAATAAATAAATAGACGAAGACATGCTGCGGCAACCCCAAACTTGGAATAAGGGCAGGAGAATGGTGATGATGTTGTATGAGAGCCCCATGAAATATTAGTTTATTGTGTTTTTTAGTATTTGTTGTTATTAGTAACATAAATACACCATTTGCGTAAATTTCAACTATCTAACTATCACTGCTGACAGACAGACAGACGGACGGACAGCGGAGTCTCAGTAATAAGGTCCCGTTTTACCCATTGGTCACGGAACTCTAAAAACCTGTATAGGATTCGTATTCAGGGACCGTCTTCGAATCATAGATGGCCTATCAAAATTGACAGACACAAAGATTAGTATTCTTTCTACGTTTTACGAGTAGCTATTTGACGTCGGATCCGACTGATTATTCCCAGATATCGTGAAGCAAGCGTGACATTTGCTTCGAGCGAATTTTGAGGGGAAAAATTTGCCAAAAGAAAAAAAGATTCATTCTAGCCCTATTACAAATTAAGGATCTTAAAAGCTTCAACGGAATCGATCTGTTTAGGAGTAAATATTTGAGAATGCGTTCGATTTTCAAATCTTGTTTTTGTTTTGGAGGAAATACTATTACAGAAAAAATGAAAGTCGTTTGTCTTGGTATGGACATGTAATGAGGAGCGATGAAGGACATGTGACTAAAAGTGTGATGGATCTGAATGTTGATAAACGGAGAGCGAGAGGAAGGCCAAAGAAAAAAAGGATTGTGTAAGGAATGATATGAAGGAGAAAGGAGTAAATGATGCCATGACGTGTGATAGGGGAGAATGGAAGAAAACATGTTGCGCCGACTCCAAATAGAATGGGACAAGGGCAGGAAAATGATGTTTTGGAGGAAATATTGTGTTGAAAGACGAAGTGATTGTTGGTCATTTTAACCCTGAACCTTAAAAGAAGGGTATCTTAAGTTTTAAGTAGGTATACAGCTGTATGTCTGTGGAATCGTAGCTTCTGAAACGATTTTCATCATTTTTTATTGTTTGGTAGGCGGCTCATACGAAACTGATTTAGCTATATCTCAAGAAAATCTACTAAGCCATTTGCCACCTCTTTTCTACTAGATGAAAAAAAACCGAGATTCTCTTTTAAGGTGTTTTTTTTTGTTGTTGTTACTTTCAGATGCGGTTTTGGGCGATGTTTAAAAAGTTCAAACGTATAATGAACCTACGCTAAGTTAATGAAGTAAATGAAAATTTGCAATGTATGTACGCCCGCTTAATTACTTACCCTAGACTAAGATTATTTTTTGTATCGTGAGTACATTTACGAACATCAAAACTTACATACACAAACAGCTAAATAGGGTATCCAAATATTTGTTCTATACGGGAATCGAACTAACAACACAGTCAATCGTTCATTCACTCAACCAACCTTGATTCCACATAAAATCATACATTCAATAACTCCTACAAATACTCATTCACTACTCCGAAAGCATTCATCATTATCTGCCTAGCCTTTTCCCAACTATGTTGGGGTCGGCTTTCAGTCTAACCAGATGCTGCTGAATATCAGTATTTTCTATGGAGCGACTGGCTATCTGACCTCCACAACCCAGTTAGTACTGGGTAATGCGATACCCCTTGGTAAGACTGGTTGTCAGACTTTCGGAACACTGACTACCTGTAACAACTGTCAAAGATCTATAAATGACAGCCGGGACCAACGGCTTAACGTGCTTTCCCAGACACGGAGGAAACTCGGTATGTAACGGGTGGTCACCCATCCACAGACCAACCTAGGCAAGCGTGGCCTAACCTAAAGATCGACCCGAGCGGCTGCTATTATTTAGCCACGAGCTCCTCCGAAAGCACTCATTAACAAGTTATTTCACAATTCACGGATATTTGGCAGTGTTAATTTTCTCCCACGTTATAGTTCCCCGTATTCCGACATTTCGTAGCCGATTAACAACGAATTTAACAAACAAAAAGGGACACTCATTATCTCTATTCAAATTATAATTCCGTTCAGTTGAGCACGAAATAATTTATTCAAAATTTTAATATGACGTGGCCACAATGCTAGCTATAACAAGAGCCATTCTGTACAATCCCCCATTCGATATTATTTAGCGAAACGCTTGGGAATACGTAATGGGGGTCGGTGTGAGTACAGTCATGAGCGATAACATGTCTACACTTGTCAAAATTCAGTTTCACTAACATAGTATATAGGTACCATTACCAAAAATTGGTTACCTATAGTGCGGCCAACGAGAAGCGATACGAAAGGTCATTAACCTAAAGAACAACTGTGGCGTTGACAATCTAATATTTAGCTCTTTCCATCTTGTGCCTTTGTCGTAATGTCTCGTTCTCCCGGCAAAAACATGACAACGTTAAGACGGGTTCGCCAACATTCGGGCGGCCATTTTAGATGGGGTTTTAGCATGGGTTTTGTTTACATTTGGTATCGCTTCTCGTTGGCCGTGCTATAGTTAATTTGTTCTGTTTGAAATGTGACAGCCGACCGGAGCGTGCCATAGACTCCCACGCGTTCCATCGTTTTGTCTCGTCGATAAAAGATATTTGGAGCGCTCTGGGCTATTGGGTACTGGTCAATTTGGTAGTTTATTTTTGCATGAAGAATATTATATTTATACTTTTGTCCATCTGTATTTATCTATTATTTTGTAATCTTTGTATCTGTAATTAGAATATTTATTTAGGTATGTGCTCCGTTCTGTGTCCGTGATACCACTAACTGGCCCTGTCAGAATACCAGCGCTGTGTTATTTTATTCTTAAAGTATCCCAGCTTATGCTGAGACAGGGACCTTTTTTGGTCTCGCACAGACATTAACCTTGTCTGCACTATTTTATTTTATTTTGTTACTGTTTTGCTTGTTTTGTGTGGGTCCCGAATAAAAGTTTTTCTTTCTTTCTTTTTTCTTTTAGAGTATTATGACAGTCATACTGTAACGAAATAAATCTTACCTTTTTCCACCCAGTACTAATTAAGTTGTAAAGGTCAGATAGGCAGTTGCTCCATTTGAAATACTGGTATTCACTGCATCTGGTTAGACTGGAAGCCGACCCCAACATAATTATTTGTGAAATCGCACATTTTAGCATTTCACTGTTCACGTGGGTCTGAAACTTCACTAGCAGTAAGAAAAAAGACTTAATTTAATCTGGTTAGACTGGAAGCCGACCTTTTTGGACATGACTGTACCTAGTTAAGCACAATTATGTCGGCAACATTAACCGTTCCGAAGTAAAGTATGATAACGTTCTCAGTTAACAACGATGAAAATACAGTCGCGAAATTTCAAGTATGCAAACAGCCTAACAAAGATATTGTTAGGAATTCACCGGAATTAAATTGGCAGAAATTGCTTTTTGTATTTTTCCTTAAGCGCCGACGCATGCCGAATGCTGTTTGCGTAAAGTGTCTCCCACTTGGGTATATCGTATGAGAATGAGCGTAATGATGTTTCGCGAAATCCTCGTCAAGGGATTCACTTGGTGGAGACAATATTAGACGGTAGTAATAAAGGTCATTATTGCTTGGATATTTTCTAGTAAGGTTGGTAATTTTGATACTGTCCACAAAGTTGTTCTAATTAAGAAATTGGTGGCTCTCTTATTAATAAAAGCGGAGTAAAGCTCTGATGAAATGTATGGATAATTTGAACGTGAATGTAATAAATAAAGAAAACGTTTTTATTTGTGTCTCGTAGGACAAAAATTAAATGATAAAATCCTACTTACCAACTAATATTATAAATGCGAATGTTTGTGAGGATGCATGGATGTTTCTCTTTCACGCCAAAATGGCTAAACAGATCTTGATGAAATTTGGCACAGAGGTTGATTATAGTCTGGAATAACACATAGGATACTGTTTTTTCTATACCACGGGCAAAGCCACGGGTGTCAGCTAGTGAATAACAAAAATTGTTTAAATAAAAACAATAAATAGACGTAGTGTTAAGTGTTAGTATGTAGTTTGTTTTAAAAAATAAATAATAATATTTGTTTATTTATTATTATTAGATTTGTGTATTAGAAGTAGGTAGTTAAATCCCGGTGGCACTGCCGAAGGTTTTTAAAAAACAAACGACAGGAGTCTTGACACGAAGAGGTTTTATTTAAGACTGATCTATCTTCTAACTAAAGCTAATACATTTCTTAGTCTAAGTTCTTATCTCTATCGGATGCGTGTCGCCAGGCGTTAGCCATAACATCCCGGCGCTACCGTGAATGCTGTGTCAGCTCCGGCCGCCTAAGGCGCGTAACACAGTAACAATTAACATGAAGTTATAATATTGGGGGTCGATACAGCATATCGTCCCCGTAGAGCGAAAAGTCATTAAGTCAAAAAACCTTGTTTTGAGATATTGAGAGTTAAAGTTTAAAAAAATTGAAATCGTTATAACTTCAGCTTTTCATTACATATCTTTATAGTTTTAGCTTTATTTTAAAGGTATCGAAATAATGTTTATATTTTAGATGTTATTACACATTAAAGGTGTATAATTATTGAGAAAAGTAAAAACAAAAATAATAATTAACTGTTTTCTAATAAATACCTGGCTTAATAACGAGTTAGTGAGTTTACGACCGGAGTTAGTGACTTTTCTCTCAGTTCGAAATAGTTTAAAAGGAAATTAACTGGAGTTATGTAAAGTGGAACTAACTGTCAGATGTGTCAAATGTGTACAGTAAAAACTACCTATATAATTATAAGAATTTTGTCTGGTTAGGTTTGTTTTATAAAAGACATTATTTTGTAATGAAACAGGTGTGATAACTTCAATAAAGTTTTTTTAAACATTCATGTCGAAAAGAAAATAATAATTACGAGACTAAATCTATTGATTTTGTAATTGTAATTGTTTCGTAATTTTGCAATTGTTATATATTTATATTAATACTATCCTTATAATTATTATAAAACAAAAACATAAGATAGTGCTTCAACCGCATTTACACAAACTGAAATAATAGAATCATAGTTTTGGTAAAAAAAGAAAATCAGATTTCACTCCACTCCTCTTCGTCTATCTCCTCTTTAAAATCCAGCTACCAAATTCATCTAAGTACTACGTTTCTACTAGCGGGGACTGTGTGGCAGTGTGGACTGGTACCTCAAGTGGAGGTCCTGTGAGATTATCCCTTTAGTACATAAATTAATGAGGTCTTTTTTTTGCCTCTGAATTAGACAGTGGCGAAGAGTACGCTACCACTTTCTCCATTAATATCACAATATACATATGACATGAAATAAAATGACTTGAATTTCGAGTCATTCTTTTTTAATTACGCAAAAGGAATATGGTTCTTCATTTGCCGTGATAATCAGCTCCTCATACAACTCGTACATTTTGCCTATTGCTAGTTTGCTGTCCAAGTACAGTCTCTTCCTTTTTTTTCTACGGTAGTGTGATTCTAGCCGGGGAAAAGAGTTGATGTGATCAATAACCTGTTCAGATTCTAAACAATGCAGTTTTATTTATAGGGACTCAAGTCCCTGTTTTCTGGATAATTAACCAAACTCATCGCTGTATTTCAGAACTTCATTTGCTGGTCCAATTGAAATGCTTCAAGTTTAAAGAAAGAAATCTTACAGACTAGCACTTTGTTTATTTGATTTCGCTATATTAGCTTCAGCGGGCTGTTCAGTGGGTATTTGACTATCTACACATACATTATCACGCACATTATCTGTACAAACAGCAGTGCTTGTTTTTTTTTGCGGATAGGACTTCATGAAATAACTTCCCGCGCTCTAGGCGAAGCTGGGGGAGTGTCAAACTTATAGTGACTAAAAGCAACCCATGTTGCTCCGATTGCCCTTTATGTTTCGAGGCCGCGGTATCTCTTTCGAACAACCCGCAACCCCGGCAGGCGGTGGCCCTGGCTGGCCCGATGCCAGCAAAGCAGAGTTTGCTGACATCTCTTTGAGGCGCGCGTGGAACACTAACGCGACGTTGACACTGCCTGTCGTTTAGAATCATCGAATAGATGGACAGACGGTGAGCTACCCATTCACTGTCACACCGTCCACAGGCCCGCATCTACAGTGTCCGGGAGTCGTCTCGCGGTGCCCGACGCACGGGGCGTCTCCCGCACCTCACTCGCTAGTATGACTGTTTCGCAGGAGGTGACCGCTTCCCATTTCCTCTCGCCGCCGCCGATCGCTTCTAGCTCGGGCACCGCGCTGGGCAGCCTGCTACAGCGTCCTCCGGACGATAGTCACAATGGTGACACCCGGGTGTTTTCTCCCGTCCGATAATGTGTAGGAAACTTCCAAATCAACAAGTGCTAAATTAAGTCTTGAGCAACAGAATTTGCATTGTTGATTTCTTGAAAAAAACCTTTAAAAAACCCTGAATATTTGCTGCATTCGAAAGCCGCACAGTAGAACTTCTTTTTTTACTATCGCTTTTACTAGAAGACCTTGCAACTTACACTCGCCCTTGTTATTTGAGCCGTTTATCTTTGTCACCACCTGGGTACCATAAAACGCTCGAATCCGAAAAAGCTCGAATAGGAGAACAACTTAACTCTTCAAAGCCGCTTATCTCTGAATGTGGACTCGCACGAGACGTTAGGGCTTTTTTTTGAGGTGGGAATCATCAAATAACTTCCCCCGCTCTGGGTGGAGTGGAGGGGCGTGTCAGACTTTTACTGGCTAAAACCCTCCCATGTTCCTGCTATTGCCCTTTATGTTCCGGGGCCACGGTATCTCTTTCGAACAACCCGCAACCCCGGCAGGCGGAGGCCCTGGCAAGCCCCTCTGCTTTGCTGACATCTCTTTGAGGCGCTCGTGAAACACAAACGCGCCGTCGACACGGCCTGTCATCAATAGACGGACGGACGGTGAGCTACCCATTACTCACCGTCCACAGGCCCGAGACGTTTGGGCTTCGGTGAAGTCTTGGTGTTTATTATGCGATAGATTTTTTTCAGTTATATCCTCAATGGAAACAACATCGTGGTAGGGTTCAGCCAACAAAGGCGCGGAGCGGGATGGAATGATTGTTGGCAGATTTATAGTAGGACTTAAAACTGAAGTAAACACAACGAAACGTGAATGAATGAAAGTCACCACGCCGTTCGCTGAACTCTCGCGCCACGACAAACTCACTAACTCGCAGGCGAAATTTGCTTTATACGTATCAATGCACGTCGAAGTTGCATGAATAATAATTAAAACTCTTTAATTATCATTCTAAATAGATCTTATGCACCACCATAAATACAAAAGAAATCATTAAAATAAGTTGACGACTTATCGCCTTTGAAATATTGTACAACTCATTTAAAAATAAAGAGTGTAGAGTCACTATGTCGAGTTAGTTAATTTTTGCTTTCGTGTATTTTAACCAACGATTGATATTGAAAACTCACTAAATCGTTTTAGTTATGTTTTGTATACCTAAATTCATTTGCATGCATTAAAAATTAAAGAGAAAAAGTAATTTAGTCGTTTTAGTTTCGAGTTTTGAACACTTGAAATAAATGTAAAATAATTAACTTAATTAGTTAATTCTTCCATTACGCCCTGGGTACAAAAAGGTGGACTTACTTACTTTTCACATTTCTTAAAACAAAAACGAAAGCAGCTACAAAAATGACGGTTTCACAGAATATTAGAGAAAAAAAAATGTGATACGCATGACATTGAAACTCATTTTCGACTTTTTCGGACTTAATGACTTTTCGCTCTACGGGGACGATATATAACTCCTCCCCCCATAAGTTCGAAATTATCGGAGGGATGATTATCATTGGGATGATTATTGTCACTCCGATCATTTCGGCACAAACATTTTTTTACGTTTTTTCCGTACTTACGAGCTATGAATACAGGAATGCTTAAAACTATAATAATATATAACACTAGAGTGCCGACGCTAACACTTTTCACATTAATTGACTTTTCACTGTCGATTTTCACTTCACTTCTACTAACTTCCAATAAGTTATTTAGGTGTTGCAGATTTGTTAAATCACTAGTCTCCAAATTGATAGGCTTGCGTTGCAGGTGTGGCTCGATTGGTGTTACATCAGGAAGATTGACAATTGTTAATTTCGAAGAGTCGATATTACTTGTTGTAGTTTGATTAGATTTTAGGGTAACTCTACCTATCTTGACATCGCAGTGTCCATCCAAGTTAAGAGAGTAAGTACCTTTTATTTCTTCTTTCGTTATCTCGTTATTGCAGATCTCTGATAGTATAGTTTCGGCTCTACTATAGATAATCCAACGCCTTTTCCCCACAGGTTGTATTTTAAGAGTGTGAATTTCCACTGGTACGGGATGACAGGAGTTTGTGTTATGGGAGAATCTCATTAATGCGGTTATGCAGGTGTCTTCCATTGGCAGCTGGGACTCGTCCTCGTAGCACAGGAACTTCGCCCCGTAGAGTTCGTAGCAAGGCTGGGAGAGCGAGACTATTTCGGACCCTTTTACTAAGAGGTAGGGGTGTTTGTTTGTTGAATAATGATTGTGGTCTGGTTAAAATGATTGGTAATAGGTATGGGGATTGCTCTGTAGTAATTATATATTTCATCTTTGATTATAGGTATTTCTAAAATAAACGTTATTTGACTTCCCTTCGAATAAGCTTTTATTTCGATACACTGCTCTAACTTAACTAAGTTATCATAGCTTACTTCATACATTAGTTTATTAGATTTTTCTATGAACTTTAATGATTTGAACAGCTCATCAGACTTTATCAGAGACTGGTGTAATATTTTTAATTTACTGAATGTGATGGAAATTTCAATCTCATTCAGTCGACTGTACAATAGTTGAAAATTGTGTAAAAATAGATTATAGATATTTACAAAGTTATGTGTGGTAATGTTAATGCTATTTTGATTAATTAATTTTGTTATTTCCCAAATTTCTTCTTCAATTTGCATGAAATTGTTTTTAGTAGAGTTCGTTATTTTAACTAAAGCTTTAGAAATTTCTGTTATAAGCGTTACCTTGTTTGCTAATGCATCCTGACGTGTTTTTATATTATCAATCATGTTATCATATCTGCTAGCGTCGTCATTGTCTAAGTTACCGGTAATAATCTTAATAATAGATCCTAGAGGGTTTAGAATTCCACGTTTAATCCTCATCGATGGGGCTAACTGCTTAAATGTTTCTATGCTACTGTTCATAACATAATCCGTTTGGAGTTTTACATCAAACAGCTGATAATTCGAGGTATCATTTCCCAAATGTTTCTGTATATATTCATTAAAGTTTGCATATCTTTTAATATTAAATTCTAAATCCTCATGAATCAAACTTAAATCTAAAACCTTAATAATAGTCCACTTATTGTAACTTACGCTAGCTTGACCTTGTTTCAGAATCAATACGCCAGGGTTCTTATCTATCCTTTGAAGTTGAAGGGTGTGTATCCTGGAAGTCAGGGCCAGGAGCACGAGGAGGAATCTGTGGAGGTCGTTTAATGTCCTTAAGCGTCACTTTTGTGTCACGATTATTTATTCTAACAGGACAAATGTTCCTAACGATTTCGCCTGATACTTGTGCTTTTTGAAAACGAGGTTTGTCTTTACTTCGTCTAATGTTTACTCCTTTTATGAATACAGTGTCTCCTTCTTGAATATCGAACGATGTTTCACCATCACGTTTTTCTTTGACCTTTTCTTTGTTTGCTATTATTTTATCCGTTAAGTATTGGTAGAGATACTTAGTTCGCTTCATGTGATCGTTAACTAATTGTTGCGTATATTGTTTATTAAAGTTAACTGCGAAGGTGCTATTCGAATCGGTGTGTCCAAAAACAACTTCAAAGGGCGTAAGACCTGTTGTCGAATGTATAGTTTGATTGTAGGACATAATCGCGTACGTCATTACGTCGGCAGCATCAGTAATTAGGTGCTCATATTTTGCGATACGATATATTTCTAAGATGGTTGAGTGGAAGCGTTCTATTAAACCCATAGAATTAGGGTTATGTGCTGTACCTATGTGCAGATCAATTTTATAAAATTGAAGTGTTTCTTTAAACAAAGTATTGTTGAATTCGGTTCCAGGATCGGCACTTATCCGGTTTGGTACGCCATAGAACGAGAAAAATTTAATTAATGCGCGGACTACTTCAGGAGTGGATCGGTTTGAGAGTATGAAAGCCTGTCCTAATTTGCTGAAAGCGTCTATTATCGTCAAAAAGTATTTCCCTTCTACTGAGAAAAGGTCTATGAATATTTCAGCAAAGGGTTTCGTTTGTGTTTGTGTTAACTGTAATACTGGTTTCAAGGGTTTACGATCGTATTTTAGTTTTTTACAGGTTTCACATGAATTTATTACCGTGGCAACAGTTACGTCAATATTTTTCCAGAAGTAGTTTCGCTTTATTTTCATGAGAGTTTCCTTGATGCCGCGATGGCTGGTTTTACCATGATGGTAGGTAAGTACGACTGAACGTTGTTCGTCTTCGTCCTCTACATATATAACTCTTTTAGTGCATTCGTAAATTTTAACAGTATCCTTTTTAAACAGTTTAATAACAGCGTCTGTAAACTGGCTACGGTGTATTTGATCCTCAAAATAAAAGAAATATTTTATTTTAGGTTGTATGTATTCCAGAAGGAATTGTTTTACTAAGTGTGGATTATCTACAGGTAAGTGTATCTCAAAAATTTTTTGTTTATCACGTGATGAATCTTTTACTGATAATTGATTTCTGTTCCAGGTAAAAACAAGAACTTGATGGGGCTTTGTGTCTACAGCTTCATCTAGGATAGGGATTCCGTTTGTATCGATATCTCGTGCTGAGTGTATTGTTTCAGGTAATGAATCCGCTGTGAGGGTGCTGGAGGAAGCTGCTCGGACTGGATAAGATGACATAATGTCTGAAGGTGACGAGGCAGTCAATGTTTCTGAAGAGTCCGATATTGATATTGGACTATCAGGTCTTTCAGTATCACCTACGTTACCCTGTAAAGATGTGTTATTATCTTGGTTGTTAAGTACATTTAATTTTATCCGAGACAAGGCGTCTGCGTTGCTATTCTGACTACCTTGTTTGTATTTTATATCGAAATCAAATTCGGCTAACCTTAGTTTCCACCTAGTTAGCTTACTATTCGGTTCTTTGATTGAATTAAGCCACGCTAACGGTCGGTGATCGGTGTATATTGTAAATTTGCGTCCGTACAAGTATGGACGGAAGTGTTTTGCTGCCCACACTATGGCTAGCAATTCCTTTTCTATAGTACTATACCGTGTCTCCGCCTCATTTAATGTCCTGCTGGCGTATGCAATGGGTTTTTCATTTCCAACAACTCCTTGTGAAAGGACAGCACCTATGGCGTAATTTGACGCGTCTGTAGTTAGGATAAAAGGCTTTGAAAAATCAGGGAATTGTAGTATAGGAGCGTTGACTAATAGTTCTTTGCATCTTTGAAAAGCATCGATATATGGTTGAGTAATTTCTATTTTATTTTTCTTTTTCAGGCATGAAGTAAGAGGTTGTGTGATTTTAGAAAAATCCTTTATAAATTTTCGATAATAGCCAACCAGGCCAGGGAAACTTTTGATTTCAGTGGGTGTGCGGGGAAGTGGGAAGTTAAGGACTGCTCTGATTTTGTCATCGTTGGGTTCTAAGCCATGTTCAGTAATCTTGTGTCCCAAATAAAGTACCTCCTTTCTCAGAAACTCACATTTGTCTAGTGTCACTTTGAGGTTATTTTGTCTAAGGCGGTCAAATACCTTTTTTAACTTTTCAATGTGTTCTTATAAACTATTCGAATATATTATTATATCATCCAAATACACGAGGCAATGGATACCTTGCAACCCTCTCAGCACGTTATCCATTGCGCGTTGAAAAGTTGCAGGTGCGGTTTTAAGCCCAAATGGCATGCGGGTAAACTCAAAGTGTCCTGACGGGGTTGTAAACGCGGTTTTCTGTCTGTCTTGTTTGTCTATCTCTATCTGGTGATAACCACTAGCGAGGTCTAGCGTACTAAAGTAAGATGACTTTCCTAGTTTGTCAAATAAGTCATGAATATTCGGTAAGGGGTACTTGTCGTCGGTCGTTTTGTCATTTAAACGTCGATAGTCTATAACCATTCTAAATTTACGTTCACCCGAAGCATCCACCTTTTTTGGGACTAGGTGCACAGGGGCACTCCATGGCGAAAAGGACTCTCGAATTACATTATCCTGTAATAATTTATCAACTTGTTTTTGTATTTCAGCGTTTTGTGACGGTGGATGTCGGTAAGGTTTAATAAAAATAGGCTCTTCGTTTGTAGTCCGGATTTGGTGCTTTACTTGGTTTGTGAATGTTAAGGGGAGATGTTCGCAATAAAATATATCCCTATATTCAAAACAAAGTTTTTCTATAGCTTCGCGTTCTTCTAAATTGGTGTGATCTAATCGTAATTTAGCTAAGTTTTGTTTCAGTAATTCATCAATTTCATAGTTATTCAGTAACTTATCCGATGTTACGTTTATTTCACAGGTATTCGTGTCATTAAGTTTAGTTGTAGTCAAAGGCTTAGTAAACGTAATAGTCACGCTATTTTGTGAAGCATTTTGAATAACGGTTGTCGCAAAATAATCTATGCATGTAACTATAGCGCTAGGCATACGTACGTCATTACCAAAATTTTTAAAGTCAATGATTGCATCACCGTTACTTAGGTCGGTTGGTACTTTTACTATTGTTTCAGTCCGAGGGTCTAAAATCATTTCACATGTGAGGCTGTATACTATAGGTATTTCTGTATCTCGTGTTTTTAAAATTTGCGCCTTCATGTCTATTGTCGCATCTAACATTTTTAATAGGTCCGAACCTATTAATCCGTCGTATCGGCTATCGACATCGTAAACATAGAATTTGTGTTTGAGGAAACTTTTGAAGGTTTTCAGTAAAGGTATGTCTATAACTTGGTCGTGTGAGCTACGTGCATGTGTACTGATAACTTCAAATGGTTCGTAATATTTGTAGGCAGAAAAGTATTGATCGACTTTTCCTGGGCTAATAAAGCTTCGTGTACTTCCGGTATCAATCATTAGGCGGGCATTAATTTCTGGAATATAGATGTGTGGTAATCGATTTATACTATTGCAATTTAAATTGATTACTTCAGGCGATCGTTTCCCGAGGCTATCATAGGATAATTTTACGTATTCTTCTTGGTTTGTAGTCTCGTTGGAAATAGGCTCCACATTTTCGAAGTAGAAATTATTGTTATAGGCGGTGTGTTCGTAACTATCAGTAAGGTGTACATTATTTGCACAGTTTACGTAGTCAGGTTGGAAATCCAAGTCTTGGAGTACTTGCGTTTCATTACTATTATTATACAAGTGAAGCGTATTCTCGTCATCGGAGTTATTTATAATCATATTATTTCTAAGGGGGCGGACAGTGCGCATAGACACATCAGTGTCTTGTGGCTGGGGTAAATTACGTTGTGGTTGATATTGCGGCGGTATACCGAATTTGAATTGCTGATTTGGTGGATTAAGATTGGGTCTATTATGTGCGTTATTAAGTTGAGGTCTAGATCCTTGTTGAGGTCCGATACCAAATTTAAAATTGTTCTGATTCGGCGGACCACCTGAAATGTACACTGGTGTATAGCCTTGAGGCTGTTGCATACCCGGTTTGGGATACGTTTGGTTAGGTACACCAAATCTATAGTCGTTATTGAAACCCGACCTAAAATTATTTTGCGGCAGATGTGGAACTCCAAACTTAAAGTTTTGGTTAACCGGATAACCGAAATTATTTACGGCTGGAACATAAGGTCTCATTGGAGGCTGGAATTTAAAACCTTGTTGGTTGGTATTCGGAGGAGGCTGGGCTGTTTTAGTATTACTTTTATTTTTTGCGTTATACTGAAATTGAAAATTGACCTCTTCCATTACGACACTGAGTGCACTTTCTAGGCTTGTGCAACTTTTGAGTCTTACGATTCTAATTAAATCCTCTGGCAGATTATATAAAAACACGTTAAGAGACAAGTTATTGTAAATTACCATTTTTGCTGCTTTCATTTCCTCATTAGCGAGCAAATTGACCTTGGAAATCAGAGTGCTGCGTATTTGCTGAATTCTGTTACAGAATTCCAGATAAGTTTCATTAGATTTAATTTTTAAATTTTCTAGCTCAATTGCCACACAGTCCTCTGATCTGGGGTCACCAAAATGTTGAATCAAAATAGATCTTAGTTGGTCCCATGTGTTTATATCCTCTCTTTCACTTAATAGAGCCGCTGCTCTACCACACAATCTACTAGTGATAGCATGGAAGTTAAAAGTAGTCTGAACAGCATTATTAGGGCCGTTAAAATTTCTTAAAATATATTCACTTTTCTTTATAAACAAATTTAGTATACTTTTGTCACCATCAAACTTAGGAATTAAACTTAAAATATCTTTAGGGATCATTTGGACAGTTACTCCGACTTGATCCGGCATTTTAATCAAATTAGTTTACTTAAACACTTTATATTATAAAATTATACTTAAAAATAGGCCTGCCAATTTTGTGCAGAAGTCAAATAACTCAAATTAGTTTACTTAAACACTTTATATTATAAAAATATACTTAAAAATAGGCCTGCCAATTTTGTGCAGAAATCAAATAACTTTCAACGATTTTAGTTTAAAAGTTACGCAATAAGTCCTACAGGAGCAACACAGGAAATAACAAGGACGAGACAGGATAGTAAAAAGGTCTACTTACAGTCTGCTCGATCCCATGCCTTCCCGTAGAGCTGCTCGTGCCGTGGACAGGAACCTTCGTCGCCACACGTGGTAAACTTATTTATTTGGTTCGAGGATACCCGAAGCCGCGCGCGAGACCGATTTTTGTGTACTCGAACACAGCGTTTAGAAAGCGGATATCCTACCGGCTGCGCCAGTTAAATCCCGGTGGCACTGCCGAAGGTTTTTAAAAAACAAACGACAGGAGTCTTGACACGAAGAGGTTTTATTTAAGACTGATCTATCTTCTAACTAAAGCTAATACATTTCTTAGTCTAAGTTCTTATCTCTATCGGATGCGTGTCGCCAGGCGTTAGCCATAACATCCCGGCGCTACCGTGAATGCTGTGTCAGCTCCGGCCGCCTAAGGCGCGTAACACAGTAACAATTAACATGAAGTTATAATATTGGGGGTCGATACAGCATATATAACTAGGTACCCTGGCTACCCTCTATTATGTTTTTGTGCTCGTAAAATCTATCTAAAGATTACCTGGAAGATATCTCTATCAGCGAAATGACTGCCATTGTAATCCTATAATTAGAATTAAGTATACAATTAAGTTATATATAAAAAAAAATACCTGCAAATCAGGAAAGGGGATCTGTGTTACCCCGAATTTAACGCGAGCAAAGCCGCGGGCATAAGCTAGTTTAAAACAAAAACAGAGCAACATAAAACAAATTAGCTAGCTTTACTGAAAATATATAAAATACTGAAGCATTTTATTTAAAAAAAAAAACATCTAATAATACAAAAGAATATATGCAAAGGTGGACTGGTATAAACAAACACAATATGAGAGTAATTCGTTATTTTTATTCATCCCTGATTATCCCAGCTAAGACAAAGGGTAATCTATACTAATACTAATAATATTATAAAGCTGAAGAGTTTGTTTGTTTGTTTGTTTGAACGCGCTAATCTTAGGAAGTACTGGTTCGAATTGAAAAATTCTTTTAGTGTTGGATAGTCCATTTCTTGAGGAAGGCTATAGGCTATATAACATCACGCTACGACCAACAGGTGCTGAGCAGCGTGGGTGAAACCGCTTGGAACAGCTAGTTAAGTATATAATTAAGTTATACATAAAAATACCTGCAAATCAGGAAAAGGGATCTGTGTTAACCCGAATTTAACGCCAGCAAAGCCGCGGGCATAAGCTAGTTAAAAATAAAAACAGAGCAACACAAAACAAATTAGCTAGCTTTACTGAAAATATATAAAATACTGAAGCATTATATTTTAAATAAAAAACATTTAATAATACAAAAGAATATGCGCAAAGGTGGACTCGTATAAACAAACACAATATGAGAGTAATTCGTTATTTTTATTTATCTCTGATTATCCCGGCTAAGACAAAGGGTAATCTATACTAATACTAATAATATTATAAAGCTGAAGAGTTTGTTTGTTTGTTTGTTTGAACGCGCTAATCTCAGGAAGTACTGGTTCGAATTGAAAAATTCTTTTAGTGTTGGATAGTCCATTTTTTGAGGAAGGCTATAGGCTATATAACATCACGCTACGACGAACAGGTGCTGAGCAGCGTGGGTGAAACCGCGTGGAACAGCTAGTTAAGTATATAATTAAGTTATATATAAAAATACCTGCAAATCAGGAAAAGGGATCTGTGTTAACCCGAATTTAACGCCAGCAAAGCCGCGGGCATAAGCTAGTTTAAAATAAAAACAGAGCAACATAAAACAAATTAGCTAGCTTGACTGAAAATATATAAAATACTGAAACATTTTATTTTAAATAAAAAACATCTAATAATACAAAAGAATATATGCAAAGGTGGACTGGTATAAACAAACAAACACAATATGAGAGTAATTCGTTATTTTTATTTATCTCTGATTATCCCAGCTAAGACAAAGGGTAATATAATAGAAAACGAGGGAAATGTATTTACGAAAAATATGTTCAGTGGTTTAATAAAAAATGTTGGTTTTGTGGAATTAACAGTTTGTTTTGCACGAAATTGTGTAGATGTATAAAGTCTATTCGAAAGCTTGTTTCCAAATAACATAATTAAAAATACACTTTATGCTTCTGTAAATTTAGTTGAATTCAGGATAATAATATTTATTTTGGGATGTTGTTTAGCAAACTGTTCTCGGTTCTGTAAGTATTAAAGTAATATTGTGAACACTGTTTAACTTTTGTTTGGCTTTTTGGTTTTCTAAGCAATTTTTTTTTCATTTATTTTTAACTAGCTCTTGCCCGCGGCTTCGCTCGCGTTAAAATTCGAGGTAACACAGTTCCCCTTGCGCCTTATCGATTTGTAATAGCAATGCTAAGTTTTTCTTATTCTTCCCTCTTGCTCCCTCACATTCCAGATAAAAATTTAAATAAAAAAAGCTTATGTCCGTCTCCTGGTTCCCAACTATCTCTGTACGAAAATTCTGCAAAATCGGTTGAGCCATTGAAGAGGTAACAGACAAACAAACTCACTTTCGCTTTTATAATACAGTAAAACTTGGTTAAGTGGGACCTGGATAAGTGAGAAACCTCCATAACTGGAACTCATGCTGAGGTGCCAAAGTGCCAAAGTGTTGGGACACTTTGGCACTGAATTACCTCTGTTAGTGGGACGAGGTAAGCGTCTATATCTGGGATTTGTTCTTTTGATTTATCATCATAGTTACCTCTATAACTGAGACAGCAAGTAAATTTTATATGCATAAACCTCTGTAACTGAGATAACATTGTTTGTTTGTTTATTCATTGTTATTCTACCCACAAATTCCACATGTAATTCCAAGTCGAAGGTAATTTTGAGCTTCAATTACCTTCAGTATTAGTTTCGCTTTACTATCATACAGATGTTTATTTGAAAAATGCCAAAACGAAAGCTACAATTATTATCATTACGTGAAAAACTGAAGTTAATATCCGTTTAGGAAAGTGGGAAGACACGCGAAGAAGTTTGTGCCGAATTTAATGTGCTAAAATCTACTCTTTGTAGAATAATTCAGAGTAAACATAAAATTGAATCACAAAGTTCTGAAGGACAAAGAAAACTAAAACGTGTACGTTTATCAGAATATCTTGAACGAATGAATCTATTAATAGAACCCTCTGTAAATGAGACAGATATTTATTTATACCTATATATCTGAGACACTGGCTAAGTGGAATACCTCTATAAGTGAAACGACATTGCAGGTCCCTTGATGTCTCACTTAACCAGGTTTCACTGTATTAGTAAGGATAACAATATCGTAGGTACGTTTACAAACATTTCAACTTACATACACAAACAGACCCGGAACAACTATCTGAAGGCCATATAAATATTTGTTACACATTGCACACCGTTGCACACCGTTGCACAGTTAGTATGTATACACACACAGTTGCTTTCAACTAACGTGATGTACCAAACCAAGTGCTTAGAGATACATGTAGTCGTGTACATAGAGAATCATGATCACGTACGTAAGGACGTGTTTGTTATAATTAATTTAATTGAGTAATTAGTGTGTTTGTGTGTGTGTGTTTGTACGCACGTGACAATTATCGTCCATTTAACTTTATGAGACGCGATCATTCCCGAAATTACGGCACTAAGAGCTTCATTAAAGAATTTATGTATCCACAAAAAGCTTAAATATGATATAATATCATGCCTCTATACCGCAAAGAGTTAAGTAGGGGTGTATACAATACAACAGCTACATTAGAAAAAAATGTGTTTTATATAAGGCTAGCTTTTGCCCGCGGCTTGGCTCTCGTTGAATTCGGAGTAACACATTTCCCCTATCCTGGTTTACAGGTACCTGTGGTTTTTGCCCTTGCGCCTTATTTATTGTAATAGCAAAGCAAAGTTTTCCCCTTTCTTCCCTTTTTATGCCTCATTTCTCACTTTAAAAAAAATCCATCTCCAGGGTCCCAACTATCTTTGTAGCAAAATTCATCAAAATCGGTTTAGCCGTTTAGACGTGACGACGTTACAAAAAAACAAACAAAATATTAGTAACGATAACTCATAAATCATTAAAGCAATGTAGATAAATTTGATATACCGTATATAAAAAAGAACTATGAAAAATGGACCCAGCAATTGGCGAATTGAGAAGCTTCTCCTCTTATTGAATTAGCTTAAAGGTACGGTGACGAAGTTTGAAAAATTTCAACCTTTTGTCAATCCACGTTATTTACACACGAACAAAAACAACAATGCGCTGCTTCAATACAAAAGTACCATAAATAAAAAAATACGAAATATTTTGTATTGCAAAAATACAACCATAATTCTTCATAACATTATGTGCAATCCAAAAACTATTCTTTATGATTAGAATTTTGGAAGAAATCGTATAAATGTTTGAAGTTAGAAAGAAAACTCAACTATCGTCCAATATAGTTCTTACGATTATCACGATATCACGATTTTCTTTCTTGTCTCATTCATTGTTAACGTTAACAAACCTGTTTTGGGTTCTCTAGTTTAAATGACGTAAAAAGAAGGTTTTCTATTAAAACTTATATATTTAGCTCAGCTTTGTAACCTGTCCCAGCTTTTAGCTTTTAAAGCAAACACCCTTTTTTTAAAATTTCTTTACCACCCTATTTTTCTCACTCACAATTTTCTCGTTCGAAAACACTTTTAATATCCGCAACTATAATAATATAGGTAGTACTTTACACCCGTGACCCTTTGATCATATAATCGCTCCCATGTCACACTGAGCGATGGTAAATTATTTTTCACTTCAGTGATACTTGATCCTTCACTGGTTCTTTGTGGAGAGGTTTTATTGAAAAAATCTTGGCTGGCTAATTTTATTTATAGACGGTTTTTAATATTCCATCAATATTCTTGAGAATTCTTGTGTTGTTATGATTTTGTTGTTGTACGAAACCATTATAGGATCACTTTGTTGTTCAACTGACTGTCAAGACCCTCTTTATGGGGGGTGGGAATCTTTAAATGACTTCTCCCGCTCCTGGAGCGGGGGGGAGTGTCAGACTTCTACCGACTAAAACCCAACTATGTTCTTTCTTTTACCCGCAACCCTGACAGGCGGAGGCCCTGGCAGGCCCTCTGCTTTGCTGATCTTTTTGAGGCGCGCGTGAAACACTTACGCGCTGTCGACTCGGCCTGTCGTTAATAGACGGACGGACTGTGAGCTATCCATTGCTCACCGTCCACAGGCCCGCATCTACAGTTGCCGGGAGTCGTCTCGCGACGCCCGATGTCCGCAGCGTCTCCCGCGGCGGCTGGGTTGATTTGAAGTTCTCTCCCTCAATCGCCTGGCCACCTCCTTCGCTAGCATGACTGCTTCGCTGAAGGAGGTGACCGTTTCCCATTCCCTCTCGCTCCGTACCAGGGACTGAACCAGGGCCGGACGCGAGAGATATCCGCCGTCGATCCCCTTTACGAGGGCACGGCGGTGTCTGTCAAGACTCTTAATCTTGAGATTGCGTGGAGGTATCATTTATTCATTTATAATTAAAACTAGTTACTCACGTCTGTATTCCCTTGGAGCTGTGATGAAAAATTAACCTCTAAGTGTACGCAATTAAAAGATATGGCCGTTTATGTCGCAAGTTTGTACGGGACCCTGGGTGCGTGTTAAACTTTCACAAAGGGTATTTATTTTATTAAAACTGAATTCTAAAGGAATCTTCAATAGTTGAATGTAAACAAACAGCTTAATTTTCATCACCACAACATAAAACAAACTTACTATTATAATATCACATTAAACAACCCTTACCGACAACCCCTTCGAAACATCCTTGTTTGTAACTTTATTCGCATAATTTCTCTTACACCCTTATCAATAGGGTACAACTTTCTGAAACAATACTAGGAGTAAATCCCCAGGTTTTACAGATCCCTCAATCTATAAAGATTTAAGCTCTTGGCTCAATACTAACAACCTCACCAGTCGATTTTCATGGTTAAGCACCACTTGACTAGGTTGGTCAGTGGATGGGTTAGCATCCATTATGTACTGTGAAGGTTGTATACCATTAATTAATTTGACGACACGGTTGGCGCAGTGGCTGAGCGATCGACTGGTTCGATTCCCGCACGGAACAAATATTTGTATGGCCTACAGATAGTTGTTCCGGGTCTGGCTGTTTGTGAATGTGAGTTTAAATTTCTGTAAACGCACCCACGATACAGGACAAAATTCCTAGTGTGGGGCAACATTTAAAAAAAAAAAAACCATTAAGAGTGCTGGCTGGTTTGCAATGACGTTCGAATACTCAAGTTGTTTAAATGGAGAATTAATAAAAATAGAATAGCGTAGTCTTTGGAATAAGTGTGTGTTATGTATTGCTAACTAAAATATAGTCCTGAATTAATGTAGTGTGTATGTTAGCTCCCCCCGTGGCTAAGAAAATATGCCTCGGTTGGCATTTGAAAATATTTCGGTCATTCGGGAAGCTGGAAAGTCATTTGAGTTGATATAGGTCAGATAGACAATCGCATTCTGTAAAATATTGGTATTCAGCTGCATCCGTTTATTCTGGAAATCGAACCAACCGCAGTTAACCAGACGCTGACAAAGGTTTGATTGGCTACTGAGGAGACAAAGAGACGCCCTTCTAATTTTCTCCTCACTTTTCCTCAACAGGCAACACTGGCTACTCAATTACGTGGTTTTATTTCTTTTACCGCGTTCTCGAGTCCCAATGGATTGAAAACATTTGAACATCAATAAGTTTATTGGAAAGGAAACTGAATCGTTTGAGGTGTGAAGATTTGATATAAAAGATTTCGCAATTTTTTGATGTGTTGATTTTTATACGTTTCGGCTTTGTAAATTGAGATGAAATGAACAGCCGAATTTTGGGGTGCAACATTGAATGATTAAACAAAAATATTGAAAGCCAATAATGTTCAACAAGGTTTAAAATTTGACTAAAAGTGAAAAACTGATGGAAGGTGGGTAGGGAAGAATAGATGGAGAAGACAGACGACTAAATGTTGTGGTATAGCTTGATAAAAAAATAACAAAATAACACTGTTAAACCAAACAATTTTAAAACAGTAACCATGCAGCTTCTAGCGTATGCCATTCACATTTGGAGTGAGACCATTGAGAAACACGGGGAAGCGCTTGCCGTTTCCCTTGACATCTCTAAGGCCTTCGACAGGGTGTGGCATGAAAGCCTTATTAAAAAGCTTCCTTCTTTCGGTCTACCCGCTGGTTTTTGTACTTGGGTTGCGGACTTCCTGAGGGATCGGTCCATTCGAGTGGTCATAGATGGCTGCTCGTCTGACCAATTGGCTATTAATGCTGGGGTCCCTCAGGGGTCGGTTCTCTCAGCAACTTTATTTTTGCTGCACATTAACAGTCTGCTAGTGCCCGGCACCTTTGGGTATGCAGACGACAGCACTGTTGCTGAGAGATATATGTCCAACGCAGGGGCTAGTGGGTCTCAGATGAGCGGTTGAACTTGTCCTTGAGGGCTGTCTCCGATTAGGGAGATGCCAACTTGGTCAAGTTCAATGCTGCTAAGACCCAGGCGTGTCTGTTCTCCGCAAAGAGGAGTGAATTTCAACCTGCTCCTTCTTTTCGTGATGTAACCGTGCCAATTACCGACCATATTGAGCTTCTTGGTGTAACGCTTACATCTACCCTCAATTTTGGTCCGTTCATCGAGGCTATGGCTAAACTGGCTGCTAAGAAGTTGGGTATCCTAGCAAAGGTGAGACAGTATTTCACACCGGAACAGTTGCTGAACTTATATCAAGCGTAAGTTCGATCGTGTGTGGAATACTGTTCTCATCTCTGGGACGGATCCGCCAAATACCAGCTTGAAGCGCTAGAGTCTATAGAGAAACGAGCCAAGAGGCTCATCGGCAACGACGCGCTGGTTGAGTCAAAGCTCCAGAGCCTGGAGCATCGCCGGCGCGTTGCCAGCCTTTCGGTTTTCTATCGGGTACATTTCGGAGAGTGTGCGATGGAATTGCACAGCCTAATTCCGCCAAGCCCGTTCCATCATAGGACTACAAGACGTACGGCGAAGCGCCACCGTTACATGGTAGACATCCCACCCACACGCACTAAACGGTTTGGGAATACCTTCATTGTGCGTCCTGCTAAGGAGTGGAATTCCCTGCCGGAGTCTGTATTTCCTGACAGCTATAACCTGGGGGTCTTCAAGTCAAGAGTGAATAGGTTATTTCTAGGTAAGCGTGCTTCATCGTCGACCACATCATCACTTACAATCAGGTGAGATAGTGGTCAAATGCAAGCCTATCAATAACAAAAAAAAAAAAGAAAATGCAGTTTCTAGACGGTTTTACTCCATAGGTTACCCGAATTGTGCACCTTTTCTCGACGTTTTATAAGTGCCCATGTCAGCCTAAATGAAATAAAATATTTAAAATGATTTGATTTGAAGCAATGGTATGAAGGAGAAAGGAGTAAATGATGCCGTGACGTCTGATAGGGGAGAATGGAAGAAGAAACGTGTTGCGCCGACCCCAAATAGAATGGCACAAGGGTATTTGCCCATATCAGCCTATATGAAATAAAAATATTTTGAAGTGATTTGATTTAAAGCAATGATATGAAGGAGAAAGGAGTAAATGATGCCGTGACGTCTGATAGGGGAGTATAGAAGAAGAAAACGTGTTGCGCCGACCCCAAATAGAATGGGACAAGGGCAGGAAAATGATGACGATGATTTGATTTAAAGCATACGTCAAGCAGTAGACTGCGAAAAGGTCAGTTGAATGATTGAAAAAAAAGATTTTCTGACATTTTCGTCACACTATTGTTTTTCATTTACATTATAATTTCATACAGTATTCTCGAGAGAGTATCAATGGAACACTCTTTTGTAGTGTTCTAAGAAGAAAAGCAACGTTTTGTATAAGATCTGATGTTACTAGGACATATTTTTTTATTGTATAATAAACACTAGCTGTTCCACGCGGTTTCACCCACGCTGCTCAGCACCTGTTGGTCGTAGCGTGATGTTGTATAGCCTATAGCCTTCCTCAAGAAATGGACTATCCAACACTAAAATATTTTTTCAATTCTAACCAGTAGTCCCTGAGATTAGCGCGTTCAAACAAACAAATAAACTCTTCAGCTTTATAATATTAGTATAGATTATAAATTGTGGCATTTTTTGTGGATGGAAAATCATCAAATCACTTCCTCTGCTCTGGGTGGAGCGAGGGGGAGTGTCAGACTTATACTGACTACAACGCACCCATATTCATTCTTTAGCCCTTTATGTTCCGGGGCCGCGTTATTTCTTTCAAACAACCCGCAACCCCGGCAGGCAATTTTTTTTTTTTAATGATTGAGATATTGGGGAGAAAGAGGGAATAAAAGAGAAAACTTTGCATTGCTATAACAATAAATAAGGTGCAAGGGCAAAATCTACAGGTAGCAGATACCTGTAAATCAGGAAAGGGGACCTGTGTTACCCCAAAGCGAGCGAAGCCGCAGGCAAAAGCTAGATTTTTTTTTGTTTTAAAAGTAAAATGTAAAAATATAATTAAACATGAATGAAAATGAATAACGGATAAATGTATTAAATAATCAAAAAAACTACAAAAAAACACAATTTTGTTAGAGTATAAGAAGGTATTAAGCTAAAAAAATATGAATGCATGTTGCCAGATGTAGGTAGTTACGTACTTTGATATTGTAATGAAACGCGCAAAATCCATTCACAGATACCAGGAACACATAGACGTCAAAACGGCTCCTCGAATCTGAATAGTAAATCATCCATACAGCGTTATGCCAATGGAAATCACAGTTATCCACATATACAGCGTAAGCAATATTTAAAACTACCCTCCATATAAAACTTGGCTTCGAATAGCGAATGTCACCAATTTGGGAGCTGAAACGTCACAGTCGGGATGTCCGATCAGAATTGCAAATGTGAGAGTAAATTCACAAAGAATACACGAAAATTATGCGGGAACCGGTCAGGGCTGGTTTTATTCGTGTAACATACGGAACCCTGGGCGTCAGGGGTCGGCATGTAAATTTATTGAAAGGTAGTCATTACCGCTTTTAGCTAATGAGTTTAAGTGATATTTTAAATACGGATCCGTGTAGCGTGGGTGATTCGTTTTCATTTACTTCTTCATTCATGTCCCTTAAGGGAATGATAAACATGTTAGATACCCGTTTTGTATTGCTGTTGAATGTATCAATAATTTAATTAAAAGTATCTAAATTGGTAACAGTGGGGCGTCTAATGTATTGTGTTGTTCAAACATACGCAGACATTTGTGTTCCATTGTGTAATTTATTTCTGACTGCCTCATTGGTCTAGTGGTCGTGAGCGAGACTGCTGCACATGAGGTCTTGTTTTCGATTCCCAGGCCAGACAATCTGTTAATGGAATTTGTACGTAGTTGATAGTAATAGAATGTGTCAATGAGAGTGTATGGCCGTGTCGACGGCGCACACTGGTTCAAGGGCGGAAAAAAGTCCTTTGCTGCGACTTTGTTTAAAATGTATACAATTTGGTACACACATACTAGAATGTTAGTACAAACATGTCCTAAAATTAACACGGGTAAATAATAACACAGTACTTAATAATATGAAGCTAAAGTAGGGTGATCGAGAAGTAACAAATTTTGTGCAAAAAATATTGTTATTTCAAGTATGAATAGAACCTAAATACTCTAATAATCAACTTTTATTTTTAGTGTAGTCATAGGTTAATTGTGTGTATTAATAAAATACGCAAACATATGTAATTAAATAATGAGTAATTCCTTGCTATTACATTTTTAATGAAGAAGGTCATTTGGAACCTTTTTTTTACAATCATGAGGTCAGAACTAATCTCCGTTATCGACCGTTGCGTAATAATATACTTCCGGAGATTAATTAGACCCTATAGATTAAGAATACATCAGTTTTGCCTGCGATAACCTGCGAACTTGGAAATACCAGGTCATTAACTAATGACGCTCTGTAATGAAGAAATAGTGCATAATATTAATAACTGTATTTATTATTTAGTTTATTAATATTTATTTATATGGAAATGCTTAAAGACTGTATATTTTACATAATTCAATATATATTTTTTTATAATTCAATTCACGTAAAAAATATGATGCATATTTTCATGTTACTTAAAAAAACCTATATTAAGTATTATGTTTCTCTTTGTATACCTACTGGTACATTTATTATATCATTTTAATAACGTATTATGAAGGAACGCATCGTCTTTTCATTTAAAAATAGTATTTTCCGCATACCCGTACTACTTGCACCACTGTGCGGCGCGTTAGTGATCCACGCGCGCCTCAAAGAGATGTCATCAAAGCAGAGGGGCCTGCCAGGGCCAACGCCTGCCGGTTTTGCGGGTTGTTCGAAAGAGATACCACGGTCCTGAAACATAAAGGGCAGTAAAAGAAAAATGGGTGAGTTTTAGCCAACACAAGTATGACGCTCTTCTCCGCTCCGCCCAGAGCGGGGGAAGTTATTCGATGATTTCCCAAAAAAAAGGATGTACTATTAGGTGTACCTCTGCCTTACCTTTCACGGACTACAGGAGTGATGTAAGGTTTTTTATATATCCTGGACTCACTGAGTCCTGAGTCCACTATTAAACGTTTGTTGACGGAAAGAAATAATAAGCGTAGTGACATGTTTAAGTTTAATCGCCGACTGTGACACCCGTTGGTCTAGTGGTTAGTGGCCCTTGACTGCTGAGCCGGAGGTCGTGGGTTCGATTCCCACCCAGTACAAATTTTGTGTGATGGGCATGATTGTTTGTTCTGTGACTGGGTGTGATTTATCTATAATATGTATGTATTTATAAATTATATAAGTATGTACATCAGTTGTCTGGTTACCATAACACAAGCTCTGCTTAGCTTAAGATCAGATAGCCGTGTGTGAGTTGTCCCAAGATATTTATTTTATTTTTATTTTACCTTTTTTGTGGATGGAAAATTATCAAATTACTTCCTTCGCTCTGGGCAGAGCGGGGGGGAGTGTCTGACTTGTACTGACTAAAACCCACCCATGTTCCTTCTATATTGCCCTTTATATTCCGGGGCCGCGGTATCTGCCAACATAATACCTTACATTACAGTTTTCTTTATGTAATTTATTTTTTATTACCATTACCATTAAAAGACAAAAAAAACATTTTGAGGATGTTCTAGAACAAAAATTCGAAAACGTGGGCAAATGTAATGGATTACTTCTTTCCTTCTCACTGTATCTCAAGGTAGCCAGTGTAGACGACTCCCAGCCACCGTAGATGCGGGCCTGAGGACGGTGAGCAATGGGTAGCTCACCGTCCGTCCGTCGATTGACGACAGCCCGTGTCGACGCCGCGTTCGTGTTTCACGCGCGCCTCAAAGAGAGTCAGCAAAGCAGAGAGGCTTGCCAGGGCCTCCGCCTGCCGGGAGATACCGCGGCCCCGGAACGTTACGGGCAATAGAAGGAACATGGGTGGGTTTTAGTCAGTAAAAGTCTGACAAGCGCCCCCGCTCCGCCCAGAGCGGGGGAAGTCATTGGATGATTTCCCAGCCGAAAAAAAAAGGTAGATAGTGTCCTAGCAGGTGATATTACTTTAATTACAGTCATATTTTCCTGTTTATATTTTATAGAATGTTATTCTTTATGGAATCTGTCTCGGTACCTGACACAAAAGAAATCTAATCTTGCTTAGATTAGCACAGAAGTCACTCAACTTTTCTTTGAGGATTTTCTAATAAGTTCCCTTTCAAAATTAATCCTAGTCTTTCAAACATTACAATATAAACAAATCTTTTGAGAAAAATTAATCAACCACTTCTTAACATGACCAGAATACGAACAGCTTTACCATGGACCAATACTGCCTTTATATTGTATGGATGTTTGACCTCTGTTGTACAATTTTCAGTTCTTGTTATACTGGTTGTTAGCCTCTCACTCTCAATGGTACTTGAACATTCCATATTAATTTCAACCGTAATTGCAATATTTCGAGTTAAGTGTTTGCTCACATTGGTGTTTGTTTTGATTTTGGCCTGTTTTATTAAATCAATTACCTAATGTTTTTTGTTAACTTATCATCTGCCCAGCCTTTTTCCAACTATGTTTGGGTCGGCTTCCAGTCTTACTGGATTCAGCTGGATACCAGTATTCAGCTAACAACTGGGTAATACTATACTCTTTGGTAAGACTGGTTGTCAAACTTTTGAAGCAAGAAGACTTTTTTTTGGGTGGGAAATCATCAAATAACTTACCGACCGGCACTGACTTCAAACCAAGCAGTAAGCGGAAAGAATAAGTAGTTGGTAGGTAAGTAGAGGATAGTGTTATAAATTTCGTAAGTTATTTATTACTTTTTAGTTGTTAAATTAATCGTTTTTAGCTTTATATATTATATTTTAGTATTTTTTTTATTTATTTATAAATTTTTGCGATTTTTAGTATTTTTGGAAGTCGGTTTTTTAACGTAGTTTTTTTATTTTTTTAAAATATTAGTAAAGATTGTACTATGAAGAACATCTCACCACCTAACTACAGTCTTGTTCATACATGCTATGCGAGCTTAATGCCATGAAACAAACACATATTCATGATAGAAATCCTCAATCTAAATCTGTCCGACCCCGGAATTGAACCCTGTACTTAATGCTCATAGTGCCTGTAATCAATGAGACTGTTCCTAACAAATTACATCAGAAACTCGCTAGTAATGTTACAGGACTTATAGTGCCTATCAATATATTTGTTGACGAACACTAAACTTAGCATGTTAGTGAACGAAGAACTTCGCTATTTAGAACTGACGACTGTTACTAAACTTTGCACGGTCAGTAAATTGTGTAATTTGTAAGTTGTGAGGGGGATATTTATAACCCATTCACTAATAATATTTATTTACTTTGTTAATTTTTCTTTTACACTAGCTGTTCCCCACGGTTTCACCCGCGCTGCTCAGCACCTATTGGTCGTAGCGTGATGTTATATAGCCTATAACCTTCCTCAAGAAATGGACTATCCAACACTAAAAGAATTTTCCAATTTCAACCAGTAGTTCCTGAGATTAGCGCGTTCAAACAAACAAACTCTTCAGCTTTATAATATTAGTATAGATTACATTTTTAAATATTTCGTAAGAAAGCCAGTATTGGGAACAGGGTTTAAGCTACCGGTGGTAGCTGGGTGTTTGTTCTACTATACAGGAGAAATTACTAGAGTGTGGTAAAGTTTTCTAAAAAAAAAACAAAAGAAAGATATTTAGACAGGTCTGGAACGCGCTACCCTTTGGCATTAAAAAGCTGAATGTAAAATTACTTTTAAAAGAAAAGTTGGTAACCATTATTTAGGTCCATCTACCAATTAAAAGTCATAGTAATTACTGTTAAAGTTCTCGTTTTTACTTATTTTTTAATGTATTTATTAGTTTATTTGATATGTTTATGTGTATTAGTATCCGTATAAAAATATAGGTTTTCGTAAACAAATAGTTTTAGATATATATATGTCGGAAGAGGATGAGACATAATAAAACTAGATCTTCAATGGCATTAAATCGAATTTATTAATGATTTATTCACCTAATGAATTCTACAGGAACTATCCTTAATCAGTTTCTTTATATAAAAAGGGTCTTATGAAGTTATTAACTCAACATCACGCAATAGAAAACATGACACCCAGTAGTACAGAGATTGGGAAAGTAACAGGGTAATACGGTAGCACAGTAGCACATTATCACGGTAGCACATTAGCACTGTAGCACAGTAACACAGAATCACAGTAACACAGTCACACAGAATCACAGTTACAGAGAAACATAATTAAAAGTAATACAACCTGTGCACCAGGACACGCTTGAAGTCAGACTGCCGTTTTACCGCTGCGCGATTCTTTTATAGACTACAATTATAAGTGGGGGTTATGGCACAGCGCGCTAGCAACTGCAGAATGACTCAGCGCGATAGCAGCTGCAAAATGACTCAGCGCGTCCCAGTGCAGAAGCTGCTAACAATACGACGCCGACACGGCCATGCTGACGTGCGGACGTCCTCGTACGCTCAGCTTATAATAACATCTACAATACGAAAAAGAAACTGATTAAGTACCGTTTGGTCATCCTGCCATTGTTTCTGGTCCGGTCCTTTTAGACCCTACAGATATAGGTGCACGGTTCGGGTTGGTTGTTTCCTATGGAGAAGAACCGGCAAGAAACTCCATAGTTACTCTTTTAAAATCATTTGGTTTTACAATGTTTTAAGTATGAGAGGACAGCGTAGGCAAGACAATAAATCATTGGTTACTTTACAAAAAGTTAAATAAAATAATACGTTAACAAAAATTAACAAGCGTCTAAGAATCTACAAGGCCAACCATGTCCACTCATTCACAACGAATTGGTAGGAAAGAATCTATTCAAGAGTCAAAAAAATATTGCAAAAACAAAATAATAATTATGAGACGACTTGGTCACTCACCCATGACTTTACAAAGCTTACTTCTTGGTCCGGTCAACTTTAGACCCTTCAAGGTTAAACCTCTGGTCCGGCATTATTTTTTTTTTTTAGTATGTCCCTTCAGTAAAACTGGACCGGACTTAGCTAGACTGAACAACTTTTGTTCCTTTAGCTTTACTTCTCTTTTTTTTTGCCCTTCAGATATGTCCCTTCAGTAAAACTGGTCTGGACTTAAGCTAGACTGAACAACTTTTGTTCCTTTAGCTTTACTACTTTTTTTTTATTTCTTTTTTTTTCTTTCTCTTTTTTTCCTTTTTTTTTCTTTTTTTTTTCTTTTTTTTTCTCTTTTTTTTTTCTCTTTTTTTTTCTCTTTTTTTTTTCTTCTCTTTTTTTTTATCTTTTTTTTTCTAGCTTTACGAGCATGAACCTCTGTATTATTATTCGCCGACGCGTCATCCTTATTATATGTTTTTGCAATATCCGAAAAGAACGACAAACGACAAGGACGAAATACTAACGTTTCCATCTCTATACATTTACGAAATTGCAATATTTGTTAAAGACAATCTGTCTAAATTTGACACACTTAATACTAGACGTCATCAATGGACACTTAAGTTAAAAAGACATAATACTGCGCTTTTCTCTAAGAGTTGTCTAGGCATGTGTCCTCAGATCCTTACTAATATTATAAAAGCGAAAGTGAGTTTGTTTGTTGGTTACCTCTTCACGCTTTAATGGCCGATTTTGATGAATTTTGGTACAGAGATAGTTGGGAACCAGGAGACGGACATAGCCATTTTTTTATGTTACTTACAATATGTTTAGTTTCTTTCTTTGTCTTTGGTTGTAAAATATTATCTACCATCGAGAATATTCGTTCAGAAACGATTTTAAGACTTATCTTTACTACAAATACAGTTTTAAATGCCGCGTTTTAGTGCCGCTGTGGCTTTAGAGGCTAATGAGTTTTTATAGCATAAAACATAAAATGAAACTGTTCGATCTATTTGTTCTATTTTGTATTTTAAACGGTTTCTTGTAATTAACTTTGTACGCCTTGCAAGGCAAAACATAGTGAGACAACGCAATTCTTACCATATACCATGCACCTATGTTTCACAAATAAGTAACTTTGATTTTGAACAACTGACCTCGGGGTACTTCTCGCAAGTTTTCTATTGTTTCCATTAACGTGTTTTAATTCGTACCTATCTTTTTTTTTCAAATAGCGGTCACTCCAAACGGGCCTTTGCATTTATGGTCTAGTTACGTTTGGTGTCTTCACTCGCATTTAACAAAGACAAAATTTACCTACTGAGAAAAGTTTTACCAGAGCCTTACCCTTGTTAAATCAACCGGTGTCATATTGAGCCAGCTTTTTTTTTTTTTTTTTTAAAGCAAAGGAATCGGATTAAATGGTTTAATTATTTACCATCTTCATCAGGATAGTTAGTAAATAATGTTAAAATCCCTAATCAAATGAGCTTCCCTAAATGCCAAACATTATTTTAAGAGTGTGAACCCGGTTACTCCACAACGAGTAGTATTGAGAGCTAATTGAATAACACCTAAATGATCAGAATTTGTTTTGGCCATAGTGAACAAAGTTATCAAGGTTATAATGACACGCTTGACCTGGCACTTTACTCAACTGGTAACAGTGACAATTAAATGTAAATCAACATGACTATCTTTAGAAGAATTCTTAAATTCAGCAGTGTCGTAAATTTTTTTTTCAAGTTACAAAAGACTTCGGACTGCCCGTCCGCGCAATCTATATACGTCATCGCGAGTCCCTCAGAAAAAAAATTAAAGAGATCGAAACACTGACTCTGCCTTCACTTTATATCTTAGAATGTATATTGTATGTCCGTAAAAATCGGGGGCTTTCAAAATTAGGAGCGACTACCATAATATAAATACACGCTTTAAACTCGAAATTGTAATTCCCAAATTCAGATAAACAAGAACTAGCAAGTCATTTCTATAGTCCATTAACAAGTTGGTAAAGTCGGTTATAGAACCGACAGATGGGAAATTCAAAAACTATATCAAACGTGTCCCTATTTAAAAAGCATATTATAAAATCAAGGACTACGTCGAAGGTGAAGAAGTTCTACTACAGCTCTTTCCACGTATGCAGCTTCCCTGGTAGCTTACAAACAGCACAGATTTGTGGATGTCTCTAACTATTGATGAATAAGACAAATCTCGTGAAACTACCTATAATCGCGGAAGAATATTCTCTACGTTCACTTTTTCCCCAAGCTAGTCAGTTAAATTTAAATGAATTGTATGCCATGGCAAAAATAGACCTGCTGTGTAATGGACCAATGGACCTTTGAAATATAAATAACACGAGAACCTACTATTAATTGTGCTGTGAACATGATTTTTCAATGACCAGGTTAAGGAATGCGACAATATAGTAATGCGATAATATAGTGGTTCTATTATGTTTGATTTTATGGCAAAGTATGCCCTGCCTTATATCGTACAAGTGCGATATTTCAGACGGGAAATCGTTAGAACGGAATTCGAAAATTTTAATAATGTTCCACAGATTTAAGTACTGCTAATGTTTCTAATCCATATATGAATGGTACGACATTTTGTGGCTAAAATATCGCGACCTAATAATACGTTTTCATTGAGACACTCATCCGGTAATACATGAAATGTGTTTGCACAAAGTGCCTACCAAAAACATCCCAGCAGCATTTTAGTGTTGAGGCTACGTAAAGGATTACTAGGCTTTTTTTATTTTTACATTTTTGTCGACCGACTACCCGCGTTTTATGACAATGTTTTTTTTTTTTTTTTTTTGTTTCCCGAACTATACCCGGACCAATCTCGCACAAAATGTAAGATCGAAAAGTTAACGTTATTAGGACCGACCCCTTTTCACCTGTAACGAGATACTACACACAGAACCAGAATTAAATATGAAAGGAAATAGCATCGACTGAATACTGGGTGTCATGTGGCGGGGTGTCACACCGTCTACTTTTTGTTTTTAATTTTATACTAGCCGAAAAGAAAGACATTTGTCCCTGTATTAAATTGCCGGTAGTCCCCAGTAAAAGTAAGAGTGGGTCTGATCCCACTTCTGATGTCGGAAGAGGATGAGACATAATAAAACTAGATCTTCAATGGCATTAAATCGAATTTATTAATGATTTATTCACCTAATGAATTCTACAGGAACTATCCTTAATCAGTTTCTTTATATAAAAAGGGTCTTATGAAGTTATTAACTCAACATCACGCAATAGAAAACATGACACCCAGTAGTACAGAGATTGGGAAAGTAACAGGGTAATACGGTAGCACAGTAGCACATTATCACGGTAGCACATTAGCACTGTAGCACAGTAACACAGAATCACAGTAACACAGTCACACAGAATCACAGTTACAGAGAAACATAATTAAAAGTAATACAACCTGTGCACCAGGACACGCTTGAAGTCAGACTGCCGTTTTACCGCTGCGCGATTCTTTTATAGACTACAATTATAAGTGGGGGTTATGGCACAGCGCGCTAGCAACTGCAGAATGACTCAGCGCGATAGCAGCTGCAAAATGACTCAGCGCGTCCCAGTGCAGAAGCTGCTAACAATACGACGCCGACATATATTTTATATAATTTTTGTACCCTATCACAATATTGTCGTATTTTACCCAAAGGTTGACGTGTAGAGAAGGCCTTTGGCAGTAAGTCCGCCTATGTATGTACCACTATTGTACATGAAGTTTAAATAAATAAATAAATATTTGATTACTCATTTCTGTACATACTCTTGAAACAGCAAATCAATCAGACAACAGACGGACGCATTACAACAACAAACAACTTAACATATAAGTCAGACTGCCCTTATTCCGGCCAGATATAACATAATATGGCTACTAACTTTGCCATTTCAGTAATCGTCAAGACAAATGTAAGGCATTCGTCTCGCGATATCGTTGTGCCATGTTTTGTCTGGAGAGAAGAAACATGAAGTATTGCAGCGTTTTTGGGGTAGATAGAAGTAGTGGTCATTGGAGATGGTTCGTTAGGTTGGTAATTTAGTTGTTTTTTTATGTTTATTCTGTTTTTGTCTGTATATATATATATATATATATGTATATGTATATATATATATATATATATATATATATATATATATATATATATATATATATATATATATATATATATATATATATATATATATATATATATATATATATGTATATATATATACACGCCGCAGCACAGCAGTCGATCGCTCAGCCACTGTGCCAACCGTGTCGTGTTGCTTTATCATATGACAATACCAACGAGGGAAAACAGACATACCAAGAAAAAATGGTAGACAATAAAAATTAAATTAATCTTTTTTCAGGAATGAGATAATGTTCACTAACTGCTTTGTATAATTTAAACAAGCAAAATGGCCAACAATATTAAAATAATCTAGCCATTTGTCATCTAGGAGTGATTTAACTTCAATCGTGCAACGACTGGGGTTCAAACGTGCGACCTTCTGCTTGCCAGTTCGCCGCCCTCCTCTGTATGCTGATAAAAACTTTGTTCGTCATCGTACACCAATTATAACTCTATTTTATATGCGCCTTGTTAATTACTAACGTACAAGCGGGACTTGAATAAATAATTTTCATTATTTCAAAATGAATTTGGTTTTCAAACAACAATTTAGATCACTAAAAATCCTAATCCTTACTATCCTTACTAATATTATAAAAGCGAAAGTGAGTTTGTTTGTTACCTCTTCACGCTTTAATGGTTAAACCGATTTTGATGAATTTTGGTACAGATATAGTTGGGAACCAGGAGACGGACATAGGCTATATTTTTATTTTAAAAAAGTGGGATGTGAGGGAGAAAGAGGGAAGAAATGGGAAAACTTAGCGTTGCTATTACAAATCAATAAGGCGCAAGGGGAACTGTATTACCCCAAATTAAACGCGGGCGTAGCCGCGGGCGAAAGCTAGTAAAATAATATATGTGAAAGCGAGTTCTTTCGGTTTGTCACTTTTTTTTTTTAAACTTTACCCCGCTCCAGGAATATCTTCTGTATCGTGGGTGCATTTACAAACATTTAAACTCACATATACAAACAAACAGCCACACCCAAAATAACTACCCGTAGGTCATTCAAATACTTGTTCGGTGCGGGAATCGAACCTGCGCCAACTTTTTTTTATAGGAATGGCATCTCGCGGTTCAACCTAGGAGGTTGTCGTCTGCTTAACCGGGCAAATCCTGTGGATGCCTTAAAAATTAAGACCTCCAGCCAGGGTAAAAAACTTACAAACTAAGCGACTGCACGCTAAGGGCACCCCCTGTAGGGTACGAGCCTCGGCTTAGGGCGTGGCTGAGGGAGGACAGCAAGGGACAGGCTGGATCTGGGTGATATTAAATAAATAAATAAATATCTTGGGACAACTCACACACGGCTATCTGATCCCAAGCTAAGCAGAGCTTGTGTTATGGTAACCAAACAACTGATATACATACTTATATAATTTATAAATACATACATTAATATAGATAAATCACACCCAGACACAGAACAAACAATCATGCTCATCACACAAAGATTATCCTGGGTGGGAATTGAACCCACGACCTCCAGCTCAGCAATTAGGGCCACTAACCACTAGACCAACAGGCCCGTCTGTATTACATAATTATTATTTGTGGACTGATTTAAACTTACTGGCGCAGCAGCGCGGGCTGGCTCTAGCAAGGGACGGGTGGGACTGCGCCAACCGTGCCCTCGTGCCATTTTATGTTAGAACAGGCATGGTTGGCTTGTTGCACTGTCTATCTATATCTGTGAGCAACACACACGTGTCGCCAGTTATATTTAAATTCCATGTAATAGAAGCGCGCCTAGTAGAGGAGCTCGTGGTTAAATAATAGTAGCCGCTCGGGTCGATCTTTAGGTTAAGCCGCGCTTACCTAGGTTGGTCTGTGGATGGGTGACCACCCGTTACATACTGAGTTTCCTCCGTGTCTGGGAAAGCACGTTAAGCCGTTGGTCCCAGCTGTCATTTGTAGATCTTTGACAGTCGTTACAGGTAGTCAGTGTTCCGAAAGTCTGACAACCAGTCTTACCTAGAGATATCGTATTACCCAGTACTAACTGGGTTGTGGAGGTCAGATAGGCAGTCGCTCCATGTAAAATACTGATATTCAGCTGCATCCGGTTAGACTGGAAGCCGACCCCAACATAGTTTTACCATCAACCGGGCACATATTTAGACTTTGTGACCACTATTGAGGAATTTCCAAAGGAAAAACCCAGCAACATTTTACCCGACTAAGGAATTGAATCCAGGGCCATGCTCAGTAGTCACGTCTGTTACCGTCCAAAAACGTAGTCACGAAATAATTTACAGTAGTTGAAATAGTTTTTTTTTAATCACAGTTGAGAATAAAATGAGAATCGACTGTGACATAATTCCATGAAAAAAACACCACGCAAGCGATGCCAAAGGCAAAAGCTACTACTTGTAAATAGGTACGTGGTTTTTGCATAAAAAAAAAACAGTCATTTCAAAGAGACCTGACGCAAGACTTAAGTCCCAAATGAATTAGTTATTTCGATGTTCGAGTACACAAACAACTTGTAAATTAGGAATGATGTTCTGGGCAAAATATTTATGTGTTTTTCTGAAGAGAATGTGTTGTAAGATAATGTGATGTGATGTCTCTTGGCGCGTTCGTGTTCCAGGCGCGCCTCAAAGAGATGTCAGCAAAGCAGACAGGCCCACCAGGGCCACTGAATGCCCGGGTTGCGGCTTGTTTGATAGAGATACCGCGGCCCCGGGACAGAAAAGGCAGTGAAAGGAACATGGATGGGTTTTCGTCAGTAATACAGCTACTAAAAATGTAATTGTCAAGGCTGTGTATGACTGCTGATCTTTGTTTAACTAGTGTATATATTCGACGGCACGGTTGGCGCAGTGGCTGAGCGATCGACTGCTGCGCTGCATGTCGCGGGTTCGATTCCCGCATGGTACAAATATTTGTATAACCTGCAGATAGTTGTTTCGGGTCTGGCTGTTTGTGTATGTGAATTTAAATATTTGTTAACCCACCCACGATACAGGAGAAATTCCTAGTGTGGGGCAACGTTTACAACAAAATAAAATATGAATCTCAGCTGATATATTTTCTTTAATTTATAATTGTAGTTATGAGTGTAATACCTGAAATAATGTTTTTTTATTCATTAGTCTGACCCTCTGTTCAGAGCAGGAGAAGTTTTTTTTTTATTAGAACATTTCCCCACACTAAACTTTTTTCTGTATAGCGTGTGCGTTTGAATATTTCCAATGAAAAAAAATATAATATTTGAAAAGAACATGTGACTTGTAATTGACTTACTGTTAGACAGCATCAAAATATTAATCTCCCGTTATTTTCAAGTAGATCAAAACAAGTTACTGGAGTTTTGGGGATTCCAACTTATGAATAAGTTATTATAAAGCCAGACTAACATATAAGATACTATTTCAAAGATACATGATAAAGAAAGATATACGTTTGACACGTGCGACGCGAAGATTCGAATAAAAACTAAACAAAAACCACCCATCACACTGACATATCATAGGGCTCATTTTTGAACCGCAGGCGACTATTCAACCGACTTGCCTGTAGCCCTACTATGACCTCTTAAAGCAATTCTTATTCCTCTGAGGGAAAGAGACAGAGCTTTACAGGGTGTCTAGCACCATCTCTTTCACTCAGTGGAATAAGAATTGCTATAAGATGTCATAGTAGCCCTTCTGTTCTTTTTTTAAACCTGGTTTCTATGCCCCCTATGAATTGTGAACGCTGACTATTCAACCGACTTGCCTGTTCTTTTTTTAAACCTGGAGGGGCTCTGACTTATCTTTACATGCCGTCAAGAAATAGCTCTCAGACAGGTTTTGTTTCTTCACGATGTTTATTCTTTTATCAATCTATCATCATCTTTTTTCTGCTTTTGTCCCATTCTATCCAGTCAGACGTCACGGCTTTCATATCATTCCTTAAACCATCCATTCATCTTTTCTTTGGCGTCCCTTTCCATCTATCAACATTGAAAACTGACACTTTTTAGTCACATGCGCTTCGTCCTTCATTACACGTCCTTAGCAAAACAAATGACTCCCTTTCATTTTTTCTGTAACAGGCGCAACTTCCAAACTTCCTCTTGAATACTCTTTACTTTATTCATTCTTGTCACTCCACACATTCATCTCAACATTGTCATCACCTCTACATGCAATCGTTTTTCATCTGTGCGGATGGGAAATCATCAAATAACTTCCCCCTGCTCTGGGCAGAGCGGAGGGTAGTGTCAGACTTGAACTGACTAAAACCTACCTACGTTCCTTCTCTTGCCCTTTATGTTCCGTGGGCGCGGTATCTCTTTCAAACAACCCGCAACCCCGGATCAAAGGTGGCCTTGGGTTTGAACTCAAGACAGCTTGGCAGACAGACGGTCACAGTACTACTCAATCACTATTTGTTGACCAAACAGACAAAACGCTCGCTTCTATAATATATTGTCAACTAATTTAATATACAACCCTAATTCTGAGATTAAAAGGGTGATCCCTTAAAATCTCAGAACCCTAACATTGGCGAACCCTCCACGACCCTCCCAACCTAGCCTTGAGGCTACACACCTGTCAATATTTATACAGTTTCGCAAACTTTCAACGCAATATTTTCTTATAAAGTTGATAAACTAAATTTGATTGGATTTGACGCTGAGCAAGGCTAAATAAGCTAAATCTGATAAAAGTATATGAGATGCAAGTTATTTTGTAGCTGTGAGGTGGTTGGGGAATATCCTACTTCCTACTAAAAATTATAAACGCGAAAGTTGGCTGGATGTATAGATGTTTGTTACTCTTTCACGTCAAAACGGCTGAACGGATCTTGATGAAATTTGGCGTAGAGGTAGATTGTGGTCTGGAATAACACATGGGATACTTTCTTTTTCGATATCTCGCAGCCGAAACCGCGGGCGCCAGCTAGTAAGTATAAATACAAATTATTTAATGTAAAACTGCTACATTTTTCTACTAGCACTTTTCCAAAATCGATGGGGTCGCCCTCACTTACATAACTGTAAGTACCTATCGAAAAACTTCTCACATGCTGTTACCATTGAACCAAAATGGCCCGTTTGTCTTTTGTTCTTATCGCTCCATAGCGGGATCTGACTTCAAGATCAGATTTACAAACTAATTTTCCGTCAACATGCGCTTAGTACACATAAGACATAAGATCGAATTTCCCTTCAGCGGCTGTATATGAAAGTTTGTGTTGCAGACCTCAGGACAAGGGACTGATCATGAGTTTAATGTAATAGGATGTAAGAGTCATTTTCGAGTGTGTTAGAAGTAAATAAATTTTGTAGCCTCAAGTGGCCGTCCGCTGACAGATGACGACACTGCAAAGGTCTTTCTTGTTTTCTTGGTCCCTTAACTCGATTTAGGTAAATGAAAGCTTTGACTCGAGTCATCTGTTAGAGAGAGACGCGCATATACAATAGACAGAGACGGATATATTGCCCCTTCAGGAGTAATCGTTCGGAACCTGAACTTTGCCAAACTTGTGAAGTGAGTGTTCGATTTGATACTTTTTAAAGCATAAATGTCCATAGATTCAATTTATAGCGTTCTGTCCATTGGTTTGTTGTTTTTTTTTTATTTGCATTTATGGCGTTCAATAAATAAACCTGTTAGTTTAGTATGCGAGTTTCAGATGAAATGGGCTAGCAATAAATGATGATTGTGGTAAGCTTGTGTGTGCAATATTATCGAATAAATCTATTAAAATGACAGTTTTCCTGCGTGGAATTGTTTGTGAATTGTGAAGCAAAAAATACTTATTTATTTGTCTTTAGTATGCACATAATTATGTCTTTTTTATTATTAATTCTAGATTTAAAAAGTTAATATACACATAACTAGCTTTTGCCCGCGCTTTCGCTCGCGTTAAATTTGGGGTACAACAGTTCCCCTTTTCTGATTTGCAGGTACCTACTACCTGTACTTTTTGCCCTAGCGTCTTATTTAGTGTAATAGTAAAGCTAAGTTTCCCTTTTCTTCCCTCATTTATCACTTTTTTAGCCTATGTCCGTCTCCAGGGTCTCAACTATATCTGTACCAAAATTCATCAAAATCGGTTAAGCCATTTAGGCGTGAAGTCGTAACAAACAAACTCACTTTCACTTTTATAATATTAGTAAGGATGCTTTGTGTGTTCGCCCTGGTTATTCGACTCGAAGGACCATTTTTGTAAAGGTACGAATTTGGTTAGTAAAATAAGGTTATAGGAAAGCAAAATAAGGCAATCCAAATCTTTGCTTAGTTTGACAGATTTAGTACAGTAGACAATAATAAATAGTTATGTATTTTTGTTTATAATAAAAAAAAACAAAACATAAATCATCTGCGCCAACATCCTCGAATACCTGAAGAATAAAAAAATAGCTACATATTTATAAAAAAAATAAGCTAACACAGGCATTACAAGATCCTCATTCGAGCTGATCCAGCGAACTCCACAATTTGTATCACAATCGAATTTTGCATGCGGACCTCAAGAAATCCAATAGTGAATATGCAGACACATTAAAATTGATAGCAGTTTAAATTTTCTATTGGAATAATATGTTTTCGAAGAAATTCAAAACGCTTTGATTCCTTTAGATGCATTGAGGTTTTTATACTTTTCGACGCATATTTCAGAATTTGAAAAGTAGAAGAATGTAGACTCCCACCTGTCCGCTTTTGTAAACCCAGGAGTGCTGAAAATTTCTTCAAGGGGAACTTTAGGTATGTATGTGGGCATCCATAGATAAAACTGGGTTCCGTACAACTATGCGACATAAATGGAATTAATTCTTGACTGCGTAGACTTATGCCCCGTTACAATAAACAAAAACGACTCGTTTTGCTTACGAATAGTTGTATTTTGACATAAGTCTCATAGAACTTATGTCAAAATATAATTATCCGTCAGCAAAATGAGTCGTTTTTGTTTTTTGGAACTAGGCATTAGAGGGTTGTTTTTCATAGCTCCAAAAGACCACAGACTTGAAGTATATGGTTTTAATTTCAACTCGATATCTCCACGCGTTTCCGAGATAAAGGGTCTTTTTTTTGCGGGTGGGAAATCATCCAATGACTTTCCCCGCTCTGGGCGGAGCGGGGGGACATGTCAGACTTGTACTGACTAAGACCCTCCCATGTTCCTTCTATTGCCCTACGTTCCGAGGCCGCGGTATCTCTTTCGAACAACCCGCAACCCGGCGCAGGCGGAGGCTCTGGCATACATAAAGGGTCTTGACATACAGACATACGGACAACAAAATAATTTGCGTGTGTGATTGTACCTTTCTTTACCTTTTGGGATACGGTTCCCTTAAAAACAAACAATCAATGACCTAAACTATAATATTTATTTTTAATTCCATTTTGTGGGTAGGTGTACCTCTCACGTCAGTGTAATTCTAAAACTCGTTTCGTTATTCCGAAATCCTTCTACGAAATCGATGTTTATCAATATTCTCAAGAGTTTACCCAAATAAATTGACACAGTGTTAGGAGAACACGCGATAAGGTTATCGGTATGATTTAATCTGTTGTCAGGCACGTCTTCACCCCGCCTCCAATGTTTCTATGTGACTAGTTATGCCAGACCGTAGGTCTACTTAAGAAACAATCAATAAAATGAAGATTCGCGCATAAGTTGGTAAGCATCACACAGTTCTGTATTCAAATATTCGTTTTCTTTCCAAGCTTTTTTTTAATATTCTTCTTTTAAATTAATTATCTCTTCTGACTGCTGAGCCGGAGGTCGTGGGTTCGATTCCCACCCAGGACAAACTTTATGTGATGAGCATAATTGTTTGTTCTGTGTCTGGGTGTGATTTATCTATAATATGTATGTATTTATAAATTATATAAGTATGTATACCAGTTGTCTGGTTACCATAACACAAGCTCTGCTTAGCTTGGGATCAGATAGCCGTGTGTGAGTTGTCCCAAGATATTTATTTATTTATTTTATTTACTTAAGAAACAATCAATAAAATGAAGATTCGCGCATAAGTAGGTAAGCATCACACAGTTCAGTATTCAAATTTTCGTTTTGTTTCCAAGTTTTTTTTTAATATTCTTCTTTTAAAGTAATTATCTAAAGGCAAGTGACAACTCGGTATGCAACGGGTGATCACCCATCCACAGACCAACCTAGGCAAGCGCGGCTTTACCTAAAGATCGACCCGAGCGGCTGCTATTATTTAACCACGAGCTCCTCGTGGGTAGAAAAATACAAGATGGTCATTAGCAAATTTAGTTCTTAAGATATTAGCCATACAACACGAGATTGTTATTCTTTACTTTCTTTGTTTTTGTTAAATGTATATTTTATTTAAGACTAGCTTTCGCCCGCGGCGTCGCCCGCGTTAAATTTGGGGTAACACAGTTCCTCTTGCGCCTTATTGATTTGTATTAGCAACGCTAAGCTTTCCCTTTTCTTACCTCCTTCTCCCTCACATCCCACTTTTTTTAAATAAAAATTAGCCTATTTCCATCTCCTGGTTTCCAACTATCTTTGTACCAAAATTCATCAAAATCGGTTTAGCTATTAAAGCGTGAAGAGGTAACAAACAAACTAACTCACTTTCACTTTTATAATATTATTATAGTAAGGATTATAAGTAAGGATTTCTATACTCTGCGTTGTAGCAAGTGAACATACAAAACTTTTTATTGTATCGTATCGTCATCTCTAAAAGTCTTCCCTCTTCGTATCATGGCAAACCAATATAAGAGGCCAGGGGTACGATCATCCCCTCTTATTTGCTAAGCTGAGCATTTTCGATGTCGCATTATATCGATTGACGGTTATTCTCCAAATTGTCGGCGATGTTATCAATATTTATTGAATGTTCGGAAAAGAAGGTAGTCGGAGATTATTTGTTTTGTTGTCATTATGAGAGGGATTAGTGGGTTTGAGTTGGTAGGAAGTGTCGAATATTATTATTGTATTGTTATAACAGACTAGCTGTTTCCCGCGGTTTCACCCACGGTGCTCAGCACCTGTTGGTCGTAGCGTGAGGTTATATAGCCTATAGCCTTCCTCAAGAAAGGAACTATCCAACACTAAAAGAATTTTCTAATTCCAACCAGTAGTCCCTGAGATTAGTGCGTTCAAACAAACAAACAAACTCTTCAGCTTTATAATATTAGTAATATTAGTATAGATAAAATGCTTTATATTCTAAAATCGGCATAGAGGTTCATATGCTCCAGGTTTGCGGGTTATTCGAGTGAAATACTGCGGTAAAAAAGGAACATGTGTGGGTTTTAATTACTCTGGCTACTCTCCCCCCTAATCCTCGTAGAGCTGGGGAAGTTGCTAGATCCCATCAATAAAAAAAGTTGATGCTTTTGAGTTTTTACCCGATTGTGGTAAATCCATATAATTTTTATCGAGTATGTATTTTCCATTGTTAGTAAATTATTAGCAGATGATCCATAGAGACATAGAGAAAAAATATGTATTATAGACGTTAACTCATAAAATACCTTAGCAATATAAATAAAATTGATAATATAGAACACCTGGAAAGTATATACTATCGAAAAAAAAAAATTGCAAATCGGTCCAGTAGGCCTACTATGACATCTTAAAGCAGAACTTATTCCACTGAGTGAAAGAGATGATGCTAGACACCCTGTATAGCTAAGTAAGTAATAAGTTTTGCTTTAACACGTCATGGTAGGGTAGCAGGCATCTTTTAGTAATCTTTGAACATAAATAAAAAAATATCGTCGAATTGAAAAACTCCTACTTTTTTTAAGTCGGTTGAAAAGGGTACCGTTTTTACTGTTTGTGGTACGGAATCCTAAAAACATCTGATCGTTGAGCAGTAAGAAGAAGTGACACAGGGGAACAAGAAAAAGATCATTTACATACAATGTTCTTTTCTGCTTACTTCATCGAATATATATCGATGTAAGTGTATGTCCGTATTTATAGTCAAAGACCTCAATCTATCCATCGTTACCTTTCAGTATATGTTAAGGCGTGGTTGTACTAATTTAGTTTTTTTTTAACAAGTTGAAATCCACAAATATAACACAATAAAATAAAATACTAGCTGGTGCAAGCGGTTTCGCCCACCTGATTTTAAAAAAAAGTCTTATCCTATGTGTTATTCCAGACTATAATCTACCTCTGTTCCAAATTTCATCAAAATCCGTTCAGACGTTTTGACGTTAATGAGTAACAAACATCCATACATGCATCCATCTATCCATCCATCCATCCATCCATCCATACATCCATCCATATATCCATCCATCCATCCATCCTCACAAACATTCGCATTTATAATATTAAGTAGGGTGACCACAGGCTGTGTAAAAATCAAAACATGAAATACATATATTAGTTGGCGTGTCACTGAGTTATGATTTCAAACGTGTTTTGTGTGAAATTATGTCTTGGAAAAGTATTTGAAAGTTAGTTTTTTTAAAAGACTTTGGTGAAGCCATATTTTTTAAATGGAGTATTTTTTTTAATAGAATCATTACTGAGTGAGGCAACGTTTAAAAATAATACTGATATTTCGGGGCTGCAAAGTCGACATACACCCGTCCAATGACCAATGAGCGCTGAGAAAAACCGTCGCGGTAAAAGAGCCCCTTAATAAGCATCACTTGATCAATGTGAGCCGACGAAGCATAACACAATGTTACATGGGATAATTTATTAACGTACACACGACGGCAGGTCAACCATTCTAAACTATTATAAGCTGAACTCTCTACTACAGATCGCACACCGTAGTAGAGAGATCAGGTTAAAATAGTTTAGTGTAGGTGGATGTGCCGTCGTGTGTACATGCTTCTGCCTTATTACCTCTTACTTATGACTCGGGATGGAATTGTTTGTTATAGGCAAGTATGAGGTAGTGGCACTACGTTAATGTGAGTGAGTTACTGTACGAAGAATATTAACAAAACAAAACGTAACTACTATTTTAGGTCCGTCCAAATAGGTATCTCCCAATCAAAATCATACCAATTCCTGTAGTTTCCCTTCGTTTTAAGTATTTTTTTTAATGTATGTCATGTATTCATTTAATTTATTTGTATATATCTGTATGTATTAGTGTGTCTATGTCTGTGTGTATTAGTACCTATTTAAGTAGTTCTCGAAAACAAAAAGATCTTTTTTTAGATTAAATTTTTGTATATCACGTGTGTAGGAATGTTGTAGTATTTAACCTAAAAATTTACTTGTAGAGAATGCCTTTTTGCATTAAGTCCACCTATGTACTACTATTGTACATGAAGTTTAAATAAATAAGAAAAGCGGTGGTAAATCACACATCATCACACGGGTCAAAATTAGCGTTAGCGTAAAGTAACTATCCCCTGAATACTGAAACGTCACTCAAAATTTAAGGGCTGCTTAACATTTGAGCAGCTCTTAAACTTTAGATTTTGTATGGTCAAACGTCACTTCTGAGTCTCTGTTAAACTTAAGTGGGACTTAAATTTTGAGTGACGTTTCAGTATTCGTGGGTTAGCCAAGCGGACGAAGTCGCGGGCGGAAGCTAGTATAAATAAATTTAATTTCGCAGGTGAGAAGGCGGTCGCTATTCTTAACGTTTTGTTCCTTGCAGTCCCAAAAGTATTTTTTTAAATTAATTATTGTGCCAGTTAATTGATTGATTTTGTATTTCTTTATTTTCATTTTAATCTATGACAGATTAAACATCAAGACGTATTTCACCAAAATAATGACGACATGCTTGGAGCAGTGGTTGAGCGATAGACTGATGAGGTGCGTGATGGTCCCGGTCGCTTCGGTGCGTTCGGTGCGGGTGCTTCAGTTCCGGGTCTGGCTGTTTATGTATGTGAGTTTAAATGTTTGTAAACGCACCCACGATACAGGAGAAAATAGTGTTGGGCAAAGTTTATTTAAGAAAAAGAAAGATTAAATAGATCTACTGACTGTTTTTTCCTGACTTATTTGTTGATTTTCTGTTATTTTTAAAAACGATTAGGAAAGTCTGACTTCACTCAAAATTCTTGACAAAAATTGACAGTTTCTTACTAATTACTAAAAACACTATCAGTCAAATTAATACAGACCCAGTTTACACTAATTAAGAACATAATCGTCTATCTCAACTAGAAAGCGATGTTACAGAAACTAATATTACACGTGGGTTCATTAGAAACTAATTAGAGATAAAGCAAACTATTAATAATAACTAAAAACTAACATGTCACACCACTTTGTCACATATTAGAGGTTTGAAAGTCCTTACCAAAGCTTCAAAAGTTAAAACTTACGATGGCACAACCCTACATGTTTTAGTAGTCACTCGACACAGAAAACTCGACCTTATACCTAACACATTTAGAACAAATCATTTCAAATTCGAATGCATTATTCAATTTGTCGGACTAATTCAGATACAGACTTTACTTTGCCGTTTGAATCTTAAGCCGTCATCCGATTTTACACCATGTGAGCTTCGAAATAGGGGTGTTCTAAAATTTGGTTGGTGTTAAAATAAGTTGGCTCTAGCATTAACTATGGGCGCTCAGTGAGATCCGTTTTGAAACCCAATTTGCATGTAAATTCATCGAAGTCAGTTGAGATTAACTTTGGGATAGGAGTTATTGAACGCACTCCAGGGTTTGGTCTGAAACAAATTTTATTTCGGCACTTAGATATAAACGTGTTTTTCAGTAGCTAATTTAATTTGTGCATGAAAGAGAAACACCCAGGCCTTTGCCATTCAAGTTTTAGAACTGATTAAGGTGTCTACTTATACTGATTACATGACTTCAAAAAAGGCTTTGAATTTGTTTGTAAGATTCAATTGAAGTTGATGTCTGACTGAGATATTTTCTTGTGATTTAATCAGAAAATCATTTGATGTACAATATTTTTAGGCATGATGTTTTGTGCTTCAAAGTGAATGCAATCAATAAATTTAAACAAAGCGCTGTCTGAACGATCTTAAGATGTTCTGAAGGGCTACTATAACATCTTATAGCAATTCTTATTCCACTGAGTGAAAGAGATGGTGCTAGACACCCTGTATAGCTCTGTCCCTTTCCCTCAGCGGAATAAGAATTACTTTAAGAGGTCATAGTAGGGTAGCTGATCGTGTTCAGTACCATTGGTAAAATTTGTCTTAAGATAAATGGAAGTAAATGTAGGTTTGAGATTAGTCGACCCGGGAATCGAACACAGGACGCTCAGCCGTAGCAGCAGTTGCGACCACAAGACGGACAGAAAAAAAAAACATTTAATTGGCACATGCTACCAGTGCACCCAAACAAAGAAATGAGAGAAACCTAATCATAAAATTAAATAAAATAATAATAATAATAAACTTAAAACTAAACACAAAAAGAAGTTAATTATAGTGTGTCTCACGGATGTGCCAAATAGCTGGTTTTCAACTAGACCTGAGATGGTATTCGGTGCCAGAGCAATGCCCCAAAAACACTGTCCACGTAACATCACGCCTGTAATTCACGAAGGGTAAGGCAGAGGTGTAACTAAACACCCACATTTAGCTAGTTTCATGTAATAGAGGGTGAGCCTGTTGCCAGCAATTGGGCACAAACCTAAACACAGTGTCTGTTACTGAGAAATTCTTGATAAAAGAAATTGGGAGGTGTCAAGAGACACCAGGATAGAATGAAATATTATTTATTATATACAAAAAACCTGTATACACTCAACAAAAATAATCGTCGCGACACCACACTGTTCAATGCGAAATAGAATAACGAAACCAGAAAAGCTGGCTTGCTTTTCATGATAGAGAGAGACAGACAGACAGAGAAATACGCGCACGTCACACGGCTTACAAATAGCAAAAAGTGTCGTAACAACTTTTGGTTTTATTTTTTTTCATCTAGTCCCCTTTTGCAACGCGCGATAAGCAAATTCGTTCTAAAACTCAATAACACTGCTCGACAAGGGAATCGAAGTCAAGACCTCATGCTCAGCGACCATTAGACTAACCAAGCAGTCATACGCACGCCCTTTCTAAAAATAAGCCACCAACACGATGGTGTTGGTCCAATGTTTTGCCAATTCTGTCCAGGCTATTTGCTTAGGACATAAAACGTGGCCAAACATTTGTTTTTCATTTCAAATATTTATTTCGACTACCACTATTTGAGTATCTCATATTATTTTCTGTATGTTCGTCTTTTATTTTGCGCTCTTGGTGGAGCGGGGTAGAGTATTAGTCTTTCACTTATTAAAACCCAACCATGTTTCTTCTTTTGCCCTAGATGTTCCGGGGCCGCGGTATCTCTTTCATACAACCCGCAACCCTGGCAGGCGGTGGTCTGGCAGGTCCCGCTGCTTTGCTGACATCTCTTTAAGGCGGGCGTGGAACACGAACGCGCCATCGACACGGCTTGACGTCAGTAGACGGATGGACGGTGAGCAATGACTCACTGTTTGTCCATAGACTCGCATCTACGGCGGCCGGGAGTCATCTCGCGTCTCCCGACTCACGGGACCTCTACCGCGGCGGCTAAGTTGGGTTGAGGTGTATGTTTATCTATACTTCTGTACTAATATTATTTGTTTATTTTTTTGTTTGTTTGTTTGAACGCGCTAATCTTAGGGACTACTGGTTGGAATTGGAAAATTCTTTAGGTGTTGGATAATCCATTTCTTGAGGAAGGCTATAGGCTATATAACATCACGCTACGACCAACAGGTACTGAGCAGCGCGGGTGAAACCGTGGAGAACAGCTAGTCTTTAATGTAAATGCTGTGTTGAAGTAAATTAATTGTGTTATTATATTGTTTTTCTTTTAACCGCCTTTAAAAAAGGAGGAGAAAATTCTTCTCTTGCTTGAAAGAGTCTCAGGTTGTGTTATGGTTGTCAGGTCTGTTTCAGACGGTGGGGATCTTGGAAAAATTGACAGAATTTGTCAAATTGTATAGGTTCGCTTGAAGCGATTTGGTTATTTATTTGAAATCCAATAATCCATTAAAAATGGAAAAGTTAACTTTTTGCAAAAAAAAACCGGCTAAGTTCGAAACGAATTTGCACGCCAAAGGCTTCATCTTTTGACTGCGTAGATTTAGAGGTTTGATTTTTTCATAGCTCTAATTTCACTCGATACCTGCACGCGGTTTCACTGTTGTAGTTGTTTCCAATGTTTTTAACTATGCTCGTATGATTTTTTTTAAAATAATATCTATGTTATGTTTTAATTATTTTATTTTATATAAATGAGTTGCTTAATCTTTCTAAGTTTATTTTTACATTATAATTTTGGCATTAGGTACTTTTATAATTTCATTTAAAAAAAAAAAGTCTTCTCTAACAAAAATAAAAACCAAAATAAGTTCATGTGTTATGGAGCTACAATGCCACAAAAAAAGTAATTAAAATTTAAAATCATCCCTCACCTTTTTCGTGGATCACAAACACAATCGTAATTAATAATGAAAATTAACATACATTAAACGAAAACCCCGAACTCCCCTTCTGTCCAATGTTTGCACTATGACAGCTGTCAAAAGAGCAGTCAACACACCCGTAAAATCAACCTTATTTCAATAAAACTAAAGAGCAAAATTTAAAAATATTTCACTCAAAGCTTTGCCTCGTAATTTGGTAGAGGCAGAGATCAAAGTTAATAAATTAAACCACTTATAAAGATGTCCCTTTATATGGAGATTTTGATCTCTGAAACTATTGAATTGGTTTTAATTAGGTTAGCCTTTGATGTTATGTGTTAAGGTACTCATTAAGTTAGTAAGAGGGTTCGTAGAATTAGTTCGTGTGTACAGTTATTTCAATTAGTTGAAAGCTTTGACAAATACAGGGTTTAATGAGAAGGTAACATTTATTAATAGATAAGTTGTGATATAAGTCTTATTAAGGGAAGTAAAATCAATGTAAGTAAAATTAAGTTTGAACATGCTTACGTGAGGTGCTTGTAGCTTAATAATAACAGCCCCTTTTTTGTAAATGGAAAATTATCAAATAACTTCCCCTGCTCGGGGTGCAGCGGCGAGACAAAGGAGGATAGAGACACTAAAACCCAGCCATGATCCTTATTTTGCCCTTTATGTTCTGGAATCGCGGTATCTCTTGGCCCTGGCTGGCTCTTCTGGTTTGCTGACATATTTTTGAGGCGCGCGTAGAACACGAACGCACCGTTAACACAGCCTGTCCTCACTGGACGGTCGGACGGTGAGCTACCCATTGCTTATCATACACAGGCCCAAATAACAGGCCTTTGGGTTGATTGTTAGGTCTAGCCTTGCCTAGGTTGATCCGTGAACCGTTGATTCTCCGTACCCGGGAATGCATATTAATTCGTTGGCCCTTGCTGTCATTTGTAGATCTTTGATATATAATCGTTACAAGTAGTTAGTACCTAAAAAGTCTGACAACGGGCCTGTTGGTCTAGTGGTTCACTAACCACTAGACCAACAGGCCCGTTGTCAGACTTTCACTCAGCAGTCAGGGCCACTGCCCTGACTGCTGAGCCGGAGGTCGTGGGTTGATTCCCACCCAGGACAAACTTTGTGTGATGAGCATGATTGTTTGTTCTGTGTCTGGGTGTGATTTATCTTTAATATGTATGTATTTATAAAGTATATAAGTATATATATCAGTTGTCTGGCTACCATAACACAAGCTCTGCTTAGCTTGGGATCAAATAGCCGTGTGTGAGTTGTCCCAAGATATTTATTTATTTATAATCAGTCAAAGGACATATTTACACCAAGTCCGTTTTATAGAACCGTTTTAACGGATCCGCTACTAGATACAGTGCTCGCTTGCACTGCGCATCTTCGTGTGAGCTCCGTCATACAACTACATCAATTATCGTCGAATAAAAACGTGTACGCTAAAATGGGCATGCTGTGCGAACGTACCGTAACCAAGGTGCATTAAAAAACTTCGTTTGATTTCACTGTTGTCAGCTTTATAATACCCTCGCCTAGCGGCTTAGGTGTTAAATCCGCTTCAGCCGCAATCAAAAAGTTTTGTAGCTTGAATCAAAATGCTATCATCTGCATTCTAATGCAGTAACAATCGAAACTACATACATTAAGTGCCATACGGGACATACGGGTGGCTACCAAACATAACTGCTAGCTGGCAGTCACGTCTTTAGTCTCCAAAGGATTAGTTAGAGTTGAACTGTCGCAACCAGCAGTTCTAGATAACCGTATTAGGTCGTCATATAAGACTAGTTAGAAAACATGAATATAGTTCAATAACGCTAGCATTAACTGTGTCGTACAGCTTTGGAAAAAGTTTTCTAGGAATTACTTAAAAACGGTTCGATGAAGTACTGCCGTGTCTTCAAGCTTGTTACTCTCAAAGGAATAGACAGAAATGTAGATAAAGTGGATTTAGCTTAAAGTAGATGTACAGTCATTTTTTAATTGTTACTCTTGGTTGTAATTAGGAAATATTTAAAAATGTAATTCATATGTACTTAAATGAATAAACGGACAAAATATTATGTACAGACGCCTGCAGGTCAAGCTACCCGAAACTGTCAATTTTTCCCAATGAACCTTGAACCTTATACTTTAGAAATAAAGTCGAAAATCTATCAAAGAAATCTGACAGATTGTAGTAGCTTGATGTGCAGGCGTCTGTACAAGCATAAAAAAGGTAAATTAATTACAGGGCGTCGAAAATTCGTCCGCATTGCTGTCAACAGGAAAAGTGCCCAGAAGACTGGCAACAATTCTTCTTTACTGATTGTACTTGTCAAATCCATAATTTATTATGAAATATGAGGCGTGTCATGTTATGATTTCATGTAGGTACTCATTAAATTAATTTTATTTGAATATACCAAGTTATTTTATGAGGAACTTTTAATGAAATATCAAGGAAGAAATACTGATTTATCAAAGTGTCTTTGTACTGAATAAATGTCAAATAATATCCCTTAAGTGACATGAAAGAAGGTTAATTTACTCTTGTACTGACACATATTAAAGGGTAATTAATAAATGTTCTAAATACAAGTTCCGGCTTCTATTGTTTCATGTTATCTTCCTTTCTGGGTTAGCGAAAGGCAATGAACTTGTCTAAATAGCGAAAATCTTTAGAATAAATACGTTGAATAGAAAAAGGTCAAATACATTTTACTATAGGGTTCCGTGTCCATAATGACATAATAACATATGACGGGCCTGTTGGTTTAGTGGTTAGTGGCCCTGACTGCTGAGCCGGAGGTCGTGGGTTCGATTCCCACCCAGGACAAACTTTGTGTGATGAGCATGATCGTTTGTTCTGTGTCTGGGTGTGATTTATCTATAATACGTATGTATTTATAAATTATATAAGTATGTATATCAGTTGTCTGGTTACCATAACACAAGCTCTGCTTAGCTTGGGATCAGATAGCCGTGTGTGAGTTGTCCCAAGATATTTATTTATTATTTATTTATAAGGAGAAATCAGAACCCTTATTGGTTCCGTAAAAACTTGCGACATAAACGGCTATATCTTTTGAATGTAATGACTTAAAAAAATGATTTTTACAGCGCACAAAGGGACCGCTAATTTAAGTATATGGTTTTAATATCAACTCGATACCTCCGCATTCCCAAGATAAAGGATCTTGACAGACAGACACATCGACAACAAAGTTATTTAGTAAGGGTTCCGTTTTATTCCTTTTGAAGCGCGGAACCCTAAAAATTAGGCAAATTGCAAATCTAAACTTGTCTATCAGGTATATTCAATCACCAAACTTTTAATACACAACGTGATAAACTTTAAAAAAGCGACACGGTGGAGTATGCAGTGGCGGTCTGACCAGCGCGGGGCGGAGCACCGCTGTACCCTCGTAGAGGTGATCTTCGGCGGCGATCTCTCGCGTCCGGCCCTGGTTCAGTCCATGGTCCTCCTTCTGCGAAGCAGTTACGCTAGCGAAGAAGGCGGCCGGGCGTTTAAGGGAGAGAACATCAAGCCAACCCAGCCACCGCGGGAGACGCCCCGGGCGCCGCGTGACCACTCCCGGCCACCGTAGATGTGGACGTCTAGAGGGTGAGCAATAGGTAGCTCACTGACAAAAAAAGGCGACACTGTAACACAGTGTAGTATGGGATGATTGGAAACTGGCAGTGTTTCCAAATCTGGTTAGAGTCGTGCAACGTTTTTCAGTTAGCTGACATAAGCATTGGTAGAAAATGTTCATACATATTCTATGAATTCGAGGAACACTTCGCATATCCAAGCTAGGCTAGTGGTTGAGTCGAGTGGTCGAGTCGAGTCAACTGTTACCCATCTGCAAGCACATGCCTCTGTAACGAGAAGATAATTTGTGTTAAAGTTACAACCATAAGAATACATAATCATAAGATACATTTTTGTAGTACAATACATGACTTTATTTACTTCTATTTTACAAACAACGACGACACATGCTCTCAGCACATAAATCTCAGCACTTAATCGTAATAAATAAATCGAACAAAAATGTTTTTTTTTTAAAGAAACGTTGTTGTAGTCTAAAGTTCTCGTATCGTGGTTTCGTTTACAAACATTTAAATTCACATACACAAACAGCCAGACCGAACAAGTATCTGTAGGCCATACAAATATATATGTTCCGTTCGGAAATCGAACCCGCGACACGCAATGCTTCAGTCGATCGCTCAGCCACTGCGCCAACCATGTCGTCAAAATTGATTCCTATTATTTGTGAAAAAAAACATGCGATTAACTAAAATATCCAAACTAATGTTGATACCGTTCTGGAAAGAGAACTGTGACCTGTGTTTTTACTTTTTTGTGCTTAAGTCTAACTGCATTTACTTCGTAAATTCTTTATTTTTTATGGACAAATAAAGTTATTGTTAGGTGGGTTTCAATTAGATGTTAGAACCCTTACAGAATTACTTTGAGTTCCATCTGTCTACAGTACGGCCAACGAGAAGCGATACGAAAGGTCATTAACCTAAAGAACGACTGTGGCGTTGACAATCTAATATCTTTTTAGCTCTTTCCATCTTGTGCCTTTGTCGTAATGTCTCGTTCTCCCGGCAAATACATGACAACGTTTAGACGGGTTCGCCAACATTCGAGCGGCCATTTTAGATGGGGTTTTAGCATGGGTTTTGTTTACATTTGGTATCGCTTCTCGTTGGCCGTACTGTATCTGACAAGACCCTTTATCTCAGGAATACATAAAGCTATTGAGTTATAATTTAAACCATATTCTTAAATCTTTAGCCCCTTAGAGCTGTGAAAAAATCAACACTCTAAACGTAAGAGCAACAATCAAAAGATAATAGCCATTTATGTCGCAAATTTATAATGAACGCGAGTCGGAGTCAAAATTATTTGTTTCTCCGATCTCATAAAAGCTGTTTTAATTGACCTTGACTTTGTACCATATGTCCAGAATTTCAAAGCGTTTAAATTCTGGTTTTGTTCCCACGCACACTACCATCAATATTATTAATCTTCTCCTTTAATTACCAACTACTAAGTTTAAGTAAAACTGTCAACAGCAGTTGGCACAGCAATATCTTGTAGACGTTTAGTTTTACAATTGATTATAACTAACTTATGCCTTTGGCTTCGCTTGAGTAGAATTAAGTGACTGTTTCGTAGAATAAGACTATCGGATAAAAATGTATTGGTCTTAGTATAAATCTAGTAATCTCTTATAAAGTATCTGTGTGCCAACTTCATCCAAATTTTTTTTTTAAATCCTTGCCTTACTAGGAATTTCTCCTGTATAATGGTGCGTTTACAAACATTTAAACTCTCATACACAAACAGTCATAATGAATTTTCATCAAATTCGTTCATTAGTTTTGGTTTGAAAGGGTAAAGATATCCATTCTCCCGAAATTTTCTTTTTTGAAACTAAACGCAATCAGTATACATAAATGACAATCTATAGCTGCCAGTCCCGGGGTTATTAGATATGAATTTACATTGACATCTTTTAAACGCGGTTTAGATTTTATGAAGGTGCACAGAGCTCCTAAAATCAAAATATTTCTTTAACATTAGCCTACATGGGTACTTAGAAAACTTCAAGATAAGGTGGACTATTTCACAACCAAATCCGCAGTAAGTAATCTTCAGGAACAGGCCGTGTCGACCGTGCGTTCGTGTTCCACGGGTGCCTCAAAGAGATGTCAACAATACTGGCTTTGCGGGTTGTTCCAAAAAGATGCCGTGGTCCCGGCACACAAAGGGCAAAAGCAAGAACATGGGTGGGTTTTAGTCTATAAAAGTCTGACATTACCCCCGCCCCCCTGAGTGGAGGAAGTTATTTGATTATTTATATATATATTAATTTGGTCTACTAACAAATTGTTAATACCAAGAACTTGAAATAAGCTTAACATTGTCCTAAAACTTTAAACAGTGTAACAATTACTTAAAGGTAAACACCACAAGAAATATAATATATACTATTTCTTATGCGTTTAAGAAAAAAAGGCTTCATAATTATAATTATAAAATTGATGTGTAGCATAAATCTATGTTTTTTCAAACACTGTGGTGCAGGAAAAACACATTTTTTGTTAAAAATAAGAGACTCACATTCTCGTCGTATAATATTTTAATCCCCGAACAGTATTAAGGGGTAACGTAATACGGTAATACGCAATAATAAAGGATCATATTATTATATCTTCGTGTAATATACGACGTTGCTACATCGAAGTGAGTTATAACTGAGGTTTTGGGTAATTTTCTTTTACTCTGAAGAAGGGTATTGGAGGAAAACAGTTTTTTTTAAATAAAATATTGGGAGGCGACTTACCCCTTTCTTAGGGCTTAAGTTACTAACCAACGTATTTAAAAATATATTTATTATTTAATTTGTAATAATTTATTCAATTTGTAAGCTAATAACAAAGTTTTATTTATTTAAACTTTTTTTTTTATTATATTAATGCCATAATTGTAACGTACAATGATATGTAAGTATAATATAGTTTGTAATTCGTAGCACTTATTATGAGTTACCTGAAATAAACGAATTATTATTTCAGGTAATTAATAATGTTTACATTTTAAATTTTCTTTTAAAACCACACAGAGGTAAAAACATTTATAAATATAAAATACAGTAGTCATTTCCATTGAAGAAATGCACCTTTTTCTCGTAATTTCAAATAAGTGTTTGCAGATCTTCTTCTTCATTTTTATCGTGTGATTATCGACCAACCTAATTCCAGTTGGTTCGTCATTTGAAACCGTTATAAATCGTTTCACAAATTTATAAAAAAATACTGTAGAGGGGCTCCCCCTTAACAACATCCACTTATTAAAGATCGCATACTACACTTTCTAGGAGTGTACCACATATTGAATAACCGACTATTGACACAACCGCTTAGCCCTGCGGCTCCGTCCGTAATATTTATCTTTTGTCCTTGCAAAGGAACAACTTGTATGCACATCATGTTTTAATAAGAATCGTAGAAGATATTGTTTATTTGGTTCCCCTTTGAATAGTAATGAAAGATGGGTCGGGGTTACTTTGCCTTAAGGGATGCGTCAGTGGTCTTAATAATTATTGTTTTTGGGCAGTTGAGAATGCGCAATAAAGGCTGGTTTAGAGACGCCGATTCCAATTTTGGAGCTGATGTGAACTAAACGTGAAACCTTACTTCCTTACTAATATTATAAAAGCGAAAGTGAGTTTGTTTGTTTGTTTGTTACCTTTTCACGCTTTAATGGCTTAACCGATTTTGATGAATTTTGATACAGAGATAGTTAGGAACCAGGAGACGGACATAGGTTATTTTTTATCAAAAAAAAGTGGGATATAAGGGAGAACGAAGGAAGAAAGGGGAAAACTTAGCGTTGCTATTACAAATTAATCAGGCGCAAGAGCAAAAAGTGCAGTGTCTGCTTGGTGTATTATACCGAATTTAACGCGAGCGAAGCCGCGGGCGAAAGTTAGTTGAGTATAAAATGTCGGCGTCTTGTCCTGTAACTAGGCAGCGAACCACATTGGTGTGAACAACATATACAACATAGACTGCAACATAGATTTAGATTATTATAGTAATTTATCAAAACAGGTTAAAACATACCACTGCCTGAAATAAACTTCTAAATAAATAAAAAAACACCATAGAAAACCAAGGATTCCGTACAAGTTTGCGACATAAACGGCCATATCTTTTGACTGCGTAGACTATTTATTTATTTACTAGCTTTTGCACGCGGCTTCGCTCGCGTAAAATTCGGCGTAACACAGTTCCCCTTGCGCCTTATTGATTTGTAATAGCAACGCTACGTTTTCCCTTTTCTTCCCTCTTTCTCCCTCACATCCCACTTTTTTCAAAAAAAATATAAGCCTATGTCCGTCTCCTGGTTCCCATCTATCTCTGTACCAAAATTCATCAAATTCGGTTTAGCCATTAAAGCGTGAAGAGGTAACAAACAAACAAACAAACTCACTGTCGCTTTTATAATATTAGTAAGGATTTATTAAGGATCTCCAACAAAAGATGTACACAGATCATTTAACTTAAATTATGGACGACAATAATATCACGTAGGTGCACTCTTTCACTTACAGGAGACCACAGCATGCACAATATAATTAACTTTAAGCTAACTAAATAACAGTTCATATTTTATAGAATAAAAAAAAAAAGTTTCTAATAATTAAAAATTGAAGCAGGTAGTATTTGGAATTAGACTACATGGCTTGACAGACAGACGGACAAATAAGTGATCTATAAGGGATCCATTTTTTCCTTTTGAGGCAGGGATCCCAAAAAAAACACAAATCAGATCTTGTCAAAAAAGTGCGGTTGATGTTTTTCCAAAACCAATAGAGCTCAACACTGCTGTCCCCAGTTTGTTTAGGACGTCGCCACCACAAATAAAGTGGTACACACTGATTTTGCGCTTTTATTTTGAACTTTATTTGTTTGTGTTCTTCTGTGATGTAGAATGCTGAAATAGCTCTCTGTTGTTGGCATTAAAAAAGATAGGTATAGCCAAAGTTCGTGTGTCTGGGTAATATTTTTTTTTGAGTTACATACTTGCTTATGCCTGCGGCTTCATTCGCGTTAAATTCGGGGTAACACAGTTCCCCTTTCCTGATTTGCAAGTACCTGCTGCCTGTAGTTTTTGTCCTTGCGCCTCAATTATTGTAATAGCCAAGCTAAGCTAGCTGTTTTCCATTTCCTTCCCTCTTTCTCCCTCATTTCTCACTTTTATTGAAATAAAGGTAGAAGCTTATGTACGACGTTTTGTTTAGTGACACATAGTCCGCATACCAATTTACCAATTGTTAGCTTCTTACCTTGAAAATTGCGAATGCTCCTTACAAACTCTCACCGGGATGTAGGGGGTTACAAAGAGACAAAAGTTACCTATGTCCGTCTCCAGAGTCCCAACTACCTCTGTACCAAAATCGATCAAAATCGGTTCAGCCATGTCAGCGTGAAGACGTATATAGCTATTTCAAAATAAAAAAAAGCATTTTTCTTTCATAGAACGTTGAACACACAGAATTTTCGGTACCCACCGGAAAAATCATTAAACATCAGCAAAAGAATTCCGTCTCTTAAAAAAATCACGACCGCTTAACCCACCCCTTAGATAAGGGTAACAAGATCATACAAAAATCAAAGTCACAAAATTCATGCATCGCTCATAATACCGGTATTAGTCGCACGTGCAGTCACGTGCTTACCCCGAAATTCTTAAGCGTGCTATTAAAAGTTGGATAGCAATTTATTTTTCTGCTCCTATGAGCGCCCAAGTTTTAACGATGTACGTACGTAAAGAGTATCTATGTGTCTGGTTATACTGTATCAACTAAAAGTTTTGGATAATAGCATGAATTTTCTATAATGCAGTGAGCATTCTATGTATGTAGTTTTTCTTTTGTAATCGGTTGTTATTTTTAGCGCAGGGTACTGATGCATAAAATATATTTGGCGCCAATCCTTGCTAATATTATAAAAGCGAAAGTGAGTTTGTGTGTTTGTTACGTCTTCACGCCTAAATCGCTAAACCGATTTTGATGAATTTTGGTACAGAGATAGTTGGGACCTTGGAGACGCACGTATACGGCAATTTAAAAAAAATGAGATATGAGGGAGAAAGAGGGAAGAAAAGGGAAAACTTAGCATTGCTATTACGATAAATAAGGCGCAAGGGCAAAAACTACAGATAACAGATACCTGTAAATCAGGAAAGGGGAATTGTGTTCCCCGACTTCAACGTTAGCGAAGCCGCGGGCAAAAGTTATTAATAAAAAAATAATCATATCAATAAGGCAGGCGCCACTCCTCCAGCGTACGTTTATTTAATTTCAACCATTGCACAGCAAGCCGAGTTTCAGAGTACCGTGGCATACTCTTTAGAGCTTAAACCTTTTCTTAAAGCTTTTTTTTTAAACGAAATCCTATAAATCCTAGTGTGGGGCAACACTAGGATTTCTCCTGTATCGTGGATGCGTTTAAAAACATTTAAAGTCACATACACAAACAGCCAGGACCCGGAACAACTGTAGACTATACAAATATTTGTTCCGTGCGGGGATCGAACCCGAGACACGCAGCGCAGCAGTCGATCGCTCAGCCACTGCGCCAGCCGTTTCATGATCTAGCTTAGTAGTTTACAATTATCTGATTTTATTTGACTTCTTCGCAACGGCTTTGGCAAGACGCGTGTCATTTTGGTGCGTAGTTAGTAGCGATGGGTTAACTATTTTGATGGCACGGTTAGCGCAGTGGTTAAGCGATTGGCTGATACTACGCGTGTCACGAGTTTGACCCCGCACGGAATAAATTTTTGTTTGGTCGACGGGTAGTTGTTTAGGGTATGACTGTTTGTGTATGTGGGTTTAAATGTTTTGTAAACGCAGCCACGATACAGGAGAAATTCCTAGTGTGGGGGCAAAGTTTTTTTTTTTTAAATACCATCTGCAAATCCTTTGCGAATACACGGCTTTTGACGAGTTTCTATTGCTACATTTCAGTTCATTTAGAAGTTAGTTTTCAGACGTTATTGTAAGTATTAATTTATAGAAATTAGTTATGAAATAATAATCAACGTATTTATAATTGAAAAAACTACATTAAAATGCTATCATGTTAAAATCGACGGTCGAATAAACAAGTACAGAAATGTTACCACTTTTAAAGGATTAATACGTCTAAGTGCCACTTCAACTGCTGCAGGCACTAAATAACACATTCCCTAGCCGACTCACTCAAAGCTAATTCACTCATCGCCACTCCTTACTAAATGAAACGTTAATTTAAACTAAAATTCGGTTCACTTGTTCGAATTTTCCGTACGAAAAAACTAGCAAACGCAAGTCAGACTCACTCAGAAAAAGTTCCGTAGAACCAAACTAAAAAAACATATTTGAGCCCTTTTACTATATATTATGTTTGATTGTCAACAACAAGTTGTTCTTCAAACTTGTTCTTTTCTTTTAATATTTCTTCTTCTTCTTTACATCTGACATGACGGGCCTGTTGGTGTAGTGGATAGTGGCCCTGACTGCTGAGCCGGAGGTCGTGGGTTCGATTCCCACTCAGGACAAACTTTGTGTGATGAGCATGATTGTTTGTTCTGTGTCTGGGTGTGATTTATCTATAATATGTATGTATTTATAAATTATATAAGTATGTATATCAGTTGTCTGGTTACCATAACACAAGCTCTGCATAGCTTGGGATCAGAAAACCGTGTCTGAGTTGTCCCAAGATATTTATATTTTATTTATCTGATGCGGTAGCAGGAGATTTCTTCCTCTTAGCGTGGAAACCATCTTTGTTTGTCTTCCTAAGACTATTCGCTCCCTGGGTAGCAGGTTTTCCGGGGTTGCGGGTTGTTCCAAAGAGATACCGCGGCTCCGGAACGTAAAGGGCAAAAGAAGGTACATGGGTGGGTTTTAGTCAGTACAAGTCCGACACTCCCCCGGGTCCACCGAGAACGGAAGAGGTTATTTGATAATTTCTCATCTTTATTTACTTCAACACATTGTATTACCTTAGGCACCCTTATTTTTTTTTTTTATTTTTTTTTTTTAGGGTTGTACAGTACTTGTCAAAGTTCAATAGACACATTCTTGTGACAAATGGACAGACAGCCAAGCCTTTAGTACGAGGAAACCATTGCTTTTCGAACCCTAAAACCTTACTGACTGATCTCGTTTGGCCGTCGTGATCAATTTGGACACATCCAGTCTTAGTACTGGAGCAAACTAAATAGGAGCCGGGTAGAGAGGGGCCATTGGTTTTATTGGCAGAATAATTCATTTTTCCAGTCGATGGCACATCTAAGGATAGTGCGTTGCTCCCGAAATTTTTAGATGAGAGGAGGGGTGTGTAGTTGGTTTGAAGACGTCTTGGTTTCATTATTAATGTGTACAGTACGGTTATTCTTTAAAGTAAGTTTTTTTTTCTCAGTGCTAATACTTATATCGTGTACAATAAGAATGAACAAATAGTATGGAAAGAAGTGGCTTGTTCTTTATCGCACGTTGCGAAAAGGGGCTAGACGGGAAAAATTAAGACCAAAAGTTGTAACGACACTTTTGTCTTAAGACCAAAAGTTGTTACCACACTTTTTGCTATAGTTGTAAGCCGTGTGGCGTGCGCGTGTTTCTCTCTCATAGTAAGCAAGGCAGTTATTTTCGTTTCATCTTTCTATTTGGCATTCTTGTGTGCACAAGTTTTTAGCCACAGATATGAGCTTGATGGCCTGAATGCAAAAAAAAATTAAGTGGTAACCTAAAGAACTATGACGACGATTTAAACTGATGATGAATTTCAATGAAGGTTCTTCAATAATACTAAGCACCTAGTATTTATATTTTCGTATTTATACGTATATTTCCTCTCAAATGTTGATTGTTTTATAAAATTACTACTGGCCGTTTTGGTATAGTTTTTTTTTTGTGTTCTCTTCATATCGAAATACAATTGAAAACCCACGCTATGTTTAATCTATTTCGTATTGGCTTTGTTGAGTTTGTTTTTTAAGGGATATACAGTCAGCAAAAGAAGTGTGACCTAAAAAAAAATTTTTTTTCCCACAATCATTTTATTTCGGAAAACAAGATCCATAACACTGAAATAAAAGTAGGTAGGTAGTGTAGACGTGTAGAAGGTACGTGTTTTTGTCTACTTGAAATAAAGCGCAAATAATCGTTTAAGAATTATAATGTTTAAATCATATTCATTTTAAAAATTACACATCAGAGAGAAAAACCTATTCTGACTTTAAAAACGACATGAGTATTCGAACGCTATGCTCTATCAGCCAGCATTGCTTAGGTTAAATAAAACCTCTTACATGAGCCACGCCCACCCTTATGAATAAAAGGAGTAACGCAGATCTTAAGTGAAACTTAACTTTTATTCATTAAATTCGAATACTCAAGGACCTACCTATCCCTAGGCCAGAGTTCCTACCTATGGGGGAAAATAAAACAGGCACGCCTCTGGAGAGGTAATTTCAATACGATGACCGGTATAAAATAGTTTATCACTCCATTTAGAGTTATAATGGTTATACATTAACTTGTGCTAACGTGCACTTAACAAATCTTTAATCAAAGTATTGAAATTTTGTCGCAGCAAAACCCCGAAAGGCAACGATACGTACCCCTAAACAAATATATGATAAGCTCATATATACCCAGATGGGGTTGAAAAATAAAATTAAACTGTACATCATAATCTTTAACTCCATCGGACGCGATTGAGTCTCAAGGAAGAAAAGAGGATAAGGTCCAATTTACCTACATCTCTTTCCATTTCAGGTTATTCACTGCATTCAATAAAAAAAAAAAATATTAGCAGTCCATATTGACTGAACTGTCGGGCTTCAATCATCAGCTTTACCAATTGTGTCAACTCAACACACTTTACCAAGGCTATGCCTCTTAATTGTAAAGTTGGTTTCACTGAAGATTGAGTGTTGTTCCTCCCTTCCAGAAAGGACGACAGTTTATAAAAACTTGTACTATACTTAATTATGCAATCATAACATCAGAAATGTATTGAGTCTAATTAATGCCTACTCTAGACGTTTGAGACTCGAAGCCGTATGGGATGCCCATCATCATCATGCATCTCCGGTCGCATCCGACAGCGTTTACAGTACATGAAAAATAAACGTTATGTTTTAATATTTACACCTTAAGTACCCAAACTAAAATAATGTATCTATATGATATAATTATTTCTACATATCGGATATATATATATATATGTGTATCTGTTCATCAATAAAGAAATAAATAAATGTCTAATGAATGAATAAATAAAATTAACAATAAGAAATGTAAACAATGCAATGACAATCAAAAATGACATTTATAAAATTTTCAGACGAAAGTATTTCCATAAACTTTTTTTGGAAATGCAACAATGTTTAGAAACCTTCTTGTACCTTTTCCGATCGTTCAATAAAAACTTCTTAGAAAAATAATGAAAGTTTTGATTAAAAGTTATTTTAAATAACCTCATGAGAAAATATGGAATGCAAGTATAGCATCCCGGCTTAGTTTGTCTATAATTTGAGACTGATCTCTTCGTTGATGTCTTTTTGAAATTACGTACAGAATGTCTGTTTCTTGGGATACGTCGAAACTTATAAACCCTTTTCACCGTTATTTTATCGCGAACATGATTCTTTAAAATTTTGACCACTGTTGTAGTCTTTAAATATGTGTTTTGTTCAACCATTATATTAATTTTATTGTCTACATCATCGCCTAAAAGACACGAAGAACGTAAGTCTAGACCAAGATCTTTGTCATCGTCCCCCGACTTTGAAATGATAATATCGTCTGGTACCGAGAATACATTCTTATTTTCCTTTACTTCGGCCGACAATGTAAATTTTTCATTCTCCTCACTTTTGGAAAATTGAATGTCAATAATAGGATCATCAATGATGTTATTTTTATTGTTTAAACCCCCCTGGTGATCAATCTCTAGCATAAACATAAAATCGCGCTGTTCTGGGATTAAATAAGAAGTAATAACAGGATTGATCTGACCCGATTTATGATTTTCTGTATCATGTTCCTTCGCGAATACTATCGGCTCCTCCTCATCATTGTTGGCGTTGCTCTCTGGGCAGCTAGGCTCAACATCATCGTTGACGTCGACATCAATAGCGCTGCGGTCTAGGCAGCTGGGCTCATCAACTTCGATATTATAATGAAGGCAGCTTTCCTCATCAAAATTATGGTCATCTAGGCTTGAGCTAGAATTTATAAAAGTGTTATCTTCGGCAATAATGGTCTTTTCTTGCTCACATTCCGTTTGTGGTTCATGTGAAACTTCTTGTATATTTACAAGACTTAAAATCTTTCTTTTAGGGTGGCATTTACACCCAAACTCTGCTCTTAGTTCGTCACAAATTGACGAAAGAGTCACACCTTCGCGGTATGTATAATTAAAAAAGTAACGGGCTGCACCCTGTAAAAAACCTCCTAATATGAGCGCATAATCGCTCTCTCGCCATTCGTTTTCGGCGGCAATCAGTCTGAAACTGATTATAAATTTCTCGAGGCACTCGCTATTTGATGTGCCTGAGAAAAAGCACATATTTAGAGCCATTTTGCTCTCTCTTCATAAAAACAATTAATAAAAACCACTTAGCTTCTTATTCAGGCAACGTCACTGCGCCTGTATTTTCATATTTGCCATACGCATCTTGGATCTTTTTACTTATATAAAATTCAGCTCTTGTAGATACTCGCTTGCTTTGCTTTATTACGAAAGGTACAATTTATTCCATTATTTTGGGGGCTAAAAGAAAAAATCTTCGCACAATATATGCTTTGTGCACGCGTAATTTTTTATTCTTAAAATCTTTGGTGTTTTTGCGCCTCCACCAAATGTAGACGTGTAGAAGGTACGTGTTTTTGTCTACTTGAAATAAAGCGCAAATAATCGTTTAAGAATTATAATGTTTAAATCATATTCATTTTAAAAATTACACATCTGAGAGAAAAACCTATTCTGACTTTAAAAACGACATGAGTATTCGAACGCTATGCTCTATCAGCCAGCATTGCTTAGGTTAAATAAAACCTCTTACAGTAGCTTCAATTTAATTTATTAAATATATTATATTAAATAAACTGTTTGTTTTTTTAATAAATTTAACTTTATTCTAAAAACTATTAGAAACTATTTATGTTTTTTAAAGAAAATTTCAGCTGTGTCTGACGTATTTGGTTACTTATTTCTTTCGCGGACTGTACTACTATGTGTGTTAAAAGGCCTTGGGCTGATAAGCGATGCTGTTTGTTAGTAAGAGAAGAGTTTTATTTTAAGTATCAAGATATGAATTTATAGAGGGTGTAGTAAAGTACCTTTGAGGAAGCTAAGCAGTACGTTATCATATTTTCGATATTTTTGTTGTTGTAGATATCTCCATAACTAAGATGAGTTATAGAGATATTGGGGGTCAAATTTACAACTTTTTCGCATGGTTTTTTTAGAGCCAATTTAAATATAATTTTAATACTAGTAACCAGCTCACGCCTGCAGATTCACCCGCGAGATATCGAAAATAAGTATGCTATATCTTATTCCAGACTATAATCTACCTCTGTGCCGAATTTCATCAAGATGTTTAGATGTTTTGACGTACGTGAAAGAGTAACATACATCCATACAACCTCACACACATACGCATTTATTATATTAATAAGTAGGTTACTTTACTTGTAATACCTCCCCAATCTGTAACTATACAATGCATCTATCGGCATATAATGTTTTTAGTACTAACATTGAGTTCTAATAAATAACCTGATTTTGCTTAACAAAAAAATAATAAATTATGAAAGTCATTTTAAAATTTTAGAATGCATGGATGACGGCTTCAAGAAGGGTTGTTTTACACCCTGTATTTAATTAGTTAAAGTACAAACTGCATCGGTAGTCCAGTAGCCGCAAGCGAGAGTTGAGCTTTTGATTCTAAGATCAATCCCCAGGTCGGGAATGTAGAGTTTTTCTATAAAAAAAATTCTTAATATCAATCATGGTGTCAGATATTGTGCCTTGTAGATGGCAATAGACCCGGAAATACAAAGGACATTTCAGGCAAAATATGGGCGTACTATGAGGGACTTTAAAATAACCGTAACATACCATTATACCTGTTACCTCAGTAGGGATAGGCAGACGTAAAAAAAACGTTTATTTCAATAACTTAAAAATACTTTTATTATGTGTTTTTAAGAATTTCCATTTAAGTGGAAATACATTTGTGTTAGGAAGTTCCGCTCTTCCACTAGTTACTCTTAGAGCTACTGAAAGACGTATTACTAATATAATAATAATATACATAATAAAACATTTATTTTCAAGCATCTTAGGCCCATAGATAAATGCCTTACAGACAATCATATATATCGCTAATACAATTTGTGTTAGTAAATAAATCCTTAACAACTATGATAGTAGCACTTCACTGTACTATGTCACTGCGCGTTCATGTGGTACTTGACCGTGGAAGCGCCGGAACACCACTAAGGTTGTTCGTAGAAATTCGTGCAAAGAAACATGTGTTTGAAACTTAGTTCCATTTTTGTAACTAGATGGCGTTGTTCATTTAGAGCCAATTTCTGAATCGCGGTGTTAAGATTCGCGCACGCAACATGACCCACCCACGATGTAATTTTTTATTGAGTTTGAGTATTGAGATCACGTCAAGATCCAATATAAATATACCTTACTAACGAGGTTCGGTCTTTTATTTATCCGAGTTCCGCGTAGTAAAGTTCAAATGTTGTACATCATGCAGTAAACTTGATATTTTTGATGTCACTATTGCGTCCCTCCAAAACTTTCAGTAAGTATTCCAAAAGCTACCGAGATTGCGGGTTGTTCGAAAGAGATACCGCGGCCCGTGAACACATAGGTCAAAGAAAGAACATGGATGGTTTTCAGACAGTAAAAATCTGAAACTCCCCCCACTCTACCTGAGCGGGGAAAATTATTTGATGAACCGCAAAAAAAAAAACAAGAGGTACCCCATACAACTTTAAAAAAATGTCCCGGGTCACCGACACGCCACATTTGGTTTGACTTCAGTATTCCGCACAGTATCCTCGTTTTTTCATCCACCTATCACAGAAAGGCATGAAAAAGCAACTGCACGGAAATATTCCATTTACCATGAAAATATTTTTGAAATATGGGGATAACACCTATGGGGAAGTGAGTTTTGTGGTGTTTTGAGTCAATGGGGTAGCTACTGAGTGTTGTTTACGCTGTGTTTATAACCTTAAATAACAATAAACTAACACATGTTTTGTCACCGAGGCCTTAGCAAGAGTTTAGTTGTAGTTTTTTGAGTTAGATTTGAAACTTGAACTCTAAGCATTTTTTCAATTTAACCGTTACAGGTTGAATGTCAAAGCAAAAAGATAAAACTACAGACCCAGTCACAAGGCATAATTACTAGTGAAAGTACTGTAGTAGTCAATTCAAAAACGTAGTAGATCTCTATGGAGAAAATTGGGCAAGAAACTCTTTTTAATCATAACAATATATAATTAGGTACAAGATTATGGGTACAAAAAATACAGTTTTTTGCAAGTAATTTAACTAAAATTCTACAATATAATAGAATTTTCAATCAAAAATCGATGTATTCATTACAATAACACTGCAAACTCGTTGGCATTATTTATTTTCAATATGAGTTATATGAGAAAAGACAATGTTTTTAGGGTTCCGTACCTCGAAAGAAAAAAAGAAACCCTTATTTTATCACTTTGTCATCCATCTCTCTGTCTGTCTTACAAGAGCTTTTATCTCCGGAATGCGTAAAGATCCCTCTGTGCTGTGAAAAAGTCTACGCAGTCAAAAGATATGGCTGTTTAGTAAGTAGTAAGTACGGAACCCTCGGTGCGCGAATCTCACTCACCTTTTGCTGGTTTTCAAAACTGAAAAAAAAATTTTTGAAACAGTAAAATAAAGTAGATTAAACGGTTTGTTCTTTTTAATATAAAACGATATGACTTAAAAGGACATTGTTAATCAGATTATTAAATTTCGAAAGCCTATATTTTTTGTTACATTATATTAAAGCCGTTTATTAAAGAATTTAAGATATACGATGCTAAGCTCTCCTACATTTTACTAACACGAAAAAATCCAGCGAAAATATAAGATATTAATATCATAATCCATTATATAACATTCCATTGTAATCGAGTTGCCGAAGTAACCACCATATTACTTTACCTTTTTAATAAAAAAAAATCCTGAATATTAATTTAATAAGGTGCCTGATATAGAAACCCGAGAGAGTAAATGGCGCCGCCAGTTCGACGGCTCCAAGTCAATTTTTATTAATGCCGTCAAAAACGGCTCGATTTGTGGGAAAAAATTTACAATCTTTACGTTAAAATCATCGAAGTTGCTAGTTTGAACAAACTCAATGGGACCCCTGAAATTATTTCCTGTGATTTTTTAGGGTACCTCTTTGATTATTTAGTTAGCGCAGCCGTGGGATAAACAGTATTTATCTCCTTTTAGATTTAAGTTATTTTTTTAAGTCTACATCTAAAACAACAATTTTATCTAAACTGGAAACTGAGAGTAGTTCATTAAGTTTTTTTTCATCACAGACCAAGTTTAAGGGACACTTTTGCCTGCCAGGATTGTGGGTTGTTCAACAGATATCGTGGCCTCGGAACACAAAAGGTAAAGGAAGAGACATCGATGTGTTTTGAGTCCGCCCAGCAGAGTAGGGGGGGAGTTATTTGATGATGTCCCATCTGCAATAATCCAGGCTGCTATTGTCAAATTACACATTAGACCTGAGAATTAAACCCTCTTGTTCAACAGTAACGCTTGATATCACTAATTCTAAAAATCACACCATTTCATTTAATTAGATCAATACAGGCAATTTTTAATATCAAGAAACAAAAGAATGAAGCTAGAGTCCTTTTTTTTGGGTTGGAAAATCATCAAATAACTTTCTTCGCTCTGGGCGGAGCGGAGGGGATATTCATTGTCAGACCCACCCATGTTCCTTCTCTTTACGTTCCGGGGCCGCGGTATCTCTTTCGAACAACCCGCAACCCCAGAAGCTAGAGTCCTGGCTGACCGTGAATGTGAGGTTAAAGTGTTTGTAAACGCACCTACATTACAGGAGAAATTCATGGAGGGACATGATTTATAAAAAAATGCAAAGGTGAACTTAAAAAAACAATATTTAAGAGTGTCTCAAGACAAGAAACATACAGAACCATCTGTTAGAAATATAACATTACAGCTGCCAGGAAAGTTTTTAATAAAATTCAGTCAAAGCGTTCCCTGACATAATCTCAGACTTTACAAACGTCAATCCCAGTAGAATGACACTCTTCTTTTTATCAAAGACCCCAATTTACTTAGGCCTGCCGTTCTAGAAGAAAAATCGAGAAATTCTCATAGATTCGAACGCATGGAGAGGTCTTTAAAACTGGTTGGGAGTGAAATTTAATTTCCGCGAAGTTTGAATATAACTTTGATGAGATAAAATTGACATGTTCTGTTTAAAGATGGGTGTGTATTTCTTTTACTTTTTATGTGCCGAGGCACTTCAATCTTGTTATCACAAATGTTGAATATCAAATTCTTTTAAAATATTTTTAACTAGCTTCCGCCCGCGACTTTGTCCGCGTGGCATAGGTACTTTGGGCTAACGCTTATTTAAACCCGCGTAATGATCGAAAAATAAATATCTTTCTCTCCTCTTGTCTTCAGTTTTTCTCTCTTTTAATAAACAAATAGCCTATGTCCGTCTCCAGGTTCCCAACTATATATTATGTACCAAAAGTCATCAAAATCGCATTGGCCATTTAGGCGTGAAGACGAAACAAACACAGTCTCGCTTTTATAATATTACTAAGGATTTATGTATTTATAACCACGAGCCGTTTTGAGTAGAAACTCGCACACAAACTCTGAAATTCCTTCCTACTTTGCCAAGGACATTTGATGATTTCCCATCCAACAAAAAAAACCCACCTTTAAAATTATAGTTATATAATGGAATGAGGTCTGATCATCATTTTCCTTTATTTTGGGTCAGCGCAACATTTGTGTTCTTCTTCCATACTGCTCTATTATTCGTTTTCATTGGAGGTCTCCTTTCTTAACATATCATTCTTCACACAGCCCCGTTTCTTTGATTTTCTACATTCTTCTACATTAATCTACATTCATACTTTATCATCACAGTTTCATCCCCGGGGAGCGGGTAGGCATGTCAGACTTATACTGACTAAAACCCAACCATGTTCCTTCTATTGCCTTTTACGTTCCGGGGCCGCGGTATCTCGTTCCGGGGCCGCGGATATCTAAAAGCTTGTTTTAACATTAATTGAACTTGGAACCATTCCTAAACCCAAAACGAAGTTATTTAAATACTTTTCTTCAATAAAACCACCCTTATTAACGTCGATAATCCCAAATTTAAGAACACATAACACTTGATCATGTTTCTCAAAGTAATTGAACTAATCAAGACATGAGGGAGACGCGATTCAACCGAACCATCGCAAACACGTGACGTCATCAAATTGTTACAATTAACAAACTCCAAAGCTGTTTAATTACAACCCTCCACGCATCTAATTATAAACCCTACCGCATTTATTGTAAAGTATAAATTGCTTTGCGGATTTGACATCTGTTACGTAAAGTATACGGCGTACATTGAAAGGAAATTATTTTTCCGAATCGTTTCACACGCTTTGCTGTAGTGATGGGGCATGTCAATTTTTAGACGTCATAAGTCATTATTATCTATCGATGCTTTTATTTTTGTCTGTTATTTTGTCTATAGGAGAACAAACTTTGAGAACGAATAAAGAAGGGAACAAGTTTATTAAGGAATTTCGAGAGTAGCAGCTGTTAGAGTAAAACTGAAAAGAAGTTATTCGTCTTGGTATGGACATGTGATGGGGAGGGACAAAGCGTATGTGACTAAAAGAATGATAGATATAAAATATGATGGATGTGGGAGAGAAAGACCAAAGAAAACATGGATGGATTGTGTAAGGAATGATATGAAGGAAAAAACCGGCCAAGTGCGAGTCGGACTCACGCACCGAGGGTTCCGTACAAACCTGCAAGGTTTACAAAGTTCGTTCATTACGACAATCGAGTCATAACTATGGTATTTTTATTGCAAAATGAAATTCATAACATTACAATGGGGAAAGACGGAGGAGCATAAATTTAAGACAAAGATCTCTTTATCGTTTAAGTAATCCTTTATTTTATATTAACACATATCATTTATCTATAATATAACTGAAACACTTATACTAGCCTTGCAGCAGACTTGCGAAAGTTCTTTTATTAAAGTTATTTATTTACTAAGTTTTTTAGTCACTATTTAGAAATCTACAGGCTATATCTAATAGTTTGCTACAATACAGGCAATTAGATCTAAGTATTTGATAATTATGAATTTCAACTTGATAGCTCTACGCGTTCATGAGGAAAAAAGTAATAAGTTTATATTTATTAAATAAAAAATAAATATATATTTTGTAATGTAACTAAAAATTTAAGGTTTTCGGAATTTTTCCTTTATGTGTGCTATAAAACGTTGCTTCATGCCAAAATTTCAAGATTCTAGGTCGACTGGAAGTACCCTTTAGGTTTTGATTCCCTTGCGAGTACTTGCGAGTTTCAAAATATGCAGCTTAAATTGCTGTTTCTTTTGATTGCGTTGACATAGAAGTTTGATTTTGTTACAGCTTAAAGGTATTATAGACCTGAGTATTTGGTATGAATTTCAATTTAATACCTCTACGCGTTTATGAGGAAATGGGTAGTAAGTTTAAAATATTAAAAAAAATATATATTATGTGATGTAACTAAAAATTTATGGTTTTCGTAATTTTTCCTTTATCTATGCTATAAGGCGTTGCTTCGTACCAAATTTCAAGATTCTGAGTTCACGGGAAGCACCCTGTAGGTTTTGATTCCCTTGCAAGTGTCGAAAATTTGCGGCATAAACGGCTGTATCTTTTGATTGCGTTGGCTTAGAAGTTTGATTTTTTCACAGCTTCAAGGGACAGTAGACCTGAGTAATTGATATAAATTTCAGCTTCATACCTCCACGCGTTCCTGAGAAAAAGGGTCTTGACAGATGGACGGACGGACGTACAGACGGACAACAAAGTGATCCTATAAGGGTTCCGTTTTTTCCTTTTGAGGTACGGAACCCTAAAAAGCAGAAAATATTGCTGTGACGTCTGATAGGAGAGAATGGAAGAAGAAAACGTGTTGCTCTGACCCGAAATAGAATGGGACAAGGGCAGGAAGCCGATCACACTAATAATCTATTCTGAAAAAGATAATAGCGAAAAAATTATGTTTTCAAATCAAGAATATTTCAAGAAATGAAATCAAAATATGGTTATTTCACATAAGCGTCGAGAGACAAGTTGGTACCTATGTGTCGTGTTGCCATAAAAAATATGTGTATCTATGAGTTTGTTATCCATCGTTAAATGCAAAATTCGAATTGCAAATTCATGCCAGGATTGCGGTTGTTTGAAAGAGATACCACGGTCCCGGAACATAACGGGCAAAAGAAGAGACGACGATGGGTTTAGCTAGTAAAATTCTGACACTTTTCCTAATAGGATATCATCAAATAACTTCCTTCACTGTGGGCAGACCGCAGGGGAGTGACAGACTGACTAAAACTCACCCATGTTCCTTCAATTGCCCTTTATGTTCCGAGGCCGCAGTATCTCTTTCGAACTACCCGCAACCCCGGCAGAAAAGACTGGCACTTGATAATGGCACTTCTGAAAAAAAGAAAATGTACTATACATGTTACCATGTAAATCATTGATGAAAATTTTAACATAATTAAACCACAAGTAAACAACCATAATTAAAGAAAGTCATCAACACAGTCTAATTCGCTGTATAACAAAGTTCGAAGAATCGTAGGCACTCGTAGTATTTGCTACGAAACGGCGTAGCTAATTAGCTACGTCGTAGCAAAGGCGCGGTGTTCTACTCAATATTCAAATACAAAATGTCTTCTCATGAGCAACAGTATTCGTTATAGAAGACATTGCAATGAATGTTTTGAATGTAGAATTACTGTTTGATATATATACAGTATAATATATATAATACTATATAATTTAGTATATTTTGTACCCATTTCCACTATCAACTAAATGTGTGGTAAGAATAAAATTCAATCCTTATCCTTACTAATATTATAAAAGCGAAAGTGAGTTTGTTTGTTACGTCTTGACGCCTAAATGACTAAACCGATTTTGATGAATTTGGTACAGAGATAGATGAGACCTTGGAGACGGACATAGGCTATTTTTTTTTGAAAATTAAGTTTTGAGGTAGAAAGAGGGAAGAAAGGGGAAAACTTAGCATTGCTATTACAATAAATAAGGTGCAAGGGTAAAAATTACAGGTAGCAGGTACCTGTAAATTAGGAAAGGGGAACTGTGTTACCCAGAATTAACGCGAGCGAAACCGTGGGCAAAGGCTAGTATACTATAATTTAGCCCAAAATTGTTGTACACCTTTTTTACTGCTAATTATTTGAGTTGTATAAAAACAAATATGAACTTTTTTTTTATTAGGTGCTTATTCATAGGCAGTCATTTAGGTGACTCTTTTGTTTCTTTCGATATTTAAACACAGAACTTTAATACAAAAAGGCGTCAAGGGCTCATTCACGAGTTATTTCGTGAAAGTGATATAAAAGTTGAAAGACGCCAAAATCGACTCTCATTATCACAAGTTTGAAACTTCCATTTTCTTTGATGAATTACCCCATTACTTAGAATGAAGCCAATATTAAAGAAAGTTGTGAATCTATCGGTAATGTCATTTAATGTTTTTAATCTATGGCTTTTTATTGGAAACCTTTTTATTTAACACTTGCGTTGCTTCTTGTAGTTTATAAAAATATTATAGTTAATTATAAAATTCGCTACGTGTAAGGAAAGTTTGCAGTATGAATTTCGATGGCTGTAAGTTCGGAGAGTGCAAGAAATTATGAATCCTTACTATATAATATTATAAAAGGGAAAGTGAGTTTGTTTGTTTGTTACCTCTTCACGCTTTAATGGCTAAACCGATTTTGATGAATTTTGGTACAAAGATAGTTGCAAACCAGGAGACGGGGAAAGGCTAATTTTTTTTTGAAAAAAGTGGGATGTGAGGGAGAAAGAGGGAAGAAAAGGGAAAACTTAGTGTTGCTATTACAAATCAATAAGGAACAAGAGGAACTGTGTTACCCCGAATTTAACGCAAGCGAAGCCGCGGGCAAAAGCTAGTAAATTAAAAAATTAAAAAACTAGCTTTCGGCTCAACTTTGGGCTAAATCTAACTTTACTTTTTTTAGCCTATGTCCAGCTTCTAAGGTCGCAACTTTCTATGTTTGTATCTAATTCATCAAAATCGGTTTGGCCATTTAGGCGTTCAGACGTAACAAACAAACAATCAAACTTTCCTCTTTATAATATTTGTCAGGATGGTGGACCTTTATTCATTTTTGTAAAAAGAAACATGTGTTAAATTCGCCCCTGAAAGCACGTTAAGCCGCTGGTCCGACTGTAAGTTGTAGATCTTTCACAGTCGTTATAAGTAGTTTCCCAAAAGTCTGACAACCAATCTTACTAAGGGGTATCGTAGTACCCACTAACTGGAGGTTAGATAGGCAGTCGTTACATTTAAAATATAAATGTTGTAACTAAAGAAAGGAGCTCGTGGCTAAATAATAGCAGCCGCTCGGGTCGATCTTTAGGTTAAGCCGCGATTGCCTAGGTTGGTCTGTGGAGGGTGACCACCCGTTATATACCGAGTTTTCTCCGTGCCTCGGAAAGCACGTTAAACCGTGGTCCCGGCTGTCATTTGTAGATCTTTGACAGTCGTAACAAGTAGTCAGTGTGCCGAAAGTCTGACAACCATTCTTACCAAGGGGTATCGTATTACCCAGTATTAACTGGGTTGTGGAGGTCAGATAGGCAGTCGCTCCATGTAAAATACTGGTATTCAGCTGCATCCGGTTAGACTGGAAGCCGACCCTAACATAGTTGGGAAAAAGGCTAGGCAGATGATGATGTAACTAAAAAAAGGAAAGAAAGAAAAATGATAAAGGAATAATAATGAGAAAGGAGTAAAAGATGCCGTGACGTCTGATAGGGGAGAATGGAAGAAGAAAACGTGTTGCGCCGACCCCAAATAGAATGGGACAAGGGCAGGAAAATGATAATGAGTGTAACTGGTTAGACTGGAAGCCGACCCTAATATAGTTTCGAAAAGCGTTGTCTTGTTGAATGGGCAAGACACCTATTATTTGTAAAGCTGCTTTTGTGTTTCGAGAAAATTGAGAAAAAATAAGGTGGTAATATTTATTTGGTCGCTCTAATCTTTATTGATATTGACTAAAGGTATTTGGGAGTATATTTTGCAATTAATTGTTCTCTTAATTAGCTTGTAATGATAAAGTTATTTAGGAATTTAATTTAATTTGTATGAAATGGCTTTGAATTTAAGGGTCCTTTTAATTAAACCTTTATTTCATGCTTGGAAAGGCAGATGATTGAAGACATGCTGCGACAAGTCCAAACAGATTGAGGTAAGAGAAGAAAAAAAAAATACTTAAAAAAAAAACATTGCTCAACACTCACACAACTTCTCCTGTATCGTGACAGTTTGACATTTAAACTAACATACACTAACAGCCAGACCCGGAACAACTATCTCTAGGTCATACAAATATTTGATCCATGGTCTATGGACGGTGAGCAATAGGTAGGTAGCTCATCGTCCGTCCGTCTATTGTGTGTCACGTGCGCCTCAAAGAGATGACGGTTGCAGGTTGTTCGAAAGAGATCGTGGCCCCGGAACGCAAAGAGCAATAGAAGGAACATGGGTGGGTTTTAGTCAGTAAAAGTCTGACACTCCCCCCGCCCAGAGTGGGGGAAGTTATAAGATTTCCCACCCCAAAAAAAGAAAAACAAATTATAATTGATCCATGCGGGGATCGAATCCGCGAGACGTAACGTAACAGTCAAACGCTTAGCCACTGCGCCATTTGTGTCATTGTACGCCGTACTTGTGTTGTCTCTGTTTATATTGTCAACAGAAATTCACTCGGGAGCTATTTAAGTATCAACGTAACACTGCGTCATTCGCATCATTTAACAATTCTGCATAATAGCAACTACCGCACAATAATATCGGTAACATAATCGATTCAGACAATTAATCGATTTATGACATTCGATTCCGATGCCCGTCCCTACCGTGACTACCGCGGGCAATAGTGTCGGAATGAACAATGTTTTATAGCATTTTTATGAGATTTTTATCCTATAAGTGGAATCGCATTTCGTGAAGGGGTATTTGAAAAATACTTTTTTTACATGTCGTGTATTTTTTTTAAGTCGTATTTTACGACTGCCTGAAAAGATTTTTATGACGGGTCGTATTTTAAATTCGGGGAGTCATTACATAAAGGAGACAAATGGGGTCTGCTTTGCCGGATTCATGTTGTTATTTTCAATATAAGTGATTGACTTGTTTTTTTTTTTTTTTGTAAAAAGACGGTGATTAAACTATATGGTTCTTGCTCTGAGATAAATTAATTAAAACGTGGTTTCTGTAGTGACCGTGAATTACATAAATGAAATGCGTAGATATGTTTTAGGGTTCAGTATGTCAAAAAGAAAAAAAATGGATCTTTTATCTGATTACTTTGTTGTCGGTCTGTCTGTCAAGATCCTTTATATCGAGAACACGTAAAGGTATCGAGTTCAAATTAAAACCAAATACCATTTTTTTTATAAATATTTTGTTTACAAAATATTTATCTCCTTGTAAGCTTGCCAATACCCATCATCGATACACCAAACTTTTTTTTGCGGATGAGAAACCATCAATTAGCTTTCCCTGTTTTGGTTGGAGCGGGGGGAGCGTCAGACTTTTACTGACTAAAGCCCACCCATCTTCTTTTTGACCTTTATTTTCTGGGGCCGCGGTATCTCTTTCGAACAACCCGTAGCCCCGGGTCACATTAACCCATACCACTAGTCAATAACCATGTCCATCACCACCACCATCTCTAATTGATCTTTTTCTTTACATACTATAAAATGAAGTCACTACCGCTGCCTGTCCACTCATATCTTTTAAACTACTCAACGGATTTTAATGGATTTTAGTGCGTTAACAAACATTACACTCACATACACAAACAGCCGGACCCGAAACAACTATCTGAAGGTAAACACTGGTTCTGTATTTATAAAAATACTTGATCTGTGCGGGAATCGAACTCGCGATACTCAGCGCAGCAGTCGATCGCTCAGCTATTGCACCAACCGTGCCGTCAAATAAAGTAATAATAGAATGTAATATTGACACAATGTTAAGTTGACATAAGTTAAGATTATTATGGAATTAGACTTCATATTTTTATTAATTTATCTGCGACATTGCTTATAATGAACTCAATATTACCTTATTGTTACGAATTAATAAATTTAAATGTAACGTTAATTATTTTGACTTTTCTTCTTATTTAAATAAAATTGCGCTCGACAGGGCCCATGTAATCTGTAGTATTTTTAACACTTTGTAAAACACATGCGAGATATAAATGTATTATACAATAAATGATTAAATTGAATTGAATAAAAACGGCAAAAAATCATGTTTGTTGAATGGGCCCTCTAAAATATTTATTCATTATACAGTGATTCAAGAGGAAAGCAAAAAAAAAATATACATTGCACTCGTGCAAAGCCAGGGTTAGCGCTAGTTAAAAATAAAATAAAACGAAAACGTTCTTAATTTCCTCATAACCAAAGCAACTCCTTCAACTTGAAGTATAACAAAAGAAAATCCAATCCCCCATAATGTTGGACTTACAAAAACAAACAATAGCTACAGTCGGTAAATCTAAATAACATTAAAAATTCATACCTACCAACCGAGAGATTCCTTTCACGAAACACCAGGAACATTCTTCAGCGGAACCTATTGAATTAATTTTGTTCTGTTGATTGTAAAATGAAAATGGTTATATCTGCATTGCAAATGTCGTAGAATGATGTACCGATTCGGAAAACGACATTCGAAACGTGAAACGTTAACAACGTTATCGAGAAAACTCGGAACGAGAAATGTTACGGATGTGTTATTTGTGGGATTGGTCTTCAATTGTTTTCGGTCAGTTTATAGACACGATGTGAATGCCCAAATTCTGTAGAAATATATCTGTGTTTATTATCCTGCAGCTATGGTTTTCTTTTTAAAATACATTCTTAAAGGCCTACAAACCGGGGTTGTGGGTTGTTTGAAAGAGATACCGTGGCCCCGGGACATAAAAGGCAAAAAAAGGAACATTCGTGGTTTTAGCCAGTTAAAGTCTGATACTCCACCCAGAGCGGGGGAAGTTATTTGTCTTTTGAAAAGTTAAAAATGTATCGAGTTGACATAAGCTGTAGAATTGCCACTTAAATCGTGGAGATCAAGATGGCATTGCATGTCATCAATATTTACATCGATATTTATTTATTTCTTTACCACCAAGTAAATTTATTTTAATTTTGTGTTTTACCGATTGCACAGAAAAGTTAGTGAAAGAGTGCTAAAAACTTAGCTTAAGCTTATGTTGACTTTGTTGAACGTCCACGCGCGCCTCAAAGAGATGCCAGCAAAGCAGAGGGCCTGCCAGGGCCACCGCCTGCCGGGGTTGCGAGTTGTTCTAAAGAGATACCGCGGCCTGTAACATAAATGACAGTAGAAGGAACATGGTGGGTTTTAGTAAGTAGAATTCTGACACTGCCCCCAGAGCAGGGAAAGTTATTTGATGATTTCCTAACCATAAAAAAAAACATTGTTGAACGTTCTTGTTCTCTTTCTTGTCACTAAACGGTTTGGGAATACTTTCATTGTGCGTACTGCTAAGGAGTGGAATTCCCTGCCGGAGCTGTATTTCCTGACAGCTATAGCCTGGGGGTCTTCAAGTTAAGAGTGAATAGGTTATTTCTAGGTAAGCGTGCTTCATTGTCGACCGCATCATCACTTACCATCAGGTGAGATACTGGTCAAACGCGAGCCTATCACTAATAAAAAAAAATACTAAACGTTTTGAAAACTATTGCGTCTTGTCTATGCATTTGTTTGTAACATCGACAGCAGGTCAATCCAGGTTTTTAACGATAACGCAATTATGAGGAATTGAAACATTGGTAAGAACTTTAGAGTACTAAGTTGCGGTTTTCAAACTTCACAGACACCACTTAGACCACGCAAGAAGAACAAAAACATTAACGGAAACCTAGACCTAATTGTGAGAAGAAATTACCTTGTTAGGCATTTGTTTTGCAAGAGAACTGTTGGAATTTTTGCAATAGAACAAAAGGCGTTTTTCCAACAGACCAGCTACTATGACATCTTATAGCAATTCTTATTCCACTGAGTGATGAGAGATGGTGCTAGACATCCTGTATAGCTCTGTCTCTTTCCCTCAGCGGAATAAGAATTGCTTTAAGAGGTCATAGTAGGGTAGCAGTTGATATTTTATACGTTATTATGTTAAATTTGACACACGTTCCGGTTTCTGATTGAACTGAAACTTTTCACACATGTTTAGTTTGGATAACAATGCATGGTAAATTAAATTACGTTATTCCAAATCCAATATGGCGAACTCCCAAAGATGGCGGACCCATATTTTTTGCGTATCAACTGAAAGGGTTCCTTCAGAAAAATATAAGACCTAAAATGTGGTCACTGTATAGCATGTTTTTTTTAACATCTTCCTAGATTTTCCCCTTTTGCTATAGAACATTTGATTTGACCATGACGCCATTTTGTCAATGTCATGAAAGCCCCAAAAAGCAGACAGCAATGAAGAATATCCTTACTAATATTATAAAAGCGAAAGTGAGTTTGTTTGTTTTTTACCTCTTCACGCTTTAAAGGCTTAACCGATTTTGATGAATTTTGGTACATAGATAGTTGGGAATCAGGAGACGAACATAAGCTCATTTTTATTTTAAAAAAGTGGGATGTGAGGGAGAAAGAGGGAAGAAAAGGGAAAACTTAGCGTTCCTATTACAGATCAATGAGGCGCAAGAGGAACTGTGTTACCCCAAATTCAACACGGGCGAAGCCGCGGGCGAAAGCTAGTCATATTCATATTCATCATTTTGCAGTTGCAGCATTTAATTTCGATACTTTGATCGCGTACCGCTTGATTCCATCATCCATGAGCGAGACAATTAATTTTCCTATGATTATCGATGGCCGAAATTTTTAAGCGAAACTTTATTTTGTACGAAATTCGTATGCAATGAAACGGACAATGAGTTTTATTGTGTTTCAAGCGATGTTGTTGTTGCGTAAAAGTTTCAAGCAAATAATTTACTTTTATTTCATTTCATGGACGATTTTAAACGGGTTCATCGTCATTCTGGGTAGTTGTAATGAGGTTTGCACACTACGGCCCGTGTAAGTTACGGTTTAACGTCCATTAATGACATACTTTTCCAAATGAACTGTTAACGTAATAAGCTGTAGTGCATTATCATTGTTCGTTCTGTTTTCGCTGATGCAAATATGGATAGGAGATTTTTTTTTTTAATGTCAAAAAAGGAACTGGCTATTTTTTTTGGAAATCAGTAGTAATATGTCATGAGGAGCTCGTGGCTAAATAATAGCAGCTGCTCGGGTCGATCTTTAGGTTAAGCTGCGCTTGCTTAGTCTGTAGATGGGTGACAACCCGTTACATACGGAGTTTCCTCCGTGTCTCTGAAAGCACGTTAATCCGTTGGTCCCGGCTGTCATTTGTAGATATTTGATAGACGTTACAGGTAGTGAGTGTTCTGAAAGTCTGACAACCAGTCTTACCAAGGGGTATCGCATTACACAGTACTAACTGGGTTGTGGAGGTCAGATAGTCATTTGCTCAATGTAAACTACTGATATTTAGCTTTCAGGTTAGACTGGCAGCCTCTTTAAGGTTAGACTGACCCCAACATAGTTGGGAAAAGGCTTAGCAGATGATGATGATGATGATAATGAGTAGTATATGTATAAAGACCTAGAAAAACTCACATTTAATTAATGCTTACCTTTCTGGAAACATCAGAAATGTATGAAATTTAAAGACAATAATTCAAAAACTTTATTTCAGTATTGTTAAAAATTTTTGTAGAACAACACGCTTTAAAATTGCATGTCGCTTTTTAGCTATCCGCTCTTTTGTTTCAAAGTATATAAAAATCACAAAGAAAATTGTTTGCCGATAAAGATCAGTATTTTATCCAATTGCGCGATACACGATACGTGAGACAGATAGAGTTAGAAAAGCTATTGTTTTGCAATAAATATTATTATTTAAGCCAATATTTTTGACGCTCCCAAAAACATGCTGCATAGTAATTTCTTAAATGTCAACTAATTTCAGGGGTGACACAACCCCGATTCAAGAATTAGTAACCATTTACTGGGGCTGTTTCATTCACATTTGTTTTGTAAGAGACTAAATAAACGGTTTTTTTTTTCTTTTTGCCACAACACGCAAACATAAAAAAACAAGTTTTTGAGGCTTATTCGTCAACTCGCGCCTCATAAGCTCGCGGCTGCGCGCGAGTTAGCACCTTCTGATTTTACCTATTTTCGTTGTAGTCAACTCGTGACCGAGTGAAAATCTGACGTTTTTACAGTCATCTACAAAGGACAAAACACTTTTTTAAATGAGATAATTTATGAGGCGCGAGTTGACGAATAAGCCGTTTTTGCCTGACAAAACCTATCAAAGATAATGTATACTTCTTCATTCTTAGAAACTGGTATTACTGATATTAAAAAAAAAGTGTGTGTGTCAGCTCCGACGCACGACTGGAGTTTACTCCTTAAGTACGAGTATCTAACCATACGCAAAAAGAGTTTATTCAACTGAAAAAAGATTAATATCATACGAAAGGGTAAATTCACAAATTAATGAAAAAAATAGCAATATAAATACATCGACACTGATAGAAGCAAACAAGCACAACAACATATAGTATAAAGGTATAGTCGCCTATACAGCATACCATATGTAATTCTTAATATACTCACAGCCAAATTAGAAAGTTGCGCATTACACTAAAGGTGCGCACCAAAAACGTGACACATTTTCGTTACTTTAGTAGGTTTTACCCCTCGGATTTTTCTCATACCGGGCGCCTTATATATGAATATCGCTTCTTAAAGAGTGAACTCTAAAAAAACTTTCCAAGTACTTTCATAAACAAACAAATTGCTTAAAATACAAGGAGTTAATTCTCAAGTCAGAGTGTTAACTTGTCAGACGGGTGTTACAGTGAGGTCTTGCATCTTAATCCAATTTAGACGACATATTGCTGCCACAAGTAGCCCGAGGCCTTGTCTACAAACTTGGCGGTAGGGAGCTCACTTTGCAAGGAAAATAAGGGTTGTGTGGCGAAGATTGTATATGGGTATACGTAGTTTAGAATTCAGCAGTGAATGGGTGTGTTAAACGGTTTTGAACCGAATTTAGATGATATAAAGGTAAATTATCCATTCTATACCGAGTTTCCGAGAGTACACTGTGATGATCGCCTGGAAGACACGGTGGAGCACACTGTGATGGTCTGCCTCGCTTGGTAGGATTACTGCAGTGTCCTCGCAGAGGCATCGGTGGCGGCATCCTCTCGCGTCTGGCCATAGTTCAGTTCAAGGTCCAGGGTGAGAGGGAATGGAAAGCGGTTTTCTTCTTGCTAGCAAAGGCTACCGGTCAACAATCGACGGAGCAATTGTGTTATAAACATACAAAAGGTATTGACAAATTGAGACCTTCCTCTTTTTTTGAATCAGTTAATTGTTAACATACCGGGTTTACGATAGGGAATAGAGTGAAATATACTTTATTGCACACCAAAAGTTCAACATAACTGTTTTACAGAAATAGCTAGAGAACTTTAGCCTTGCTGTGGATCTTATTATGTCTCAAATCAAATAAATTATATTCTACTAGCTAACGCGCGCGGCTTCCAGACCATAACCTCTGTGCCAAATTTCATCAAGATCCAGCCGATCCAAGATCCAGCCGTTTTGACGTGAAAGAGTAACATACATCCATACATCCTCACAAATAATCGCATTTATAGTATTACTAGCTGGCGCATAAAAAAGTGTAATCTACCATCTACCTCTGTGCCAAATTTGATCAAGATCCGTTCCGTAGTTTTTTCGTCGTGTAGGATCAAACATACATCACTCACAAGCAATCGCATTTATAATATTAAAAGTAGGATTCTATTTAGACTTTTCGCAAAAGTAACTGCTACAGTTAATATGCTCCAGAATAAGGCTCCAGCTAACGCCAGGTTTTGAGATCAGTTATTTTACATAGCCTCCTCTAAAGATTGGTTTATTTAGGCCCACCATTGTCTATTCAGCGAATTTCCTATCTTTATTCATTGTTTTACGAGTTTACAATATTAATACGCAATGAATTTTGTTTCTATTGTAAATGATGATTTATTCTGTGAACTGTCTTCGTGTAATGGGCTTGAGTAGGGTATCTTTTGAACTGATTCCTTCATTAGACCTTTATAGTGGGTAGTTGTCAGTTGAAATGATTATTAGGATTTGATAGCTTTTAGAAATTTTGATGGTTAAGGTTTTTGTTTGATAATAGTGTCGATTTTATTGTCACAAACGTAACGTGAAGTACAATAAAAATAAATGATACCGCGGTCCTGGAACGTAAAGGGCAATAGAAGAAACATGGGTAGGTTTTAGTCAGTAGAAATGATTATTAGAATTTGATAGTTTTTGGATGGTTAAGGTACTGGTTTTTTAATGGTGTCGATTTTATTGTCACAAACGTAACGTGAAGTACTATAAAAATAAAATTGATACTGCGGCCCTGGAACGTAAAGGGCAATAGAAGGAACATGGATAGGTTTTAGTCAGTAAATCTCTGACACTCCTTCCTCTGGGAAGTTATTTGATGATTTCCTAAACCAAAAAAAGTTCTCTAAAAATCACTAAAATGTTGTTTATTTCTGTCAAACGACGTCCTATTCTGAAATTGATTGAAGTGACACAATTAAACTTTAGTATAGTTTGACCCTCTAAATCTATGGAGTCTTAAGATATAGCCGTTTATGTCATAAGTTTGTACAGAACTCTCAGTGCGCGAGTCCAACTCGGTCTTGGCTGTTTTTATTTGTCGACACGGTTGCGCACTGGCTGAGCGATTGACTGTTGCACTGCGTGTCACGGGTTCGATTCCCGCACGGACCAAATATTTGTATGATCTGCATATAGTTGTTTCGGGTCTAGTTGTTTGTGTATGTGAGTTTAAATTTTTGTAAACGCATTCACGATACAGGAGAAATTCCTAATGTGGTGGCAACGTCTATTTAAAAAAAAAATTGTGCTCGCACTTAACCTCAATCTTGACTAAAACAGAGATAAAACTATTGAAACACATACACTATTTAAATATTTGTATCCATTTGATGGTATTTTTATTTATATACCTGAAATTAGTTATCGGTTCATCACAGACAAACTTTTTATTTGCGGATGGAAAATCATCAAATAACTTTCCACGTTCTTGGCGAAATGGAGGGGAAGTGTCAGAGTTTTACTGACTGAAACAGACACATGTTCCTTCGCTTGCCCTTTATGTTCCGGGTCCACGATATCCCTTTCGAACAACCCCGCAACCCCAGCACCATACTTACCAACCTAATAAACCACAAACTTATAAATACATTCATCTGTATACCAACGTTCAAACTAGCGAATCCATAGGAAAACAACCGAAACGTCTCTACTTAACTGATTAAACATCAACATTGAAGTGTTTCCGAATTAATTGTCGTGTTCTTTGCAAGGCTGTCGGGTATTAGCAATTCAAATATGGCGGCAGGCTCGTCTTGTCCAAAGTTGTCGAGGCACGGATTTTGTGATGTGCTCGTGTTGATTGCTTGTTACTACGTGTTGTCGGGTCTAGTTAGGTTTTTATATTCTTTTGCAGTTATTAAAGTGAATGAATTCAACCTAGTCTTTATTGCATGGTATTTTGCAGTACTGACTGGATTGTTGATGTTAGATAGGCAAATTACTTCTCCTGCTATGGGCGAGGAAGTTATTTGATGCACCCACCCATGTTTCTACTTTTGCCCTTAATGTTTCGGGCCTTGTTTTAGACAGGCATTCACTCTACTAAAATAACAGGTATTCAACTTAATGCAACTAGATCGAAAGCTGTCTCCAATATAGTTAGGAAAAGTCTTGGCAGAAGAAATGGTTAGGCAGAAGAAAAGGGTAGGCAGAAGAAAAGGCTAAGCAGATAATAATTTTGTCGTCGTGATAATTGATTTAAGATTCGTAACAAACCACACACACAAAAATGACAATCTCAAATGTAAGAGGATCAACCCCAGGATCAATCTTGTATTTGCAGCAACCTGGCTATGAACCTGACTAAGAAGCAGGTGACCTGCTAAGAGTTTTTACGTAAGTTTGCTAGAATTGTAGTGCATTATAGATGGTCTCGTATTTTTACTGTTGGTCAAACAATTCGCTAAAATTAACATAGAAAGGATTGGTATCCTTACTTAATATTATAAAAGCGAAAGTGAGTTTGTTTGTTTGTTACCTCTTCACGCTTTAATGGCTAAACCGATTTTGATGAATTTTGGTACATATATAGTTGGGAACCAGGAGACGGACATAGGAGGGGACGGACACAGGAGACTAATTTTTATTTGAAAAAAGTGGGATGTGAGGGAGTAAGAGGGAAGAAAAGGGAAAACTTAGCGTTGCTATTACAAATCAATAAGGCGCTAGGGGAACTGTGTTACCCCGAATTTAACGCGGGCGAAAGCTAGTGTTACTATAATAAGAATGTCCTCTATCGATATAAATACCAACACCTACAAATATAGTGTGGGCGACTTCAATGTGATAACGATGTTTCGTACGATGAAATAAATTTAAGATACCCAAAATAACTAAGTGACTTCGGACCTCTAGGGGTTTGCCGAGTCTAGAGGGTTTCTGGCGATAAAAATAAATAATAAATAAATAATTAAATAACAGTTACTTAGTTATTTTGACTACCTTGAACTTTGCAAACCTGTTTGGTACTTACTACTAATTTAGGGGCGCGTACAACAGGGTGTAAACTTTATCTTACCTCTTAGAAAAGGGAAGAACCCCCTGATCAGACAGATATTAAACTGTTTGAAGGTTCTTGTCGGGGTTTTATAGCCTGTAATGTTCACGAATATGACGTATGGATCAGCCCCATCCAGTTCGACTATTTTGAAGGGAGCTACATGACCCGACACACTCGCCACCATCAGCGAGACATTTAAATGAGCATGACACTATCAACAACCAGGGCTTCGTCAAGTCAATGATACTACATAGCACTCACATATGGGCTTAATAATTATACAATACTAGAGAATTGATTCTATATACTTAGTTTAGTAGTTGGCTGTTATATAGTGTAAGCAATATTTTGGTTCAGCTGCAGTAATTTCTGCATTAGTTTTTTTTTTTGGTGTTTTGTATGCTACTGTAATATCCATAGATTTTAGTTTTGTTCAGGTATGTTTAAATGAAGACTTATAATTGACTGTCGTTTTTTTTGTTATGTTCTGTTTAAGTGTAAATAAATAAAAAGTTATAAATACTTTATCTATAATATGTATGTATTTATAAATTATATAAGTATGTAGGTATATCAGTTGTCTGATTACCATAACACAAGCTCTGCTTAGCTTGGGATCAGATAACCGTGTGTGAGTTGTCCCAAGATATTTATTTATTATTTAGATATTTATTTACTTTGAGTTTGAGTTCTAAATGGTCTTAAATTATAGACTTTATTTGTATTATTTAGTGTTTTGATGTTTGAATAGATGATACATGCGAATGTGATGGGGATGTTTCAGATATATGTCTAGACGGTATGTAGGGACATACCGTACCGTACCATACATAAAAACTAAAACATAAGGTTAGGCATTAATCATGAGTTGCGGGTTGTATGTGTTGCGTGTTGTTGTGTTACGGGTGATACTGCGGCTCCGGAACATAAAGGGCAAAAGACGGAACATGAATGGGTTTTAGTCAGTAAACGTCTAAATCTGACACTCCCTACCGCTTGGGGGAAGTTATTTGATGAATTCCCATCCGCAAAAAAAGGCATCATCATCATTTTCCTGCCCTTGTCCCATTCTATTTGGAGTCGGCGCAACACGTTTTCTTCTTCCGTTCTCCACTATCAGACGTCACGGCATCATTTACTCCTTTCTCCTTCATATCATTCCTTACACAATCCATCCATGTTTTCTTTGGCCTTCCGTCCATCAAAATTCAAATCCATTACTCTTTTAGTCACAAGATCCGCAGAAAAAGCATTAATCTATACTGATATTATAAAGCTGAAGAGTTTGTTTGTTTGTTTGAACGCGCTAATCTCAGAGACTACTGCTTGGAATTGGAAAATTCTTTTTGTGTTGGATAGTCCATTTCTTGAGGAAGGCTATAGGCTATATAACATCACGCTACGACCAACAGGTGCTGAGCAGCGTGGGTGAAACCGCGAGGAACAGCTAGTCAAAAAATAAAGATCGTCGTTTAATAAACCTCTCAACATTATTCAAAATTCGACTAACTTGAAACGAAGATACATGAAAATAAGTGCCTAGAAAGAGAAGATTTATTTCAGGTTCATGACCGGTCTTAGGCTATTTGTAGGCTGAAGTAGGGTTTTATTCGTACGGTCTACCCTTATACTTAGGACGAATATAATCATGGATTTAGATGCCTTTTAGTTTTAGTACCCGGGATAGCTCTCCGTCACAGAAAGGTAGGTATGTAACCGTAGGAAGTAGCCATTTTGCAAAAATGGAGTTTTTTTTTGGAAGTATGAATTATTTATACACTCAATACTATTACTCAATTACTGATTATCCCTAAGGGACAAGACAGAGGTGTTTTTATAGTGCACAAAAATGACATTACTTATATTTTGGTGTCCTATTTGAGGACAAGCTTATTGGGTGGGCATGTCGTAACGAAACTGGGCTAAAGTAACAACTGATTTGGTTACGAACAAGAGGATCCGGCGACTCGGTACGTCAAGAGATGGCATGACGAGTTTTTACAAAAAGTATTGGGCCTAGACAGTGAACGACAGGAAAAAATGAGAACAAAAAAGGAAGGGAGGCTTTGCCCTGCATTGGGACACATCTATTCATAATCCTTACTATAATATTATAAAGGCGAACGTGAGTTTGTCTATTTGGTTGTTTGTGACGTCTTCACGCCTCAATCGATAAACCGATTTTGATGAATTTAGGTATAGAGATTGTTGGGACCCTGGAGACGGACAAAGGTTAATATTTTTTTAAAGTAGTAATCAAGGAAGAACGAAGTTTTTCCATTTTCCCCTCATTCTCATGAGGGGACAATGGAAAAACTTCGTTTTGCTATTACAATCTATTGATTTGCCTTATTAGGCGCAAGGGCAAAACCTACAGGTATCAGGTACTTGCAAATCAGGAAAGGGGAACTGTGTTACCCCAAATTTATTGCGAGCAAAGCCGCGGGAAAAAGCTAATAATAAATAAATAAAATAACTATTGAGTGTGGGCCAGCTAAAATGCTGTCCTGGCAAGCGGCATGGTTGCAAGTGGCGTGTTTAATAATAACTGTGACATTTATTAATTTTTATTTTGTTCTTTACATTAACATTCACACACCAACCTCGTCTTTATTTTATTTTATTTATCGAATGGCATTATAATATTTATTAATGATCAGTATTTGTGATCTGAGTTAATTTAATTTCTATGGTATTTATTTAATGTGTGATTTCAATTGAATGAATAATAAACAGTCACATGTCATGTCGTAAGTTCTAACTGCTACTTACTATTACGAAAAATTAATTCAATAACAAGATTAAGTAATTTTATAAGGGCCAATGGCGTAGCTATGTTAAAAATGTACATCGGAATATAAAATGTGCCTTTGTGAAATTCATGTAAATAAAGTATGAACATGGTTTGACGGGCCTGTTGGTCCAGTGGTTAGTGGCCCTGACTGCTGAGCCGGAGGTCGTGGGTTCGATTCCTACCCAGGACAAACTTTGTGTGATGAGCATGATTGTTTGTTCTGTGTCTGGGTGTGATTTATCTATAATATGTATGTATTTATAAATCATATAAGTATGTATATCAGTTGTCTGGTTACCATAACACAAGCTCTGCTTAGCTTGGGATCAGACAGCCGTGTGTGAGTTGTCCCAAGATATTTATTTATTTATGGTATTTTAGCATAAAAAATTTAGGAACCAAATATTGTAAGACACTTTAAATAGCTTATCTGAAAACCCAATCAGTATTTTCTCAACTTTAGCATTCAGATCCACAATCTTGTAATCTTACATTTTTGTTTGTGTTTAGCTTCAGTAAACATCCTTATTCCTATTAAACGGAAATATTTATACTGAAAACCTCTTTTATATCTGCACCCTTTCAGGAAGATCTAACAAACTTGGTCGTTTTCAAGGAAATACTTGGTTTACCTGCACTCGCACTTAGTCGGTTTATTATTCAAACTTCTGAATGTTTATTTTACTTCATAATGTAGTTTATGCTACGCCGTAGCTACAAATGTAATTCGCTACAGCTTCGTAGCTCTGCTACGGTTTTGCTCTATGCCGTAGCACAATGCTACGCCGTAGCCGAACAAAAACGCTTTAGTCAAGATGCGGGCAAGTCTGGTGTCACCTTGAAACCCTTAGGGTAGGTGGAAGTGCTCCTACTACCCAGATATGTTGAAGCCCCATGTAATATGAAGAGAACGAGCATAGTTACTGGGTATTCAGACTCCATGGCTGCTATTATGCTGTTCTTGATCTAAGAACCCAAAAAGATTAAGGTTTTTGGCGACCTTAAAATTAAACCTAAGACCTCACGCTGAGTAGTAGTTTTTGCCATCACTAAACTTACGAAGTAGTTTGACATATTATCCTGTAAAACAATGGATAAATCCTACCTTATCGTTTTCAATACGTCCTTACGGGTAAACGCTGGAGCGATTGAATGAAAATCTTCAGGTAAGTGTTATAGTCAGCTTATAATGTGTTTCAAAGCACAAGTACACCAATATTACACGCACAAGAAGTATAAAAGGTTAAAGGGCACAGAAAGAAGAAATCAGTAGAATAGAGTACATAAGTATGATTAAGCTTAAGATAGCACGGTAAGTTCTAGTCGCGTATAATTCCGCATATTTTCACGGCACTAACAAGCATGAACGGCGAGAGGGTGCAAGCAGAGCAGTAAGCGGTTTAAGCGGCATGTGTTACGTGTTTAGGTTAGATCAAGAGTGCCGTTTGGCCCGCGAGCGTCAAACCAGGTTTTACAAAGTACTTTACTACTGCTCCCCATAGACGAGGTTCCTACGCGAATTAGAAACGTTTCTAACCCGTTACAACGGTATCACAACGGTTGACGGGTCTGTTGGTCTAGTGGTTAGTGGCCCTGACTGCTGAGCCGGAGGTCGTGGGTTCGATTCCCACCCAGGACAAACTTTGTGTGATGAGCATGATTGTTTGTTCTGTGTCTGGGTGTGATTTATCTATAATATGTATGTATTTATAAATCATATAAGTATGTATATCAGTTGTCTGGTTACCATAACACAAGCTCTGCTTAGCTTGGGATCAGACAGCCGTGTGTGAGTTGTCCCAAGATATTTATTTATTTATGGTATTTTAGCATAAAAAATTTAGGAACCAAATATTGTAAGACACTTTAAATAGCTTATCTGAAAACCCAATCAGTATTTTCTCAACTTTAGCATTCAGATCCACAATCTTGTAATCTTACATTTTTGTTTGTGTTTAGCTTCAGTAAACATCCTTATTCCTATTAAACGGAAATATTTATACTGAAAACCTCTTTTATATCTGCACCCTTTCAGGAAGATCTAACAAACTTGGTCGTTTTCAAGGAAATACTTGGTTTACCTGCACTCGCACTTAGTCGGTTTATTATTCAAACTTCTGAATGTTTATTTTACTTCATAATGTAGTTTATGCTACGCCGTAGCTACAAATGTAATTCGCTACAGCTTCGTAGCTCTGCTACGGTTTTGCTCTATGCCGTAGCACAATGCTACGCCGTAGCCGAACAAAAACGCTTTAGTCAAGATGCGGGCAAGTCTGGTGTCACCTTGAAACCCTTAGGGTAGGTGGAAGTGCTCCTACTACCCAGATATGTTGAAGCCCCATGTAATATGAAGAGAACGAGCATAGTTACTGGGTATTCAGACTCCATGGCTGCTATTATGCTGTTCTTGATCTAAGAACCCAAAAAGATTAAGGTTTTTGGCGACCTTAAAATTAAACCTAAGACCTCACGCTGAGTAGTAGTTTTTGCCATCACTAAACTTACGAAGTAGTTTGACATATTATCCTGTAAAACAATGGATAAATCCTACCTTATCGTTTTCAATACGTCCTTACGGGTAAACGCTGGAGCGATTGAATGAAAATCTTCAGGTAAGTGTTATAGTCAGCTTATAATGTGTTTCAAAGCACAAGTACCCCAATATTACACGCACAAGAAGTATAAAAGGTTTAAGGGCACAGAAAGGAGAAATCAGTAGAATAGAGTACAAAAGTATGATTAAGCTTAACATAGCACGGTAAGTTCTAGTCGCAATTCCGCATATTATCACGGCACTAACAAGCATGAACGGCGAAAGGGTGCAAGCAGAGCAGTAAGCGGTTTAAGCGGCATGTGTTACGTGTTTAGGTTAGATCAGAAGTGCCGTTTGGCCCGCGAGCGTCAAACCTGGTTTTACAAAGTACTTTACCACTGCTCCCGATAGACGAGGTTCCTACGCGAATTGGAAACGTTTCTAACCCGTTACAACGGTATCAATTGCCAGTCCGGAGTCTCGAATTTTGAAACTAAAATCTATTTTTGGAGTTTACTTCTTAAGAATCGATTTTCATATATAAGGCGCCCGGTATGAGAATCCGGGGGGTAAAACCTACTAAAGTAACAAAAATGTGTCACGTTTTTGGTGCGCACCTTTAGTGCGCTTCTTCTAATTTGGCTGTGAGTGTATTAAGACGTACATATAGTTTGCTGTATAGGCGACGATTACTATATGCTGATGATGATGATAATGTATTTATATTGCTATTTTTTTTTCATTAATTTGTGAATTTACCCTTTCATTATGATATTAATCTTTTTTCAGTTGAATAAACTCTTTTTGCGTATGGTTAGATACTCGTACTTAAGGATTAAACTCCAGTCGTGCGTCGGAGCTGACACACACACTTTTTTTTTAAACAAACAGTTAAACTCACAAACAGAGTCTAAACAACAAGCAGTCCTGTAGTACATACACATTTTTGTTCCATGCGGGGTTCAAACCCGTGACCCAGTCACCCACTGCGCCAACCATCCCGGTAAAGACGCCATGATACGTGTCCTATAACACAAAGATCGATCAGCTGATACATCTGATACATCCGACAAACTTCGTAGATACTGTATATTCGACCGAAATCTAAAGTCTACGTTGCTATGGCTTATACTAGCTTAGTAATTGGATACTTGACTACACCCTTCTTCGGTCTTACAGCCCAGATAGTCTACCATAAAATTGGTATGTTACGTATTTTGATTTATGTTTTATTTGTCGTTTGAAGTTCTTGAGGAAGGTATTTGCAAAGGATTCAGGATTTAAAAAGATCTAAGAGACGTCGTGTCATTCCGTTTATCCTTACTATCCTTACTAATATTATAAAAGCGAAAGTGAGTTTGTTTGTTTGTTACCTCTTCACGCTGTAATGGCTAAACCGATTTTGATGAATTTTGGTACCGAGATAGTTGGGAACCAGGAGACGGACATAGGCTAATTTTTATTTTAAAAAAGTGGGATGTGAGGGAGAAAGAGGGAAAAAAAGGAAAAACTTAGCGTTGCTATTACAAATCAATAAGGCGCAAGGGGAACTTTGTTACCCCGAATTTACGCGAGCGAAGCCACGGGCAACAGCTAGTGTCTGTATATTTGAATCACTTGGTATTTAGAATAGGTATAGAGTTAACGATTGTGTGAAAACCCTTCTTACAATAACCATTTTAAATCCGATAGTTATCTGACGCCGTCTAGTGAAGACAGGCTTCGACGACACGGTTGGCGCAGTGGCTGAGCGATCGACTGCTGCACTGCGTGTCGCGGGTTCGATCCCCGCACGGAACAAATATTTGTATGGCCTACAGGTAGTTGTTCCGGGTCTGGCTGTTTGTGCATGTGAGTTTAAATGTTTGTTAAAGCACCTACGATACAGGAGAAATTCCTAGTGCGGGGCAACGTTTTATAAAAAAAAGGATGTGTCGACCGCAAGTTCGTGTTCTTTGGTACCTCAAAGAGATGTCAGCAAAACAGAGGGGTATGCCAGGACCATTGCCAGCTGGGGTTGCGGTTTGGGCGAAAGCGATACCGCGGCCCCGGAACATAAAGGGCAATAGAAGGAACGTGGGTGGATTGTAGTCAATACATGTCTATCACTCCTCCCCGCTCCGACCAGAGCGGGGGAAGTTATTTGATGATTTCCCATGCGCAAAAAAAACCTTTAACATAACTGGGGCTATTATATTAGGTACACCTCTGTCTAACTCTTCGAGGACTGCATCCATTGTTATTATTAACACTTAAAACGGGATATTTACCATGCTTGTTATTTATTACCAGTTTCCGATATTTCGAGGATGTTACAACACGGTAAATACCCTGTTTTAAGAATAAATAGTAATGATAGTGACCACATCAGTTTTAAGACAGGCATTATATAGTTAAAAAAAAAAATTATGTTTAATATTTTATTATCCTTACATAAATAATATAATATTATAAAAGCGAAAGTGAGTTTGTTTGCTTATTTGTTTGTTTGTTACCTCTTCACGCTGTAATGGCAAAACCGATTGTGATGAATTTTTGTACCGAGATAGTTGGGAACCAGGAGACGGACATAGGCTATTTTTTTTTTTTAAAGTGGGATGTGCGGGAGAAAGAGGGAAGAAAAGGGAAAACTTAGCGTTGCTATTACAAATCAATAAGGCGCAAGGGGAACTGTTTTACCCCAAATTTAACGCGGGCGAAGCCACGGGCGAAAGCTAGTATTCAATATCCTTACTTAATATTATAAAAGCGAAAGTGAGTTTGTTTGTTTGTTTATTTGTTTGTTTGTTTGTTTGTTTGTTTGTTACCTCTTCACGCTTTAATGGCTGAACCGATTTGGATGAATTTTGGTACAGAGATGGTTGGGAACCAGGAGACGGACATAGGCTAATATTTTTTTGAAAAAAGTGGGATGTGAGGGAGAAAGAGGGAACAGAAGGGAAATCTTAGCGTTGCTATTACAAATCAATAAGGCGCAAGGGGAACTGTGTTACCCCAAATTTAACGCGGGCGAAGCCGCGGGCGAAAGCTAGTAATATTATAAAAGCGAAAGTGAGTTTGTTTGTTTATTTGTTTGTTTGTTACCTCTTCACGCTGTTATGGCAAAACCGATTTTGATGAATTTTGGTACCGAGATAGTTGGGAACCAGGAGACGGACATAGGCTAATTTTTTTTTTTTAAAGTGGGATGTGCGGGAGAAAGAGGGAAGAAAAGGGAAAACTTAGCGTTGCTATTACAAATCAATAAGGCGCAAGGGGAACTGTTTTACCTTAAATTTAACGCGGGCGAAGCCACGGGCGAAAGCTAGTATTCAATATAAAACATAAAAGCTTTCGATGTCAATGGTAAGTTGTACACACGACAGCACGTCAACCTACTCAAGAACATTTTAACCTGATCTCTCTACTACGGTGTGCGATCCGTAGTAGAGAGATAATAAATAAATAAATATCTTGGGACAACTCACACACGGCTATCTGATCCCTAGCTAAGCAAAGCTTGTGTTATGGTAACCAGACAACTGATATACATACTTATATAATTTATAAATACACACATTATATATAAAACACACCCAGACACAGAACAAACAATCATGCTCATCACACAAAGTTTGTCCTGGGTAGGAATCGAACCCACGACCTCTGGCTCAGCAGTCAGGGCCACTAACCACTAGACCAACAGGCCCGTCAAAAAGATCAGGTTATAATAGTATAGGTTGACCTGCCGTCGTATGTAAACTATAAAGAATATTCTATTCTATTCGAAAATAAAACCATTCAATTGCCTCCTTTGACATAGAATACGGAGACAGGTGTCTAGTGTTTCTATAACATTTCAGTTTGGGAGCCACGTCTGTTCCGATGCAAATAAATGCAGGTACGTCGTGTTACGTATTTCTATGTTAGAGTGGTGATCCACGAGACATGTTATGTTGATGACGAAAAATTTAAATTTCCGTTGAGTTTTCATTTGGGAAACTTGCTGGGAATTCGTTAAGGCAGTGAATTTGTATTTAAAAATTTTGCTATGAATATTATTATATAGGTATAACGTAACATTTCCACTATAATATTTGAAGTATTATACAGAAAAGGTTCAGAATTATTTTCAATAATTTTCTATACTATGTTATTGTTTCAGTTTCAAGCTGTTGTGTTATTTATCTTACCTTAGTCATATTAAGACACTTTTTAGAAGTTTTTTTTTTTTGTTTAAAATATTCCTGTGTATATTTATAACTAAATGCGAACGCAGTTTTATTCGGGTAGTCCCAGCCACGGCCCCGGAACATTAACCGCAAAAAAATAAACATGGGTGGGTTCAGAGCGGGGTTAGTTAGTTAGGGTTAGGTAGTAGCTTTAGTTATTTGATGATTTCATATACGCAGAAAAGGGTATAAGCCATCATCACACAAGCCAATTTTCAACCATTAATACGTCGTTAAGCCATTTGAGCGTAAAGAGTAACAGACATACAAACTATTTTAGAATATTATTAGTATGATACTCAAGTATTAAAACTGCAATAACTTTAATGCCGGTTCATATGACACACCGTCGGTAAACACACGTAATCTCTCATAAACAATATTCAACACCAACACCGCCATTATGTTGAACCGTCTATGAGGGCACTAAGCCACTCGCACGAATGCACAATTCAGTAGGTGTAAGCTCTCTTTGAATAAGCGTCGAGTTTGCTTGTTCTCTGGCTACTTAGACCTCAGTGTGACGATATTTCTTTGTCGTGGTACTGTGTTGATGTTGGAAGGAGGCATGTTAGCTTAATGGGACCTTTTAAACCATCATGGCTGAACGCTACGACTCAATTTTGTACAGCAAAATAGCCTGCAGGTTTCAACAAAGTTTGAACAGTTTACACTTCGGTGTGATCCATGGGCTTTCGACTTGGTTTCTTTTTGCAAATTGAAAATCATCAAATAACTTCAGACTTCGGGAGTACTAGACTTTTACTGACTAAAAACCACCAATGTTCCTTCTATTGCCCAGCAGAAGCAATCCCTATCTATAAATTTACCCTATATATATATATTTACCCTATCTATATTGTATCGTTTGCTTATAAATTTTCTTCTACGACATATTTTAGTAGCAATGGCAAAATAATACTCGATAAGAATTATTGAGATCCCATCATACAACATTAAAATATCAACTAAAAAGACTGAAATAAAAACCTTTTTGCAAAAAAAAAAACAACTTCCGAAAATCGGTAGCAAACCCTTACTAATATTATAAAAGCGAAAGTGAGTTTGTTTGTTTGTTACCTTTTCACGCTTTAATGGCTAAACCGATTTTGATGAATTTTGGTACAGATATAGTTGGGAACCAGGAGACGGAGATAAGCTATTTTTTTTTTAGGAAAAAATGGGATATATGGGAGAAAGTGGGACGAAACGGGAAAACTTAGCGTTGCTATTAAAAATCCATAAGGCGCTACCGAATTTAACGCGAACGAAGCTGCGGGCAAAAGCTATTAATCCATAAATAAAAAAAAGTCACCAACTTTTGGAAACAAAACTTATTTTCTTTTTGGTGTTCTTTTGGAAGTCGGTAGCTTTTTCATTGTTAATGTGTGTTAAAAAGATAATTATGATGGTGATTAACCTTAGACGAGAACCAAATTGCCTTTTAAATAACGATACCCTCTAAATCATCATAATAATTCTGGTAAATTTTCCAGTACAATAAATCCAACAAACATAAAATACGGCTTTTCAATGTCAATCCTCAGTCCATTTGAAATTAATTACGAACGAGTGGTTTTGCGAATAAATAATCTGAAAATTATAATTTCAACTTCTCGGAAGCCTATTTACAGTCTGTTACGTTCAGTAATTATTGCTGAATTAATAATGTACTATTACCGTGTTGACTTATTATAAAAATCTGTTTTCAAATTGAATGAAACTTGTACGACTAGTGGTCAAGGAATATCATCATTATTCGCCTGGGTGATATCGAAAAAGAAGTATTTAAGTGTTATTCCGGACTATAGTCTACCTTTGAGCAGAATTTTATGAATATCCGTTCGGCCAGTTTGACGAGAAAGATACATCCATTCATCCTGAAAAAAATTCGCAACTATAATATTAGTAATATATGTAAGTCCAACGAGTATCCTTACTAATATTATGAAATCGAAAGTGAGTTTAATACCTCTTCACGCCTTAATGGCTAAACCGATTTTTTTTACAGACATAGTTGGGTTCCAACTATCTCTGTACCAAAATTCATCAAAATCGGAGACGGACAAAGGCTAAATTAAAAAAAAAAGTGGGATATGAGGGAGAAAGAGGGAAGAAAAGGGAAAACTTAGCATTGCTATTAAAATAAATAAGGCGCTAGGGCAAAACCTACAAGTAGCCGGTACCTGCAAATCACTAAAGGGGAACTGTGTTACCCCGAATTAAACGCGACTATTTACTCAACATTTATGAAAGTGGAAAGTGCGAAATGACTAGTTTTACAAGATCCTAGGATACGGCGTTCTGTAATGTCCATAGAAAAAAGGTGTGAGTTTTTTTCATCGTTTTTCACGAAGTTATTTTTTTTGCATATTTTTTCAAAACTGTAAGGAACAAAGTATTTTAACAAAATCTCATGATCTACTGCACTCAAGACGAAACATCTTCAACAAAGTTTACCTCAAAAACACTCTAAACATTATGCTCTTGCCAAAGCAAATGAAAGTGGCTATTTATTTAACAGATTCGGACAACTTTTGGCAGATACTTATTCTTCAGCCACGTCAGTAGGATTACCTCTCGTTTTTCACATCATATTCCCCTGAAAAGTTTATGTAGTCGTCGTTGTATAAAGATTTCAAAAGAAGTCGAATGCAGAAATAAAGAAATAGTAATCGATTTTGTCTTTTTGTTTGTTTGCAGTCATCTTTTGCTATAAAATAAATAAAATATCTTGGGACAACTCACACAAGGCTATCTGATCCCAAGCTAAGCAGAGCTTGTGTTATGGTAACCAGACAACTGATATACCTGATATACATAGTTATATAATTTATAAATACATACATATTATAGATAAATCACACCCAGACGCAGAACAAACAATCATGCTCATCACACAAAGTTTGTCCTGGGTGGGAATCGAGCCCACGACCTCCGGCTCAGCAGTCAGGGCCACTAACCACTAGACCAACAGGCCCGTCAGAATCAGGCGTTACTTTGCAGAAATCCATGAATTGCCAAGCGTTTGGTCGACTCTTGTAGTAACCAGAGGACTGGTCTTTTTTTGCCAAAGAATTAGCATTGCTATCCAACGTGGTTCCTTTTCCAGCCTTTTGAGCAATTTTCCTGCTGACAGCGACGATGTGGAACAAAATTCACGCCCTGTAATAGATTTACCATTTTGAGTGCATATTTTATCGTCCATTTATTGATCTCTATACATAAAATTACATTTTTAAATATTTCTTATAATCATAAAAAAAAAACATTTAAAAATATAAAAATAGTAGCCCACCGGTATCGGGAACAGGGTCCAAGCTACCGGCGGTCAGGGCTCCAGAGAAAGGAACCTCCTAACAATACGAGCCGTGTCCAGGAGTACCGCTTTCTGTATCAAGCCCTTGATCCAGCTGCCTAACGAGAGCCTCCTCAGGTGTTGGTCGAGGCTCTTGGCAATTAAGCCATTGGCAGATACGACTATCGGCACAATGATCGCTGAGTCCACATCCCACATGTCGACAACCTCGCGAGCCAAGTCAATATACTTGATTTGCTTATCTTTCTCGGCTTTCACGAGGTTCTCATCATGCGGGACTGTTATGTCAACAATCATTGCGCGCCGCTCTGATCGATCCACCACCACTATATCAGGCTTGTTGGCAACAATAGTCCTGTCAGTGATGATGGAGCGATCCCAGTACAATGTGATATTGCCATGTTCTAGAACTGGGTCGGGCTCATACCTGTAGTACGGCACTTCCGATTCCACAAGGTTGTATTTTAGAGCAAGTTGCTGATGGATAATCCTGGCTACAAGGTTGTGTCTATGCAAGTACTCTCCGTTAGCTAGACGCGAACAACCGGAGATAATGTGTCGTATTGATTCTCCCGGACGGTGGCATGCCCGACATATGTCAACCGTACCGTCCTTCACAATAAATCTCCGGTAGTTATTTGTCATCATAACTTCATCCATAATTGCACAGACAAAACCTTCGGTTTCTCCAAAGAGGTCCCCGGAACGTAGCCAGGCTACGGACGCTGATTGATCTACATCGGGTCCATGTAGGGCCCGAAAAAAGCGTCCGTGAAGCTCCTTACTCTGCCATACCTCCCTGCGGTCGTTAGTGTCAAGCACTACAGGTTTGCGCCAGTTCTCTTTAGCCAAGGAGAGCGGGGTGAGGCCTTTGTCCATTGCAACTACATCCCGATGCATTCCCACGTCGGTTTCTAGGAAATATTCCCTGAGACTGCATATCTCGCGATTGTGGAGAGTCTTGGCGTTTAAAAAGCCTCGACCTCCACAACTCCGCGGGATATACAGTCTCATAACCGAAGATCGTGGGTGATGCATACGAAATGCCGTTAACAATGTACGCACCTTCCTATCCAGGGCGTCCAGTTCTGTTTGAGTCCATTTGAGTATGCCGAAAGAGTACATCAAAACCGGCATGACCCAACCGTTGAAAGCACGCACCTTGTTTCCGCCTGATAAAAGACTATTAAATACTTTTCTCAGGCGGCCAAAGAAGCGTTCCTTCAACGATTGCTTCATGTCAGCAACATTGATGCCCAGCGCTTCCGACATCCCCAAATACTTGTAGGTTTCGGTTGCTGAGAGGGATCTAAGGTTTATGGAATTTGAGAGCTGGGTTCCCACAGATTCCACAATTTCCCCTCGCTTTACATGCATGACCGCACATTTGTCCACACCAAATTCCATCCTGATGGCGCTACTGAAAGTTTCAGTTACCTTCAGTAGCTTCATCAGCTGCAAATCGTTGGGGGCAAAGAGTTTCAGGTCATCCATGTAAAGGAGGTGAGATATAACCTGACCACCTCTCCTCAATCGATAGCCCAGACCTGAATCCTCCAGCAACGTGCTTAGAGGATTCAAGGCTAAGCAGAACCAAAGTGGACTCAAACTATCGCCCTGGAATATACCTCGCTCTATCCTTATCGGTTCACTATTCCTCAGAATCTGCCGACATCCTGGATAGCGAAGGACCGTATTCCATTGCCTCATACACGAGCTCAGGAAGGTGCGCAGAGTTGCATCAACTTTGTACAACTCTAGCACCCTCATGAGCCACGTATGTGGCACGGAGTCATAGGCCTTCTTATAGTCTATCCAACATGTCGACAGATGTCTTCGAGAACGGCGAACCTGTTGACTAATGGCCATATCAATGAGGAGCAGCTCCTTAGTACCGCGGGACCCGTTCCTACATCCATTTTGAGAAGCAGACATGATAGAATTGTCATCAATGTGTTTAGTGATTTTAGCTCTCAAAATGGATGTAAGAACTTTATAAAGTGTCGGAAGACACGTAATTGGTCTATAATTTTTGGGTTCCGCCGTACTACCCGATTTATGGAGCAGGTGGGTTATACCAGTTGTCAGAAACCTGGGTAGCGACCCTGACTCTAAGGCTGTCTGGAATAGGGTTGCCAAACAAGCGTGCGACCTCTGAATGTTCTTTATCCAGAAGTTGTGCAGTCCGTCCGGCCCTGGAGATTTCCAATTAGGCAGCGGACGGACAGCACAAGCTACATCTTGGGGGCTGATTGTTAAGGCCCCCATTTCTGGTATGGGGTCACACGCTCGTTCGACTTCCCGAGTCCATTCACCTTCGGTATGACTGACAGGCACCGACCAGATGTTGCGCCAAAACAAACACATGGCGTCATCATCCGGTAGGTGCGTCTCAGACACACCTTGGTCCGGTCGCTCCCAGGCTCTATACACCCACCTTTCATCACTTTGGAATGTGCGATTCAAAGTGTATCGTTCCACCCGTCGCTTATACCTACGAATACGGTTTGCCCATGCATATACTTTCTGTTTCAGGAAGTCGATGCGCTCTGTGATGCGGGACATATAGTCTGGAGGACTTATGTCAGTCCCTGCAAATGCCCGCCTCACAAAGCGCATCACTCGAGGTCGAGTGTTGCCCTCCCTGAAACTGATTAGTTTGCCAATGAGTGCTCTGGCCACACCAATACGCCGCTCAATCCTGCACTGCCAGAATGGAACAGCTGGTTTCGGTCGTGCAGCTCTGTCATCAGGAAATTTAACGTGAGCTACACGACACGCTGCTACAGCCGCACAATACAGGATTGAGTGAGCATCAGTGAGGTTTTCGCAGTTGTCAAAATAGTTTGACAACTGCGAATCCAGAACAGCCACCAGCGCCCTATTTTTATTATGCATGGGCAAACGAGGTAAGCGTGGTCTAAGTTCGGGCGATATGTACCGATATTCTCGAATCGCACCCTCCAAAGCACTCCTCATTTCCTCATTGCACTGGGTACTTACATTAGTAGCCATGTCATTACTTACCTCGTCAGCGTGACTAACTAGTTGGTGGGACTGTGGTGGAACCACAGCCTGCGACGAAGAGGTAATGACCTGGCTACTCTGCATTTCGGTTCGCAAGCGATCAAGTACGGTGTCATCCAACATACGATTACGCTGGATTACCCGCACCTGATCCGACAGTCGTTGTGCCGACACGTTGACAGCTGGCTCAAGCACCTGAAACAGAGAGAGCATCCGAACACGGTACGCGGTCAGGTTGTTTCCTCCCTCTGTAGCCCCATAGTATGAGCGCATGACGTTTTCATTGATGGAACTAGTCCATCGCATGCGCTGCACACTTCCGCCGGGAGCTGGGACCCTATCAGAGGCCGGTGGGCCTCGAAGTCCAAAACCGTCCGGCGGCCGGCGTCCTCCCCGTCGACGAGCAGGTGGTGGCGTCGTGGGCGGGGAAAAATACTCGTCGCTCGAGCTCGACGCAACTGCCACGGCCGGTGTCACAGCGCTCACGACGAGGCTGGGTTCCGGCGGCGGCGAGGCGGAGCTGAGCGACGAGCCCGGAGGTGGATGGCGTGCGCTTCTGGCGTGAGCTGATCTCGTCAACATTTTCTTTTTGTCTTCAATTTCATATTAGGTGTATTTTTGATTTTGTAGATGACATTTGTCATTTATGTCACCTTTTTTCTTTTTGCTTCTATTTGAACTATTTAATTTCATTTTGCACTGGAAATCGATTGATGAGGTATGATGTATGATATTTTTATTATTAGTTTATGTGTTTTTGTACTCGTAGTTTGTAAATATATAATGTACATGAATGTAGATAAAGCTAATTTATAAGGTATTCTAATTGTTATCCTTGTGTTTAGCTGATTTTTTTCGCATATATACGTTTAAACTAAATATTTTGCTCAACATATAACTTAAATGTGACTGCAAATTATTTTCGCGTTAACGTGATTTCTCACACACATTTTGTTTTCAAAAAAATTAAGATATTGGTAACGGTCATTATCTATCACATTTTACATTGTATAATTTGAATTGATTTGACCACTGTGTAAACTAGTCCTTAGTAATTTAGACAGAAGTGATTATGAATAGAATTTCATCACAGTTTCCCTTCGTGAGGAAATAGAGACGTTCGATAATATAATCAAATTTCTAAGACATGTGATATTACCAACTCAGCCTGTTCTCGTGTGCTTTATTACATCCAGTTTATTGTTACAGAGAGAAAGCCTAGGTTCCAGTATTGGGACAATGTCCATATTATTGCTAGGTGGAAACTGCAGACGCCAGCTGTTTATCCTTACATACTCTATTTGTCTCGACCACGTTCATACATGCACGCTGGTTGTAAATACTACGCACCTGATCATACTGAAGAACTTCACCAGTAAGGGTGCCAGGGTTGGGGGTAGTTCGAAAGAGATACCACGGCTCCAGAACATAAAAGGCAAAAGTATGAACATGGGTGGGTTTTAATCCGTCAAAGTCTGACGATCCCCTCGGGAAGTTATTTGATGATTTTATGTACACAAATAAAAAACAAAATAGTGCCTCCTTCCGGCGTTGTGATACGCACTAGTAAAAACTTTTGATAGTAGCATTTCATTCATGCTCATCACATGACCAAACATACTCTTCTCAGTTACTGATTGACAGCATCCCCAATCAATTGCAGTTCCCAACAGGAAAATATGAACTTCACCTACTGCAAACACCCCTAAGGTATATTCCCTCTGCGACAATTATTTTTTCCTTCGAACTGACGTTTGACGGGGTCCCTATTAAAAGTTGTTGGCAACTTGAGTCCATTCGTAATAAGTCAGACGTAGGGAGAAGTGTGTCAAAGTTAATGATGGAATTCACAGACTTGCACACCAGGAAAAAGTTATATCGTAATAATATTTGATAGGTTTGACGAAGTTTAAATTGGAAAAGGTATTTTTGTGGGTAAGATAGGTGTCAGGACGAAATTAGGTCGCTTGAGGTGTTTTATTTATAATTTTGTTATGAAATAATTTAACTACACGCGTGTTTCTACAACGGGTAGGGCAGGGGTGTAGCTTATAAGTGTTGACATGTTATGTGTATTCCTAATTTTTAATTTATGTTCGATATCCTATTAAAAAAAAGCGTTTCCCCGAACTAGAAGTTTCTCTTGTATCGTGGGTGCGTTTAAAAACATTTAACAAATAGCCAGACCCGATAGAACTACATGTAGGCCATGTATTCATTCCGTGAGGGTATCAAACCCGCGACACGCAGCACAGCAGCCAATCGCTCAGCCACTGCGCCAACCATGTCGTCTTTATTGTAATTCAATTTCTATCTTTGAAATTTAATAATATTGTAATCTATATTGTATCGGTTGTAATATTTAATTTTTATTTTCTACACCATGTATCCCTACTAATATTATAAAAGCGAAAGTGAGTTGGTTTGTAATACCTGCTACCTGTAGTTTTTGCAATGAGTTAGAGGTAAATTGAGACTAAGATTGTTTACAGGCAAATTACGGAAAACAAAACTCTTGAACAACGTATTAAACTTTCTATAAAGGTGCTACTTTTAACCTATTGCATGAATCATGTGAGTATTAACACTGATCAAAATTTTATCAATCGTTTTGTTTAACACACTGATTTTTACCAAATATTTCGAACCAGAAAATCGTATTTTTACCATTCTAAGAATACTAACAAACGCAACACACACGTCTTCGAAATCACCCATATACCAAAATATAAACGGATTCGGTCCAAACCTATCGAATTTGTCCTAAATCAACAAAATAACATCATCTAACCTCAGAGTAAACAAACAAATCAGTTTTCAGACGAAAAATACTTATTTTTTAAAGAATCGCCATTCGTTAGGATTTATTCGTAAATCATTGCGTTTCAGTTTAAGACGCAATCCCTTGGTCCCCTGTTTTTAGGGTTCTGTAGACTAATGGTTTGAAACCGAACCCTTATAGATACCCGTCTGTCTGTCTGTATTCGTATCCATATCACTCTAATTGTATAACGAGACTTTTGGCACCATTAGATTTAAATTTTGAGTGTAAATGTTTTGTAAAGTTATGTCAAATCATTAATAAAATTAATAGAACTGGCTTTGCATACATGTAACTAAGGGTAGAAAAAAAACCAGCCAAGTGCGGGTCGCGAGTGTCGCGACTCGCATACCGAGCGTTTCGTAAAAACTTGCGACATAAACGGCCATATGGCCATATCTTTTGACTAGGTAAGCTTAGTGATATGGTTTTTCCACAACTCTAAGGGACTACAAACTTGAGTATATGGTTTTAATTTTAACTCCATACCTTAACTCGTTCCCGAGATAAAGGGTCTTGTCAGACAGACGGACAACAAAGTGATCTAATAAGAGTTTTGATTTTTTCCTTTTGAGGTACGGAACCCTAAAAAAATTAAATATCGTCATCAACAGTTCTTGAATAATGATTTCGATGTTGATGATTTTGCTTTTAAAGATCATATTGATGTTAAAAATCTTTTTACGTCAATTCGTTTTTGGTGGTGGCTATTTTTGAAATTTAGACTTTTACGTTTAACTGCAGCAGAGATACTTTTTTTTAAAGTGAGAAAAGGTGGAGAAAGAGGGAAGAAAAGGGGAGAGAAAGATAATTTTGTTTTCGTCAGCTCACAGGTTAAAGTTAGCGTTAGCCCAAAGTAACTGCCACGCGGACGAAGTCGCGGGCGGTAGCTAGTGATGAATAAATAAATAAATAAATATCTTGGGACAACTCACACACGGCTATCTGATCCCAAGCTAAGCAGAGCTTGTGTTATGGTAACCAGACAACTGATATACATACTTATATAATTTATAAATACATACATATTATAGATAAATCACACCCAGACACAGAACAAACAATCATGCTCATCACACAAAGTTTGTCCTGGGTGGGAATCGAACCCACGACCTCCGGCTCAGCAGTCAGGGCCACTAACGACTAGACCAACAGGCCCGTCCAATTTTTTTAAATGACCAATTTACATTTTTATTCTTGTACATATTTTGTCCGTTTATTCATTTAAGTACATACGAATTACATTTTTTAATATTTTCTAATTAAAAACACACAACCAAGAGTAACAATTAAAAAATGACTGTACATCTACTTTAAGCTAAATCCACTTTATCTACATTTCTGTCTATTCCTTTGAGAGTAACAAGCGTGAAGACACGGCAGTACTTCTTCGAACCGTTTTTAAGTAATTCCTAGAAAACGTTTTCCAAAGCTGTACGACACAGTTAATGCTAGCGTTATGGAACTATATTCATGTTTTCTAACTAGTCTTATATGACGACTTAATACGGTTATCTAGAACTGCTGGTTCACTAAGCACACTAAGATCAAATCTGCGTATCAATCACTTCAGTATCTTTGTTTTTATTTGTTTGGTGCTAACTAGGCTTTAAGGAACCCTGGACGCATGAGTCCTACTCACAGTTGGCTGGTTTATTTATTATGGTCGTGGACTAAAGAATCTGGATAAGAAACATTTTTGTGTCATTATGTTTTAATTTGTTTGAGTGCACTCTTTTTACCTCGTCTCTGTACCAACTTCTATGTGGCTTTTTATCTTTATTTGTTTGCCTTTGCTTTCATGATATCTGTACCATTGTATGTATTTTTTTTATGAGTAGTTCGTATATTTATTTTAACACATATTTTAATGTATTTTAACAGACTTCTAAGAACTTACAATTAAAATATGAAAAATTAAGTCCACCAGCATCGGGTATAGGGTCCGAGCTACCGGTACACACACTTCGTTCTTATCAATCATCTAAAAGGGAAAATCCTTTTTGGTACGCCAAAAAGGATCTGATTTTCCACCTTTTTTCGATATTCCTGAACTGAACTGAAATAACCTGCACAAACCAAAACACATTCAAATTATAACAACATAAATATTTAATTTATGTCAATCAAATTGACATACAATAAGGTTACTAATCTGATAAAACCCAACTTAAGCGTATTTTCATAAACCATAATATAAAATCTTGCTTGGTTTGAAGCGGTATTAAAAAGAAAACTTGCTGTCCAAAATTTAAAGCTATACCAAAAATCTAAAGTACTTATCCACATTAACATGATCCACAAAATCCTAAGATACCAAAGGTTTTCCTTCAAACCGAGTTTTTTGTACACGAAGATTAAGAAGATTTTCATGAATATTTAAAAAAAAAGAAGCGTATTGGGAGCCGGAATTATGATTGAACGAATACTTGATTAGTGATTGCTGATTTTGCGAAAATAAAATAAAATTTATTCGTGCCGAAAATTATGTGGCGAAATAGGAGGTGTGCTGTGTTTCAGGATTCTAAAGACCGGGTTTAATGAATGGCTTCCATTGGAAAATGTACGTTACGTCGAATTTTTATTCGAGAATTTTCGGGTCTTTCAATTACCGTCTGAATGGTTAAAGAGTGAACGAGTAATGAAGCATTAGATTACTTTTGTGTTCGAATAAAATTGATGTATCATCACTCGATTTTGGAATAACGTTTCCTATTTCTTCTTTAATTAATGCTGTCTTCGCAGTCTATGGATAAATATATCTTGCGAAGGCTTTTTTGAATTAAGGACCTTATTTAAAAATTACACAGTGCGAACCTTTGTACTGTGACATTTTTCAGTAAGGTAAAAACTGGCAGTAAGGGACAGTTTTGTGCAATGTCTATCGTTTTTAAAGACCCCTAGAAGATAATTTGTGATGAGAACGTGGCATAATATCAACCGCTCAGAATGATCTTTACGTTAAGTCGTGCTTGCCAAAGTTGTCTGTAGATGGGTGCATATATACCGAGTTTCTTAAGTGCAAGTTAAGCCATTGGTCCCGTCTGTCATTCTTTAGATTGTTGACAGTCGTTTCAGTAAGTCAGTGGCTCAAATATCTAGCACCCAGTCTTAGGTCACTTGAACGGCTTGTTACTGAAGAAAAGAAACAAAATAAAATTACTTATTATTACAATGAGTCTATGTAAATTGTGTGATTTTTTCCTTTTTTTAAATTTCAAACTATTTTTTTATTGTTAAATAATATTTGTTTCTGTATTTGTTCCGTCCGGGGACCGAATTCGCGACACGCAGCGCAGCAGTCGATCGCTCAGCTACTGCGCCAACCGTGCCGTCAATAGAAAACGAAGACATGCTACGCTAACTTGAAATAAATTGTTATAATGGCAGGAAAATAATGATGACGTCATCAAAATGAACAAGGAAAGCCGTCAAATATTTTGAATGTATGTGAATCTCCTAGAGTGAAACGAAGAGAATATCTTTCCCAACTCGACCCAGAGAACACATGCCAAACTTACTGAAACAGAACACATAAAACTTCACAACGTATTTACGCATGTATCACAAAGCTCTCTAGAATCCCTTATTTATCAGGATTGGCCAAGGAATTAATTAATGAGGCATCTACAAAGGTCGTTTGGGGACCCTGCAAACCTCCCTTTAGCCCTTTTGGACCTACAAGAATTCCACCCAAGAGAACTATAAAAGAGATATACATTCTTTCGGAGACTTTTAAAAGTAATTGACTATCGAACCGCAGTGTTCTTTTTACGAAAACAAGAGTGTTTGAGTCAGTTCTTATATTTTTATTTTCTTCTTTTGTTTTAATAGCTCATATTGTGACTTTTTCTTCTTTTTTGACCAATTTTTTCTTGCAAACCAGTTTGTTTTTTGAAATTTCAAACATGATCAGACAAACTTTCTATTTTGCAAAAATATTTAATCGATTTTCTTTTGCTAACTTTAAAATATTAATTGTATTTCGACATAATAGCCAGACAAAATAAATATTTTTTTTTTTTATGATTAATGTAACTATGGCGTATAAAAATGTACTTGTTTGTTATGCAAATTAAGTTATTTATCGGTATTATATCATAATGTACTTATCTATATGAATACTCGAAGTGGGATTTAAATACGAATTCAGGTAAGGGTGTTAAAACGAACACATTATCTTGAAGTCCCAAAGGGGTTGGTAAATATTTCATACGGTATATTAAAGGCACCCATATTTTAGTTTCATATATTATTTTATTAAGCTTAATTTTATTTTGGCCCGTTTATACCCGTTAATAACGGGTAACAATTTCATTCTTTAGACTTGTGATGGTCGCCTGGAGGACATGCTGGAATACGCTGTGTCCTAGTAGAGATTATCGGCGGTTATGACCTCGTTAAAACAGCCCTGGTTCAGCCCATGGCCTGGAGTAAGAGGCAATCGTAAACAGTGACCTCATTTTTCGTAGCAATTATACTTGAAAAGGGAAGGGACGGAATAGAATCTCAAACCATCCCATGCGCCGCGGGAGACGCTATGAGCACCAACTCCCGGCTACCATTGGTGGAAGCCTGAGAACAATGGTTAGTTCACCGGCTATCTATCTAGTGATGGCTGCCTGTTGCGTCGCGGTGGCGCACTCGTCTTCAGCCAACGCCTCAAAGAGATGTCTGTCAGCAAAGCAGAGGAGTCCGACAGAGCCAGTGGCTACCAGGGCTGCGGGTTGTTTGAAAGAGAAACCACAGCCCAGGTACACAAAGGCCAAAAGAAGGAACTGCGTTTTAGTTAGTTTAAAGTGGATTGAAGAAAATATTCTAATGATTTCCAATAAAAAAAGGCCTTATAAAGTGTTTTTACTATTGTTACATAGGTACAATACAAAAAAAAACGTAAATTTTGGTTACATTTTAAAATTAATTCAGTACAATGTTCAGCTAAAACTTTAATAATTCAACACAAACACTTTTCACTTTTCTCATCAAAAAGTACTAGGTTAGCAGCAGCTGTATGAAGGTCAAATATAATTACAAAATGTTTAGCGCTAGAACACTAACAGAGTTTTGTAGCGCGCGCAAAGTTTCCAACTTCCCACTATGTGTGGAACTAACGAAATTTAATTTATATCGTTGTAATTCATGAATTCCTGGTAGATGAATGTGTTGGTAGTGCAAATTACTGTTACTAACAATGTTTGAAAGAGATACTGCGCCCCCGGAACACAAAGAGCAAAAGAAGGAATATGGATGAATGTTAGTCAGTACAAATCTGACACTCCCTTTCACTCCACAAAGACCGAGAGAAGTCATTTGATAATTTGCGATCCGTAAAAAAACAAAATTATTATCTTCTCTAGCCTTCGTATTTTGCCGGGGTTGAGGGTTTTTCGAAAGAGATACCGTAGCCTCGGAACATAAAGAGCAAAAGAAGGAACATGGGCGGGTTTTAGTCAGTAAAAGTCTGACATGCCCCCCCGCTCCGCCCAGAGCGGGGGAAGTCATTAGATGATTTCCCACCCGAAAAAAAAGCCTTTGTGTTTTGCCGGGGTTGTGGGTTATTCGAAAGAGATACCGCGGCCCCGGAACATAAAGGGCAAAAGAAGGAACATGGGTGGGTTTTAGTCAATAAAAGTCTGATACTCCATCCCGCTCAGCTCAAACCGGGGAAGTTATTGATGACTAGCTGTTCCCCACGGTTTCACCCGCGCTGCTCAGCACCTGTTGGTCGTAGCGTGATGTTATATAGCCTATAGCCTTCCTCAAGAAATGGACTATCCAACACTAAAAGAATTTTCCAATTCCAACCAGTAGTTCCTGAGATTAGCGCGTTTAAACAAACAAACAAACTCTTCAGCTTTATAATATTAGTATAGATATAGATTTTTCATAAAAAATAGGTAGTTCCAAACACACCGAAATCAATTCCACAAACTCAGCCAACTATATAATATCACTATTTGTCAAAATCTCAGCTTTACTTTGTCAAGCGAATTGATAATAAATCCGATATAAATATTGAAATTTCCGGAGTTGCCATGTCAACGTGTACAAGGAAAAATATATATATATGAAGGGCGTAACATCAACTAGACTTGGGTACCTCAATAAACGGTAGTGGTCGATTCGCCACACTTTATGGCAGCAAGTACTATTTGTAGATAGGCGTATACTCCTGTCTATCTTCTTGATACTTTTTATGAGTCTCAAGGGCAGAGAGAGGGGATTACTTTTTCTTAGTAAGAGATCACACGCTACGGTGACCATACTCCATCACATTAGTTATGGTCCCCACGCGTAGTGGTGGTAAACTGGACGGTTAACAAAAGAAAAAGTAATCAGGCTTGTCCAGTACAATTGATTTTTTAACCGACTCCAAAAAAGGAGAAGGTTCTCAATTCGACTGTACTTTTTGTTTAGATTTTTCTGTATGTTTGTTACTTGATTTTTTTTTGTGTCGATTGAGGGCAAATTTTAATTATTTTATTTATTGGGTAATTTATGAGTTATCTTCTTGAGTAAGTAATTTTTCTTGTAATGTTTATGAACGATATGCTAATATCTTTTAGTAGTAAAAACAAATGAATAATCGATAAGAATTTCTGTAAAATATCATCATGCTCAGATCATCAGACTAAAAAGACTGTAATAAAAAACCTTTTTGATCAAAGAAAACCGACATCCGAAAAAACACTAAAACTCGGTGTTTGATTTGGCAAAAAAGTTTTTTATTTTTAGAAACAAATTGATGTCTTCAAGTCAGATTCAGTTTATTTAATTAATTGTTTGTTTATTCGATAAAATTCATGGGTTTTTTTTAAGAGAATCATATAATATTTATATAAATAAATTACTATCAACGTTTTATATCAACTACATAAAACAAGCTTGGTTATTGGCTATCTCTTTTGTTAACTGTACATCTGGCGCACTCTAGATACCAACTCGATAATTATCTGACTCAATGTTTTTACCTCGACAAGAATGCCCAAAAACCATTCTGTATAATAATAATTAAAGCCTCGTTAGTCCAGTGGTAGCAATCGGGACTGCTGATCATAATTTTTTTTCGGATGGGAAATCTTTCAAGTACTTTCCCCACTCTGGGCGGAGGGGAGTGTCAGACTCTTACTGACAAAAACCCACACACATGTTCCTTCTACTACACTATAGGTTTTAGGGTCACTGTATCTCTTTCGAACAACACGCAACCTGGGATCGGAAATGAAACCATGAAGATTTCGATACTCGGTTCGATATTCAATAAACATACTGACTTATTACAACCTTATTCAATTCTAGTCGAACTTCGATATTTATTATTATACCCTTACAATTTATAAGCGCCTAGTACTTGCACAATGGTCCTCCGTAGGCTATTATATTGAAGTACGAACCGTTTACGAGAAGTATTGCCGTATTAGCGAGACCTAGGCTGGTAGATTGAATATCTATCTCTGGTATGGACTTTGAATACATTGATCCCAATCTTTAGGGTATCTTGCAAGTTGGCAGGAACTAGAGGAATGATTTTATGACCTAGATTTGTTTTTATTTACAGGCGTGAAGAAATGAGTTATTCCGTTCTAATATCAAAAACACCAATTGAGTTGTCGCACCGCTTTTTGTTTTGTCTATTTTTAATGTTCTTATGTGTCAGTGTTTACTAACATATTCGTAAGGATGACTAACCATAATGTATGAGTCTTGGTTACTTGATAATAAATATAAATATATATTTTCTAAAATGTATGTCCTTCAATAACTGTAAGAGTAACTAGTGGAAGAGCGGAACTTCCTAACAAAAGTGTATTTTCACTTAAATGGAAATTCCTAAAAACACATGTAAAAGTATTTTTATATGATACTAGCTGTTCCCCACGGTTTCACCCGCGCAGCTCAGCACCTGTTAGTCGTAGCGTGATGTTATATAGCCTATAGCCTTCCTCAAGAAATGGACTATCCAACACTAAAAGAATTTTCCAATTCCAACCAGTAGTCCCTGAGATTAGCGCGTTCAAACAAACAAACAAACTCTTCAGCTTTATAATATTATATTTATAGTATATATATATATATATATATATATAGTATATAGTATAGATGATACAAAAAAGTAATAGGTATAGGTTTTTTTGTATTTTGAATGGATGGCATTTTTCAATCATTTAATTTCATGAGCTTACGAATACCAACAATCTGAATTTGTTACAGTCAACATACATTTTATGTGACCGCAAATTTGTTTACAAATGCAGTAGGTAGTTTAAGTGAATCATGTTGTTATTTTATTAACCTGCTAGAAAGGGGTTAGTGTGCTCTTTGGGATCAAAATTTGAAACAACCAATCAGAGTCAAGTGTTACTGAAGAGGTTTGCTTTGATTCCGAGAGAAATTGTATGAATAACTGATTTGATTATACAAAAAGTAAGATATTTTATAGTTGTTAGATTATAAATGAATTAGAAATAATTAGCTTTTGCCCGCGTTAGATAAAAGTGAATAACATAATTCATATTTTTGCAAAAAATATGCAGAATCGTTGCTAGGTCATGATTTATTTTTTATTTAATAACACAAAATGTTAACTTTCGTGTAATTGTATAATATTTTAGTAAATTATACTTATTTGATTTTTTGCACAAAAAAAGAAGAAGAAGGTAAAAGAAGGAGTGTAATTTAAAATAAAATTGATTTATGAATAAAATTTGTTGTTGAATTAGACATTTGCTAACAAAATTTAATTTTTACGAATTTTACGTTTTATTTTTCAGTGAAAGCTTCTGTAAATATAAACATACAGCGCATGTTTACTGACTATATCTTACATCTTCAAACTTGTTTCACTATTAGTTTAAATGGTGGTATCGGTTCTGAATAGAAGAAAACATAAGTTAAAACAAATTCCCGGCATGCAAGATACAGGCGCAGCCTAGTTTGGGAACCACTGTTTTCTAATTCTGGGAACATTAAAATTGTTTCCGATATTCGTAATAATATTAGATAATTTTGAAACTATGGTTTAATATATTCTTTTTCTCAATACCAGTGGTATTTAATTATTGGTCTTAGAACGGAATAAATCTAAAAACTAGACGCAGTTGGGTGGCCAAGTAAAAACCTAAAAAACTGCAAAACATTATCTAAAACCAACTAAATTCTATCATCAGATTTCTCAAACATTTTCCTTATCAGTAACAAAAAAGCTGATTAAAAAAAAGGTTTAAAACAAAAACATCGCCTCTACTCCTGTTACAACAAAGGTACAGCTAACAAAATCTTAATTAATTGCATAAACATCATCATTACCTTCAAAAAGAGCCATTAAACAAGGCTAACAAACCCTATAAACAACTAAAACAGCCCTTAAAAAGCCTTTCTTTAAAAAAAACTTTACAATTAAACCATTAGAAAATTTAATAAAGCATTACTGGTCCAAACGGTTTGCTATCAAAACTTTTTAACTCTTAAAGCCTGTAGTTAATGTATAAGTTTTGTTACACCAGATGGCAGCACTCGAGAAAGGAATGTCTGTCGATATATACCGAAAATGTAGCGTGTTTGGTACGATCCCAGTTCGGCTATAGACTCGGTAAGGAGTGGACGTGCGGGCAATTTCGAGCGTTCCGATTTTCGCGAGTTCAATATTTTATTTTTGAGTTGTTCAAATGTTTTTTGTGTGTGAGTTCTGATGGATAGTTTTGGATAAATACTTTTGAGGTAAGTCGGTTTGATTTTTTTTGCGTGTGTTTTTGAGTATTTGTTAGAAGTTTACAAAAAGTTTTGTACGTTTTTACGAGCCGGTTAATAGATTTTAAACATAATTTTAATATTAGTAACTCAATCAAAGACAAAATGGGGAGACATAGGGGAGGCTTTTGCCCAACATTAAGGCATTACCTAACAACAACAAAAAAACTTAAGTGTAAAACAGAGAGAAGAGTAGCATTGGCATAAAACCCTCCTCTGTATATAATGTGCTTTAAGTCTTAAAGAAATAAATTATTTTTAATTGAATTTGAAGTTGACCTAAAAATAGTCAGTCGAGATAATTTATGAATAAAACCTTGTCTCATGATAATAAGCAATGAAAATGTTGGAAACTATAAAAGCAAAGACTTTAAAAGTTCGCGTACAAATGAGTATTATTACCATATTTTGAAAGTAAGTAGTTGCAATGTCGTTTCTCGTTCTGCGTTTATTTATTGTACAAGTTAATGCGTTATGTAAATGTGTCCTTAATTTAGTTTGAAATATATGTTTACCTCCTCTCTGTACAAAATGTGAAGTTATGATCGCCTTTTATTTTAGTAGTTATTTGATTATGAAGTTTTTAATGACTTTATCATAATGTATATTTAATCTTTAATAATTTTGTGAGACTACAAATAATTAAAAAATATAAACAAGTCCCAAAAAAAAGGAAATTAATAACAAGGTGTCAAAAATTCTTCCAAATCGTTTTTGATAGTGTAAGTGCCCAGAAGGTTGGCAGCATTGACACGTTGCATGGATATGCTGATTTTTTGGAAAAAAAATTGCTTAAATCAATATATAGACTGTAGATATATATATACACTTTACACAAAGTAATAGGTTTGTACGTATAACGTACATGTACTTTCAGATGGAAAAAAATATGACATCTAGATAGTTTTTTTCAAATCTCGCTTTTGAACATTTAAGATTAACTTAAAAGCATAAAATATGTAGCTTGATGATAGTTCTTCTTGGTAGAAGATTATTTAGTAAAGTAAAAACAACTAAGTGGATTAATCCACCCCTAAGTGTATATTCTTATGAATTGCGAAATATTAAAACATTTATTAAACAATACCAATATAATTTTAGTTAAATTATAATATCATGGCCAGTAATACCCGCAGGTAGGTAGCGATATACCTTATAGTACACTAAATAATATAATTAAATAATAAATAAAAAAGGTTTATTTCAATTACAAAGTACTTTAACATGCATGTTTTGGAAATCACGTTTTAAGCAAGGAGATGTTTGTGTCAAGTGACTCTGCTCTTCCTCTTCACATTAAGCAGTGTATTTAGTTGAAAACACAGCAAAGCAAAGAAAAAAAAAACAAAATTAAAATACAAAAAGTACCGCACTTGTGTGACGTATGCGAGTGTGATTATGTGTGTGGGTGATTGCGTGAGTGTGTGTAAGTAAAATATTATTATTATTATATTGTACTAAATAATATATAATCCTCTTTCTGTAAATTCTTGTCACCGCAGAAATTCCTCGTGAGTTGACTTTTAAAAAGCTGTTAATAAGAAAAATGGTAATCCACATCTCTACTAAATTATAAAGGGATTCACTACCTATAAAAAATGTTATTTTTAATGTATTCTGTTCTACTATAATTCAATGGTAAATAATTTAATAAAATTCTTTGTTTCACCAAAAGCTTTCACATTAGAAATTCCATAATCTAAAGGCTTAAGCGCGATCATAAAAATAAGTACTCTGACTCTTAAACTAAGTGTTGGCCCGAAACTAAGGAGAAAACCTGTGACTTAAAAACTATACTTTGCCATACTTAACAATCGCATTACCTACTCCATACTTAGGTACTACTTACCTACTATTTATCTAATATTATATGTAAATGCAAATGTTTGTAAGGAAGGATGTATAGATGTTTCTTACTCTTTCACGTCAAAACGGCTGAACGGATCATAATGAAATTTGGCACAGAGGTAGATTATAGTCTGAAATAATACGTATGATAGTCATTTTTTGCTCATCATGCGGGGGAAACCGCGTGCGCCAGTATATTAATAAAAATAAATGTATGAACAGTATTCAAAGGCGTACGACGTAATGCCCCGGGCATTTTCTATGTAGAGTGAAAACATACAATATTCCTAATGAAATAGTATTAGCCACCGCTTAGTTGAGAATAATAAATAAATAAATATCTTGGGACAACTCACACACGGCTATCTGATCCCAAGCTAAGCAGAGCTTGTGTTATGGTAACCAGACAACTGATTTACATACTTATATAATTTATAAATACATACATATTATAGATAATAAAAGAATAAGAAACAAAATGGTTTTGTCGTATTAAAAGGCAGATATTGTAATGTTTTTTTAGTGTCCAACTTCACATCTATTTTGTAGGTTTTGAAAAAAAAAACAATATTAATCTGGACTGTTTCTAAAAATGTTTTTTTTTCCGTAAAATATAGTTTTATTTATTTTTATAGTTATAGCTAACGAAGGCAGAAAAGCGATAATTATACAAAAAATATCGGGTGTATTTTATGAAACTTTAACAACCTAGAAGCTTTTTAATTGCCTTTTTTATATACGGTTTTTATTTGTATTGTTTATGATAAATTCATCTACCTAGCCTCTTCCCAAGTACGTTGAGGTCGGCTTCCAGTCTTACTGATTACAACTGAATACCTATATTTTACATGGAGCGACTGCCTATCTGACCTCCACCATCCAGTTAGTACTGGGTAATGCGATACCACTTGGTAAGATTGGTTGTCAGACTTTGGTGGCAGTAGTCACTGTCCCGAAAGAGTCAAACATCTACGAATGACAGCCGGGATCAACGGCTTAAAGTGCTTTTTGAGGCACGGAGAAAACTCGGTATACATATAACGGGTGCTCACCCATCCACAGAGCAACCTAGGAAAGTGCAGCTTAACCTAAAGATTGACCTGAGCAGCTGCTATTATGTAGCCACGAGCTCTTTTATGTTTTGATAAATTACGATGTATATTGTATTCGACTAGTTTTCGATAGCGGGAAGCACATGTGAATAAAAAAATGATGGATCTGAATGTTGGAAGACGGAGAGCGAGAGGAACGCCAAAGAAAAGATGTATGGATTGTGTACGGAATGATATGAAGGAGAAAGGAGTAAATGATGCCGTGACGTCTGATAGGGGAGATTGAAAGAAGAAAACGTGTTGCCCCGACCCCAAATAAAATGGGACAAGGGCAGGAAAATGATGATAATGATGAATTTTTGGTAGCGGGGAGTAACGTCAACTCTTTTTGTTAGCTTTTTTATATGACAGTGAAAAGTAAGTAATGAAGTTTTCAACAAAAATAATAAACTATGGGTTAGGTGTTTTTTTGGTAAGCATTGGATGTGGGGGAGTGTCGGACTATTGCTGACTTAAATCCACTCATGTTCCTTTTTTTGGTTTTTATGTTCCGGGGTTGCGGTTTTTCTTTTCCGGTGGGAATTCAACTTGGGTTACGTTTTCAAGTAGCAACAAGAACTCTTGTTGTTCGTTTCGTTGCCCCACACTAGGAATTTCTCCTGTATCGTGGGTGCGTTTACAAACATATTAACTCACATACACAAACAGCCTGACTCAAAACAACTATCTGTTTGTCATACAAATATTTGATCCCTGTGGGGATGGAACTCGCGACATGCAGCGAGCAGTCGATTGCTCAGCCACTGCGCTAACCGTGTCAGCAAATTGCAGTTATTATAAAAAAAAAACACAAAGGCCTACGTAGGCACTTATAAAAGTTGAGCTGTGCTAAAGACTTGTGATAGATTGGTGTCGATGCACTTAAAATGGGGCTGCAATAAAGCAACCATGTTGACCTACCGTTAATACTCGTCTATGTAGGGTGTCAATGTAGTTTTAACCTTAATCGCACTGAATTGCTTAGTAGAGCGACTAGGCTTAGCTTACTTTTAGGTTTTTTTTTCCTCTATTAACGCTCATAATACATCATGCTTGTTAACTTGAAAGCGTAAGCCCTTTTTATTTTAGTAATAGGAAATCACCAAATCGACGGCATGGTTGGCGCAGTGACTGAGCGATTGACTGCTGCGCTGCGTGTCTCGGGTTCAATTTCCGCACGGATTAAATGTTTGTTTGATCTGCCGATATTAGTTTCGGGTGTGGCTGTTTGTGTATGTGAGTTTAAATGTTTGTAAATGCACCAACGATACAGGAGAAATTCCAAGTGTGGGACGAAGTTAAAAAAAAAACTTCTCCCGCTCTGGGCGGAGCGGAAGGGAGTGTCAGATTTTTACTGACCAAAACTCAAGCATATTCCTTATTTTGCTCTTTATGTTCCGGTACCGCGGTATCTCTTTCGAACAACGGTGGCCCTGGCAGGACTTTCTGCTTTGCTGACATCTCTTTGAGGTGCGCGTGGAACACGGCGCGGTAAAAGGTTAAGTCTAACCCTCCCATATTTCTCACAAACTGCAATATTATTAATATCTAAAGTATAATTCGTCTGTTATCATTGAACTCAATCGAAGACTGTTTGTTATATAAACAAAAGTTCGGTTAAGTTTTAATAAGAGAAACAATAATTATTGATAGAAGCCTACCTAATTTACATAGTTTTGTTAAAGTTCGAAGACTAGCTGTAGCTCGCGCCTTCGCCCTCTTTTGCATTGTAATATTTCTAATGATGTTGGCCCTAGAAATTTCTGATTTTTGAGATTCATATGTGTTTTGTTTAATTATTACTTGTTTTGGTGAAGGAAAACATTGTGTGGAATCCTGCATGTCTGAGAGATGTCTCGACGGCATGCTTAGCCAAGTTAGAGGCCCATGGGTGGTTTAAATCTATGACACTAGGTTTGGTTCAAACGTCAAAGAAAAAAGAACTCTTGGCGATGACTATAGCGTTGAAATTCCCATCCTTACTAATATTTTAAAAGCGATAGTGAGTTCGTTTGTTTGATACAAACCTTGATACCGATTTTGATGAATTTTGGCACAGAGATAGTTGGGACCCTGGAGACGGACATAGGCTATTAGTTCTTTTAAGTGGAAAATGGGGAGAAAGAGGGAAGAAAAGGGGAGAGAAAATATTTTTTTTTTTCGATCATCACGCGGTTCACTCGTTATTGTTACAGCGTTAGTAATAAGTATGAGGGGACAGCATAGGCCCGACAATAAGTAATTGCTTACTTTACAAAACGTCAAATAAAATAATAAGTTAACAAATGTTAACAAGCGTCTAAGAATCTACAAGGCCAACAATGTCCACTCATTCAATACATACTCTTTCAAGATATATCTTGAAGATGGACCTATGCAGAGCAGTTACACGGACTGTTAAGCATTCAAAGGAAATGCTTATGGCATGCCATGAATACCCGCGACGCAAAGTAACCAAATGACACGCGTGTGTCTCGACGCCCGCGGTCGTGAGCGCGGCTTTATACGGTTCGCCATATCATACAAAGGTAATCTCAAATAAAGAATGTTAGAAAAACTAATACTAATACATTTTTCCCTTGAAAAAGTTCCAAGTTTTTTATCCTTTGTAGGATAAATAATGCCTCGGGAGATACAACCGGGTCCTTTCATAGCAGCTTTATCAAAGACCCCAGAACTAAGGAAGAAAACTAATATTGTCATTATTACAGAAAAACTAACATAACTCTTTGTGTTTCAAAGCTTTGTCACAATGACTGAATTTACAAAATTCTTTCTTGGTTTGTTTATAAAGCTTGGAAATTCATAAATTTATTGTTGAAATAAAATACTATTTGCTAAAATAATTAATTTAAAAAAAAACACAATATTTACTATTAATAAAAAACAAAATTAATTATTATCTACTATATAAAAATAAGTCGGGTTTTCCTTCCTGACGCTAAAACTTCAGAACGCACAAACCGATTTCCACGGTTTTGCATTCGTTGAAAAGGTCTCGGGCTCCGTGAGGTTTATAGCAAAGAAAGGGTAGGGTAGGTAGAAAGGTAGAAAATCGCATAGCAACGCATGCCTAGTTAATAAATAAATTAATAGCTCCTGTAAATGCCTAAATATGAGTGTCATATTTTCAATTTGACGTCACTGACTCGTGGGTGGCATAAAAATTCTGACACCAGATTAGGCACCTTAATACACGATAAAGAAAAAAGAACTCTTAGCGATGACTATAGCATTGAAATTCCATTGATGCATTTTAATTTAGATTATGTTTTTAGATATACATATTTCCAAAAACAGTTGTTAATTATGATGTTTATTTTGCAATACCTTTACACGTCTTTTTTAAACTGGATAAGGCCGGTGTTTCGTACCCAACTACTCTGAGAAGAAACAGAAAAAATCAAACACAGAGGTCATAATCTCTTTTAAAGTACAGACAAAAATCGTGGTCAACTTGCATGAGGACTATGCGGATTAGTGTCTGAAATGGTCTTTTTAAGAAAACACCACACAGATTTAGTGGACCTGTCCAGTCAGCGCAAGCATTTGTCAGTTATTGCGTAGCTCGATTCATAACCCAAGGAGCTTAACGACACGATGAACAATACCAAAAAAAGGACATTTGTGTAGGTCCCTTATACCTAAACTGTCAGACAATCGTCAAACACAAAGTAACTAAAAATTATAATTCACATGGTCCTCACATTTACACTAAATAACTACAGACTAGTACAGTAGTCGTATTTTCTACAAACAATGCTAGTTTTATAAAATCCTGAATCCATCCATTTGATTTTTTTCCATTGTCTTCTTTCAAATAGCACTAAAAACAGTTCCTTTGACCCAACTTTCGCTGTATAAAGAACTCTCTTGTTTTAAACTGAGATGTCACTTCTAGATACAGACAGTGAATGAAATATGGGCAGTCATCATCTGCCTAGCCTTTTCCCAACTGTGTTGAGGTTGGCTTCCAGTCTGACCGGACGCAGCTAAATATCAGTGTTTTACATGGAGCAACTGCCGATCAGACCTCCACAACCCAGTTAATACTGGGTAATACGATACCCCTTGGTAAGACTGGTTGTCAGACTTTCAGAACACTTACTAACTGTAACGACTGTCAAAGATCTACAAATGACCAACGGCTTAACGTGCTTTCCGAGGCGCGGAGGAAACTCGGTACGGGTGGTCACCCATTCACAGACCAACCTAGGCAAGCGCGGCTTAACCTAAAGATCGACCCGAGCGGCTGCTATTATTTAGCCACGAGTTCCTCGAAATATGGGCAGTGCATGTAGTAAATTTTCAAAACAGTGTAAGAAACTAAGTCAACTGCCCTCTTTGACTTCAAATAAACGGCACAAGCCAGTCTCCCGAATCTATTACCGATGCACAGCAGACACACAACACTATAGAACTCAAAACGAAGTCAATTAAATATCCTAAACTGCATTTGACAGAAGAATAGAAAATTCTTCGCCCCTTACAAAACGTGTTATAGAAAAAAATAGACCCCTGCTAAGCCATTTCCACACAAGACGTCAACAATTCACGCCCGCTAATCTGGCCTTATAAAAGAATCTGGAAGGGTCTTTACCCTAAAATCCCTTTTATTTTATTAACGAGGAAGTTGGGGATATAAGGACACTGTAGTTATTCGATTTGGAATCTTAGGTAGGCTATTGTTTTTGGGACAGGTTTTTTCGGGTGGGTATTTTTATTATGTTGTCGATAAAAATAATGAAGTCTTTGGGTATTTTCTTAATTTGGTTAATAAATGCATTGAGATTGTAAACGGGTTTAATAAATAGATCATAAAATTTCCCGATTTTATTTAATTAAATCGCTCTTTGAATAGAATAATTATTTCTAAACAGATAAATGCTTTGTTTTGATATAGGTTGGGCTACTTATAACTAGTTTATTGTTCGCCTAGTTTGTTACTTTGATTGTCTAAACACAAAACATGGCAGCAATTTGAATAACTTTGGAACTGCAGCCAAATCACATACCTTTATGTAATATATAGGCAACTGAAGCTTAAAACCATTAATATTTATCAAGGACTGTTAATTTACTTATGCTAACTCTTGTTATCCCTAGGGGATCGTAAGTCTTAGTTATAATTGCTACAAACGATCTTAGGGGATAATCTTGTAAGCACCATGTTTTGGAGCCAGGCTGGTGCCCGTACTTTGTTGCCATGAGCGACCGTGTTTACTTACTTATATAAAACTAGCTGACGCCAGCGGCTTCGCCCGCGTGATATAAAGTATCCTATGTAAGTATCATATTCCAGACCATAATCTACCTCTGTGTCAAATTTCATCAAGATCCGTTCAGCCGTTTTGACGTGAAAGAGTAACAAATATTCATACATGCTCATAAACATTCGCATTTATAATATTAGTAGGATAATAAAAACGATGACATTGAATTTAATATATTGATTTGAGAACAATATAAAATGAAAAAAAGAAGATATAACACAGAATATCTAGCTACATGCGGTAGCATCATATTTTATTAACAGGTCAAGCGTAATAAAAAAAACAAAAATATTCCATGAGTGGAATCAAATAAGTCATTCCTATTTTAATACTTTCAAATCCATTTTAAATTTACAAAATATTTGAAATTTTTCGACACACAACACTGAACTGCAATATCGAATGGCAAAAAAAAAAACTTTTGTTTCGTAAAATTCTCGTACAATATTGCAACATAATAATAACTGGTATCCAACCGGAACTGTGTGTAAGACGATGAAATGAAAAATACTTGATGCCTATTCTTGTGTCCATGTATACCCGATTGCACCTTTTAGGTCTTTTATAAAACTTTGTGAGTTAAATTTTAATAAAACTACTAGTAATAAAACCACGGTTAACAAGACTTTTAATTTGCCGTGCTTACTTGAAATATAATTTACTAGCTTTTGCAAGCGGCTTCACTCGCGTTTAACTCGCGGTGACACAGTTCCCTTTTCCTGATTTACAGGTACCTGCTACCTGTAATTTTTGCCTTGCGCCTTCTTTATTTTAATAGCAATGGTAAGTTTTCCTTTTTCTCCCTCGCAACTCAATCTTTTTAAAAAATAGACTATGTCTATCTCCAGGGTCCCAACTATCTCTGTACCAAAATTCATCAAAATCGGTTGCCTGTCCCTTTTTTTTCTATTCTTTTGTTACATTTTTTTTTTCTTTTGTCATGTCCTGTGCAAGTCAAATAAATACATTTCTTTCTTATATTTGCACTGGTCTACTATATTTGTAAAAATGCCTGTAACTCGTCCCTTCTTATAAAGATGCTACATAATTAACTATATAATTAAAATGCTTGTCACGATATGACCACATTTTATTAAACGAAAATATCCTAAATAAAACCCAGATGTGGTAACAAAGTTTTCATTAAAAAAAAACCGTTTTAAACTTTCTGTGAGCACTAAGCGATTTTTTAAACTTAACACTGGTTGAATATTAAAACAATGGCTTTTCTGCTAGTTCCACTTATTAAGTTAAAGAAAAAAAAACCTCGGCAGTTTGTTCCTTGATTAAATTACTGTTGGTAAACTAATTTTAAATTTTATTGTACTTGTTGAATTGACTTATGAAGTAAAGTTAAAAATTGCTTGATTTATTTGTTAAAACTTACAAAAAACTTGTAAAAAAACATTTTACAAAGGCGTACTTAATGCCCTGGGCATTTTTTACCAGTCAACTTTAGGGGTGATGCAGAGACAAAAAAACATAGGTGTAATACGAAAGAAAATTTCAGAAAAAAAATATACCTATAGCACGGCCAACGAGAAGCGATACTAAATGTAAACAAAACCCATGCTAAAACCCCATCTAAAATGGCCGCCCGAATGTTGGCGAACCCGTCTTAACGTTGTCATGTTTTTGCCGGGAGAACGAGACATTACGACAAAGGCACAAGATGGAAAGAGCTAAATATTAGATTGTCAACGCCACAGTTGTTCTTTAGGTTAATGACCTTTCGTATCGCTTCTCGTTGGCCGTACTATACATAGACAACATGCACAAGTAAACATAGGTAAAACTCCAAAATATTAAGAAAAAATGACATCAAATTAATTTTGAGAGGAGTTTGACAACTTCTTTAGTAAGTGTTCGCGATCTTTTATATATTCTACAAGTATGTTTATGTCTTCGGCATACAGTTCAAATTAAAAAATGATTTACGGTACCTACCCAATACAACTTTCCATTACAGAGAGCGCGTTTGAGCCCAATTCTCAGTATTGCGGTGAGTCTATGGTTTCCATTTTTCCTCTCTAATCTAGAATAAAAAAATATCTTAGAGAGGAAAAATGGAAATTTTTCTTCTCTAAGATATAAAATACGAAAATTAATTAAAATGTTTGCGGTAAGTGTCAGATCTTTTCATCAATCTAATTAAATGTCCCTATGAACAGTATTTTAATAGAATTGATAATTTCATATTTTCTTGGTTGTCATGGAGGTACTATATTATTCGTCTGAATTATGGGAAATCTTCGTTGTTCGAAAATGATACAGCGACCTTGAACAGAAGGGCAAAAGAAGGAACATGGATGGGTTTTCGTCAGTAAAAGTCTGAGACTTTGACAGTCGTAGTCTATGTCCCGAAAGTCTTACCAAGTGGTTTCGTATTACTCAGTACTAACTGGGTTATGGATGTAAAATACTAGTATTCAGCTGCATCCAGTTAGACTGGAAGCCGACCATATCAAAGTTCGGAAAAGGCTAAGTAGATGATTTATTGTATCAACTAAAATGTAGTGAATAAGTTGAATATGATTTCTTTAACTGGAAGCTTCCCAAGTATGGTCCAAAACCATAAAAAAACATATCGCAATGATTGCGAGAACAAGAAGTGCCTAGTTTTGCAGAGAGGAAATTATCAAATAATCTCCCCCATCCAGGGTGGAGCGGGGGGGGGGAGTGTCAGAGTTGTACTGAGCAAATCCCACCCATGTTCCTTCTCGGCATCTCTTTCGAACAAACCGCAACTCCGGCAAACGGAGGCCCTGGCGGTACCCTCTGCTTTGCTAACATTTCTTTGAGGCGCGGTGGAACATTAACAGGCCATCAACAGGGCCAGTCATCAACAGACGGACGGACGGTGAGCTACCCATTGCTCACCGTCCACAGGCCCGCATCTACGATACTGGGAGTCGTCTCGCGGCGCCGTCGCCCGGGGCATCTGAACAAAATAAATATTAAAGGGCCCCCTTTCAAATATTTATTACCTATACAACAAATATGATTTTTTTGCCGTTTTTATGGATGGTATGGTACCTTCCGTAGGCAAGTTTAACTCCGTATCCGTATTTGGCTGGTTTCAATTTTAATTTTAGAACATGAAATTATTTTATCAGCCAGCAAATCACAATACATCATCATCTGCTTTGCTTATTCCCCAACTACGATGGGATCTGTCTATATTCAATCAATCAATCTAGCCTAGCTATCCACTACTACCAGGTTCAAACATTGATTAAATCAAGCAGATTTTATCAATGATTGACGTAATTTCAAAGCGTTAGCGAGCCTTGTTTTAGTGGGGTCAACGCAATTAGCGCCCGTGGACACTGGTCAGCAAATATTTATCCTTTCTAAATAGTAAAGGTGATTGTGCAATGTTCGTACGCTACTGGTTATCCCGTATAACTAGATAAAGGAACTAAATTAGTGAACAAATATGAAAAAATACATTTATTTCATAATTTATGTACACACAGGAGAAAACATACATAAGGAAACATCATAACAAAACAGAGTAAAAAAGCACAGCTTATTTAAAAAGAAATTTCTACCAGCAAGCCTGCGAGCGGAAATATGAAGAAAAGAAACGTAGACAGTAGTGTATGATAACAGATAGAGAATATGAATGTCTTAACCTAAATATTGAATTTAAGTATAATAATATCATCATCATTTTCTAGCAAAAAAAAAATTAAAACAAAAAAACCGAAAAAAAAAATCTAAGAATTGGAAAATGACTTTACTTCCGGAAGTTGGTTGTCAACGAAACCAACAAAAGTCACCGTATTTAGAAAGTTTTCAATTTCAGCATTTTTAATTATGGTACAATGATATCACTTTTTTATCGAGTACTCATTTTCCTTGGTGAGGGAGTGTGGTCAACCTTTATTTGACCCTCATTGACGTCATCTCAAGAAGAACATCGTGAAATATGCTTTAGCTCCAAGTATATTAGCTGTTTAAAAAAACTGTCATTAGTGTCATTCACTGAGAAAACTCACTTGAGGACACTGTTGTGTTAACTGACTATTCGATTTTTGAAATGGGTATTTGTTTAAAAGTTTCAATTAATAAAATATTACGCTATCATGGAATTTAAAAAGTGCTATGTTCCTAGCTATAATAATACACTGCTAAAAAATAAATATAGTTAGTTATTTTTTGCACTATAACCCATTGCTTAAACGCCAAAAATATGACAAAAACGCCCGATGCACTGGCTTACAATAAAATGTAGTGCGCTCAACATTTTTACAAAAACACTCCCTACCCTACACCAAAACATGTACACTCGCCGCGAAAACTAATTTACGTAATAAATTTAATTCTGTCACCCTTATCTTGGAGAGCAAAACTTTTTTACTGATAAAAAAAATGAAATTAAAAACGATAAATCTTGTTGGTGACGTCACATCTTGTTGGAGCAAATAATGTTAAGTTAGCATGTCAGTCGGCTTGTGACTTTTTGCGATAAGCTTACTTTTATTGAATAAAAAGATTTTAGAACTTTGTTTTGAGAAAGCTGGGACGGACATTTTAGACTCTCGTGATTTCCTTGTATGAAAAATTGAAAGGGAGTCGTTTGTCTTGGTATGGACATGTCAATGAAGGACATGTAACTAAAAGAGTGACGGATCTGAATGTTGATGGACGGAGAGGGAGAGGAAGGCCAAAAAAAAGATGGATTGTGTAAGGAATGATATGAAGGAGAAAGGAGTAAATGATGTCGTGACGTCTGATAGGGGAGAATGGAAGAAGAAAACGTGTTGCGCCGACCCCAAGTAGAAAAGGATAAGGGAAGGAAAATGATGTTGATTTCCTTGTATGATGGTGGTACGTTACCCGACTTCGGTAAAACAAAAAAGGAGTGTTTTGATTTTCAACTGCACGTATGTTAGTTTATCAGGTTCTTCCACAACTCTTGAAGTACTTATTATAATTTAACACATGAGGTTTTGTTAGAATTGTCTTAATTGTCCGCTGATTTTAGGCTACTAGCTTTTGCCCACGTTGAATTCGGGGTAAGCCTTCGGGTCGCATTATTTATTGTAATAGCAATGCTAAAATTTCCCTTTTACTCTTTTTCTTCCCGATTTCTCACTTAAAAAAAAACTGTCGTGTCCAGGGTCCTAACTACCTCTGTACCAAAATTCATCAAAATCGGTTAAGGCGCGATGACGTAACAAACAAACAAACAAACAAACTCACTTTCGCTTTTATAATATTAGAAGGACGTTACCTTAAATACAGTGTACTTAACTTGTTTTTGTTATAGTTGGATACAATGATTTCAGTTGAAAATATTTTCTTGTTTTACAGTTTTTATGTATGTAACTGTTTGGAGCTGGATCTTTCAAAAGTCAGGTTTCAGTTTTTGAACTTACTTTTTTTTTAAACAAACATTGCTCCATGCTAGGATTTTCTTCTGTATCATGCCTGCGTTTACAAACATTTAAAATCACATAAACCAACAGCTAGACCTAGGCTAGGTCATACAAATATTTGTTCCGTGCGAAAATCGAACACGTAACACGCAGCGCAGCAGTCGATCGCTTAGCCACTGCGCCAAACGCGCCGCTATTTTTTATTGGTTTCATTAAAAAGCTTTTACTTAATATGTTGTCTATGAAAAGCTATTCAATTAACTATTGTTAATGTATCGTACGTATTAAATAGATGATTTTGTGGTTTGTATTTGGTTGACAAGTAAAAGATTTTACCAAATTGAATTTGTCTTTAATTTATTTTTTAATTATCTTGGTGACTATAATTTCGCTTATATACATTTTCTATTAGCTGTGTTTTAGGTCTTGAATTTGGTTTCCAGGTCGAGCAAATGTTATTAGTTTATTCATTAGGGATTTCTCATTGGCCAAACCCACGGATTCTGGGTGTGTGGCCGGTTCATGGCAGTAGGCTAGACCCATTTTTTTTAAATGGGAAATTATCAAATTTCATCCGTTATCAGTGTCAAACTTTTATAGATTAACGAAGTTTAGTTAGTAAAAGTCTGAACTTGGATGAAAATAAGAAACGCACATGAGCATCCATGTTCCTTTTTTTTTCCTTTTGGGTTCCGGGTCCGCGGTATCATTTTCGAACAACTTGCTACCACGGCAGGCAGTGGCCCTGATTTGCTGACATCACTTTGAAGCGCGCGTGGAACACGAACGCTCTATCGACATGACCTGCTACCTTATTATGACCTCTTAAAGCAATTCTTATTCCACTGAGGGAAAGAGACAGAGCTATACAGGGTGTCTAGCACCATCTCTTTCCCTCAGTGGAATAAGAATTGTTATAAGATGTCATAGTAGCCCTTCTGTCGTCACTAGACGGACGGTGAGTTACCCATTGCTCACCATCCACAGATCCGCGTCTACGATAGACGCTCAATCTTTTGGGGTTAGATAACAAGGGTCTTAAATATTAATGGCTCAATGTGGGTGTGCTATTTAGGAACTAGCTTGGCCTCTGCTTATCCCTTCAGGCATTAAAAAGCGTGTTGCTATGGTAAGCTTTCAACACTATAACACCGTTACCATTAATGAATTAAGTTTCACAGACAGCTATGACAGCATTTCAAATATTGGCCAGTTAATTACCTACATCATATTAATTAATTATTAATCACATTGTAATATTAAACAGTGATATTCGAATAGAAAACAAAACAGTAATTGATTATTAAATTGTCTGTTTTTGGAATTATTCCTTGTAATTTTAAAACAACAGACGAAACCCGATTCATACAAACAATGAATTGATATGTATTCAGACACTCAACAGCGTTCAGATCTAATTACTTTTCCTTTGAATCGGGTAACAAGGTAAATTCTCAATTTAAAAAAAAAAATTAAACAATCGAACAAACGCGGCCAATCAAAAACGCAATACGTTTTCAACTTAACCCGTCCGCTGCGACCGCAAAAACATTTCGACGTCGAACTCTTTTCAAATTCCGAACGGGCCAAAAACAAAAGAGCTAATTTGTCCATTCGAACAAAAACGGACGGCTGACGAGGGGGAAAAAAACAACAGAAATCTTTCCCATTCTTCATTCGAGGAAGTGACAAATGCCTTGAGATGGGGGGTGGCAAATGGCGCGAAATTAAAGCCTAATTTTTAAAAGTTGTGAAAAAAGTGTGTTTTTTTCTCTTACCGTGAATCGCGTTCATCTTAATTAGGCAACCCGGAGTGCTAATTCATCGTTTATACTCAGTTATGTTAATGTTAAACGCTTAAGTGTAAGATTGGGGTATAAAGATGTGACCCCAGCGTTGTATTATAGCTGACATTAAAGTTTATGAGAGCCAAGATAGATGATACGCGAGTGCCCTGTAAAATCAGGTGTGATATAGACTATTATTTTGATGGGAGCTTATATTTTACTTCGTTTCAACGGCCATTAGGTATGATAGAATACATTTGCAGTTTATTGTCTAACCTTTAAAAATAATTGTGTGTGGTAAATCTTTTTCGCGCGTACTGAAATTGGCTTTGAAGGAATATTAATCATATTAACACGGATGATGTAGCCAAGGTTTTGTATCAATATTCCGATTAAAAAAGAGTGTCCATGGAGTTTCTTGCCCATTCTTCTCCATAGATATCTACGCTTTGGAATCGGCAACTACAGTACTTTCACAGTTATTATGCCTTGTGGGACTGTAGCTTTATTTTATTGTTGTCAATGTTACGACAGTTCAAAAATGCCTGTAACTGGCTTACTTGAAATAAATGATTTTGATTTGATTTGTGAACTTAAGCTAGGATACACCATATTTTTCTTCTTTATTCAAGAATGATTGCAAATTGTAATGGGGACCATTCATTCATCTATTAATCTCTTCAGCTAATCTTTTAAGGTCTTGAAGAAATTTCACCACAATAAGTCATCGGTGTTAGATTTTAACTCACGCCCTCAGTCGTTACGGCCATTAATCAACGTCTTTGGTCTGAAGATATTGTCGCAGAAGTTTGAATAGTTTTACTTTGATACCGCTTAATGTCCTACTATTTTTTTTGACGTCAATCAAACTAAAAAGTTGAGAGAATAATACTTAAGACTTCTCTTGAACAAGTTTTTATCAAACCGTTTCACCACTAAGCGTCTTGATTTGATGCCGTGTTGACAGTGCGTTCACGCGCGCTTCTAAGAGATGTCTGCAAAAGAGAGGTGGGCACCCCTGCCAGGGTAGTGACCCTGAAACTCTTTTGAACAACCCACAACTCGGAGTTGCGGGTTGCTCGAAAGAGTTTGGCCCCGGAATACAAAGGGCAAAAGAAGGAACACGGATGGGTTTTAGCCAGTAAAAGTCTGCCCCCCACTCTGCCCAGAGTGCAGGACGTTATTTAATGATTTTCCATCCGCAAAAAAGCAGCGCTTGCGTAGGTAGGTTGGTCCGTGGATGGGTGACCAGTGCTAAGTATATATAATTAGGAATATTAGTAACTTTTTTCATTTCATTTTCTATTTGCAGCATTTTACGATCACCCAACCACTTACGAGCCTACAACTAAATAAATTTGAAATACCTACAGAGCGATTGGGAATATTTTCATACAATAATTTTGAACCAATTTTAATTTTGACACAAATGCTATAACCGGGTTTGTAATACTACTGCATATATAGATATTTGTTACCAAGTTGTAATAAGTATTGGATTACGATTTCTTTCGTTTTTCCCGTCTATCACACGTAAAAAAATAATGTCTTTGCCTTGCCTTTTATAAAGGGAACGGTTGTACCGTTCCCTTTATAAAATAAAACTTTTCTACAATTTTATGGCAATACCGGATAACGTAAATACAAGGTCAAGTGAAATAGGATCGTTTGTAGTCCACAGTAATAGCTCCCAAATGGGTTAAGTTGCATTCTTGGAAAAATTGTATTACGCCTCGGCATTTAGAGGGTTAGGTAGCGGCATTTTGTGGTGGCTTTATTGTCGACTGTTAATTCTAATTTTGCCTTGTTTTTGGTGTATAATTACGAGATATTTTTGTCTACGTTATTTAAAAGATATAACTTGTGTGTATTTAATCAAACGTTAATGTGAATCCTGGGATTTGTTTACTTCAAAAAGTTGTCCTTTTTTTCTAAAAACACAGCACACTAATACATTAAACAACATATTCGCCTTGTTTTTCTTTCTTTTTCGGATGGGAAATCATCAAATAATCTCTCTTGCTCTAGGTGGAGCGGACGACGATAGTTTTTACTGACTAAAACCCATCCATGTTCCTTCTTTTGCCCTTTATGTTCCGGGGCCGTGGTATCTCTTTCGAACTACAACCTAGCAAACCAAATATTCGTTAAACACTGGTATTTCTCTTAAAGTTCCAACTAATTTAAATTTTGACGGGCCTGTTGGTCCAGTGGTTAGTGGCCCTGACTGCTGAGCCGGAGGTCGTGGGTTCGATTCCCACCCAGGACAAACTTTGTGTGATGAGCATGATTGTCTGTTCTGTGTCTGTGTGTAATTTCTCTATAATATGTGTGTATTTATAAATTATATAAGTATGTATATCAGTTGTCTGGTTACCATAACACAAGCTATGCTTAGCTTGGGATCAGATAGCCGTGTGTGAGTTGTCCCAAGATATTTATTTATTAATTTAATGGGTCATATTTTGTAACAAGAATTACAAGCAAAGCTACCACCTAAATTATTTCGTGCAATGCTTGGGACAAAGAATGGAAGAATCCACCTCTTTGTCAAGGACCCCAATTGTTTCGATCCAATCCAATTACTCTCTAATTGGCCACCGAAAGTTTACAATTCATTGACTAAAATTGAAACAAATAAATAAGTCGAATTTATACACTCGCTATACAAGTTAGTTCATTCTCTATTTGCATTCTGCTAAAAATAAAATGGATTTTAGTGCTCGAATGACTTCAATTTAGATTGATGTTTGAGCGCCTGTATATAAATTCAATTAACTGACCAATTAATTGATTAAAACAGGCTGTTAAATCTAGTCGTTTATTTTTTATTTTATATTGGGAAGTTCTAGTATTTGATCTGGCTATTTGAGGAGTTTTATTTTAAAACTGTTTGCGATACTCTGAGTCAATATTACAATATTTTAGGTATAGTTTTTTTTTTATGTGTACACCAATTTGTTCACTGTTTTTGTTGCTACTTGATTAAACAACTAAATTAAACTGTTGGTGGTTGTTGGAGGTTTTCTAACAACTACCTTTGTGCTGTTATCGCGTGTTAAACTTAGTGATCCTTACTAATATTATAAAAGCGAAAGTGAGTTTGTTTGTTTGTTACCTCTTCACGCTTTAATGGCTTAACCGATTGTGATGAATTTTGGTACATAGATAGTTGGGAACCAGGAGACGGACATAGGCTATTTTTTTTCCAAAAAAATTGGATGTGAGGGAGAAAAAGGGAAGAAAAGGGAAAACTTAGCGTTGCTATTGAAAATCAATAAGGCGCTACCGAATTTAACGCGAGCGAAGCCGCGGGCAAAAGCTAGTTATAAATAAAATGAAACGTCTATTATGTTTTATAGAAAACTTTGTTTACTAAAAAACATGCTTCCTCGCATTCTCTTCACCAAACTCTTTCATTTATTACCCCTGTCATGAGAATGAGGGAAAAACCAAGTGCGAGCCGGACTCGTGTACCAAGGGTTCTGTACAATCTTGCGACATAAACAGTCATTTGTCTGCGTAGACTTATAAAGTTGATTTTTCACAGCTCAGCTCTTAGGGTCTATAGACTTGACTATATCCTATCCTAGTAAGGATAAGGATATATATTATCCTTACTAATACCTTATCCTTACTAATATTATAAAAGCGAAAGTGAGTTTGTTTGTTTGTTACCTCTTCACGCTTTTAAGGCTAAACCGATTTTGATGAATTTTGGTACAGAGATAGTTGGGAACCAGAAGACGGACATAGGCTAATATTTTTTTGAAAAAAAGTGGGATGTGAGGCAGAAAGAGGGAAGAAAAGGGAAAACTTAGCGTTGCTATTACAAATCAATAAGGCGCAAGGGGAACTGTGTTACCCCGAATTTAACGCGAGCGAAGCCGCGGGCAAAAGCTAGTATTAATTAAAATTAAAACCATATACTTAAGTCTCGCGTTCCCGAGATAAAGGGTCTTAACAGATAGACGGATAACAAAGTGATACTATAAGGGTTACGTTCTTTAGTTTTGAGGTAGTCCGCCATCTTTTGGAGTATGCCATGAAGGAGCGCTACGCAATATATGGAATGTCATTGCGAATCAAGTCATATTATTTGAAGTCTAAAACCAACCTCTAAAGTATTAACACATCAACACGATGCCAAAGTAATTATAACTTTAATGATTCGTTATTTACGTTCCACTATTCAGTAACACGATTACGAAACTGTAATATCATAGAAGCGTAAAGCTGGATAAAGTTCCGTTTATAGTTTTCGTCAATAGGGTAACGAAGTCCGTAAATCAGTTATTGCCTAATTGCCATGATGCCTACCGGATGCGGAAACACAGAAATAAACTTACGAGCGTATTTTCGGAATTCTCACTGACCATGGTAAAATAGTCCTTTGTTTATAAAGTAATCTATTACAATTTAACAAAACATCGCACTTGTATCACTTGTAGCGGGGTGGGAAACCATAAAAAACTTCCCCCAGTTTTGGCGGAGAGGGAGGGAGTGTCAGACTTGTACTGACTAAAACCCACCCATGTTCCTTCTATTGCCTTTTACGTTCCGGGGCCGCAGTATCTCTTTCGAACAATCTGCAACCCCAGCAGGTGGAGGCCCTGGCAGAATGAGGCCCTATGGTGACTGGTAGAAAATTCCTATGGCATTAAGTATCACTGTACTTTGTGCTTAAATTGTTAAATAAATAAAATATATACATAAATAATCCTGATTAAGACACAAAAATAAAATCTATGCTAAACCAATTTTTTATACAACCTAAAAACTAATCATAATTATCTTTAATTTTGCAGTTACAAGTAAAATCAAATCTGTTATTTCAATTAGTTCATTAACAGCTACTTTTCACATTAATAACCACAAGTTTAAACCGTTTTCCCCAGTTAACAGTTCTAAATTAACACCGGAGCGCCAACATGGTCTATTTTTCATTAATTCTCAGATCTCGGTGATAATTTATCGTTCCCGGCACCATTTCTTTTTTTTTATTTAACTTTTCTAGAGGACTTGCACCAGTATAATTAATATTTAGTACTCTAAGAGCTTTCTTAGCTGTCCTGGTGAGGAAATTTTATGGAAATCCTATGTATTTTCCGCTGAAACATTTTTCAGTGCAAGCGATTTGTGTAAGTTCATCAGAATAGAAGAATTTTAAAATATCTTCACTTGATTTTTAAGTAAGTTTTTTTTAAAAGCATAAAAGATTCCTTACCTAGGAAATTACTAAATGCAACTTTTAGTTTATTAAGCTCATCAATTAATTTTGTCGTTCTGTAATTCTAGCTATCATTATGAGAAAAACGCTCAAGTATTTAAGTTTCAATTAAGCATTTAACTGAATCCAGTATTAAAAAGCTTCTTTGGACTGCGTGAGGAATTTGTGTTGATGCTGCGTGTCTAACTGTTTTTTTTTTAAAGTCACCCCTATTTAGGTATTTTTTCCTGTATCGTGGGTGCGTTTATAAGCCAGGCCATTCAAATAATCAATTTGTTTGGTCCGGGAATTGACCCCGCAACACGCAGAGCAGTAGCCTATTGCTCAGTCACTGCGCCAACCATCAATCATCTGCCTAATCTTTTCCCAATTATGCTGGGGTCGGCTTGCAGTCTTACCGAATGCAGCTGCATACGAGTATTTTACATGGAGTGACTGCCTAGTTCATATTTGACCTCCATAACCCAGTTAGTAATGGGTAATATGGTACCCCTTGGTAAGACGGGTTGTCAGACTTTTGGGACACTGACTAGCTGTAACGACTGTCAAAGTTCTACAAATGACAGTCGGGACCAACTGACGGCTGTGAAATATCAAAACCCAGTATCTGCATAAAACCAAATTTTACAGGAGAGCCGAAAAACGATTTCATATCTTTGACAGCTTGCCGTTTCAATAGTATTAGTCGAAACTTCTTGGGAGTGTTTGCAAAATTTGAGGTACACAACAGACTTTCAAAAAAAAATGTTATAATGCGTCTATCACAAAAGATGTACGTAGAGGAGCAGTTACTAATAAAAACATTGTTTTCTTAGACCTAAATTTTTGAGTGTGACAATTTCAAAACCTAGTAAGATCACTTGCTTTGTTTTCATCTAGTTCTAAAATATACTGAGCGGGGACTAAACGCAAATTAATAGACATAGTAAGATCACTTGCTTTGTTTTCATTTCGGTTTGAATTTACTGAGTAGGAACTAAATGCAATTTAATAAACCTAGTAAGAAACAACTGAATAAAACAACATAAAATATATGGCCGTTTATGTGGCAGTTTTAATGAAAAAGATTAAAAACAGATATTTGGAAACCAAATACTGTTTGTTCACAGTAAAAAATCTAAAATTAATCACTCAAAATATTTGAAAACAGTCAAATAAAAATAAATTATTCGCTTATTAATAATTGCCTAACCGAAACTAAATCTCAATTTTGTTCATTGGCATAAGCTGTAGTTTTGCTATGCCTTCCTTTTTACTTTCTTTAATGCCTCTTGGAATATTTTTTAAAGTTGGCATGGTCAAGAGATTGTGTTTTTTCGTAAGAAAATCCAATTCGGAAAAATGAGATTCAAAATAATCATTCTTATTTATTTATTTATTTATTTATTGGTTCACCAACAATTGTTCACACTGTTTACAATACAAATAATCATGCAATAAATTATTTCACATTAGTGCAACAATCACTTAGAGGTAAACACTACATGCTTAAGGAAGTTGTACAATACAAAGAGAATAAGAAAAAAAAAAACAGTCAATAATATCAAATTGAACTTACCCAATTTTGAGTTATTGAAAGGCTTACAACTAGTGAGAATTTACATAAAATGAACACATCTTCTCCCCAAGCGAGTCAGTGCAAGGTCACTATTTGAGATGTTCTTGATACTTGGCTTTCAGCTTGCTTAAGCTGTCAAAGTGCAAATCAATTTCATCACTACAGCTATTAATGACCTTGCAGAACCTCGCAACTGGGGATCCTGCGCCTAAGACCGTTCTTCTCTGTGGGGGGCATAGAGGTGTTATTTGGCTGCGAGGAATCCTTGAAGGGGCACGGAAGCACGGCACAGCTTAACGTGCTTTCCGAGGCACGGAGGACACTCAGTATGTAACGAGTGGGCACCCATCCACAGACCATAGGTTGGTCTGTGGATGGGTCATTGTGGAGTCACTGCGCTAACCGTGTAATTACTTATCGCTAATTACGTGATGGAAACAAGCAAAGGACGAAAGTGGCGCTTGACGAAAATCGCGTCGCAAGTCGCGTCAAGTCACCGTTTAGTATTTATACTCACAGATATCTGTGGCTACTATAAACATTATTCAAGTGTTTTACAAAGAAAATTAAATGTTCCAACTCTCAGTCTCTCAGTTTCACTTGCAATAAACTTTTAAAACAAAACTATCTTCATCGTTCATCCCATCTTCAGATTTAAAAGTAATACAAAGATTATTTCCATAAAAACCGTCGACTTAGAGTGTTTTTTAAGTATTTATTTTTATCAAGATTGATGTTTGAGTGTCTAAGTTTAAAATCGATAAAGTGATCAATTAATCGCCTTTATATACTTACTGGTCACTATTTTTTATTTATATTGAAGAATAAAGTGCTTTTTATTAAGTTATTGGATCCTACTGCATTGTTGGTGCGTTTACAAACATTTAAACTCACATACACAAACAGCCAGACCCGAAACAACTATCTGTAGGTCATTTAAGTTATTTGTTCCGCGCGGCGAATCAAATTTGCGACACGCAGCGCGGTAGTCAATCGCTTAGTGACTGCGCGTACTGTTGCACCGTCAAAAATTGCCTTTATTTCAAAATTGTTGGTCAATTAAAATGCATGACCACAATATAGTCATTATCACCTGTTTATTACTACAATGACAATTTTATATTTCAACTCTAAACTTAAAGTTAATGAAAAGAGTCAGTTTTATTTTTAAAACAAACGAAAACGAGTCAAACTCGCGCATTGTGGGTTCAGTACAAACTTGCGACAAAAACAGCCATATCTTTTGACTGCGTATACTTAGACACTTAGGCGGTTGATTTTGTGCAAATGGACCACACATTTGAGTATAAGTAATCCTTTTAATTTTATCTCGATAGATAGATAGAAAATTCTTTATTATGTACACCATACAAATAACATTAATCAACATATAAATAGAGTGACACAATGGGCGGTCTTATCGCTAAAAGCGATCTTTTCAAGACAACTTTTGGATGTATTTAAAGGAGGAGAAACAGTACTGAAACGATACCGCCAAACATTCCTGAGATAGAGGGTCTTGACAGACAGATGGACAACGAAGTAATCCAATAAGGGTTCCGTTTTAGTTCACCGTCCGTCCGTCGATTGACGACAGGCCGTGTCGACGGCGCATTCGTGTTTCACGCGCGCCTCAAAGAGAGACAGCAAAGCAGAGGGGCTTGCCAGAGCCCCCGCCTGCCGGGGTTGCGGGTTGTTCGAAAGAGATACCGCGGCCCCGGAACGTAAAGGGCAATAGAAGGAACATGGGTGGGTTTTAGTCAGTACAAGTCTGACATGCCCCCCGCTCCGCCCAGAGCGGGGGAAGTCATTGGATGATTTCCCACCCGAAAAAAAAACAAAAAAAGGGTTGCGTTTTTTTACTTTTGAGGTACGGTACACAAATACCTATCTTCATCGATCAATCAACTTTCATAAATTTTAAAATACAAAGATTATTTTATTAAGAACCATCGACTAAGAGTGTTTTCATAGTGTTTTTTTTAGCCCCGCTCTTTTCCGCTGCGTTGACTTAGGCACCAAGACTACACTAGATTCTGATTAAAACAGGTTTTAATTAAAACAACCCCTCAAGTTAGTACTATCGGTTGGACTGAAGTTCTAAGTGAAAAAGTTTAAGAGATACCTGAGAGTCCGGGAGTTCGGACGTAGTGATTTGATGGAAATGATTTTCTTTGGGTAATTAAGGAAAAGATGTGTTTGGTTTGTAATAAATTATTATAAAACTAGCTGCGCCCCGCGGTTTCGCTCGCGTCATGATCGGAAAAAAAGTATCCCTTGTGGTATTCGAGACTATAGTCTACCTCGTGCCAAATTTCGTCAAAACCCGTGTAGCCGTTTTGACGTGAAAGAGTAAGAAATATCCATACATCCATCCTCACAAACATTCGCATTTATAATATTAGTCGGATTAGCTTTAAGATGGCTATAACATAGCATAGATATAACATGTTTGCATGTTGCGGGTTGTTTAAAAGATATACCGCGGCCCCAGGACACAAAGAGCAAAAAGGAACATGGATAGGTTTTTGTCAGTAAAAGTCTGACACGGTGCTGCTTCGACCAGAACGGGAAAATAATTAGAAATATAAATATCTTGGGACAACTCATACACGGCTATCTGATCCCAAGCTAAGCAGAGCTTGTGTTATGGTAACCAGACAACTGATATACATACTTATATAATTTATAAATACATACATATTATAGATAAATCACACCCAGACACAGAACAAACAATCATGCTCATCACACAAAGTTTGTCCTGGGTGGGAATCGAACCCACGACCTCCGGCTCAGCAGTCAGGGCCACTAATCACTAGACCAACAGGCCCGTCAATGAATGAATGTATCTCTTAAACAGTGCTTATCAAACACTCATTTTTAATCAATACTAATCAATCAACCATTATTTGAGAACACAGGTATTACAGTCATCATCATCTGCCTAGCCTTTTCCCTGTTGGAGTCAGCTTCCATTCTAACCGGATGCAGCTGAATTTCAGTATTTTACATGAAACGACTGCCTGTCTGACCTCCACAACCCAGTTAATAAAGGGTAATACGAAAACCTGGTAGGACTGGTTGTCAGACTTTCGGAACACTGATTACCTGTGACGACTGTCAAACATCTACAAATGACAGCCGAGACCAACGGCTTAACGTTCTTTTCGAGGCACAGAGGAAACTCGGTATGTAACGGGTGGTCACCCATCCACAGACCAACCTAAGCAAACGCGGCTTAACCTAAAGATTGACCCGAGCGGCTGCTATTATTTAGCCACGAGCTCCTCAGAACACAGGTATTACAGTTAAGATCTTAGATAAACATATTATTTGAGCACAAATTATACCAATACCGATAATGTTATACCAATTTTATTGGTTAGACATATAGCAATATGTCTAACCAATAAAATTGGTATAACATAACTAGTGTTACAAACCAATGAAAACGTCGCGATTCCAAAGCAATATTTTATTGCAAACGCTTCAAGTATCATCTAGTATTAATCTATTCCGAGGTCTATGGACCAGCGGTCAAGGGTGAGTAACAGCGACCATCAAATGTAAAATTATACGGGTCTAAGTGCAGACCTCTATAAAACTGGATTTTGGCAAACGTGGAGGCTCAGCTTATAATGGTTTGTAAGGAATCTAGTTCCTTGTTTAAGTTTACATCGTTTACTTACTATTAAAAGATTTGATTGACTTGATCCTTACTAATATTATAAAAGCTAAAGTGAGTTTGTTTGTCTGTTACATCTTCACGCCTAAACGGCCAAACCGATTTTGATGAGTTTTGGTACAAAGATAGTTGGGACCTTGGAGACGGAGATAGGCTAAAAAAGTGGGATAAGGGGCAGAATGATATTTTTTTTTTCGATCATCACGCGGGTTAGCCCAAAGTGACTATGCCACGCGGACGAAGTCACGGGTGGAAGCTAGTATTTAATATATTACTAGCTGCGCCGCTGCTATTCGAGTCCGTTAAGCCGTAGGAACGTGTAGGAGTAATAAAATAATATCGTGTAGGAGTAATAAATATTGACCTTTATAAATTAAAGTATGATGATTGTATCTTTGCTCAATAATACAATCATCATCTGCCTAGCCATTTCACTACTATGTTGAGATCGGCTTCTAGTCTAACCAGGTCTGCAATAAGAGAGAATATCAGTATTTTATAAGTAGTGATTGTCTATCCAACCGTATCTGGGAAATAATTTTGGTTACTGTTTGTCAGACTTCGTCCATCATATTGAAACCAGCTTCTTTATAAGGACGAAAAGACTCCGCTTTTAAATTAGTATTTGAGTAAGAAAACAAACTAGTAAATTAACTGAGATGGAAGAAAATTACCGAAGCGCGCAAACGCACATCGAATTTTACTTCAAATGAACTTGCTTTTATAAAACTTCGAACTCCATCATCTAAATTAAACCATTGAGCAATAACGGTGTTTCTATCTCGCTCGAACCTTTTTTCTTTCGGAACATAAAATTCTTCTTCATTTTGGGGTCAGAACAAAATGATTAAATTTCACGTTTCATCTAACCTCTAAATTACACGTTTAAACTTGGAAAAAGTGTCTAAATACTCCGAACTTTGGCAGAAACCCTCAGGCAGTTATGACTGTTTCAAAACTCTTATTTACGTTGTTAATTTATTTAGGGAAGTGAATATATTAAAAGTCTAAAGGATATTAATGTTCTGAGTTTAAGATTATGATATTATTATTGTTGTAAGAGATTTTAGTTGGTCGTTTTTTGAATTGTTTTCGGGTGCGAGTTAGAGTAATTTGTAAATAGTGTGAAGATTTATATAGGGAAATAAGTTTAATATTAGTTTGTAAGCTATATTGGGAAATATTTTACGCTTCTACTAAACTCCTTGGAGCAAAATATTGTAAGGCAAGTCTTTTGGATATCATAAAAATCAACGTAAAGATATCATAAAATGATCTATGAGCACGGCCAACGAGAAGCGATACCAAATGTAAACAAAACCCATGCTAAAACCCCATCTAAAATGGCCGCCCGAATGTTGACGAACCCGTCTTAACGTTGTCATGTTTTTGCCGGGAGAACGAGACATTACGACAAAGGCACAAGATGGAAAGAGCTAAATATTAGATTGTCAACGCCACAGTTGTTCTTTAGGTTAATGACCTTTCGTATCGCTTCTCGTTGGCCGTACTATAGGTACTCATTAAAACACTGCCGCACTGTAAAGTTAAACGACACTATAAGATTCGTTCTTACAATAATTAGAATGGACATACATAATTATGAATATTTGTTTGTTGTTTATAAGTTAAGTTTTAATGTGAAAACGAAAAAAAATTAAGCTGCATTTCCAGTCATAAGGCATACCTAATTATGGTACAATTGTGATAGAAATGAAGTTGCCCATTTTAAAGCGTAAACTGCTTTGGAGAAGAATGAGCAAGACACTCGAAGGACATTCTCATAAATTAGTTTTTTATAAGATCTTGATTACATCATTCATTTGCGATAATACATTTATGTGAGAACGATGTAAAAAGACTGGAGAATAGGAGCGTCCAGAAAAATCAACCTTCTTCGTAATGATATACAGTCGAGTTGTCATAAAGACATATTGAAAAACGACTTCAATTTATAATGTACACTTAGCTAAAGAAATCAGTAACCGGGTCAAAATAAATAATAAAATAAATATCTTGGGACAACTCACACACGGCTATCTGATCCCAAGCTAAGCAGAGCTTGTGTTATGTTAACCAGACAACTGATATACATACTTATATAATTTATAAATACATACATATTATAGATAAATCACTCCCAGACACAGAACAAACAATCATGCTCATCACACAAAGTTTTTCCTGGGTGGGAATCGAACCCACGACCTCCGGCTCAGCAGTTAGGGCCACTAACCACTAGACCAACAGGCCCGTCAAATACAGTTGAAATAACAATAAAAACCGACCAAGAGCAAGTCAGAGTCACGCACCGAGAGTTTCGTACATCAGCCATATCTTTTGACAACGTATACTTATGATGATTTTTTTACAGGTCAAAGGGGCCACAAACTTGAGAATTCAGTTTTTATTTCAACTCAAAACTTCCACGCGTTCCTAGGATAAAGGGTCTTGACAGACAGATAGACAGACGGACAACAGAGTAATGCAATAAGGGTTCCGTTTTTTCCTTCAGTGGTACGAAACCTCATAAATCCTTCTAATATTATAAATGCGAATGTTTGTGAGAATGGATGGACGTATGAATGTTTGTTACTCTTTCACGTCAAAACGGCTAAACGGATCTTAATGAAATATGGCACAGAATTAGATTATAGTCTGGAATAATATATATATGTATATATATACAGGATGCTTTTTTTCGATATCACCCGGGCGAAACCGCGGGCGCTAGCTAGTTATGAATAAACTTACAGCTATTTGATAGAAAACGAGCAATTCATAGAAATAAATTAAATTAAAGTTGAAGACGGCCACCGAATTCTAAGAAAAAAGTCTACTGTGTCGAACCTGCTAACTTATCTCGTTTACTAACTGTACATACTTAAGGACATACAACGAACCTTTTTGCGTATGGTATATCTATCTATGTGCCTTCTATCCTTACCCACCTTGACCCGATCTTAAGACCTCGCATGCCACACCACAATATCATTACTTCGGACCCTCGGGTCCCTCAAATTCACTTCCCTTGTTATCTGAAGCAGGTAAAGTAGTATTTGACCACATGGGAGCTGCGGCTATTGAGCCATTACCTTTGCTGATGGATAGGAATAATTAATGTGAGCTCTATCCGATGATGGGTGGTTGGTTGTTGAAAAGTAGTTCAGGGTTGGAGTGGAAATAGATTAACCGGGTATCGGATGAGTGTCTGTTAGGTATGTTCATTCGAAAGTTATAAACGGGTTGTTGTTATGTATTTTTTTCAACTTCAGATCAATTCCTTTAGGTGAAGAAATTGGATGAACCAATAGAAAATAACGAACGACAACGAATCATTACAGCAGTTAAGTTACTTTTTTAAATTATAATAGTGTCCTTTTTATAGATAGCTATTAGCAAAAAAATGTTTAGGTACTCTAAATTGGCACTTATTTTTTTAGGTTGAGTAATCATCAAAATTATTCAGTGTGAGACTTTTACTTACTAAAAGCTATTCATGTTTCTTTAGTATTTTGGCTTTAACACATCGAATCAGGCTAGCTTTACTTATAACTCATTATTCAATAGGCAAGTTTCCGAAAAACATAAGTCCGTCTTTTAGATTATTCAAAAATAAGGGGAAACGTATTTTTTCATATCATTTCAAAACACGCGTTGCTGCATGTTTTCGCAAGGAGATAAAAATGCCTGTCTCTAATCCTTACTAATATTTTAAAAGCGAAAGTGAGTTTGTTAGTTACGTCTTCACGCCTTAATGGCTAAACCGATTTTGATGAATTTTCGTACAGAGATAGTTGGAACCTTGGAGACGGACATAGGCTTACTTCTTTTTAAAAGTGAGACATGAGGGAAAAAGATGGAAGAAAAGGGAAAACTTAGCTTTGCTATTACAATAAATAAAGCGCAAGGGCAAAAACTACAGGTAGTAGGTACCTGCAAATCAGGAAAGGGGAACTGTGTTACCCCAAATTTGACGCGAACGAAGCCGCGGGCAAAAGCTAGTTTTTGAATAATCTAAAAGACGGACTAAATAGAATGTAATTACTTTGACCCTGGAAACTATTTTATTACGATACAGTATACTGGCCATATTTAGTTTGATTTGTATGTAACACGAGTGAATTTCAGACACGCTTGTAATCCCCGACGGACTAAGCAGAATTGTACCTAAATATAGCATACCCGGATTTTACTAGTTACTAGCTGTGCCCAGCGGTTTCACCCGCTGCTCACTTAGGGGTATGAAAAAAATAGATGTTGACCGATTCTCAGACCCACCCGATATGCCCACAAAATTTCGTTCAAATCGGTCCAGCCGTTTCGGAGGAGTATGGGAAAGAAAACTGTGACACGAGAATTTTATAAATTAGAAGATGTTTAAGTTTCATGTTATAAAAGGCGAGTCTACTACCATAAGCTGGGCGTGTATGTGGATTACAAATCAAATCAAATCATTTATTTCAATTAGACCATTACAGGCACTTTTGAATGTCAAGAAACAAAATCAATCTACAGTCCCGGTCACAAGGCATAATAACTTGTGAAAGTACTGTAGTTGCCTATTCCAAAGCGTTGATCTCTATGAATAGGAATGGGCAAGAAACTCCATGGACACTCTTTTAAATTATAATGTTATTACAAAATCGTATTTACATCATTCATGTTCAGATTATTCAAATATGTGAGAACGATGTAGAAATACGTGCACAGTAAGAGTAAATAAAAAGCAAAATTTAATCTTAAATATAAAGAAGTCAAAAATGAACCGTGATAGCTAAAAAATGACCAGTCCCAACTGACAGCGCTCGTTCACGAACATGACGTATGGATCAGCCCCATTCAGCTCAACCATTTTGAAGATGAGCTCCGTAGATGTTACTAAGAAAAAAATAACCTGACGGAAAAACTCACAGAATCAACGAATCAAATCTACGACAACGAAAGAGTCAACACAACACGACACTGTAAAACAATTGAGTGTCTCCCACACATATTAACAAAACAACAACGAAACAACTCGCAACATAAATTAAACTAACAAATAACAAAACTGCTACATGCAACCAGTATTTAATTAATTTAATGGCAACTGTCGTACCATCTAGCACAGTCGCGATAATATCAATTTAAGGGGCCGTACTGACTTGGACCTAAGCCGCTCTTAATGTGTCAGATGCGGTTTTGGTGTAATACTCAAGACGTGATCTAAGGCAATGGGCAGACAATGGAGGGTTCATGGCTTAATAGGTTTGGCTTGAGACTGTGAGGGTTTTGACTCCGAGTTATGGAGGGTTGATGCGAGTTTCGAGATTTGAATGAATGGGGTTATGTGTGAGCATGCAAAATAGGATTTGAGTAACTGTTTTTGCTGGCAACTGTGTGTTCAATTTATCATGAAAAAAGTCGTGTCAAAGCTCATGGTATAACTTCCAATAAGGGTTGTTTGTTGGGCACAGTAATCAGAAACGCCAACACTATCCACTAATGCACACAATAGGTATGGGTGTTTGTATATGTGTGTTTGAATCACATAATAAAAAAAAAACGACCAAAAGCCAGTCACACTCGCGCACTGAGGGTTCCGTACTTTGCGACATATGCAGCCATATTTATATTGACTGCATAGTCTTGGAGGTTTGGTTTTCACAGCACAAAGGGAGTACAGAGTTGAGTATATGGCTTAAATTTCAACTCGATACCTTTACGTGTTCCCGAAATAAAGGGTGACTTGACAGACAGACAGACAGACTAACAACAAAATGATCCAAGAAGGTTTCCATTTTTTCCTTTTGAGGTACGAAACCCTGTTTGAATCCACATTTGAGTAAAATAATTAAATTGTTTCGCCACCGAAAAATAAATGAAAGCCAAAGGTTTCCATAATTATACCATTACCTCTATTTTTTACCTTTCTATTCACTTATCAAAAGCTGAGGTACTTCATAATTTATAAATGAAAGGGTCTTAATTAATTAACGATTGCAATCCCACTAAGTTGTTTCAATGAAATATTACCCTATTAGAGTAATGACTTATTTCGTACAGTTCGGCTGAATCGAGGGATATTTTAATTTAATTATATCTTCTGTAATTGCGGTGTGTTTATGATTTATTAGATTATGAAATTCGCTGGTTTCAAAGTAACTACATTCGCACAGCTGGGCAAAGTTGTTTGCGGAAACTCGATGAAAATATATCTAAATGTTAGTTGACAAGTTTTTCCAACTAGATGTGGCCTAGTTTGTGATCGAAAAGTTGTAGTCTGGCGTAGATGAAAGAAAAGGTTTTTATATTTTTTCTTTCTGTAACTAAATATCTTCAAGAAAAAGATTGGCATCGAAAACGTTAATTTAGGTGTATATAAATATATGAAAGCTGCTAGTGAAAATGTATGTACTAAACCCACGGCTCTTATGAGTCGTGAATAATAAAAAGGCTTTCGAAGAAAATCTGCAAGATAAATCAATACGCCGCCCCACCCCACCTTAAAATACCTTTGTACTCAAAATAAATCACTTAATACGACATTCCAAAAATCCCACCTCACATTATTATTCGTAGGGCAAATACAAATTCGATCCTGTCCCATCTCTTCAGTCTGTCTCGGCATTCTATTAAACGTACTCCAAACACATTTGCCTTTTTCGTCGAGGAAATTGGTTCCTCGGCTTATCTTGAAGAAAAACCTATTTTGTATGGCACTCTTGGTTTATGCGTGTAAGTAATTTAATGTAACTTTTAGAAGGGAATTCGTCACACGCTGAATTTTTTAAATCTCCTTCGAATTGTAAATTGAGAAGCTATTTTCAAAGTTCGAATTCGAAGATGTTTTTTTTTATTACTACTAAAAGTGTGCGATTGTACTTTCTAAAGGTGCCATTTTATAGGGATGCTCGCTTCAGAAATTTTTATATTGTCATAAAATATGGCGCGGCAATTCTTAGAAATATCGTTATTATGTGTCAGATACCTATCGGATCATAGTACATTTGCTCGATATTTCAATATTCTATAAACATCGTGGACACTAAGTAAGTCGTCATTTTTACCTAAGCTTTATGACTTGTGTCGAAAAATGAAAGAGAAAACTCATAAATACTGACGTAAAAGAACGTTTGCTTTTGCTAGATAAACAGGTTCACTTGCTCATATAAAAATGAATGTGTACTTAAAATATATTAAGAAATATACGCTGTTTAGAAAGGCAGTAAATTATATTGCTGAGACAGCAACTAACAGTATTATCCTTTGTCACTGACAATGTCGATGTTATGGCTGTTATGAGGCACTAAGTTTTATTAAAAAAATATCTATATGTATATCGACGGTAAAAAGGAAGTAGGGCATAAGCGACATTTTGGTCAAAAATGAGTTATATATGCCATCATACGTAAAATTTTCCGCTCTTTCAAATGCGCTTACTCCCATGGCTCTACGATGACTTTTTTGGCGTTTATGCCCTAGCAAAAAAAATCATTTTACTAGTATTATTTTTCGTAACCGACGAAAATTCAGATCATTTTTGCTACAAAGGTGCTTGTACCCCTACAAAAATGACTTATTTTCGGTTTGTTGTCGGTAATGCTTTTTTACTTCATAAGGGTGTCGAGCTTTCGGTTGTTTATGCCTTTTAAGCTTTTCCCTCAAAAAGTACAAACGTTGTTTATAGCTTACTTCCATTTCATAATTTAACATAGCTGTGGCGCTTGTACCCTATATACAAATTTCATTTTCATATTACTCTGTCGGTTATACCCTATTACCATTCAGTACTTTATGACAGCTATGTAGGTTATGCCCTATTACCTAAATTTATTTTAATATCACACTGTTGGTTATACCTTTCTTCCGTTTACAAAATAAATACAGTTGTGTCGCTAATACCTTATTATTTAAATTAAATTTGATATCATGGTGTCGATTATAACCTACTTCCACGTTTTACAGTCGTTCTCATAGGTCACATATACTGCAATACCCAATATAAATTTAATTACGAGTCGGTGCTTATGCCATTTGATATCACAAAAGTAGGTTTTAAGCGCGTCGCTTGTCTGAAAAACACTGCCGCGTGCTGTGACGGCGGCGAGAGAACTATAATGTTCGTTACTTTTTTTTAATGTTTAATACATGTACCTACCTATTACGGATACATACCAAGTTTTCGTAATTGATTCTTAAGTTATCTACTTACTACCTTTTTTTTTCGGGAGGGAAATCATCCAATAACTTCCCCCGCTCTAGGCGGAGCGGGGGGGCATGTCAGACTTGTACTGACTAAAACTCACCCATGTTCCTTCTATTGCCCTTTACGTTCCGAGGCCTCGGTATCTCTTTCGAACAACCCGCAACCCCGGCAGGCGGAGGCCCTGGCAAGCCCCTCTGCTTTGCTGACTCTCTTTGAGGCGCGCGTGAAACACGAACGCGCCGTCGACACAGCCTGTCGTCAATAGACGGACAGACGGTGAGCCACCCATTGCTCACCGTCCACAGGCCCGCATCTACGGTGGCCGGGAGTCGTCTCGCGGCACCCGGCGCCCTAGGCGTCTCCCGCGGCGGCTGGGTTGGCCTGATGTTCTCTCCCTCAAACGCCCGGCCCCCTCCTTTGCTAGCATTACTGCTTCGCAGAAGGAGGTGACCGCTTCCCATTCCCTCTCGCTCCGGACCAGGGGGTCTACTCTAATTCTACGTAAAACGAAATTGCGGCCGAAACTTCAAACGTTTTCTACCACGGTTTCATTTCATTTCATTCATTTCGAAATTTCGGACGTCCAAAGTTTATTTGACATTAAAATTTTCTAAACCTACACTAATTCACGCAAAATGATATAGAGTAGGGTTACAAACGTAACTACTTTTGACTTTCGTTCGTTAACGAAGTTACGTTTCGGAGAAAGAGAGTAGACCCCCTGAACCAGGGCCGGACGCGAGAGATCGCCGCCGCCGATCGCCTCCACGAGGGCACGGCGGTGCTCCGCTCAAGCTGGGCAGATCGCCACTGTGTGCTCCACCGTGTCCTCCGGGCGATCGTCACAATGGTGACACCCGGGCGCTTCCTCCCGCCTGATGATGTGCTGGAACCTCCCGAAACTTCCGTGTCCGGTGAGGACCTGCGTCAGGCGGTAGGTCAGGACGCCATGACGCCTCTCCAGCCACTTCTCAAAGAGGGGACTTACCGCCACTATTGTAGCGTGCCCTGCTCGGGGTTGCAACAGTCGCTCTCTCCATGCCACCATAAAATCGCACCGGAGGTCTGTCCGCTGAGCGGCAATCCACCGCGGCAACGGGTTTTCCCCCCGGTGCGGTGTAGTGCCTTCGCACGCCACTCAAACAGGCGCGCGAGCACTATCACCTCCAGATCCCACGGTAGTAATCCGGCAAGGAGGCTCGCTGCCTCGCCGGAGATCAGGCGGTAGCCCCGGATCAGCCGTATGGCCACCACCTTTTGGGGCGCGTTCAGATAGTGGGTGGCCTGCCGCCCTAAAGAACGCGCCCATACCGGGGCCCCGTAAAGGGCCATGGACCGCACGACTCCGGCATAGAGCCTACGGCAGAAGGCGTTTAGCCCCCTCAGATTGGGCAGGAGCCGCTTGAAAGCAGCCCCCGTCCGCTCGAGTTTGGGAGCCAAACGTCGGAAGTGTTCCACGAAGTTCCACCGGCTGTCGAGGACGATGCGAACTTCTCCTACCGTCCAACTGGGATCCCGATGGTGGCGTGTTTCCGCGGCCATGAAATACCACTCGGGCCCATAGGCCTCGGATTTGTGCAAGGCCACCTCGAGACCCAGTAGCCGGATCCTCTCCGCGACTATCGCAACCCCGCGTGTCATGTTGTCAGCCGTCGCTTGATGCATCTACTTACTAGCTGCAGTATTATTGTTTCTAAAAATGATTAGCAGGTTGATACCTACCCACTTTTTTTAAGTAGCTTTGATTTTTCTTGATTAAAAAATATTAACAAAAATGTCTTTTTTTATTTAAAAACATCCTACTATCCGCTTGTTAATAAATAGGTAGGTAGGTGACATGAAAATCAGTATAATGACGAACTATCATCTTTTAAATCAACCATTAAGTGAAAATTTCAATTACTTGAACGGGTAGGGTATACTAAAACAGACCCCTAAGACTAAGGACTTTACTCTTTTTGAGTACTGACCTTAGTCTTTTTCTATAAAAATCGACGCCCTTAAATACTCATAAGGTACTTCACTCTATTTTACGAGTTAGGGGCCTAATTATTACAGTGTAGTGTAATACCCGTTTTAGCTCTTATTCTGATGAAGGATCGTGTTGGTTGCGCTACTTCATTATTTTTGGGGTGTCTTTTCACCTCTATTTCCATAGACTCATGCAATGCCAAATGTTGATTATCCTTCTTTTCCTTTGCTTTCAAGCGACATTGTGTATCACTTATGTCTTATATCCTGTTATTGTTTTGAAAGCCGACTGTTTCTTATGCTCTATTATCTTTTATACAACCACTGTGAAAAGTACCTTATCCTTCTTTTCCTATAACTCTTATTTAACTGTCTAGTCTCTTATTCCCTTTTACCTTGCGATGTGAGAAATCAGTATGTCTCTTAGGCTTCTTATCCTCTATTATTATATTTTGTCATTTGTATCTTATGCCATATTTCCTCATTGGAAAATTAAAAGCTATTGTCATAAGCGACAAAAACCACGTTAAATAGCGTCAAATGATTAAACCTAAAAATACCTGTAACTGCTCCATTTTTTTCTGATTTTATAACTGTTTTAGTTTTCACGATATCTTAATAAATGACAAAAATACGTCGGTTTTTCTAAAATTTAAAACTTTGAACGGCTCTCCTGAACATTTCACTTTTTGTCGCTTATCCCCTATTTCCTTTTAACCGTCGATATATATAAGAGAAACTCACTGACTCACTCATCACGAAATCTCACATACTTCAAGTGTGAGGAGTCTTAAATTTTGCAAGGGGGAGAAATACTCTAACACCGCGGGAGTCACCCCGGGCATTGGACGCTGCGAGACAACTCCCGGCCACCGCAGATGCGGGCCTGTGGACGGTGAGCAATGGGTAGCATACCGTCCGTCTGCGTATTGACGACAGGCCGTGTCGACGGCGCGTTAGTGTTCCACGCACGCAAAGAGATGTCAGCAAAGCAGAGGCGCCAGAGCCACCGCCTGCCGGAGATGCGGGTTGTTCGAAAGAGATACCGTGGCCCTGGAACAGAAAGGGTAATAGAAAGAACATGTTTGGGTGTTCCTGCGCCGCCCAGAGGTGGGAAAGTTTTTGATGAAATAATGAAAGATAATGATGATTTCCCATTCGCAAAAAAGTGGGTGAAACAGGGTGGCATTGTTGGTTTGGGAGAAGGCAATACCTTGGCCGGATTGACTTACAAACTTGCATAGGGATTCTTCAACGAAATTAATAGAGTAGACCACATATCTATAAAAAGTGAAACCACAAATCACATCTAGTTATAAAATATACTTACAGTAAAACCGGTCAAGTGCGAGTCGGACTTGCGCACGGACTGTTCCGTACAAACTTGCGTCATAAACGGCCATATATTTTGACGGCGTAGACTTCGAGGGTAGATTTTTACAGCTCCAAGAACCCACGGATTGGAGTAAATGGTTTTAATTTTATCTCGATACCTTTATACATTCTCGAGATAAAGGATCTTGACAGACAGATAGACGGACAACAAAGTGAACCCTAAAAAACATTTGCTTATTAATCTTTCAGAAAGGAAGGAATATGAGAATCCTATGTAAGTAATAATTTTAATTACGTTTTACCTAATCAAGAGACAGATGCTGAAAGAGATTACTTTTAAATAAGCCTTTGCGCCATTTTTTTTTAATTCCTTTATTTTTCTTTAGTTTTTACATCTTTACTAATATTATAAAAGCGAAAGTGAGTTTGTTTGTGTGTTCTTTACGCCTAAATGACCAAACCGATGTTGATGAGTTAGGATACGGACCCTGGAGACGAACAGAGGCAATAGAAAGAGGGAAGAAAATGGAAGAGAAAGTTTTTTTTTTCGATCATCACGCAGGTTAAAGTAAGCGTTAGCCCAAAGTTACTATGCCAGGCGGACGAAGTCGCGGGTGAAAGATAGTTGTTGTTAAATAAATAAGAAGTTTGAGTCAAACAAAAAAATCGTACAAAGTAAGATGGCGTCTGTAGTCAATATTAAATCTTACCAATTTTTCTTTTAAATGTTATCCATATACAAACATATACTTGAAAATACTAAATATTTTGAACATAACTTTAAAAATAAAGTCCATATGTCGCTTTTATTACTATTAAATTCGGACTTGGATTTTTATTAGAACTAGGTTTGCCTGGGTTTTTCTTTGTTTGTACGGAAGTCTTTTTGAGAACAAAGACCTATTTTACAGCTTAGTAAGGCTCTAAGATTGTGTGCCCGGTTGAAGGCAATAGGCTCACCCTCTATTTAATAATATAAACTTCATGTACAGACGCCTGCACATCAAGCTACTACAATCTGTCAGATTTCTTTGATAGATTTTCGAGGTTCATTGGGAAAAATTTACAGTTTCAGGTAGCTTGACCTGCAGGCGTCTGTACAATAGTGGTACATAATCGGACTTAATGCCATAAGGCATTCTCTACCAATCAACCTTTAGTAAAATACGACAACATTGTGACAGGGTACAAAAATTATATTAAATATACATCTAAAACTATTTGTTTACGAAAACATATTTCATATATTTCATAATATTTCATATTTCCCATATCAAATAAACTAATATATACATTTAAAAATAATAATAATAACGAAAAATTTAACAGTAATTACTATGACTTTTAATTGGTAGACGAACTTTTCTACTTTCTTCTCTATTACATGAAACTTAAATGGTGAAATGTTGGTGAATTATATTAGGTACTGGTATCTGGAAGAATATACTTTCTAGAATCGTCGCATTGACGACACGGTTGGCACAGTGGCTGAGCGATCGACTGCAGCGCTGCGTGTTGCGGGTTCGATTTTCGCACGGAACAAATTTTTGTATGGCCGACAAATAGTTGTTCCGAGTCGGGCTGTTTGTGTTTGTGAGTTTAAATGTTTGTAAACGCACCTACGATACAGGGGAAATTCCTAATGTGGGGCAAAGTTAAATATGATTTTGAATTTTACGTTGTCCTCTCATACTTAAGTACTAACGTTCTAACAACAACATTGTATAACCAAATGATTTTAAAAGAGTAACAATGGAGTTTCTTGATTTGGTTCTTCTCCATAGGAAACGACCAGCCCAAACCATGCACCTTTTATCGACGTTTTATATCTACCCATGTAGGCCTATATGAAATAAAAACAATTTGATTTGATTGAAAATACTTTTAATTAAATCCATCGAAACATTCCTGGACAGAAATAAAATATTTTTTTAATTCAATATTTTTAGTACCGAAACTTTTTTCTTAAAAAAAGCTTATTTTTCAATTCCGTAAAAAAACATTCCATTATGGTACCTACGCTCTTACAATTACAGTCTACAAATAAATCCACATTACACTTTTCCTTCAGATTGTCGATGATAAAACGTGCTTAGGCAAAGGTCAGCTTATATTACTACGCTACGATATTAATCCCAGCGTTTGTTATCAAACCCACGGGTGTTTTCGTCTAACCCGAGACTAGTACCTAGTATGTATATATAGAAGACTGTTTTCGTATATCCCTTACAATAAAAAGGGGCAACCCTATTACCATTTCATCCACACATAGGTACGTAAGTACAGTCACCAAAATAATAGCGTCACGTAGTTTCAAAACATCGAAAATAACAAACATAAAATAAAATAATGTTTTGTCACACGTACCGAATATAATATTCTTGATCTCGTGCAATGTTTGTTGTAGGTATATGTTTTTTATTTTTATTGGCAAATAAACTTGAACATTTTTCATCACTGCGTAACGTTGGGAATGTCAACTGAGCAAAAAGTATAATGGATCAAAAAACTGTGTTATAAAAAAGTAAGGAATATATTATATAAAAACGTACGAACAACATAATATTGACATTGTCAAGCTATGTAAGTAACCAACTTATTATAGCATCGAACAGATAACTTTCGCTTTGGGTTTCAACCTGAAAAAATGTATTTTGTTATTCAAGAAAGAAAGAAAACAAGTTTCTTGGTACATGCCACAAGTATACACAACATTAAAAAAAACTTACATTTTTAGACTACATAGAAATAAAAAAATAAGGAAAGAATAAATAATAAAAAAAGCTAATCTTGTGTATATTGCGCTTCCTGTCTCACTGCTGCGCCAAATCTACCCTTATGTTATGTTTATGGTTAGAATTAGGTTATACATTAGGTTTTTCTTTTTTCGTATGGGAAATTATAAAATAACTTCCCCCGCTCTGTGTAGGGTAAGACTTGTACTGACTAAAACCCACCCATGTTCCTTCCATTGCTCTTAACGTTCCGGAGCCGCGGTATCTTTTTCGAACAACCCGCAACGCCGGCAGGATATACCTACTATTGATTTCAATCTTCATAGTCTGCTCTCAAATTGCTTAGACGATATGAGATTTTTATGTTATCCTTTATAACCTCGATAAATCTAGTCAATTCCATAAAAATTCAATATTGAACAGCTGACGCCATTACCAAAGTATTGATCTAAACTTTCTGAACATCTAGTTTACGTGCTTACAACTCTAATATGCTACAATCAAAGCATTCAAATGCTCAATCAGTCGCTTCAGTTAGAATCCTTTGGCAGTGAACTAAATACACAGCATACATAAGACTCTTCAATAGGTCTCAAGCGTACAACCAGCCAAGCAATAGGTAAATGTAGGTTGTTGAGTTTGTGAGACATAGAAGTAAGCCTTCCCAAGAGCGACGATGTCACGCCCCAAAACAGTATGTGGAAACTAACAAATCACATTTCCACATTGTATTAAATAAAACAGGGAGAGACGTGGCTAGGAAAGTAGCGATTAAGTCCCGCTTTGATTGGAGTCTAGAGACTTGGCTGGGCTATATTGCGCTTTGTATTGTACGAAATAAAGGTAAATTTGCGGAATGAAAATTCTTGGGAACAAGGCTTATTTTGGCGAACCGTTTTTATTTATTATTTAACAGCCAACTAACTCTAAAAAGAAACCAATTACATAAGCAACAGAATGCTTGGGCATCAATGTATTAAACCATAGTTTTAATGACTACGAAATAGATTATCAAAGTTAAATTAAATGTTACAGTTATACTAACTGGTTTGACAGTCTTATTAAAATCATATTTTTAGTCTCCACTAGTGGACCCGACAGACTTCGTTCTGTCAAAAAGATTTGCAACTACCTATTTCATATTCTGTGCAAAAAATCTACTGGACAAAACCGTCACCTTGATGATAGAGTGGTGTGTAAGGTTAATTTTGGGTGACCAAAGTATCTTCGCTTCCACAAACCTCTCTTCATATTGACTTCACATTTTACTTAGAAGCGTTTGTATGGGAAATACAAATATACATAATTATATTGGAACAAGGGCTGTTTTAGGGTTTTCCCGGATATTATACAATTTTTTTTCACCGTAAAAACATCCTTGGGCTTCAACTAATATTAAAAAAAAATCGTAAACTTGATCCAGGCGTTGTTGAGTTATGCGCGTACAAACACATTTTGCTATTCAGTTTTATATTCTAGAAGATTATAAAATCGAAAAAGACATTATCAAAAATCCCGGTCAACCTTCATTTTACTTATAAGCGACAAGAACTATTCAAGCGACTAATAGCTAAAATCACATCTCTGATTTAATTCCTGTGATAGCATTACAATCGGAATTCATTCACTCTATTAGCTCTTAACCTCGCTCATTTCCCGGCCCTAGAGCAGAACTAGCAAGCGTCGTAACTTCTGTTATATATTGACAAGTATAGCTGTGAAATCGTGCTTACTACCTACACGCTACTGATTGGAACTAAAATAAGCGTGCGAATGTGCGCACAGGGGATTGTGGGAACTCCATATTTGTATTGTCAGGGAATGAGGCAGAAGTTTATTGTGCTGTATCTGTTGTTGATTAGAATAGACAATAATATGACTGGTTTTTACCTGGATAGTGTTAATGTTTAGAATAAAGCACCAATGTACCTGCGGTCGCAGGTTGTTTGAAAGAGATACTGCTGCCCCGCAATATAAACGGCAAAAGAAGGAACACGGGAGAGCCGCTAGTCTGTCAATATAAGTATAAGTCTGTCAATTTTCCCCGCCTCGCCCAGATCGGGTGCTGTTTCTGTTAATGTTGGTGCTATTTGCAAACAGCACCAACATTGGTGCTGTTTGCAAATATTACATTATGATTTAGAAAAAAATATATTATTCAGATCAAAAGTTGCGGCCAAATGCAAGCCTATTTAGTTTAAACCGTCTACTTGCCAGTTGGACAAACACGGTTCCGTAGCACTAAACGTTTCAACAAGAATATATTTCATTCAAATTCAATGGAACACAACATTGAACTGCAAAACTAAATTTATTCTTCATTGTATCGTAATGAAAAATAAAGTAACGGCTGCAGTTTCATGAAAGTCACATAGTTTTCAAATAATGTTCAAACCATTTTTTTTGTAAGTACGTAAAACAAACCATTTTTTTCAGAAATTTCTTTCTGTCTAACTTTAGAAAAATCCTCCAAAATTTTACTTAAGAAACAAATTTCCCCTCAAATTCATAGGAAACCTCACACAGGAATTACATAGGAACGTTGTTTTTCAAACCTTGGTTAGTATTGTTAATTAATATTTAATTAAAAGTTTTGATTTTTCTCCTAAATTGACTATATTATTATTAACTTTTCTTTAATGGTTCATATAAGACACCTACTTACCGAATTTCAGGTATGTGGTGAGAACAGTTTTGAATTAAAATGCCTGTGACCCGCGGACAGACAGGTAGATCGAGCGAATATAATATATAAAAGTTTAGTTTTAGCCATTTGGCTACGAAATGAGAATGCATTTCAATTTTGTTCATTCTAGTTTGGTCTTGATGTGTAATATTGCCAGTTATGCTTGTTTCAATAATATTTTGAATCATAAAAAAAACTTTCTCGTGCTTTGTGCATGAGGGAAACTAAAAAAACCTATTAATTCAGCATTTAACCTTTATTACACCAGAAATCGCACTTAAAAATAACAACATCGTCTAAATAGACGAACTTCTTCAAAAGAAGTTTTTCTACAAAATGAAATGAGAGAACGCGCTAGATTTTTATCGGCTGTTCATTTTCTGCGCAGGTTGTAAGAGTCGTGAGGTAAATGGATTGCTACTACGCTTACAGACGACGAGGTAGCTAGCTGTCACAATATCTCTATCTGGCAATAACTTACACATGGCTCCAAATCGTTTTAAAAGATTTCGAACATCAAGATCTTGGCTGTGTGGAATAGAAAAACGGAAGTCGTGTTTGATCCCGAAAATACATCGAAAATTCGCTAGGAATATTTAATAGGTATGGAAGTCACTCGATAGTTTTTTTTTTCATTTTCGCTCAGGCAATTTAATTGAAAATACTTATTATTTTCCTGATGAAATCAATACCTAATAACTCTTGTAAGCTCTTTTTTCTGAAAGCGTTGGTTATGAACACAACTGGTATAATTGTTAGTAGGCTCTTTTCTAGATCTGACCGCTGCCGGGAGCTTGGATCCTCTTCCTAATATGCCTGCTACATTTCAATATTTTTGAATGTCATATCTATACTTGTTTTAGTTAGAAATGATTTTAAATTATTACATGTAAAAAGTAAGCAAAAAAAATAAATTAACGGAAGATTTACAAATTAAAATTATGCTGATAGTGAAAGTATCAACTAAGGAATAAAACAACAAGTTCCCCGAATCAATTTAATTAATTTATTAAGCATTTATTTCAGATAAGAAAATCCATAAATTGCAGTAAGTAATTAAATTAAAAATAAAATAATCTGTTAGTAAATGACTCATCTAAAATTAAAAATTATTGGCCTGGAACCCGTGTGCACACTGTTCCAATAGTATTAATCTTGGGGTACTAAGAAGTAGGCATTTCGAAAGCCATTACTCTTATAGCATCCCAGGCGTTGACTGCCTATGTGTTGGCCAAGACGTTTAATTGAAATCCGTTGAATTGTTGTGGTGAGCCCATTCCCTGTGCAAGAATAATTAGGTCAGATGAGGTCAAACGCAGAAGTACAACGATATTCATGTAAATGTACACACGACGGCACATCAACCTAAACAAAACCATTTGAACCTAATCTCTATCTCTCTACTACGGTACGGTGCGAGAGATCAGGTTATAATAGTTAAGAATAAAATAGGAAAATACCTACAATTAAGAAAACTGTTACGTATTCGGCATACAGAAATTGCCTTTGGCAATAATAAGATGACTCTCTGATAATAACGTGCACTATCAAGCATATTTTTGGTTTGTAAGAATCCCTTACCAATAAATTACGATGACCAAGACTAAGTTTAGTACACTTCTGGCTATCTGTTCGGGGAATACAGGCGTTATGTTATGTAAGGTGATTTATTTAAATTTTTTCCTTTCTAATATAATTAAAGCGAAAGTGTTTGTTTGTTACGTCTTCATGCCTAAAGTTCCAAACCAAATTTGATGGATTTTCGTACAGAGATAGTTGGGATCCTGGAGACTGGAAAAAAGGGGAGAGAAAGATAATTTATTTTCGATCATCACGCGGGTCAAAGTTAACGTTAGCCCAAAGTAACTCATACACGCGGACGAAGTTGCGGGCGGAGGCTAGTTTTATTATATTTATTTTAAACATCCATACACTTCACATCAATAACTTACAATCTTCTTATTTCATGGATATATTATTTAAGTCACATTCAACATTTGTGACAATACAAGTTCTGCTTATAAAACAAAAGTTTCTAAACGTTGTTTAGAAAGTTTTAGTTTTTTTTACAAAAACTTTCTAAACAAACACAAACACATAAAAACATTTCTTTGCTCTAAAAAAGCTTTGCGAAACAAGTAAAAATGTGCCTGAAGAAGGACAAAATTAAAGTTAGCACAACTTGGTCCCATTGTTGTCCTGTACTTCCTTTGAGTTAGTTCAAGAGAATGTGTCGAACTATGTTCCCGGGTTTGTTTGTCTCTTACTATTAGTATTTAGAAAGTTCAGTATTAACAACTTGTTGGCCTTTGAGAGAAATAGTTTTTGGAGTTGACTCAGTTGGCGCAGTGGCTGAGCGATCGACTGCTGCGCTGCGTGTCACGGTTTCGATTCCCGCACGGAAAATATATTTTTATGACCTGGATAGTTGTTTCAGGTCTGTTTGTGTATGTGAGTTTAAATGTTTGTAAACGCACCCACGATATAGGAAAAGATCTTTGTGTGAGGCAACGTTTAAAAAAGTATATAATCTTTAATGTAAGTACGCCGTAAATAAATAAAGTGTTTCATTAAATGAGTTCCCGAGATTACTTTTCAAACACACCGAAATGTGCGACAATATAAGAATATTGTTATTCTCGTAGTAGCAATACAGTCAATATAACATAAACCTATAAGGGGAACCATAAACGTACTCTTAAATGTACTCTTTCAGTAATACACAAACGTACCAATACAATTTCACTGCAGTAAGTTGCCGAATGCAGAAACAGTTTTCAAGAAGGCGGAGGGAGAAAAGTAGGCTAGACCCGTAGAAGCTTTTACAACAAAGAACTTTAGAAACAATTTAGTTACTTTTTTCATTCAAAACTTTTGGATACAACTTGGTCTCTTGCTACTTTGTAACACGTTTGGAAAAGAGGTCAAGACGAAATGGTCGTTTTGAATTAGGTAGTGGAGTTTGGGATTTTATTGGCACTTTTTTAATTTTATTTCGTATGTATGCCTGGTCTTTAGAAAAAACAACTTCAGGCCTCGGGACAGACTACGAAATTAATATTATACTATAGTTTAAGTTCCATATATGTTCTCAAGTAAGTTAAATCCCTATAATTCCTTATTGAGAAAATAGAAATATATGTAATCATTTTTATTTCAATTTCTTACAAAATAAGTACATAGAGATTAGTGAAATAAGAAACAGCATTTAGAAAGAAAGTAAATAAATGATAATGAAAAGACAACAAGAGAAACAATTCTTCCCCAGTCTTACAATATTAAACATAAAACATTAGATATACGTGTACGTAAAAGATCCAATTTACAACTCTGCGTTAAATAAAAGGCAAACTCAACCCCAATAAGATTATCGACTGGGAGTGATTAATCCAATTACTTCACGGGAAGAAAGAGCTTCCAAACTTCATTTTGTTTCGTTAGAATCGAATCAAATCAACATTTTCGCAATACGAAAAACTGGGGTTCGTTTCTGGGTCTGATGTAAACGGACAATTTTGTGTTGCGACTGATTTGTGTAATGCAGTTTTCGTGTTTCAATTTACGCAAAATTTTAAGACACACTTTACCTGCGTGGTTATAATGACACTTCGCTGCACAGCGTATCCCAGAAATGTGACAGCTAAAGATGATTGTGTTTTTATCTACCAAAACTAAAAAAAGAGCGATATGATTTCAGATTGATATATTAGAAAAAAAATACCGTTAAAGTGCGAATCAGGTGGGTTTTAGTAAATACAAGTCTGACATTTTCCCCTCCGTACAGAGCGGGGAGAAGTTATTTGATGATTTCACAAAACAAAAACATTTAAAAAAATGGTCTCTTAAAATATATTGCCAACTAATCGCAAGTATACACCTGTACCTAAACTTACGTACAAACTTTCCACACGAATCAGAAAAATCCTTTCCGCCCGAATGAGCATTGTTTTCCTCTCGATTTCCATTCACTCCTACAGTTCGGAACGTGGGATCCGGATTTGTGCGCAGTCGTACAAATGATTTTTATAGAATTTTAAACTTATCTCACTTCTCCTTGTTGGAGAATCCGACTCGAATTTAGTGCTGGAAAAATTGAGCCTTTGTTCTATTTTTGAAGCTGCACGGATGTTTTGTTCGTGTTCGTATGGCAAATGAGAAAAAATATGCTCTTTTCACGCACGTTTTCTGTTCCACCTGATTTATTTTATACCAAGCCATTAGCTATGAATTGTATGATTTAGCATCTTGTTGCTACATTATTTTCTTGATCCTTACAGTCTTATAATTCACTGCCTTTATGAAAATCTGTTTCATGTTAGTAACTTTTCAGAAAATTCTGAGCCAAAAATAACGCTCAATAGAATTATACTTAACATAAAACGAAGGGAGCTATGAATAATATAGCAATAAATACGCAATTAACTTTTTCTTCTACCGCCCATAATTGATTGGACACGGAGATAACGAGATTCAGCGCTCCATTTTCTTGTTAACCAGAATCAAAAGATTTTCCTTGTCCAAAGAACTGTTCTGCTGAAAAAAAAAGTGCTTCATCTACATATTTTATTGTGACTGTGAAATTGAAAGAGGAATGTAGAAAATTGTATCAAGTGGTTCTGGATTTGCAAAATTGATATTATCTGTGGTGAATGCAACTGTGCAGTTGGAAACTACAGGTGCAGAAAGTACTGCGATTGCTACCTTTATTCAGTCTATAAGTCTTCTCATACTTTGTTATTAAGTGATAATTAATTATTTAAATTTAATTAAAATTTTGTTCTTCTAACCTGACAGACAGATGTGTTGCTGGGGAATTTGTTCCGCCACTTCTTCTTCCCATCTAAAACACTAGGATGTGGCAAAGGGCAGGGCGTTTTTGTGGGACTGTCTCTTGTAACGTGACGCTCAAAAAGTGCTGATTATCAGCCTAATTTGAACAAATGACTTTTGATTTTTGATTCTGTTTTGATTTAGATATATTTTTGTGCGTATTAGTAGTAGTACATTCCACGAAATATCAACTTAACATAAAGCCAGATTATGCAGAACTCTCAACAACGGATCGTACACCGTTTATGAGAGATTCGTATGAACTGGTTTTTATATTGGTTAATGTGTCGGAGTGTATACTTCAAAGCTTTAACTGAGATATTTGATAAATTAATTTTAAAAATCTTTTACATTTTTCAACTTCAAAATTAAAAGTATACCAAACATTAAAAACTCACAAGAGAAAAAAGTTCCAAGATATATCAAACACTCACAAAACTTCTACCGATACATCTCAAGATACACACAACGTATTTTTCTCACTTCGCGCCAATGCATTGTGTACAAGACGCATTCCAACTTTAAATTTACTTTATACATAGTGCAGAAGTTCGGCGTACATACTCTTGTCTGTGGAATAAAAAACTTAGTTCCCTGTTCGTGGGTCTGTTCTTGTTTCCGAACAAATATTTGTTTAGTAATAGGCATTGGGAAGAAATAGGTTTTAGTTGGGCTCTTCGCACTTTTAACTTTGTTAGGAAGTTTTTCGTGGCGATGCTATTATGAAAAAGGATTTTTCTTGCTACTTGTAAGCGATTTTTATGTTTGTTATAGTGTGAAGTTACTTTTATTATTGTTCAAATTGTCCAGCAGTGGGACAGCATGGGATCGAGAGAGGAAAAAGAAGAAGAGTTGAGTAGAAGTGTAGTACTAAATCCTTACTAATATTATAAAAGCGAAAGTGAGTTTGTCTGTTTGTTTGTTAAGTCTTCCCGCCTTATTGGCTAAACCCATTTTCATGAATTTTGGAACAGAGATAGTTGGGCCCCTTCCACGGACGGACACAGGCAGTAGCATTTAAAAAAGTGAGAAATGAGGGAGAAAGAAAGAAGAAAAGGGAAACCCTTGCTTTGATATTACAATAAATAAGGCATAAGGGCAAAATTAACAACAGGTAGCAGGTCCCTGCAAATCAGGTAAGGCTAACACTGTGTTACCCCGAAAGCCGCGAGCAAAAGCTAGTAATACATATTTTTTTCTCTATGTCTATATGGATGATCAGCTAATCTTTTAATAACAATGGAATATGAATACTTATTCGATAAAAAATATGTGAAATATCATCATACCATAACTAAATAAAAATCTATATTGTAAAAAATAAAACTGCCTTCCAAAAAAACAAACTAAATCGTAGAAAATAACTTTACCTTTGAAACCAGCAAAAGTCGCCGACTTCCGGAAGTCGAAGTTTTATTTGAAGCAAAACTTATTGTAAAGCCACTACTGCAACATTGCTAGATAGATACCTCATCATTAACTACAGTAATAGGCCATTTGCTAATTTAGTAATCCAGCTATTAATCGTAGGTTTAACTAAAGCAGACCGCACTAAACTTTACATCAGTCAGTACCTAAGTAATTTACACCACTCCGGATTACGGAACCTTAAACCGTTATGGCCGTCTTTGAACCCAAATATATCAAGAAAACCGTCTCTAAATCCTCAAAATTATGTTCGACAATCGACATTTCCTTTACCCAAAATTGAATTCAGTTTTCATACATCAGAGGAGATCTTCGAAATTAAATTTCTCCTTAAATACAAAAATTATAACATAATAAATTCTCAAAAAGGCGAGGGTAAGCCTTGAAATCCTATCCGTGGATCAGTTGTAACAATACGGGTGCTTCCTACAGGAAAAGGAAGGTGGGCCAGACGTTCCCTCGAATATCTTCGTGCGAAACAATATTCGCGGCACATTTTCTATTGTTTATGTATTTCGAAATGTCAGCTTTTTGACAGCTAGGTGTGCTTGATGCAACGGTATATTGTCTCTGTTTTTGTAAGGAGTATTTAGTTGTTCAAAATTATATTGCATCTTTTTTTTGGGGTGCGATATCATCAAATAACTTCCCCCGCTCTGGGTGGAGCGGGGGGAGTGTCAGGTTTGTACTGACAAAAACTCGCCCATTTTCCTTCTATTGCCCTTTACGTTCCGGGGCCGCGGTATAAAGGGCGATAGAAGGAACACAACACTCCGGCTCCGCCCAGAGCGGGGGATGTTATTTAATGATTTCCCAACCCAAAAAAAGCAAACCTAATGTTATGTGTGTGTTTAAGCTAAGGTAACATAAAGCCTATGTGTGCGATTCATTTTAAACCATAAGGTTAAAAAATACAACTTTTAAATTTAAAATTTAGGAAGGGTTCTGAAAATATAAATGAGAAGCTTTGATCTCCCGCATTTTTTGATGTTTCAACATAATTAATAATTGGAAAAATTATTTTCAACATCTGTTTTTGTATCCTGACGTATCTTTTGTAGCTTTCAATTCCATGAAAGCAAAAACATTTTACGAAATTAAATTAATAAAAGTTGAAAGCATACGTCGGTATCGACGTAGACTGTACTTCGGCAGATTTGTAATGAAATACTTTATATATACCTATATTTTACTTCCAGTTTTCTCTTATTAGTGCTAAAATCTTTCATTTGACAATTTTTTTTTGTATATTGCTTTGCCAGAATGCAGGTTCATATCTATATAAAAAAAAAACAAATCGATGAAACCGAATATTCGAACGTAGTTCGAAAAAAAAAGTTTTCAATTTTTCTCTGAGTGTTGTTCCAAAATTGTATTTAAAACTGAATTATTTAGACGACGACGCTGTGATTTATTCAATTGCCATTCCACTCAAAGCCTTAAAAGCAAAGAAACACAAATCAAGGTGCAAATTAAACATGATAAAATTTTCCATAAAACCAGACGATTCTTTACGGGAGCTGTTTGAAAATTCTCTCTATATGCTAATAAATAAATTAACCTCGGCAAGAATTGATTCGACGTCTGGGTAATGTTGCGACGGACAAAAAACCGATGGAAAAGCAATTATCGGTTGAGTCTTCCCTCACAGGGTTTTCAATAACCGCGTTGACTTTCGTAAATAAACTAACTGTACAGATTTTTTGATCTCAACGTAAAGGATTCTCGAAGTTAGCTTCAGATAATTAAATTGTTACAAAGTTGTCAGCTTCTCGAGGTTAATTCTTACCTTTGTTATTGATTTTAACTTCTAATTTAGATCCTATTCAGTTAACAGTTATTTTCACTTTGTTGTCCGTTTCAGATTTATTAAGATCATTTGAAGTATTTCTTGATTTAAATTCTGTAGCGTTCGGTAGATTAGATTGGAATTTTATTAGTCTCTAGCTCAGTTAATTGAAAGTTTATGATCTATCAATGGATTTTCCTTTTCTTCTCGAAAAGCTGAATTTGTGATTAGTGTTTATATTTTGATTCATGCTTTACCATGATGAGTCACACTGGGACACACGGACCTCTGTGAAGAGGTGGGTTGTAAACCACCAATTGGGTCAAACGCAGGTCGGTGGAGGTCAAGTTTCTTAAGTTTTGAGAGTTCCGTACCTCAAAAGGAAAAATCGGAACTCTTATTAGATCACTTTGTTGTCCGTCTGTCTATCTGTCTGTGTCTGTTTCCCTTTATCTCGGGAACGGGTGGAAGTATCGAGTTGAGATTAAAACTATATACTTAACGACACGGTTGGCGCAGTGGTTGAGCGATCGACTGCTGCGCTGTGTGTCACGGGCTCGATCCTCGCATGAAACAAATATTTGTATGACCTGCAGACAGTTCTTTCGGGTCTGGGTGTTTGTGTATGTGTATAAATATCATAAAATTCTAACTGTGCATCAACTAAACCCATACGATCTTAAAGTAACTGTTCAAGATTGGCTTCTACGTCAGTCATACACTGCAACAGAGGGTCTGTTGCAGGTTTTCGCTTAATTAACCCTACCACCTCAAGCACATTACACACCTACATACACACCACACCTACACCGTAATAGTAAGTATTTTAGTAGTTTTTTCTTATGTTACTTTTAATTTTGTTTCTTTTAATTTGATTACCTAGCTTTAATATTGGTACACAACAATGATTACTGTAAAACGTATTATGAGTGGAAAGAAACCTGGTGACCTGAGAAATTCCTAGTGTTTTTTTATAAACGTTTTTTTTTTAAACTACCCGGCGCCCGCGGCTTCGCCCACGTGATATTGAAAAAAGTATCCTATGTGTTATTCCAAACTATAATCTACCTCTGTGGCAAATTTCATCCAGACTTGTTTAGCCGTTTTGACTTGAAAGAGTAACAAACAACTATACATCCATCCATCCATTCTCAATAACATTCGCATTTTTAATATTATTAGGATCTGTAGCCCCGTTGTGTGTGATATCAACCCTCTTAGTCCAGACAGTGAAAAGATCTAGATAGATCTTTAAACAGATGTTTATATCGCTAGTTAGTACGGAACCTTCGGTGAGCGAGTCTAGCTCGTTCTTGGTCGGTTTTAAAATGTTTAGTACTTACTAATTTCATCTGCAAGGTGTAAACAACCGACAACTAGTATTATGCACTGCAAATAAAGTTTAGACGCCAATTTTTTTCTGTGAAACTATTTTAAAGTGTAAAATCATTTTTTACTCTAGAATGGAATGTCATCATCTGCCTAGCCTTTTCCCAACTAAGTTGGGGTCGGCTTCCAGTCTAACCGGATGCAGCTGAATATCAGTACTTGACATGGAGCGACTGCCTATCTGACCTCCACAGCCCAGTTAATACTGGGTAATACTATACCCCTTGGTAAGACTGGTTAGTTACTCTAGAATGGAATGTGACGCATTCAAAATATTTTGCTGATAAATGCATTGAAGAGCATAACATATCTTTTATTCCAAATAAGAACTTGTGAAAACTTTGAGTTTGAGTTTGAGCTGTGGCTGACTCCCAATATATCCGTAAATAAAAGGTATTGTCTTAAACAAAAAAACTGGTCTTAATTACTTGAAGAAAAAGTGCATATCAGAATCTTTACGGATATTTTTCCACCCATTATGCATATGGATATACCAACTCGATTAGTAGTCTATACCGTTATGACTGTCAGCCATTTGTCTGCCAAGTTCACTTTGAGTACTTTATTGGTCGTTAGGTTAGTTGAACGCGTACTCCCATATATTCTCATCCCTCTTGGCGATCAAATTTAACTATGGGGTGATAAAAAGCCAGCAATATGGTGTAGCTATTGAACTGAAACAGAAATGTTCTCGTGGGTCTAGAAAAAAAAACAGCCAAAAGCGAGTCAGACTCGCGAACAAATCCTTACTTAATATTATAAAAGCAAAAGTAAGTTTGTTTGTTACGTCTTCACGCCAAAATCGCCAAATAAATTTTGATGAATTTCTGTACAGACATAGTTGTACGTAGTAGACGGACCCTGGAGACGGACATAGGCTATTTTTTAAAGTGAGATGCGGGAGGTTTTTTTTCTATCATCACGCGGGTTAAAGTTAGCGTTAGCCCAAAGTAACTATGCCACGCGGGTGAAGTCACGGGCGGAAGCTAGTTGCTACATACGCGGCCATATGTTTTGAATGCATAGACTTAGAGAATTGCGTAGATGTTTTTACAAAACAGAAGCACCCCAGATTTGAGTATATAATTTAATTTATACTCGACACCTCCTAGCGCCATGCCTTGCGACGGGATTTTTTTGGAATATTCTATTTTCTTTGTAAAACATCCATACCATATGTTCGCAAATAAATTATTTAAATGCAACAAAAGAAATCTTTATATTTCAATCATTATTTCAATTTCATTTACCAGTCACCAAATCTCATAATCATCCTAAAACAGGACAAAAAGTATATTTGGAGAAAAAAGAAAAAAAAAATGACCTTCAATTAAAACTTTCACGGTGCTAGCTAACGCTTAATTAAGAAGCAAAGAAAAGGCTCAAAGGAGCAAATACTCCTGACCTTTAAACAGTGCCGTAGGGACCGTTTCAAAGTATAAAAGGCGTTTAAAAGAGAGTCATTAATCAAAACAGTGAAGAAAATGTGTCCAACCTCCTGAACTGTGCGCCTCGTGATTTCTGTTTCGAGACTTTAATCTTAGAGGGCTTTGCTAAAGGAGTGCGCTCAACGTGAATCAACGGACCCGAAATATTCAAGTTTCTTTTTTGGTACGTTTTTTAGGAAAATCTCACTCTAAATCTGGTTAAAAATTTACACGATGGGCGTTTTTAAAATAAAACTTAGAAAAAAAGAGATTTTGTTTTATGAAATCTTTATTCGCCTAACGCCTTTTTGCGGATGGGACATTATCAAATAAGTTTCCCCGATCTGGGCGGAGGGGGGAGTATCAGATTTGTACTTACTAAAACCCACCCATGTTCCTTCTATTGTCCTTTATGTTCCGGGGTCGGTATCTCTTTCGAATGACCCGCAACCCCAAGTCGATGGCCCTTTTTTTTTTTTTTTTTTTGCGCTGGGAAAAAATGCATTACGCATACCCACCCATCGGGGGATGAGGGGGCTATGTGGGACTCCCCGGTCTGACCCGGTATACCCACTAAAAATACCCAGCGGCACTCCCGCTTCGTCCAAGAGGCGGAGGACTGGGAAACCGGCACAGCCTTAACGTCCAGTCCTCCACCGACGATTGCCCTCCATGCCGGGACCCCTAACGCCCTCCCCTAGGTGGGGAGGGGGGGCCGGTCCCGGGAGTGACCGACGAAGGTGGCGATGGCTGCAATGCAGGCAAGGGCACCCCCGTGCCCATCGCCCGCCCATCGCCACCATGAAGAGGAGGGAGAGGACGGCGCCTTCTCCGACCCCTTCGTCGTCTGCGGAGCGGCGCAGCGAGAGGGTCGTCCTCCCGAGCGCGCTCCGCCTCCTCTTTTTGCGAGATGACATCCTCGCAAAAGGAGGCAACCGCTGCCCAGGCCTCCTCGCTCTCCAGCATGGCGCTGACGACGCCGGGAAGCGAGAGGTCCTGTCCAACTACCGCGGTCATACCGCGGCGTTGTTCGGACCAAGCCGGGCACACTTCGAGGGTGTGCTGGGCCGTGTCCTCCGCCGCGCCGCAGTCGTGGCAGACCGGGGTTTCCTCCCTCCCGATCCGGTGCAGGTACGATCCGAAACAGCCATGGCCGGACAACACCTGCACCAGACGGAACGAGAGGAAACCGTGGGACCGCTCGAGCCAGCCCTGCAGAACCGGACCGATCGCGTCCAACGTCCGGCGGCCGAAGGCGGCTGCAGCGAGGTCCTCCGTCCAGTGGAGGACGATGGCTTCCTTCGCCTCTCGCCGCACGGCCTCCCGCTCCTCGGCGACGGGGCGCTCCCCGAGCGCCTTCCGTTGCGCGGTCCACTCGTACACTCTGGCGAGCACCCAGGCCTCCAACTCCCAAGGAGGGGTGCCGGCCAGAGCGCACGCCGCCGAGAAACCCACCGAGCGGTAGGCTCTTGCCACCCTCAGTGCAATGGCCCTTTGGGGCTTGCGGATGGCAGTCGCGTTCTCCCTCCTGTGTAGGGAGTCGGCCCAGATGGGGGCCCCGTATAGGGCCATGCTCCTCAAGATGCCGGAATACAGGCGCCGGCATTTCGCCTTGGGCCCCCCCAGGTTCGGGAGGAGCCACGAGAAAGCATCCGCGGCTTTCAACAGGCGCGTCGACAGCCCGCTGAAATGCGGCCCAAACCGCCACCTGTCGTCCAGCACCAGGCCCAGATACTTCATCTGGGGCTGGACCCTTATCGTGACGCCCTTCACGACAATGTGAGCATCGGGAGGAGGGCAGCGTTGCCGAGGCCCGCGAAAGAACACGGCCTCGGTCTTGTGCAGCGCCACCTTCAATCCCAGGCGGCGGATCCTCTCTGCAACCAAGGACCCGCCAGCCGAGGCCAGACAGGCCGCATCCCCAAAGTTCCTCCCCCGGGCAATGAGGAGGGTGTCATCCGCGTAGCAGATGACACTCGTGCCCTGGAGGAGTACTCCCCGCAGGATCCAGTCGTACCCGATGTTCCACAGGGGGGGTCCGAGCACCGACCCTTGCGGAACACCGGACTCTGCGCCGTACCGCCTCACCGTGGCCGTCTTGTCTACGAGGAGGACCTCTCGGCCCTCCAAGTAGCTGGCCAGGAGGTTGCGCAGGTATTGCGGCACGCCGTGATACCGGAGCGCCTCCAATATTGTCGCGTGGGGCATGGAGTTGAAGGCGTTGGCAATGTCGAATGACACCGCCAGCACTCCATCCCCCGCGTCCACTGCCTCCTTCACCTGGCCCTTGAGTAGGGCTAGCGCATCGATAGTCGAACGCCCTCGTCGAAAACCGAATTGGGCGTCCGACAGGTTGGGCCCAACCCCCCGCAAAAAGCTATCAAGCCGGGAGGCGACAATCCCCTCGAACAACTTACCGACCTCATCGAGCAGGACGATGGGCCGGTATGCCGATGGAGAGTCCACCGGGCGTCCCTCCTTTCGGAGGAGGCATAGCTGCCCCTCCTTCCACAGTTTCGGAAACCTCCCAGCAGTGAAACAAGCGCTGAAGAGGTCCCGAAACCTGTCATCCATTTCGGAGGCGGCGATCGCCACCACCCGTGCGGGGACGCCGTCTGGTCCGGGTGCCGTCTTCTTCGCGCGGAGGCTAAGAACCCCAGTGCGAAACTCCGCCGCCGTCACCGGGGGGACCTCCTCCTCCGGCGAAGCCGCCCCTTGCGGGGGATCCATAGTTGGTGGGGTGAAGTCGGTCCTGCGCGGAAACAGGGACCGGACCACCCTGTCCAGCAACACTGGTTCGAGGGTCTCCGTCAGTGGGGGACCAAAGGGGCGTAGCTGGTTCCGCGCCACCCTGTATGGTCTCCCATAAGGATCCCTGTCGAGACCCTCCAGCATCTCGGCCCTCGCCGAGTCTTCTGCAGCTCCCATCGCAGACTTGAGGACCATCGTCGCCTCTCGATAAGAGGCGTATAGGCGGTCCTCTTCTGCCTGTACTCGGTTTTGGGCGCTGCGCCGTCGGCTCCGCGCGTAGGCCCTTCTGGCCGCCACACAGGCAGCCCGGAGCCCCGTCAACTCCTCCGTCCACCAATAGACGGCACGACGGGGAGGCGGGCGGCGAGACCGAGGCATGCTGGAGTTGCACACCTCGGTCAGCGACCCCCTGAGTCGGACCGCTGCGGCGTCCACGTCTAGGACCGCAACAGGGGGCGACAGCCAGTCCTGGAGAAAGGCTGCCTCCTTCGCTGCCTCCCGGTCCAGGCGGGTGAGTGCCCACCGCGGGAAGGGAGATTGCCCAGAGCGGGACATCCCCCGCCCTTGCCGGGTGGAGATGTCGAACCGCACATATCGGTGGTCCGACAAGGTCTCCACCATCTCTACACGCCAGTTGACGACGCGGGTGGCTAGCGCGGGGGTGGCAAACGAGACGTCCACCACCGACCCTCCCTGCTGCCGTACACACGTGTGGACCGACCCCCTGTTGAGGAGGGACACACCGCATGATGCCGCCCAAAACTCGAGGGCGCGACCACGGACGTTGCAACCGGTGGCCGGGTTGCCCCAGGCCGTCGACTTGGCGTTCGGGTCGCCCAACACCATAACCTGTCGCGGCGCCGCCCTCCCTACCACTGCGGTTAGAACCTCCAGGAAATCCTCAAATTCCGAGAGAGGGCGGTTTGGGGAGAAATAGACCCCCACCACAGCCATGTCTGCCCACGCGGCGGCCACGTATCCCGGTCCCCTCTCTAAGAGCGAGAGGGGAGGGGAGTCTGTGGAAGACCGCGACACCAACGCCACCAAGCCGTCCCGGTCGCCCAGCCAACGGCCAGGGACCGAGTAAGGCTCGGCGACCACTACCAAGTCCACCAACCACTCGGCCATGGTCTGCATCAGCAGATTCTGGGCTGCCCTGCAGTGGTTGGCGTTTGCCTGAAGGATGCGATGTTCGACCCTATCCATCAGTCGGACATTGCACCCCCCTCCTCCGCAGCCGCCGCTGGAACGACGGCGCTGACGGCAGCAGCGGCAGGCCCGGACGGCGCCTGCGCTTTACCCCGCTTAGGGGGAGGATTGCAGCTCCTCCCCTTCATAACGTGGTCTGACGGGCAGCCACTGGCGGCACATACCGCGCAGTGCGGCGTGGCAGCCTCACAAGAGGCGGCTTTGTGGCCCTCCTTACCGCAGCGGTAGCACGTGTCTGTCCTGTCTACCGTGGACGGACACAGCGGCCGCGTGTGTCCGATGCCAAAGCATCGGAAACACCGTACAGGCTGATCGTCGAGTGCCCGGACTGCACCCGAGCTAAAGCCGACTGTAAGGCGTCCTTTGGCAAGGACGGCTTTGGCAGCGGCGATTGGGCACTCGAGGCGAATGGTGCCCATGCCGCCGCGGCCGGGCCTTATGTCCCGGCTTTGGACCGCCGCGACGTCACAGCCCCCTATCGCTGCGATCGCCTTCGTCACCTCCTCCTTGGTGACGGAGTCGTCCAGGTCAGCCACCTCTATGGCCGCTGACTTGACCGGTCGGGCCACCTTGGCCGAGTCCGCGATGACCTCCTGCACCTTGGCTGCAAAGAGGTCCGCATGGGCACTCCCCTCTGCCCCCGGGAACTCGAAGATTCGAGCCCCGGCTTGAGTTCGCCGACAAGACACACTGCCGATCCCGAGCTGGGTGGGATCGGCATTAGCACGCGCCCGCACCAAAATGGACGCGTACGTCTCCCCTCGCCCCGCCGCCTCCGCGGTGAGAGTCACCACGACGGCCGCGGTTTTTGGGACGACTAGCTGCCCTTTTGCTCTCCCTTTGCCTGTCCTCTTCCCTTTTCCCTTGCCGGTGGTGGCGGGGACGACAGGGGCGGCCGTCGCCGACTTTTTCCCTTTGCCCTTCCCCTTACGGACCACTTCTGTCCACTCGTTGGACGGGGTGGTCGAGGGGAGAAGGGCATCCTCCGTCTGGGAGGAGGACGGCCCCTGCTCGGATTGCCTGTTATCCGCCGCAAGCGGCGGTCGCAGGCGTTTCTCCGGCAACAGCCGGTCCTCGATGCCTGCTAAGCAGGCTCTTGTGAAGGCCCTCTCCTCCATTACAACCTTGCGGATGACTTCCTCAAGGTTGGAGGGGGGGGCCTCTGCCACAGGGCTTGTCTGGGCCTGTTGTGGCCGGGCCGTGGCTTCAGCTAGCTTCTGATGAAGCTGGCTGACCTCCGACTGCAGGCGATCTATTTTCGCCTGCAGTTGCCGCGTCTCGTCGGTGGCCTTGCGTTTCACCAGCTCCGCAACGACACCGCGCAAGCTCGCGGCCCTGCTCTTGAGAGCCTTTTGGAAGGTCCCCTTCAGGTTGGAAGACTTTGAGGCAACCTCCAAAATCTCTTCCTCGTCCTCCTCCGCCATTCTCTCCAGCTCTTCCATAGAGTGGTCCGCGTATAAAACGCGGGACGCACCGTACCCGGACTTGGCCCGGGCGGCGTGCGCCCGCTTTTCCTTTGCGGCAACCCGCTCTTCTAGTTCTTGCTGGAGCTGCGCCCGTCGAGCCAGGTCCAATTGGCGTTGGGCATCCGCGAGCCCAACGACATGGGTATCCGCGGCCACCGTCGGCTTTTTAGCCTTCGGCAAACGCTTCGACCCCGAGGCCGAGGACCCATCGCTCCTCGATCTGACCCGCTTCCGCGGCTGAGGCTCGTCCGTATCCGACACACCGACCATTGAGTCGTCAGACCACTCGTCCGCCCCTCCAAAATTGCTAGCCGCAGACGGCGCGCGGCTAGTCTCTGACGCCGAAGCGTCGGAGAGGCCCTGAGAAGGGCCTTTGGGTTGGCCCTGAGAAGGACCTTTGGGTTGGCCCTGAGAAGGACCTTTGCGTTGGCCCTGAGAAGGGCCTTTGGATTGGCCCTGAGAAGGGCCTTTGTCTTTTAAAAACCGCCCGCAGGCATCCCGCGAAGGTTTCGGCATGATTCCGCAGGTTCGTAACTGTCAAGGCAAAGATTTTGGATAGCTACGAAAGCACAGTGCACTTTGGCCAACCCAGTCTGCCACTCCGTTACGGTGGTCAGAACTGGGTCGTTTCCAGGGGACGCGACGTGGACGCAAGCACTGTGGGGTGGTCCCCCAAGTCGATGGCCCTGGCGGGACCCCTTTGCTTCCCTTGCTAACAACTTTTTGAGGCGCGCATCAATAGACTAACGCACGGTGAGTTACCCATCGCTCACTGTCCTCAGGCCCGCATTTACGCTGGCCGGGAGTCGACTCGCGGAACTCGACGCCCGGGGTGTCTCCTGCGGTGGCTGTTTTCAAACATATTTATTATTATCTATACTAATATTATAAAGCTGAAGAGTTTGTTTGTTTGAACGCGCTAATCTCAGAAACTACTGGTTGGAATTGGAAAATTCTTTTAGTGTTGGATAGTCCATTTCTTGAGGAAGGCTATAGGCTATATAACATCACGCTACGACCAACAGATGCTGAGCAGCGCGGGTGAAACCGTGGGGAACAGCTAGTGTTCATATAATATAAGAAGTTGCTTTTAGTTTTTTTTTTACTATAATATTCCTTTTAATCTTAGTTTTAATGTTTCTGTTTCTTTGCTTCATCCCACTGCCAGGCTAAAACCTCTCGCCATGACTTTCAGTACTTTCAATTCGGAGATAATCCGTGGTAGAAAAACACGAAAATTTTAGCATTTTATCTCACACTGGAATTACGAAACATCCATTAGGCCTCCGGTCTCTACATTAATGTTGTACTCACAGCATCAGATTTAAGAGTCTCGCTTTCAAACCCGGGCTAAACCCGCCAGATCCCAGTACAAAAAAAACCTCTGAGAATTCTTCACGAGGATTTTCATTCAATAAGAGTTCTGAAGATTTTACTAAGAGAGAATAAAAATACATCTTAAGATGAGGACCGTTTGTGTTTAAAGTCGTTATTCGAGAAAAGATTTTTTTTTCACATTTTTCTTTTGTTGAAAAGAAGGTTTTAATCCGATTTTTAACGGATTCTTAAGTTTTAAAACGATACGGGTGGATAAACTTCGTCGTAAAAAACGAGCAGTGATTTCTTTTCGTTCTTAAAATAATGAAGCTGAACTTATGCTGAAATAAAAACTAAATTCTTTCTATTTCTTATGATATTAATTTTCAATAATGAAAACTTGGAGCTTGAGATCTGTAAAAAGATACTGAACATTTGCAGAATTCCATCAATTTCCAAGAACGGTGGATAATAATTCCACCATAAATATTCAAAGGGAATCCCACTTTGCACTCGTACGAATACAGCAAGGATAAAATAATTCAGAGAGGATTTACCTCCATTCGGTTGCCCACGCAATAACCGATGCCATTGATTTTATTATACACTCCCAAAAATATATTAGCAAGGAAGAATTTTCCATTATGAAACTGAAATTAAATTGCCAACCGGCGTGTTTTATGCAGTCGCCCAAATTAATGAAGTTGGTAAAACAAGTTTTTTGCTATCAACGATGTTTTTTCTCGATAAAACCTGAAGTAAGTCAATAATTTGGCAAATTTCTCTGTTAGCGTAAACCGGTAATATTAATAGTAATATTTGGGTTTCTGTACTCTGTTCTTCGTAATAATATAATTATAACTATAATATATTTTAAAATTTTAATCATAAAATATTTATTTAATTTGATATTTTTACACTGTATGTCTACGTGTTTTAACTGTTGTCCTATCGCAAGTCTGTTGAAGAGATTTCTTTATGAAACAAGCAGTACCTTTGTGCTCTTTTCTCCGTATGTACTTTTTTTCATTATATGTGTTTTGTGTGTACATAAATAAATAAATATAGCAAAATGTTTTTTGTTTTAGTTATAATTATTCACTAAGAAATATGTAAAAATTTTTTAAAAAAAAATGTATTAAATCATATAAACGAAAAATAATTAAACAATGTTTCTTTTATATTTACGCAGTACTAAGTCCCTCTCCTAAGATTTTACCGTTTCAACTGTTACGTTACTGCCACTTCTATTAATGATTTATAAATTAACCATACATAACGTATAGATAAATTAATTATTGTGTTACTAATGTTCCCTTAATTAATGTAATAAGTGAAATGTAATTAGATATGCGAGCTTCCGACAATAGGTTCGGCATCATATTATTAACTCAATTTGTTAAAGGATCGTTTACATTTCATGTCAACATTGTGTTATTTTGTCAACTTCAACTTCAACTCTTCATTAATGGCTTTTGTGGACGAGAGACACCACAATTTTGCCAATAACACGTGTACTGGAAATAAACTATCAAACGCTGGAGAATATTTAGTAAGTAATCACGGTAATTAAAAAATATAAAAACAATAAAAGTATTTCTTTGCAGATTTAGATTATCATTTCATATGTCAGAATGACAGAAAAGAAAAGAGAATATAAGTAAAAAAAAAAAAAAAAAAAAATAACGATCCAAAAAGTTACAACTTAATTTGATTAATTTCGATGAATTTACATAGTTTGAAAACAAAACGGGAAAACACAAAAGAAAGAAGACATTTAACAGAAGTTGGACGAGGGATATGAGGAGGAATGATTTCATGAAAAGAGAACCGCAATTTGGGACAGGAGAAAAATAAATGGTCCACGTTTCCTTCATCCAAACCGCATTCACAAAGAGAGCTATCCCTAATCCTAAGTTTGGCCAAGAAAAAAGGAGAACAACAATGATTTAACCGTAAACGACAGATGATCGAAGTAGTTATTTTTTTTGCCAATTGATATTTGAAAAACCAAGGTTTGTGGGGAATCTCAGGTTGAATATCTCCATAAAATTTACCTTTTATTGACTTAGAGATTTGCCATTGATTGGACCAAGACTTATGCATAGATTGAGGTAATATCGTACAAATGTCATGTGAATAAATTTCAGAGTGGTCGAGAGAACCTGAGAGGACAGCATTTTTGGCGCATGAATCAGCTGTTTCATTACCAAGAATACCGACATGACCGGGAATCCAAGCTAAAACAACATTAATATGAAGTTCATGACATTGAAATAGCAAATCTCTAATTTTTAAAATTATAGGAAATCTTGACTTAGATCTGAAAGGGTTACATAAAATGGCTTGAAGGCAACTCTTTGAGTCAGAGAAAATAATGGAGTTATTCAACTTATGAGACAACACAAATGAAATGGCTTCTAAAATGGCAATTGATTCACCTGTAAAAACTGATGTAACTGAAGGACACTTGAAATTTAGAATAATTTTTGTATGAGGAATCCAAACTGCAGCTCCAACAGGGCTATCATCAGAGACTTTGGAGGCGTCAGTAAATATAGTAGTCCAATTATTATAATGAGACGAAACTTTTTGAGCAAAAATCTTATTTGCTTCCAAGGTGTTTTTATTAATTCCAAAGTCCAAGATGACAACAGGTTGGAACACCAACGCATTATAAGGAACTGTATATAAATATAAAATAGGGTTTTGAAAAAGTGGGCTAGAAAGACGAGAGAATTGAAGGTAGGCACGAAGAAGACAAGGAAGTTCTACATTAGAACGCCGACAAGAGTCAAAGATGGAAGATAATTGGTCCAGCTTACCAAGCAAGGGATGACCAGAATTTTGAACCAGTTTAAAAATAAATCTATTTGCAAGAAATTGTCTACGAATCGAAAGGGGAGGTTCAACACACTCAACTTGCATAGCATTAATAGGGGACGACTTCATCGCCCCAAGAATAATACGTAAACACTTTGATTGAATTTTATCAAGTTTTTGCAGGCCAGATTTATTACAAGGATCTAATAAGAACATACCATAATCAAAGTGACTACGAACTATAGCATTGTAAATCAGTTTTTGTGTATACGGGTGGGCACCCCACCAAACACCAGAAAGAGAGCGAAGAACATTAATGTTTCTTTCGCATTTTTGAGCAACGTAGTCTGTATGAACAATTCCTGATAATTTTGAATCTAACCAAATTCCTAAGAATTTGACATTGTTCACCTGGGAAATATTTTCTCCGTTAACTTTAATTTCAACAGGCGGAACAAGCCTTTTTCTTGTAAACACGACTACGGAGCTCTTAGAAGCTGATAATGACAAACCGTGTTGAAGGAGCCAAATAGATAGATATCCAAGTGCTGAATTTAAGCGATCACTAGCCTCGACCAGAGATTTTCCGGAAAAGTACAATGCCAAATCATCAGCATACTGTAATATTTGACAAAAAGAATCAACCGAGAAATGTAAATCAAAAGTATAAAGGCTAAATAGAAGAGGACTTAAGACTGATCCTTGTGGTAAGCCTTTCCAGATAGTCCTAGGGGGAAGAGAGGAGTCTTGAGTTTTTATAGAGATGGTTCTCTCCATCAACAGATTACAAATGAAACGAACTAATCTCCTAGGTATATTTAATTGATGCAAAAGTTTATCCCTGAGCACCGGAAGTAAAACGTTATCATATGCAGCGGAAATGTCCAAAAAGGCTCCGATTAATAGTTCTTTACGTAGCAAAGAGATACGAATATCAGAAGTTAAGATGCTAAGACTATCCATAGTGCTCATACCTTTTCGGAATCCAAACTGGGATGCGGGCAACAAGTTCCTGTTTTCAACAAACCACTCAAGTCTGTGTTTAATCATATGTTCAGCAACCTTACACAAAACAGACGACAAAGCAATAGGCCTGTAGCTGTTTGGGTCTGACGGATTTTTGCCAGGTTTAATAACAGGAATAATAGTTTGTAGTTTCCACGGTTGAGGAACAAATCCAGACTCAAAGAAGTTATTCACAAGATCTAAATAGTATTGCTTTGTTGTTGTTGAGGCGTTTTTCAAAAATGAGTAAGGAATCCCATCTGTACCAGGAGAGGAATCCACGAGACCGTCAAGTGCCATTCGAAGTTCAGAAAAAGAAAATTTGCTATCAAAGATATTTTCGGAAGGAAGGAAACCCGGTAAAGAGGGAAAAGAGTTTAAACTTGGAACTGAAGGGGGAGAAAGTTTATCCGAGAAAGATTCAATCCAGGAAAAAGGATCGTTGGCTGAAATATCGACAATATTACAGGAGCCTCTGAACCTTTTAATTTGCTTCCATACTAGAGAAGAAGGGGAACAAGGAGATAAACTTTGACAATAGCTGAGCCAACCTTTTTTTTTCTTTTTTGAAAGAAGTCTTATGGTAATGGCAGCTTTTCTTTGGTAAACTAAAAAATTTTGGGGAGTCATTGAATTCGAATAAATATCCTCTGCCATTTTTCTTTCCTTGACAGCGGAAGTACATTCTGAATCCCACCAAGGAGTAGAGACTTTAAACTTGTAGGGTTTCTTTTGGGGAAAATTGTCATCAGCACTAGAGATAATAGAATCTACAAATTTGGAATAACAATCAACAAGATTATTTCTATCGGGAGGGGGAAGAGAAGCTAACTTATTTTCAAGAGAATCAGAATATGAGGACCAGCTTGCATCCTTTAATCTGTACTTAAGAGAGGGATTAAAATTACGCATTGGAACAACTCTATCAGAGATAGAGACAAGGATAGGAAAGTGGTCACTACCATAAGAATGAGGCAAGATATTCCAGGAAAGAATGGAAGCAAGAGAGGCAGAGCATACTGTAATATCCACAGCCGAGTTTGGGTTTTGAGAAGGACGAACCCTCCTAGTGGGAGAACCGTTATTAATGACGCATAGATCAACTTCATCAAAAATTTCAAGGAGGGCAAGACCAAAGTTGTCGTCATGGCTCGAGCCCCATGAGCGATGATGAGCATTTAAATCCCCCATAAAAATGATTGGAGAGGGAACTGAGGAAAATATACATAGAAGATCTGGAATTAACCTAGAATGGGGATGGGAAATGTATGCAGAGAGAAAAGTTATATTAAAAGCCCTAACAGCAACAATATTAATGTCAGGAGAAGAAGGGGGAAGAGAAATAAGAGAGAAGGGAAGGGAGCGCCTAACAAGAAGAGCACTACCTGCATACCCATCAGCCCTGTCATTCCGAAGACAAGAGTATCCTGGAACCCGAAAGTGTGAACCAGGAACTAACCAAGACTCCGAAATGGCAATGACTGAGGGGTGAAATTTATTTATTAAAAACAAAAGTTCAGGCTTCTTCGGCCGAACGCTTTGGCTGTTCCACTGAAGAGCGGAGACTGGATGATCCATTATTATGTGAGAGAATTTGAGAAAGTTTCTGGGCAACGTGGGACGGTAGAGGGGAATTATCACGGGATACAAGACTAATAACTAATGATAATAGTAATTCTAAGAGACTATCCTCTTGAGGAGACACTGGGGAGGAAGCAATTTGAGAAAGAAGAGAGAAACCATTGGGCAAGGATGACGGATCCTCTGCAATAATAGCTCTATGAGCAGCTCTATCATAAGATTTACCTAGAGGAGCTCTAGGCTTGGGTGAGGAAAACACAGTTTTCCTGTAAGAGGAAGGAGAAGTAAGGATACCCGATTGGGAAGCAGAGAAAGAAGGCGACGGGAAATTTTGAGTGACTTCAGAATACGATTTTTTGACACTTGGAAGAGACCGAGATGCTTCATCGTATGAGAGATTTTCCTGAGACATTAATATTTTTATAGATTTTTGTCTCCCTTGTTCAGGACAGCCACCATAGAAGGCAAAGTGGCGGCCCAAACAATGAATACAGGTGGAGTTGGACTCTACCACGTCACAAGTATCACCGGTGTGAGGTTGGGAGCACTTGAAGCATCTTGGTTTGGACCGACACTGAGCCTTGATGTGACCAAAACGGCAACAATTTTGGCATTGAATGGTGGGGTATTGATACACCTCCACTGGAAGCGAAGTATGGTATAAAAAGACTCGTTGAGGGAGCATTTGCCCTTTGAACGTTACCACTATCGTCTGAGTAGGGATCCAGGAGGTCTTGCCCTCCTCTTTGTTTTTACGATTTAATCTACGCGCCTTCAACACGATTCCACACCCATCTGGTAGAATTAAAGCCTCGACAAACTCATCCATGGACATTTCGACCGGCACTTGACGGACGATACCCATTTTTGTAACGTTGTACGACGGAATAGAAGAAGAATATTTATATGTGTCTAAAATCGGGTTAGACATAAACTTATTGGCCGCATCTCCAGAGGAGAATTCGACAGAAATTTTATTCCTGCCCACTTTTTTAACACCATCTCTATTAATTTTACCTATATGATTTTGATGTAAAAATTGGCCAAACTTAATTGGACGAATCGACGTCCCAGCAGAAGGATCTGGTTCGGTTCTGGAAACATGGACAAGGAAAGGACCTTTGTCCGATAGGTCGTACGACCCAATCCCGGCTTCCAAAGAAGGGTGGACATAAATAGCTTGTATCGAAGCAACGGCCATGTCTCTATTTATTATAGTTTTTTTTTAAACCACCTCAATGGTTTCAGAGTCAACAATAAGACGTCGCTTACCGAGCGTCTTGGAGGTTGATGAAACGGCGTCAGGAGGGTCAGGAGGGTCAGGAGGAGCTGGAGGGGGGAGAGGATGATCCATTTTTTACACTAAGATACTGAAACTAAGATCTGCACAGAAATAAATAAAATAAAAATATTCAACTGTTTTAGGAAAAAAATTCTCTCCGACACGTGTGACAGCTATCGCCTTCGAAAGTCGAATCGTTATTTTGTCTACATAAAGGATTTACCTATTCGAAATTTAATCTGCTTGTAATGGGTCCTTCAAAGTTATTTGAATAGAGAACACTATACATGGTGTACCACAACAAAACGTACCTGGCGTGGTGACTCGGTGTAACTAAACAAATAAAGTTCTACGAATTTCGCAAAACAAGGTGCTCTTTTTTTTTCGGGTGGGAAATCATCCAATGACTTTCCCCGCCCTGGGCGGAGTGGGGGGGCATGTCAGACTTGTACTGACTAAAACCCACCCATGATCCTTTTTTACGTTCCGGTGCCGCAGTATCTCTTTCGAATAACCCGCAACCCCGGAAAACAAGGTTTTTTTTAATACGTTGAACCACACTAGGATTTTCTCCTGTTTCGTGGGTGCGTTTACAAACATTTAAACTCACATACACAAACAGCTAGACCCGGAACCACTACCTCTTGGTCACAAAAATATTTGTTCCTTGCGGGCATGGAACGCGTGACACTCGGCGCAGCAGCCAACCGCCTAACTACTGCGCTAATCGTGCAGTCAAGGAATTGACGTGATCGACTTAGGGACATTTTGGGAAAGTTATAAAATATATATTTGTTAGTTGTAGTATTGTAAGTTTAGGTATTGGAAAAGACAAAAACTGACTGCTTTTTATTACTGGCTCATTTATTAATAAGTATTGGTATTTAAGTATACACGATGGCACATCAACCTACACGAAACCATTTTAACCTGATATCTCTACTACTGTGTGCGATCTATACTAGAGAGATCAGGATATAACAGTTTAGTATAGGTTTACCTGCCTTCGTGTGTACATGAGTAACAAATATAGGCATCTGAAAACTTAGAATATAAGTAACTTAAAAGTTTTTCTTTTTAAGTTATGGAACTGTTATGGCTTAAGTTAGAACTAAGAACAACTTTTAGACGAATACTAAAAGCGCAAACGGAATTAAAATTGTTCAATATATTTTATTAGCTTCCGTTCGCGACTTCGTTCGTGTGTTATAGTTACTTTGGGCTAATGCTAACTTTAACCCACGTGATGATTCAAAAAATAATAATATTCTCTCCCATTTTTTTTTCCTTTTACTCCCCCTTTTCTCTTTTTTTTTCAGCCTATGTTCGTCGCCAGGGTTCCAACTATTTCTGTACCCAGAATTCATCAAAATCAGTTTGGCCATTTAGGAGTAAAGACGTAACATACAATCAAACAAACTCAGTTTCGCTTTTATAGTATTAGTTAGGATATTTAGTTTCAGCAATAAAGGCTTAAAAATAATTCAGGAACAGTTGTATTTTTGACTAAATTCTGGTATATAAAAAGCCGATACCATCAAGTCCCACATCGACTAAGCTATACGTATAAATAGAAACTCCTTGTTCAATTACTAATGCAAATCTTATCACAACAATACAGTTGATATATTATCCTTGGAATTTAATTATAGACGCGATGGCATGGCTGTATATATTATTATATGTGTAAGTTAGAACATTTAATGAAGCTTGTATTGGTTATATTTGAATGTGAAGGGATTTTGAGATGGTGTCGTGTCTAAATAGATATAATTATTATAATTAGAAGTTTCCGGAAAGGTAATTTCTTGGTATTAATTTAGTTATTTTGCATTATGTTAACAAGTAAAAGTATTTGCTCATCCGGGGTTGCGGGTTATTCGAAAGATCTATGCGGGCAGTATCGAGGAGTACTGCTTTCTTAATCAGGCCCTTAATTTAACCACCAGGAGAGCTTCGACAGATATTCATCGAGGCTTATTATTTCCATTGTATAATAACACAAGCTCTGCTTAGCTTGGGATCAGATAACCGTGTGTGAGCTGTCCCAAGATATTTATTATTATTATAATTATATTATAATTTATTGTTGTCATAACTAATAGTTCTCTCTTTTTCTTCCAGGTCTACCGGAGAAGAGACCGCACATTTGCGGCCCTAGGCTGTAAGGCCAAGTCGAGTTGAATAAGGTAAAGTATTTTTAACTTACTTGTTTTCGTCTTTCTTGAAAGTAAAAGGGATCTTGGAGCTTAATTAAATAATTATTTCCTTTAGAATTTCCATTTTAACACTGACACGCGCTGGCGACCCTTGTCGCCTTGTTAAACTTTTTTGTAAGTGCTGAAAAGAAAATAGTATTTATCTCCTATTATTGTCATTTATTTATTTACATACATATTTTTTACCAAAAACAAAAAAAAAAACAAAAATATATAAAAATAGTAGCATACCGGTATCGGGAACAGAGTCCAAGCTACCGGCAGTCAGGGCTCCAGAGAAATGAACCTCCTAACAATACGAGCCGTGTCCAGCAGTACCGCTTTGTGTATCAAGCCCTTGATCCAGCTGCCTAACGAGAGCCTCCTCAGATATTGGTCGAGGCTCTTGGCAGTTAAGCCATTGGCAAATATATATTTATCTCCTTGTTTTTACAATGTTTTTTTAATTGTCTATTTTATCCAACTGCTGGGAAAGGCCTTCCCCATTTCTCTCCAACTCTCTCTGTGTTTAGTCTCCTTAGGCCCAATCCGGCAGGAACAAATCCAAATCTTCATACCAGTCGAACGTCATGTTCGTGAACGGGCGCTGTTAGTTGGGATTGGTCATCTTTTAGCTACCACGGTTCATTTTAATTTATTTAGATTTTAAATTGATTTTGCTTTTTATTTACTCTGAACGCTCTTACTGTGTACGTCTTACTACATCGTTCTCACATATTTGTATAATCTCAACATGAATGATGTAAATACGATTTTGAAATAGTATTATAATTTAAAAGAGTGTCCATGACGTTTCTTGCCCATTCTTCTCCATCAAGAGATCAACGTTTTGAAATGGGCAACTTTCACAAGTTATTATGCCATGTGATCGGGACTGTAGACTCATTTATTTCTTGACATTCAAAAGCGCCTGTAATAGTCTGAAATAAATGATTTGATTTGATTAAGTGTTTGTTAGACCTCTATTGGTAACGACGACCGTTTTCAGGCGCCCACTGAGTGACTCTGATTATGATTCTGGCCCATCTGTCCACCCATCCCACCCATCCTAGAAATAATGCCGATCTTTCAATCGCCAGTTTTGCCACGAATAAGTCTGTCATTTTGACAGGTTTGTATGGACACTCTGTCAAAATGTTACATTTACTCTTTAGATAAAAGTTATCCAACGATTGAAAAATCGGCCCTTAGTCAAATAATTATTGCAATGCGCCAGTTAACCCGTCGCGCGATTGCTAACAATGTACGTAAAGTGCCCCAAACGTCGAGCTATTTTGAATGAATTTTTGATTTTGGTTAGACCTTCGGAAAAACGAAGATTTCATAGTTATATCGATAATTATATATTACGAAGTATATGTTTCCAGAATCCTTATGAGTTTTAAATAAATTTTAAAAATTAATGTCTAAGATATGAAAACCACTCACAGCGGTTCAAACTTTGCACCCGTGTGCAAATGCGACATTTGTGGCACAAGTAAAACTTTGCACCCAGTGTGACACTTTGACGCGCGACGGGTTAATAGTTAAGTAACCATAGAGATCTTAACTGTTCTTACTTTTCTTTTGTATGAAGCTATAGAGCTGTCAAACTATTAAGTGTCAACGTCAACAGTCTGAAGTTATAACTAAAAGGTAAAAGAATTTGTTTTGTGTGAGTTTGTGTGTGTCTGTGAACAATGAAAGAACGAGCACTGTGCTCTACCTCAGCTTACCCCATATTGGCGATTTTAGTTTAAAAACTAGTTTTATCACATTCAATATGTACACAATTCTGCAATAAGTTGGATCCATTTCTCTTCCTGTTATCCCAACTTACGACACTGTTACAAATTATAGGATAGTATGTTATAGAACTGGACTAAACTTAGTACATAAATACGTGGTTGACGCAAACCCTGTACTTAATTACTATACTTGGCTTAGCTAACACTGATACTTTAGTATGAACCTAAGTTAAGACCTAAAGTTTCTTGATAACACTTAGGTTTTAGGTATTAAAGGCATGCTCTCGGATCATTGAAAGAAATCCAACACTAGATAATCCGTTCGTTATTGAATACTATTTAGAAGCATTTGCAGTTGCAAAGCTAACGGTATGGTTGGCGCAGTGACTAAGGAATTAACTACTCCGCTGCCTGTCACGTGTTCAGTTCCCATAAATAAATAAATATTTTCTAAATATCTTGGGACAACTCACACACGGCTATCTGATCTTAAGCTAAGCAGAGCTTGTGTTATGGTAACCAGAGAACTGATATACATACCTACTTATATAATTTATAAATACATACATATTATAGATAAATCACACCCAGACACAGAACAAACAATCATGCTCATCACACAAAGTTTGTCCTAGGTGGGAATCGAACCCACGACCTCCGGCTCAGCAGTCAGGGCCACTAACCACTAGACCAACAGGCCCGATAAATAATACTAGTCTATCACTGTTTCACTGGGCAAAGGCATCTTTTCATACAGAGAAGGCACGAGCATCAATAACCACGCTTGCTCAAGACGGGTTGGCGATTTCAGACTTCTATTAATTATAAGTCTAGGTTTCGTTAACCGATGTCTGTGATATCATAGATAAACTTTTAGAAAGTACATACCAATTGAAAAGATTTTCAATTAATACTGGTCCTTGCTCGTATTTCAACCCACAGTCTCATGCATGACAGGGCGGGCCTGTGGGCGGTGAGCAATGGGTAGTTCACCGTCCATCCGTCGATTGACGACAGGCCGTGTCGACGGCGCGTTCGTGTTTCATGCGCGCCTCAAAGAGAGTCAGCAAAGCAGAGGGGCTTGCCAGAGCCTGCGCCTGCCGGGGTTGCGGGTTGTTCGAAAGAGATACCGCGGCCTCGGAACGTAAAGGGCAATAGAAGGAACATGGGTGGGTTTTAGTCAGTACAAGTCTGACATGCCCCCCCGCTGCGCCCAGAGCGGGGGAAGTCATTGGATGATTTCCCACCCGAAAAAAAAAACGCATGACAGGCGAGGCGCTATACCTCTGAGCCTTCACGACATGATAATTCCCATACGGAACAAATATTTATTTGACCGGGTCGGGTCTGGCTGAATTATAACTCAAACTCTCGTTTTGCGTGTTTTCGTGAGTTTTTGCGACTATGGCATTCATCTAGGCAATGGTAGGCTCCAGGCGGTGTTTCTTAACCTTCATAAGGTCTTCGGGTCAATTTTGACCCATTTTGGTATAAAAATGTAATTTTCTCAGAAAATAAGCGTTCGAGTAGTTTGATATTCAATGACTTTTAATTATTTGCTTCAATTTACTTATTATTGGAATAACTTTATGAAAAATTATCAAAATATTCAACATATGGTTTTTTTTACTCTAACGGTCTTCGGGTCAGAATTGACCTCAATTAATAACAAGAGCACAGTGCATCTATTATCGTTCGAATTGTTTATGTTTCGCATAACTTTTTGTATGACACTTTGTTTTGAACCACTTACACAAATCTCAGTGTTATAATATTATACATCAATTCAGCAATACGCACCATAGTTTACAGTGGTGAAAAAGTCATTTGCTTATAAAAAAATATCGAAAATCAAATAGAAGCTGTGTTATTGGATGATATATCGGATAGTAATAAATGTTATCCTGAAACAGAAGATTATGTCGAAGAAATTGAACCATCTGCCTTCAATGACGTCAAAGAATGGGCAAGTACAATATTCCAGAAACCCTGTCACACAGTCTTGTGGCAGAGCTTCCAGGGAAACATAATAAACTCGATACCAGGGTTGACATGCTACTCTTGCTCAAGAATCACCTCAGAAGAAAGTCCAGTTTTTCGAAATCCAGAATTTGGAATTATCTAAATGATATAGATTTGTTAGCATACATAAAGAAGGCTGCTTAGCAAAACGACTACACTATTGGGAAAACTTAGGTATGCAATTGGCGACACCGTACATAAAAAAAACAGTAACCGAGGGTAGTTTTTTCAATGGCAATTGTAAAAAAGCTTCGTCAATTTACTGAAAATATACGAAACCCATCAACTTCGACCCAACAAGACACAAACAACACTGGTTCAGCTAAAAAGACTCCCAAAAGAAGTCGTTGTCAAATATATGCTTGATCTAACAATAAAACTCCGTTGATCTGTGTAGATTGTAAGAAATACGTATGTAAAGAATATTCTAATACCTAATTATTCTAATTTTTCTATGCACCCAGTGTAATAATAAGATATAATTTCATTTACTTTTTTACATAATGCTCAGGCTCTTTTTGTATAAATGTCAAACAACATTGTAACATTTTGTTAAAATTAGATGTAAGTATTACATTATATTTTTTTATAAAAATTAAAAGTAATTCTGTATAAATAAATTTAATGTATTTAATCAATCCATTACATATTTGTATCTTTATTTGTTGTTCATTTTTCAGTTTAATTCTACTACTGGGTCAAATTTGACCCGAAGCACGGCAACGTTCGTAAAATTAAAGACCTTATGAAGGTTAATATACGACCCCACATAACTAAGCCGTCTATCACGACCGTGCAGTGTCGCAAACATTCTTTTTAAATGGTAAATTAAGAAAAAAAGTTAGTCTATGAAAGACCTCACACAAAACAAAGACCATTCTATCATAATATTGTACCAAAAAAAAAAACATTCAAAATGGTGGCATACGTTCCAAGTAACCAGTGGATATAACAAACATAATATCGAGGAAATGTGATTATTAGCTGTTGGTAACAGGATTTTTTAATCAAGTAATGTTGTTATTATTCTGCGAAGAAAATTATAGCTTTGTTAGCTATAAACCATAACAGAATTGGTGAAATATGGTATGGCCTTAAGCTATATACCAGTATTAATAGCGAACTGACAATATTTTTTTTAATATTGTATCGGAATTAATTCCATTAGCTCTTCAATGGCAATATCTACACTGTAAGTAATATGGACATTAAAGGGCTTAAACTGAAAAAAAACGTATTAGTTTTTAACCGATATCAGTAAAAGGAGGAGCTTCTCAATTTGATTGTATATTTGTATGTTTGTTACGCGATTCCTTTGTCATGTCCTATTTTCAATTTTTTTTTTTAATAATTATAAGGTTATATTTCCGAAGGGTTTCCGATTTAAATTAATATAATATATTGCTCAGGGAATTTTATGAGTTAGTCCTATGATACATATTTTTTCTTCTAACATATTATAGGGACGGTATGCTATTTTCTCTTAGTAGCAATGAAAAATTAATACTTGAAAAGAAATTTGTGTAAGATACCATTACAAAACAACAAAAAAGCTAAAATAAAAAAAATCGCTGACTTTCAAAAGTAAATTTTTGTTCAGTCTTTTTCTGTATATTTTAGTTTGAATTTGATATTCCAATAGGCGATACGGGTTCAGTTCACAATTACTTAATCAGTTTGTTAAATTTTATTTATTTTATTATACTTAGCTTTTGAATCCAAGGAATCTTGAAGCTGACTTTGTGGTAGGTAGTCATTAACAACACAGTTTCGGTTAACCAACCAACAGAGTTTCGGTTTTCTCTCAAAAACAATGCCACATACCTCATGTAGCAGTACCTTTATTGAACTACCCTATAGAAGCAATCACATTCAAAGACCTCCTATCACAACGATTACTTAGCAATTAATGAATGTTCAGTACACTGAACGAACGTTTGCGAATGTTCGTTCGCGCTCGCAGAGTAAATAAATAAATAAATAAATATCTTGGGACAACAGCTCACACACGGCTATCTGATCCCAAGCTAAGCAGAGCTTGTGTTATGGTAACCAGACAACTGATATACATACTTATATAATTTAAAAATACATACATATTATAGATAAAACACACCCAGACACAGAACAAACAATCATGCTTATCACACAGAGTTTGTCCTGGGTGGGAATCGAACCCACGACCTCCGGCTCAGCAGTCAGGGCTACTAACCACTAGACCAACAGGCCCGTCAAATAATAATGTGGACAATTCCTTATAAAAACACACATAACCATAAATACCATAGCCTGCTTCTATTTACGTAATTCAGGATACACGTAAACATGTTTTGGCAACATAAAGTTAATAAATTACTCATGTTCGTTGACGTACCCCTGTCCGTGTTGTTCCGTCTCGAAATTATATGGATCACTTATGAAGACGCACAAAGACCTTTGTGGACTTTCGTATTCTTCAAATTGATTTGTATTTTGTAAGAAAGAAGATTCGTAGCTGAGTATTGTGATGTTTACGACGAGGATTTTTCCTGTTAGATAATTGAGATTTATTATGTAATCTTTATCAATTTTTGATAGACAAAATAACTTTGATTCTGTAGCGAATATATAACAAATGATTTGGAGTCGTTTCCTCAAGAAACATGTCGACAATATGTTACAAAAATCTTTTCCGATAAAAGTACACTTTTAATAATACTCAAGATTAAATTATGGTTAATTATGTGATTCTATTTAAGATAACAATAAAAATATATGATAAAAATTAATAAAATGTACTAAAATTAGGGAACTTACAAAAAAACAAATCGGCGCAGGTGGTGACAACTCGTTTGCATCTTGGGTAAAGACTTAGTGATGTCATTAATAAATGATTTTTATTTAACGACATGGTTGGCGCAGTGGCTGAGCGATTGACTGCTGCGCTGTGTGTCGCGGGTTCAATCCCCGCACGGAACAAACATTTGTATGGCCTACAGATGGTTATTCCGAGTCTAGCTGTTTGTGTATGTCAGTTTGAATCTTTGGAAGCGCACCCACGATACAGGAGAAATTCCTAGTGAGGAGCAAGATTTTTTTATTAAAAAAAAAATGATTATTAACAGTGTTAGACTATCTGTAGTCCATAATTTAGGTGTGACCTTTAGTTAGTGAAAATCATAGTTTCATAACCAAATTGGGAAATATAATACCCGTTGATATTAGTAGGGAAATTCCCTTTGTCTAATATCAAATATTGATGCCTATTTAATAATAAGCTCGTGGATAGAGAATCTGACGTACCCACAAATTTCTCTGGGGGTTTATAGATAAAGGTGAACCAATATTGGAAAACACAAAACATGTGTATGATATTATTACATACTAGCTTTTGCCCGCGGCTTCGCTCGCTTTAAATTCGGGGTAACACAGTTCCCCTTTTCCTGATTACTCTAACTACAGGTACCTGCTACCTGTAGTTTTTGCCCTAGCGCCTTATTTATTGTAATATCAAAGCTAAACTTTCCCTTTTCTTTCCTCTTTCTTTCAAAAAAATCTCGTGTTTCCTGGTTCCCAACTATATCTGTACCAAAATTCATAAAAATCGGTTTAGCCATTAAAGCGTGAAGAGGTAACAAACAGACAAACAAACTCACTTTCTCTTTTATAATATTAGTAAGGATTTTGTGTACATTATTACATATTTTACATGAGTAAAATAATACACTGTAGTAATTATATTGCTTTATTACTAGTATATCGGTTACTATTACGTAAGCTAATAGTCTGAAGATTAACGATAACGTACTCTATGTCTATGAACCTTAGGGCTATAACTCTTTATTTATTCAGAATACTAGCCTAATCCCATGTTTGAACAAAGATATGGTATGGTCTAATTTGTCTAGATTTTACCACTCATGACTGACAGGCGCCAGTCGCAGATTATTATACTGACGCGATGATAGAAAGTCATTGGACGTGTAATGATTCGTGTAATCCCCGAAAATGTAGACATAAGGTGTACCTAATCCTGCTGGGGTTGCGGGTTGTTCGAAAGAGATACCGCGGCCCCAAAATATAAAGGACAAAAAAAGGAACATGAGTGGGTTTTAGCCAGTACAAGGCTGACACTCCCCCTCTCCACCAGAGCACGGTAAGTTACTTAATGTTTTCCAATCCGCAAAAAACAAGGTGTACCTAATAGTACTACCCCACATTTCCCTAGTTATCCCCCACAAGTTTCAAGCCTATTACCAACATCCGTGAACAATGACACGAGTCCCTTGTCCAAATTAAGCTTCAAAGGCTGGGCTGATCGGCTTTTAATCAGAAACATTTCGGGGAGTGTGCAAAATTGTAACTACCACATTCCATCATCACACGAGTGTAACGGCGAAATGTAACCGTTATATGGCTTTAGTTCCACGAACCCTAACAAAGCGTTAAGCTTCCACATTTTGACGGCACGGTTGGCGCATTGGCTAAGCGATTAACTGCTGCGCTGCGTCGCGGGTTCGATCCCCCCAAAGAACAAATATTTTTGTGATCTACAGATAGTTGTTTCGGGTGTGGCTGTTTGTGTATGTATGTGATTTTTTAATATATATTTTGTTTAAATCACCAATATCTGGACATCATAACAGGCAGAAGCCTCAAACATACATAATTCTCTTCAAATTTCAAGTTAATCGTTTTCTTCTAGGCAATCATGTTCCAACCTAAAACTCCTGCCCTTATTCCAATTTAATTGGGTTCGCGCAGCATGTCTATGTTTCGGATGGGAAAATCTATACTAATATTATAAAGCTGAAGAGTTTGTTTGTTTGTTTGAACGCGCTAATCTCAGAAACTACTGGTTGGAATTAGAAAATTCTTTTAGTGTTGGATAGTCCATTTCTTGAGGAAGGCTATAGGCTATATAACATCACGCTACGACCAACAGGTGCTGAGCAGCGCGGGTGAAACCGTGGGGAACAGCTAGTATCAAATAACTTGCCCCGCTCTGTCCGGAGCGGGGAGGGGACTTTCAATCCTTTACTGAATTGTTCCTTCTATTAGTCCGTCATGTCATCGGAGCCGTGATTTCTCTTTCGAATAACCCGCAACTCCGGTCGGCGGTGACCCTGGTAGTCCTGGCAGGCTCCTCTGCTTTGCTGAAGTCTCTTTGAGGCGCGCGTGGAATACGAACGCGCCTTCAACACGTTTTTCTTCTGCTAAGATATACTTCATTATTTCTCAATATGTTACTAAAAATGTAGCACCTTCCCAAACAAAACCTAAGTCTCCTGACACCCGGGGTTGCGGGTTGTTCGAAAGAGATACCGCGGTCCCGGAACGTAAAGGGCAATAGAAAAAAACATGGGTGGGTTTTAATCAGTACAAGTCTGACATCCGCTCCACCCAGAGCGGGGGAAGTCATTGGATGATTTCCTACCCGAAAAAAAAAGCCTCCTGACTCCTTAAACCAAGCGACAAAACACACGATTCACATTTTAATTCTAAAAGTTACCCTTGACGTCGCCATTTTAATATAATACAGAATTAATTTCAACAAAATGTTTATTTAATTAAACTTAGTCGGGAACACCTGCCTCTGTTGAAAACATCTATTAAGGCTTTATTCGTTCTTATTGGTGTGTCATATATTGCATATAAAGCGTGTTTTATTTTTTTCTGGTTTTCGTTTTCTTTGTTTAATTAAGGACTAGCCTAACCGTGGCTTCGCCCGCGTGATGCTCTACAAAAAAGTATTCTATGTGTTATTTCAGACATTATAATTGAACATTATACTCGAAATGATAATGCAGATAGTATCTGGTAGCAATATACCTGTATCGATATCACTAAACCATTCGTATGTATTGTTTTTATAATTCTTTAATATAGCTGTGACCAGCGGTAAAACCCAAATCTGTCCCCTTCTCACTTAGGTGTATGAAAAATAGATACTAGCCTATTCTCACTACATACCCAACATGCACACCAATATTTCATACGAATCAGTCCAGCCGTTTCGGAGGAGTTTGGTAACAAACATTGTGACACGAGAATTTTATATATTAGAAGAAGGAACCGTTTTATAGTGTCTGTAAAAAGCTTTGATTTTTTCGCCAAATACGAATACGACTACACACAACTCCACACAGTTTCAACAGAATAAAAGATTCAATCTAATTCTGTCATAAGAATCAAAACGTACCCTTCCCATATCTTCCCAAACACCAATATTGTCGAAATTATTCGGCGGCGGAATAACGCGGTGAATGTAATAAATTCTTCCTATTACCATATTGCCTAAACTTTTACGCTGTTCATTATTTCCTGAAATAATTGATTTGTGGGAAGAAGGTAGTGTGTCGAACCGTCATTGTTACAATTTGTAATTTATAATCTACTAGCTTTCGCCCGCGGCTTCGTCCGCGTGGCATAGTTACTTTGGGCTGACGCTAACTTTAACCCGTGTGATGAGCGAAAAAAATTCTTTGTTTTTCCTTTTCGCCCCTTTTTTCCCTCTCTCTCCCCCTTAGTCCACTTTTTAAGCCTATGTCCGTCTCCGGAGTCCCAACAGCTTCTGTAACAAAATTCATCAAAATCTGTTCAAGAAGTTTGAAGACGTAACAAACAAACTCACTTTCGCTTTTATAATATTAATAAGGACTACAATATGATGGTCACCAGAGTATACAAAAAAAAAAACCAGCTGTTGACCTAATTTATTTGAGGTTTACGCAGCATGGTGTTATTAGGGATGGGATATCTTCTAATATATAAAATTCTCGTGTCACAGTTTTCGTTCCCATACTCCTCCGAAACGGCTGGACCGAATTAAACGAAATTTTGTGTACATATCGGGTAGGTCTGAGAATCGGCCAACATCTATTTTCCATACCCCTAAGTGAGCAGCGGGTGAAACCGCTGGGCATAGCTAGTAATCAAATATTTTTCAATATATATTATTATATATTTTTTAATGTATTTTTCAATCATAATATTTTTCTGCCCAGAGCATCAGACTTTTACTGACTAGAACCCACCATGTTCCTATTTTTGCCCTTAACGGCAACCCCAGCAGGCAGTGGCTCTAGCAGGCCCATCTGCTTTGGCAACATTCCTCTGAGGGGCGCATGGAACACAAACGCGCATACCAGGCCTTAAACCATTGTTCGAAACAACTGTTTGAAAAAGGAGTGAAGCGAAAACATTCATTGTTTTACGAAATATCACTACATCGACCTACAATATGGGGAGCCCTAACCTCCTGGCCCCATTCCAGTGTCGTAGGCATCGCTTTGAGCGAAGTGCGGGCAGTACAAACAACCCTATACTTTGACCTATCTATAGTTACCTAGGTACTGCCTGAGTTATTCACAAGATCGTTGGAATGTCTATTTTATTGCCCGGCTGCGCTACGATAGCGATAGGTAATGAATTCAATAATATTTTATGAATGTTTGGTAGACTTCGCAGTAGTATTTTGTGGGTTTTGAACAAAAGTAGGCATTTCCTTTTTTATCTGCTTATCTGCCTAACCGGATGCAGAATATCAGTATTTTACATGGAGTGACTGCCTATGTGACCTCCACAACCCAGTTAATACTGGGTAATACGATACCCCTTGGTAAGACTGGTTGTCAGACTTTCGGAACACTTTGTCATTTGTCATTTTTGTAGATCTTTAACAGTCGTTACAGGAGGAAACTTGGTATGTAACGGGTGGTCACCTATCCACAGACCAACCTAGGCAAGCGCGGCTTCACCTAAAGATCGACCCGAGCTGCTATTTATTTAGTCACGAGGTATATGATGCTATGCTGATGAATACCAGTATTTTACGTCGTGATCGACTACAGCGAAAGTGGTGTGACAATTTGATGACGTTAGTGGGGCTTACATGGCCAGAGATTGCATAGGATCTCTATCCTGTCTCCTCCCTTTTCTCCTACCACTCCTAGAGAGGTGTGGTAGGAGAAAGTGGAGGCTTTGTCCAGCACTGGCACACGATGTAGAATAATAAAAATAACCAGCCAAGAGCCGAGGCTGGCTTTTGTACAAACTTGCGACATAAATGGCCATATCTTAAGACTGTGTAGATTTAGAAGGTTGATTATTTCATAGCTAAGCTTTCACAGCAAAGGCCTAAAGAATTCTATAAAAAAAAAACTAGAAAAGTTTAGGCGTTCTCGAAAAATTCTGACAGACAAACTGACAACTTAGTGATACTATAAAGTTATTGAGGTACGCAACTGTAAAAAGGTTTTAAAATAAATTACAAAATGTAAAGTACTTGTCTGAGATATACACAGCAAATGTGACCACTAGGCTGCCGACTACTCTGAAATAAAAAAAAACAACGTCTTCTCTTCAAGGCAAAGTTATTTCGCACTATCAACCTGATACTACCCGTAGATACCTAAAAATTTTGAGCTTGGTACACAGCTACGGACGCAGAGCGGATCAACACGACACCGCAATCGCTTTGAGCGATGTTTACTTTGTGTTTCACCTATGCATACCCAGCATTTCAAAAACCAGACGTGGTCGAAAAATTCAGGTCATACCAAATGTATGGATGAAAGAGTTGTCTTGTGAAATGTAGGTTTGAATTGAAATAGGATCGGGATATTTATTTTAGCTTTTTGGGACATTTTTGGACGTATTAAACTATGTACAACTTGTATTATACCAACGTTATAATACAGGAACCGGTTAAAAACGAGTCAGTCTTCTCTTGTTTGCGACTTAAACAGCCGTATATTTTGACTGCATACACTTAAAAGGTTTTTTTTTTCTTCATCAACGGTTATTTTTATTTATCATATTATAATTAAATTAATTACTAAATATATACAACCTATAAATATACACAAACTAATAAAAAAAAAATATATACAGAAAATTACAGGGCGTCAAAAAATTCGTCCGTATCGCCGTCAACAGGTAAAGTGCCTAGAAGGCTGGCAGCATTACCGCGTTGGATGGCAATGCTTATTTTTTGTGCAAAAAACAGGCCAGCCCTCTGGTCACGAGAAGAATCGACCAACCGCTTGGCGATTTCTCGAAATACTACATGGGCACTCGGACCCCATGGCCCTAGTGTTTCAACCCCAACGGCTCAAAAACATAATTACCAATCAAATTGTGATATTTGCGCCGTTTGAGGTTTTCAGCACCTGCAGCAGCAGCTCCAGCGCAACCCACCGTACTAGGAAGATGGGATGGTGCAAGGGTGTCGACACAAGTTGCATCCCACACCAAAGATCTACCCAACTTCCATGGCATTATGGCCATACCATCTGGTCTCTTTCCATCGACGCGTACCAAGCCAGTTGGTTCTAAAACAGCTGGCAACCCGGCGGTGGCAAGAGCACGACGGATGAGATCATTAATGCAAGCGTGCCGAGCAATACGACCTGCGCTTTTACTGCAGGAAAGGCCATGGTGTCCGAGGCAGTCGACTGCTTCCCCACATTGACAGCGATGCGGAGCCCCACAGGGTGCAAAAAAAAACCCTATCCCTGTACCAAAATTCATCACAATCGCTTTAGCCATTAAAGCGTGAAGAGGTAAAAAACAAACAAACTCACTTTCGCTTTTATAATATTAGTAAGGATTTATTATGTACAAAAAACCTGTTTACACTCAATAAAAATAATTTTTATTTTAAAAAAGTGGGATGTGAGGGAGAAAGAGGGAAGATAAGGGAACACTTAGCGTTGCTATTACAAATCAATAAGGCGCACGGGGAACTGTGTTACCCCAAATTTAACGCGGGCGAAGCCGCGGGCGAAAGCTAGTAAATAATAAATTCGTTCCATCCGGGTGTCCTTTGACACCTCTCAAGTTTTTTTTTTGAGGTACAAAACCCTAAAAAGGGATTAAGTTTCATGGTACTATTCGATATTGCTATCATCTAAAATATGCCCAAAGTAATAGACAATGATAATTCTTGTTCAAAAGAAAAAAAACATTAGAAAATTTGTTCTTTAGACTGGCTATATTAACTGTGTTCCAATAATGGAATTTGTAATGACTACATCCAGTAACCCAAAATTCAACTTCACAGCAATTCTCTTTGTCATTTTTAGCAGGAAAAGTACCACCTGGGATCACTGCTGCCACTAAATGTAATCTCTTAGTCGAGTACCACAACACACTGTGAGGCAAGGAAACTAATCTGTACTGGAACCACACAGAAACAAAGGCACCCCAAAGATAAATCTACCTGCAATTTCATAAAGCAAGCTTGCAGCAAGTTCACACGTACGTCACGACATATAATAGACCGCCTGCAAGCACTTAAGCCCACTCCAGCAATTCTCAGAGCGTTCAGAATCTGAAAACTATTCACATATTATTACTAATTCTGTGCACACACCGCCTGTCGTTTATTTAAATGTACTCCGCTAGGAAGTCAGGCGTGTGACTTAATTCCGGAATCCTGTACCACGTTTTACAATGTTGAACGTGGCGTTACATCAAGAATTTTCAATGAAATATTGATATTTTGAAATGAAAGTAACATTATCATTCTCTTGGCATTATTAAAATTTATTGCAATTGTCAATGCAGCATGTCATCTTTACTACTTTTTATCCAATCAGACATCTCCTTTCTTGCGATTTTATCTCTTTTCTTCTCACACATTCATAATCAAAATTTAACTCGTAACATTTTATGACCTGAGAAGCCCAGACCAAAGTCAAAAATAACCAAGTCATAAAAATCTGCCTGGTGGGGTTGTGGGTTGTTAGAAAGAAATACCGTACAAGTCTCAGACCCCCCCCCTGCTGAACACTGAAAATCTTCCTTAAAATTTTTCCTTTTTTTTTGCCGATAGAAAATCATCAAAAAAGTGTCAGACTTTTACTGACTATAACCCACTCATGTTCCTTCTTCTGCCCTTTATGTTCCGGGGCCATATCTCTTTGAACAACCCGCAAACCCGGGAAAATCACTTGAGTGGTTTGGTTAACTTATGTAGCACATGAATAATGTTTTCGATGTAATTCCAAATTCATATTCGAAGAACAACTTAGGCATTAAACTTAGGGTAGCTACCTAACTACTTCATATTTGAGATACACTAAAACGTAGGTATACTGAAACTATTAAGTCTTATTATACCGAAATTCAGTATCTAAGCAGCTTAAACAATGATTTATAACTGTCGAGATTAATAGTTGATGCTTGAGGAGTTTGTGGGGATATAATAGCAGCTTCTCTGGTTGATCTTTCCTCGGTTGATCTGTGGATGGGTAACCACCCGTTACATACCGTTAGTAAGTTAAGTTGTGAATTCGATTCCCGCACGGAACAAATATTTGTATGACCTACATATAGTTTTTCCGGGTCTGGCTGTTTGCGTATGTGAGTTTGAATATTTGTAAACGCACCCACAATACAGGAGAAATTCCTAGAGTGGGATAATATTTAAAAAAAATGGAAAAAAACATTACTACTACCTTTTGCATTGTATTGTTCGTGACTGTACAGTATGCCCGCATAAGATGTGTTTTTTTTACACCCTTTTATACAACTAGCATACTAGCCAGTGAAACGAAACAAAAATGCGTTTAATAACACTATAACTAATTGACCATTTACGGAACAAAATAGAGCACTGGTTACATTTTCCTCAGTAACTCAATAAAAAGCCAACTGAAAAATAATAATACACCAACAAAAATGCCACGACAGAACTTTACACAATACACACGAGCGAACCACAACTTTCGCTATCCAATACCGTTTTCACAACGCAATCTTCACATAAATCGAATATAAAAAGCGTAATGGAGCGTTAAGTATAAATACGACATGTTTCGCCCACAAACGTATCTGGGTATGTGGTATTTTATTTCGTATTTGGAACTTTGAGTAACTTTATGACAGAAATGGTACGAATAGTCTGCATTAAAGTACTTATCGAGGTTATTTCGCTGAATGAGGAAACGAAATAAATATTCATTATTTATCAATTTCGTTGGAACAGGTGATTTTATTAATAACTAGCTTTTGTCCATGTTTTCTTTGTTTTTGTTAGGGTCGAAAATAATCACTACAACGTACAACCGCGACAAAAACTTTCATATTATTTTATTTTCTAATCTATTTGATGACAAAATTTAACAATTACAACGTGATTTATTTAGTAATCAAGCGGCTATTTGATGCTCCCAGATAAGGCTTAATATTATTGGATAAAATTCTAAGACTAAGTAACTAACTCGAGCCAAGTCATCGATACCAGCTTCCGAAAAATAATCCCTTTAGTTTTACTCAAATAGAAGAGTACTATGCGTTTTTCTTCGGAGGGGAAATAATCAAATAACTTACCCTGCTCTAGGTGGAGCTGGGGGTGTCAAACTTTTACTGACTAAAACCCATTCATGTTCCTTCTCCATTCACCTTTTATGTTCCGGGGCGTAAAGACGTATGTCTTTGAAACAAACCGCAACGCCAGCGGCCCCTTTGCTTTGATGACATTTCTTTTGAAGTGCCGTCGACACGGCCTGTTGTCACTAGACGGATTGATGGTGAGCTACCCATGACTCACGGCCCACAAACCAGCGTCTACGGAGGCCAGGAGTCGTCTCACAAATGCTTCTTTAAAAACATATTTTTTTAATTTAATATCAGCTTCAAATTATCTTTATATAAAAGATTACACTTGATCCACCAAAAACCTGCACACTAAAATGCTTTTAAATCGTAATCTCCCCAGTTTCCCCCTAACAAAGAGGATTCGCGGCTTAGTGGAACAGCTCTGACCGTGTGGTACTGTGCTCAACGTTTGGGACAAAGCCTCAGTTTCCTTTAATAATTACGTATTTTAATGGACGGGGTGGGTTGTTTTTTTGCTCCCGATATGCTTTTTGAAATCAGACGAGGATAAAGGATGATGTTGTAATCCTTCAGTATTATTGTTTTTGGGTAGTCCTTGTAGAAAAATAAGAGTAAAAATAAATTGCTTTACGAGGTATTATATTTTTATACCTACCAGACAGTAACGTTGCTGGGGAGTTTGTTCCACTTCTTCTTCCCAGCTGAAACACTTGAAAGTGGAGAAGAATGGGCGTTTTTGGGGACTGTCTACAGAGGCGAACTTAAAGCCATAGGTATTTTCTACCAGTCAACCTTTGGGCGATGCAGAGACAAGCAGTACCAGTGGTGGTAATGGTCATCAAGGGTTCCCCAAATGATGGGCACTGCACGTTATAATACACAGGATTTTAATTATGTTTTAACACTACAGAATAGTAAATATAGTTCATGTAATCACGGCATGGCACGGTAGGCTCAGTGGCTGAGCAACTGACTACTACGATGCGTGTCGCGGGTTCTACGCCACGGAACAAATATTTGAATGGCCTACAAATAATTGTTTGGGTCTGGCTGTCTGTGTGTGTAAGTCTAAATGTTTGTAAACTCTCCCGTGATACAGGAGAAATTCCTAGTGAGGGGAAATGTTTTATTTAAAAAAAAAACTGTACGCAAAATATCAGTTGTTAATCTTCACGGGAAAAATAATATCTAAAGTAATCTACAACGGGTTTGATGAGATGTATAATGTATATATCGTGCAGTTGCATTCCAAAAAATGTTTATAAGACATTGCAAAAAAAAAAACGCAAAAAGTAAAACTAAAAATAACCAACCAAGCGTAAAAGACATAAAAATCTCATTACCATAAATCGAAGCTCCAGCAAACTCCAATAGATTTTAAATTCAAAATTAAACTCGGTCCCGATCAAACGCTTGAGCCATTAATCCTAATTCCTCTCACGTAATGACGGAGACCTAACCTTGGGATCTAGGAATCTGAGGAACGTGGGTATTTCGAACATTTGCCTCATTAACGCAGACCCTTTCACCTTACAGACAGATATTGCCTGCTTCAGCATTGGATGGATGAATAGATTGTATTTATTGTATTTTTAGAGTCGTTTTGTTCTTAGGCCATTTTTTTGTTTTTTTTTTTTTCGGATAAGTAAGTAATCCTTACTAAGATTATAAAAGTGAAAGTAAGTTTGTTTGTTACGTCATCTCGCCTAAATGGCTAAACCGATTTTGATGAATTTTGGTAGCTACAGAGATAATTGAGACTATGGAGACGGGCATAGGGTAAAGTTTTTTTAAAAATGGAAACTTAGCTTTTCTATTACAATAAATAAGGCGCAAAGGCAAAAGCTACAGGTACCGGCACAAGAAAAGGGAACTGTGTTACCTCGAATTTAACGCGAGCGAAGCCGCGGGCAAAAGCTAGTCATCAAAAAATTCCCCCGCTTTAATGCGTAGCAGGGAGTAGTGGGAGCAGGGGTACAGTGCGTCAGACTTTTACTGCCTTAAACCAAACCGTATTCCTCCTTTTGCCTTTTGTGTTCCGGGGCCGTGGTATCTCAGGCAGTCGCATTTGCAGACCTTTCTGCTTTGTTCTTAGGCTCAAGTTGAAGTTTGTTGTTTCTAAGATTATGTGGTTTTAAACTTACGTTTGTTCAAGTACTTACTTGTGTATGGCAAGTTTAGTTTTTTGAAGGAAACAATATGTTCACACAACGGCAGGTCATCCTATTCTAAACTATTATAACTTGATCTCTCTACCACGGATCGCACACCGTAAATCAGGTCATCAGGTTAAAATGGTTTTGTATAGGTTGATGTGCCGTCTTGTGTACAGCCTGCACATCAAGCTACTACAATCTGTCAGATTTCTTTGATAGATTTTCGACTTTATTTCTAAAGAATTAGGTTCAAGGTTCATTGGGAAAAATTGACAGTTTCGGGTAGCTTGACCTGCAGACGTCTGTACAATAGTTCACCAATTTCTTATCAAAACATGGGGAAGATAATAGTAATTAAGAGAATCTAAATGAACATTACACTTCGAACCTTTACCACAGTGTGTCAATGGTTTGATCATTAGCCATTCTTTGGTTCTATAAACTTGACTAACATGTTTCTGTTCTAAATATAATATTGTAACTAGCTTTTGCCCGCGGCTTCGCTCGCGTTATATTCGAGGCAGCACAGCTACCTATGAGTGGACATGGTTGGCCTTGTAGATTCTTAGGCCCTTGTTAACTTTGGTTATTTATTATTTTATTTTACTTTCTGTAAAGTAAGCATTGACTTATTGTCGGGCCTACACTGTCCTCTCATACTTAAGTACTAACGCTGTAACAACAACATTGTAAAACCAAATGATTTTAAAAGAGTAACAATGGAGTGTCTTGCCAGTTCTTCTCCATAGGAAACGACCAACCCGAACCGTGCATCTTTTCTCGACGTTTTATAAGTGCCCATGTAGGCCTATGTGAAATAAAAATATTTTGATTTTTTTGACCTGTAGTTTTTGCTCTTGCGCCTTATTTATTGTAATATCAATGCTAAGTTTTCCTTTTTCTTCCACATTTTTCAATCTTTTTTTTAAAAAAAAGTAGCCTATGTCCGTTTCCAGGGCCCCAAACTATCTCTGTAAAAAAATCATCTAAATCGGTTTAGCCATTTACGCGTGAAGACGTAACAAACAAACTCACTTTCGCTTTTATAATATTAGTAAGGATGAAATATTTATTTTCTGATAAAACAGTAGCGTTTGTTTAATCCCAGAACAATGTTTCTTTAGAAATAAATTATTCTCCTTCGTTATAATTAAATACTTTATTGTCCACCGAAGTGATAAAATATTCAGACCTAAATAAGTAACGACAAGGTTGGCACAGTGGCTGAGCGATCGACTGCTGCTCTGCGTCTCACAGGTTCGATCCCCTCACGTAACAAATATTTGTAAGACCTACGTTTGTAGGTGGTTGAATCGGGTCTGGCTGTTTGTGTAAATAAGTTTAAGTGTTTGTAAACGCACCAATGATTCAGTAGTAATTCCGTGGGGCAACGTTTTTTTTGAAGAGTAAGATAAAATAAACACTAACATTCATCATCATCATTTTCCTGCCCTTGTCCCATTCTATTTCGGGTGGGCGCAACACGTTTTCTTCTTCCATTCTCCCCTATCAGACGTCACGGCATCATTTACTCCTTTCTCCTTCATATCATTCCTTACACAATCCATCCATCTTTTCTTTGGCCTTCCTCTCGCTCTCCGTCCATCAACATTCAGATCCATTACTCTTTTAGTCACTTGTCCTTCATCCCTCCTCATTACATGTCCATACCAAGACAAACGACTCCCTTTCATTTTTTCTGTAATAGGCGCAACTTTCAAACTTAAAGACACTATTTATTCAACGTAATTTCAAAAGTACCAGTACAGCACTAGTGGTACATTTTGAATGACTTGAATTCTTTTCAGTGAGTAATGCGAAACCAGCATGGAGATTTATCTCCAGAAGTGGCTGGAGCCTCTAACTGGGTCAACGGACGTATCGAAACGGATCCCGAAAGTATTTTCAGCTTAAAACTTATAATGTACTCGTATCTAGGAAGTCTCTATACAAATGGTAGCTGTCGAACGTCCTGTACCAACCAATTCCTCTATATGTACGAATCCATATAAAGAAATTGGTTGATATAGGTAAAAATTTTGTTTTGGCGCATGAGCTTTGGTTATATTTTTCTTTGGAGTGTTAAGATTAAAGTTTTTTTTAAAATATTGTGTGTTGGGTACTTGTGGGAAATGCCATAAACATGTTTTCTTTCTTTCTTCTTTATTCCAGAAAAATGTGTTTTGATATTAAATAGAATAAATTTATTCTAAGAAAATGAGATATTAAAAAATTCTATTCGATAAGCCATTTTTCCGCAGTTATTTCTCGTGAATTTCTTCAGAAGTGGGCGCCTAAAATAGTGTATTTTCCTTTCATTCAGAAACCATGAAAGAAATTCACATTAAATAAATAAATATAGACTTATTTCTTAGAAAATATGGTTCTGGATTATAAAGAGTGTTTTCATTTTAATCCGAGGAAGCTTATTTTGTGACAAATTCTTCGTGCAGCTTATTTCTTCCGCTATTCAGTGTTCTCTTGAACTCGTTTAAAGTAATCGGGTTCCGGTAGAAACAGGTTTACGTTATGGTTTATTTTTCTGGTTTTCAGTGTGGTTTGGTGGTTTTATTCGAAACCCAAAATAGTGTGTGTTACACCACATTGTAGAAGGGACCACAAACCAGCGCGGGTTAGGGAGAATGTGGCGGAGACCACATGTTTATTTAGGTCAAAACGTGGTCGGGGAGCCTGACGAACTGCGTCTATGTACTTTAGCACCCCCACCCAAGGTAGTCGAAGACCCTGGGGACCCGTTCGTCCGTCTATTGACGACAGGCCGTGTCGACGGCTGTTAGTGTTTGACGCTCGCCGTAAAGAGCATGTCAGCAAAGCAGAGGGGCTTGCCAGGGCTTCCTCCTGCCGGGGTCGGAAAGAGATACCGCGGCCCCGCAACGTAAAGGGCAATAGAAGGAACATGGGCGGGTTTCAGTCAGTACAAGTCTGGTAAACATTCCCGCTCCATACAGAGCGGGAGAAAAAAAGCGAAGATTTCGCATTTGAAAACAAAAATTGACAACGAACAACGTGTGGTCATCGACCTGACAGACATCTTCAGCTGCCCCAGGGCGGAGGATATTTATTCATTTAAAATGCATACACAATTGTGGTACATAGGCGGACTTAATGCTTTATGGCATTTACTTTGACGGGTCTGTTGGTCTAGTGGTTAGTGGCCCTGACTACTGAGCCGGAGGTCGTGGGTTCGATTCCCACCCAGGACAAACTTTGTGTGATGAGCACGATTGTTTGTTCTGTGTCTGGGTGTGATTTATCTATAATATGTATGTATTAATAAATTATATAAGTATGTATATCAGTTGTCTGGTTCCCATAACACAAGCTCTGCTTAGCTTGGGATCAGATAGCCGTGTGTGAGTAGTCCCAAGATATTTATTTATTTATTGGCCTACGTCTAATCACTATTATGTAGTACAAGAAGTTTGGCACAATGGCAGAGTGATCAGCGCAAGCGTTGTGTTGCGAGTTTGATTTCTGTAAGGATCAAAAATATTTACATAGCCTACAGATAGTTGTTTCGGGTCTGGCTGTTTGTGTATGTAAGCTTTTTTAAACGCATCCTCGAAATAATAGAATTACCTAAAGTTGGACAATGTTTAAAAAAACAGTCGATCATAATTATGTTGTACATATTTATGCTGCCAGAATTGAAGTAATCAACTAAACTATAACTTTATTGCCTACCCAGTATATCTACCATCATTGGCTACTATATTGTAGTTAACTATATTTAGAGAGAATCAATCAAAACATTATCTTTTAAATATTAAAATACTGCAAATGAAAAGACATTTCTTAAAATCAATTTGCCTGTTCCGTCACTTCCAAAAAACAAAAGACTGCCTCCACAAATTCTAAAGAGCAAGACTAACAAAACCGTCTTCAAAGAATCAAAGGCAGACATCTTTTATCGACATTTTAAATTAACCCTTTCCGTAACACCCGAATAAAAAACCAGTAAACAGCTTAACAAAACTCTGTCAATCCTTACTCAAATATATTAGGTAGGTAAGTGGTGGCGAAAAGTTTTTAAGTGTTGAAGAGAAAAGAATGTAAGGGATGGTGCAAACTTTGACAGCTTAAGTAGCTGGTTGGCGAGAGATAAGGCCAACTGGATGTGGCCAGTGTTGAGATAGTGGTTGAGTTATGAAGGGTCAAGACTGACAAGGATGCTCGAAAAACACAAAATGGCTCCCTGATTATTTTTTGAGGAAAATTCTTGAGTTCGCGTTGGTGTTGTTGTTTATGTTAGTGTGGTTGAAATATGTTAAAGGGTTCATAGTTAGGAAAGAAAGGATCATGACCATCAACGGTACTGGTTTTTCTCATGCATCAAGATAAAAATTATATTACAATTATTTTCTTTATTTTTGTAGACATTCTGCAATTAGAATGCCAATTTTGTATAGGGGTTTATTTTGTAAACTTAATAAGTTATGAAATTGTTTTGATAAAACCCACTGCCGGCTATTCTTACGTTATTGTGTTGCCATAATCAAAATAAGTTAATATATTGACAACTCAAATGGTTTTTTTTTTATACGATTACAAATTAATATAAATGTAAAGTCATTGGAAAGGTAAATCGCAGGGTTTTTATAAATAATAAAGCGAGATAATACTACTGTGGTGTGAAATAATTAGTATTTCATACATGTAGTCGTATTAATATTTTGCTTTCAAAACTTTTTAAAGCAATTTCACTTTGTTGGCTAACGATACATATGAATGATTGCATAGTTTTTTTTTCAATTATCTTGCTTCGGTTTGATATAAATCGAACCTTTTTAATAAATTAATGATTATAGAACTAAATAAGTCATTTGAAATAATTATGTGTCGAGTGTTCGAGTGTAATTCGAGTAATCGATTTTCATTTAAAATCTAAAGTAGCAACATTTGTGTTGGTGTCAAATTGAATTTGTCATTGTCAAAAAGTCCAATGACAATTCGGCTGTCCAAAATCAAAACCTAGCAAGCAAATAGAATCGGAGATATGAACATGTATGAACCTAGCAAGTGCACTTCGTACTCGGTGTTTACAAAGTGAAAAAGCTAGTAAGTAACATTTCCAAATACAAAAACTTATTAAGTACGGTACATGCTAGGTTTTAGAATTTGTGAATGGACTTACTAGGGTTTTGAATTTGAAATTAGTCTTTTTACTAAGTTTTTGAAGTTGGAATTGTCCCTTACTAGGTTTTTGATTTACAATATCACTGAAGTGTTAAACACGATTATCAAACATTATATTAAGTCAACTTTTTTTTTACTATAGGTAATTATGCTACTTACTTGGTTGAAATACGACATAACGTATTAAAAATAATAAAAAATCCAATTCAAAGACCTAGTAAGTGTTTTTGCTAGGTTTTCAATGTTAGATCCAAAAACTAATGAATAGAGAAACCAATTGACAAACCTAGGTAGAGATCTAACTAGGTTTTTGCTACTGGTTTAGTATCATACATATCTTGAAGTATCCAAAGAAGTCATTAGTAAGGCACATAAAACTTGTCCAAATGCATTTTCATTTAATTTATCTATTTCGTAAAATAAAACAAATCATAATTATTGCCATGAAAACAAGATATGTTTAAAAAAAGAATTATATTCTAAATGGCAGCTGAAAATGTTTCATGTCTTCTCCTGTAAAATTAACTCAGATGTACTTGCTAGGTTTTGATTTTGGACAGCCGAATTGCGCGCTCGGTGCATGCTAAGTTTGTTCATTGCGATTTAAATATTAGTGATTTTTTTTGTTGATGCCTGGTTCAACAAAAAAAAATGTAGGTTAAAAAAAGGTACTGATTTATTTAAGTCTCCATCCCATCAGATATGCTAATAAATCTGCTCTCCAAACAACGACCTATAAACTTACCTCTATACACGACGGACATTTCTAGTTTGAGGTTAAATTACGTTTTCTAAAAAAACTTGGAAACGCGGGTTTTGATTCCAAAAAGGCAATTGTAGATGGTTATTTGGTTAATTTATAAACCATCTAAAACAACTTTGGAATTGACGCAACTCTGTACCGTGGTCCATATTGTCGTGGTCATTCTCCTTTAGATAAGTTTTATGACTATAATAAATAAATAAAATAAATATCTTGGGACAACTCACACACGGCTATCTGATCCCAAGCTAAGCAGAGCTTGTGTTATGGTAACCAGACAACTGATATACATACTTATATAATTTATAAATACATACATTTTATAGATAAATCACACCCAGACACAGAACAAACAATCATGCTCATCACACAAAGTTTGTCCTGGGTGGGAATCGAACCCACGACCTCCGGCTCAGCAGTCAGGGCCACTAACCACTAGACCAACAGGCCCGTCAACTAGAAAACTGTCAGTTTGGAATTTTATTTGAATTTGATAAAGTTTTATGATGAAAACTTGAAACGGGTTATCTACCATGTATTATTTTTATCGAGTTTCCGAAAATTCGACGATGTTGCAAACGCCATGATCACGGATGACTGAAGTTATTGCGGGTTATTATAAATAAGTTATTACGAGCAAAACATGATAAATATCCCGTTTCAAGTGTTAATTATAATATTAGTAACCATGTCAGTTTAAAGACTTATGTTAATAAAGCTTATTCCAAAAATATTCTTTGAAATAATTGAACTAGAATTTGTAAATAGGTGACATATTGGGCGGTCTTATCGCTTAAAGCAATCTTTTCAAGATATTTTTGTAAAAGTTAGTCAAATGTACACTTTAGTTTACGGGATATATTAAGCGATTTTCTACTATTGTGAGCTCCACCGTACGCCATGAAAAAAGAAGAAGATGATAATATCCCGAAATGACGGAGTAAAAATTTTGTTAGAAGTCGTAAAAGTTTAACGTTTTACTCACGGAGTTGACCACTGAAAACCAGCGCTGTGCTGTGGACTCCCATAGCACAGCATCATGCTGAGTGGTTGTCAGCGTGCAAGCGTGCAAGCTATTTTTTATTTATTTTCGTTCCATATGTATTTTTAAACGTTTGTGATGTTTAATTGTTTTTTTGTGTACTCCTCGTAATTTCGGTTACTAAATATTGTTTCATATAGCAAAACGCTACTAATTATATCGTTTACTATTTTTATCAATGGCTGAAAGACAGAAAATAATGAAAAAACAGCCAAGAGCGAGTCTGACTCGCGCACTGAGGGTTCCGTGCGACATAAAGGGCCATATATTTTGCCTGCGTAGAGTTAGAGGGTTGTTTTTTGCTTCAAGGGATCACAGTTAAGTAGGTACATGGTTTTAATTTCAACACTTCGATACGAGATAAAGAGTCTTGAGAGACAGACGAAATCATAAAATGATAAATTCAACAAGTGTGCCTCTTATTACGATAGTACCTATTTATAATTTCAAAAAACTTTCATCATAACGGATGCCTTTGTATACAGTCAAAACATACTCCAGCAATACCTGTCAAAACATCACCGAACAAATCAAGATTTGTCAAACTTTCTCACAAGCACTTCCAGACATTTTGAGCTCATATCAGTGGTAACGCCTGCTTAATTATGTACTAACCCAACTTTACTTTTAACGTGAGATAAAACCCGGTTTGTCCCACGCCGTGACTTATTTAAAAGGGTACCGATGAAATTTTGCAGTGTTTCGCCCCAAAACGATTTTTTAAAACTTTGCCTCGAGGGTGAAACTGTATTATTAAATTATGCTTGTTTAAATTGTTGTGATTCTCGGTGTTTTTGGGTCAAAGAACGGGAATTAGTTGTTTTTTTATAGGATGGTTTTGTTGCTAGTTATAAAATAAAATTGTTTTATTGGGAACTTTTTTGATGCGTTTTTTTTTCATAAATTGTTATAGCCAGCAAGTCATGCTTGATTGATGTCGTAAGGGATCATTTGCGCGCTAATGATCTTACAGCAAAAGATTAAGTCCGTGAATTGGAGACGTAAATGTAGAAAAATGGAGTCTGGGGTCCAAACCAAAAACAAAGGTTTCAACTGGGACCTAACGCTTGGACAATAATAACAATGATGAAAAAGTCATGCTTGATAGCATCATCAATTAATTAACCAATATTTTCTCTTTAAAATATATTTATTCTAATTAATATCGAAACACATTGACCGGGAATAAAGTAGAAAGATATGTCATGTCTTGCATTTCCCACAAGTATACACATAATTAAAAAAAACTTAAATAATAATACTACAACAAAAAAGAAAAACAAAGCTCATATTGTGTGTTTATTTTAACTTATTCTTCAAAAAACGTTGCCCTACAGTAGGCCTTTCTTTTCGTTCTCTTTCTTTCTTTCTTCGTTTTTTTTTCCTTTATCGTGGGATATTTAAAAACATTTAAACATACCTACACAAACAGTCAGACCAAGAACAACTATCTGTAGGTCATACAAATATTTTTCCGTGCGGAGATTGAACCCGTGCCACGTAGCGTAGTAGCTGAAAGCTTAGCCACTGCACCAACCGTGTCGCCATCTTTTATCCATACTGGTATTATGAGTGTGAAATAAACTGAACAAGAAACGGATTGGATTTGGATATTTGCCACACGGATAAAAAACGACTCCACGTAGAATATGGGATTTTTTATCGAAAGTTTGTTACCGAATTTTTCTGCACCAAATTTTTTGCGGATGGAAAATTATTAAATAACTTGCCCTGCTCTAGGTGAAACGGGGGAGTGGCAGACTTGTACGGACTAAACCCCACCCATGTTCCTTCTATTGCCCTTTACTCTTTCGAACAACCCGCTACCCCAGCAGGCCCCTCTGCAAACATAAGGCCTAGAATTGCGCCCAGTTGATGCCCACAGGCTCGCCCTATCTTACATGAGACTTTAACAAAACTGGCGAAAGTTGGTTTACTATTAGATTGACTTCTGTCTTACCCTTCCGGAATTACCTGCGTGAAGTTATGTTACCGTAGAACTATTTACGACCTAGGCGGTATGAGCATAAGGCAGTTTTTCTATAAACATTCTAAACCAATAAAAAACTGATGTCATTATTCGCAAAATGCAAGCTCAGCGGCATACATACTCAATAAAAAAAACAATTGCCTTATAATTCTGGATCCAGACCGCAAATACCTTCACGCGAGCCCATACTTACGGCAAAAAAATCAAATTGCTCTAATAAAAGCCTTCATAAATCAATTTTTATATGAAAAGCCTGGCATTTTTGAAATTACAAGCCTTGCTTTGTAATCACGTAATTATTGGCACGACGACGATTTGACTCGGCTTTTCATTATGGAACGTACGATGTGCGTATTTGAACTTATTATAAGGTAGGAATTGCAGGTGTATTGTCTCACAAGCGAAATTATTTATCAACTCATTGGTATGTTGCTGTTTGAAAGAGATACCGCAGCCCCGGAACGTAAAGGGTAATAGAAGGAACATGGGTGCGTTTTAGTCTGTGCAAGTCTCACACTCCCCCCTGCTCCGCCCAGAGCGCGGGAAGTTATTTGATGATTTCCCACCCAAAAAAAAAACTCATTGGCATTGATGAAAAAAAAAAACTATATTACATAAGTCAGTTTTAAATTAAAATCATATTTTAGGATTTTAAGTTGTGCTATCCTTATAATCATCAGATAACTTTCTCCGCTCTGGGTGGAGCATGGGAATGTCAGATTTGTACTAACTAAAACCCACCCATGTTCCTTCTTTGGCCCTTTATGTTCCGAGGCCGCGGTATCTCTTTTGAATGCTGGTTTTCGATCGCTTTGCGTAAACAAAAGTTTTAAAATGACTAGCACAAAACAAAACAAATTCAAATTTTAACATTATTCATTTCAGTCAATCAAAATGAAATTGACAATGTAATAAGGTAAATTATTAACCAGTACAATAAAAAAATTACACATTTTTTCCTCACTTGAGCGTGTTTTTTTTAACTAAATTATTTATTTTAACACCTCATCATCTGCCTAGCCTTTTCCCATGTTGGGGGCGGCTTCTAGTCTTACCGGATGCAGCTAAATACCATGGAGCGTCTGCCTATCACCTCCACAACCCAATTAGTGGCTGCACAACACGAATAGCCGTTGGTAAGACTAGTAAAGTTGTCAGACTTTCGGGACACTAATTACCACCTGTAACGACTGTCAAAGATCTACAAATGACAGCCGGGACCAACGGCTTAACGTGCTTTCCGAGGCACGGAAGAAACTCTGTATATAACTGGTGGTCACCCATCCACTGACCAACCTAGGCAAGCGCGGCTTAACCTAAAGGTAGACCAAAAAGCTGCCATTATTTAGCCACAAATTTCTCTTTTCATTTGAACACTTTCCTGAATTTTGAATCCACAACGTGCACACGTTTTCAGTCATCAATTTTATAGCAAAACTAGCTGTGCCCAGCGGTTTTACCCGCTGCTGATTTAGGGGTTTAAAAAATAGATGTTGGCCGATTCTCAGACCTACCCGATATGTACACAAAATTTCGTTGAAATCGGTCCAACCGTTTCGGAGGAGTATGGGAACGAAAACTGTGACACCAGAATTTTATATATTAGATATAATTTAGCTTATTATTGTGTTAATAATTCAAGTCTTATTTACTCATGCGGCATTGAAACAACTGTTGTATAATTGTTGTTAAGCAATTTTGATTAAAATTTGACCCAACTAGCTAATAATACAGTTCAGTTATATTATCAAACAACCATGTTCTTACAATTATACAAAGACTAGTTGGCGCCCGGGTGATATCGAAAAAAAGTATCTTATGTGTTATTCCCGACTATAATCTACCTCTGTGCCAAATTTCATCAAGATCCGTTCAGTCATTTTGATATGAAAGAGTTACAAAAATCTTTACATCCATACATTCTCACAAACATTCGCATTTATATTAGTCTCCCATCATGTGCTAAGTCTTTATCAACTATACTGTGGTCAGTTTCTAGCCTAACGGATGCAGCTTAAAAATAGTATTTTATATAGTAACTGCCTATCTGACCATCATAAAACGGTTAGTACTCCGGGTAATACGTTACTCCTTAAGTAAGTCTGTCTAGCCACTCGTTACCTGTAACGACTGTACATTTTAAAATGATGTTGTCAAAGATATTCAAATATTTACCAGAAAACTGTATTTCAATACTTGTTACGACTTGGTGACAAATAGTTCTGTCTATTTTCACACGCCCGCTCGGGAGCATTCGTGTGTGTCAAAATTGAAAATATTCAGGATCAATATTTTTGTATAGGTAAAAATATTCTCTATGTCCGCTCTATAAGTTTTTTTTTAATCTTTTTGGATGAAGTTAAAAAAATAATGTTCGGGGTATTTAATATAATAAATAAAACCTAACAGTTTTAAGAGTAAGTATTAATTATCTACAAATTTAAAACTTTTCTTCTTTTAGTAGTAGTTATTCTTCCTTTCCTGTATAATACTGATATTCAGTTGCATCCGGTTAGACTGGAAGCCGACCCCAATATAGTTGGGACAAGGCTAGGCAGTTTTTTTTTATTCTTTTATTTGATTGGAGGCTTTTATCCTCAAAGGCAAGTCAGCCTCATCATAACTTAAACTAAATTTTAAACTAAACTACACACTTATGATACAACTAATCCATTAATCTACACTAAACAAATCAGCAAGGAGAAGGCTAGGCAGATGATGAGTTATTCTTCCTTTTTCCTTACGATAAGGAACTCCGCTAAGGAAGGCCTCTTCCAAAGATTGCCAGTTTTTGTGAACTTGGGTTATTTTTGTCCATTGTGTGCCCGCTTTTTATATCATTCTCTCATCACGCATAGGGTCTACATTAATAACGTTTGCCAGGTGGCCCCATGCTATGATATTATCGTTTTAGTCCATCTGTGATCTTTGAGCCAGGGTACTTATCCTTACTAATAATTATAAAAGCGAAAGTGAGTTTGTTTATTTGTTACCTCTTCACATCTGAATGGCTATACCGATCTTGATGAATTTTGGTACAGAGATAGTTGGGACCCAAGGGACGGACATAGGCAATTTTTTTTGTTTCTAATTTCACTCATATCCGATGAGTAATAAAGAGAGAACTAAAGGGAAAACTTAGTTTTGCTATTACAAATCAATAAGGCGCAAGGGCAAAAACTGCAGGTAGTAGGTACCCGCAAATCAGGAAAGGGGAACTGTGTTACCCCAAATTTAACGCGAGCGAACTGGCAAAAGCTAGTTTTGTTATCATTGTTTAATTGCATTTCAGGAAATAGAATTTAAAATATCTAAGACTAATTATTTTATTTTTATGTAATTCAAACTTATACTTAAACAATATAGGACGTGTATGTACTATACAGGGTGGCCAGTTGATAGGCGTCCAAAGAAAAAAATTAGATGCCTTATGCTAAGGGGTACCCGAATTACCCCCATGTATGTTCCGCGATTATTTGTAGTTTAGGAGCTAGAATTTTTTAAGTAGTTTTTTCAAAATATTCACCTAGCATTGGTTTTTATTTTTTATGTCTTTATTCCTATCATTTTTAGATATTCTTTTTTGCGGAATCTATTAGCGATAGCAATAGCTACCATGCAAAAAAAAATCCGTTTGCCTAGGCATTGTAAAACTTACCACAAAATTAGTCCAAAGTTCAAAATTACCATTAGGGTTCGATAATCAAAAATGTTCAGAGCTTAAAATAAAAATAAGTTAGGGGTGCCAGAGGTTTCTAAATGATCTTAAAAACTTTTATGGACCTTCAACAGACAAAATCGGTAAAAAAATATAGAGCTTGATCTGGGATTATTTCCTGTAATTAGCGTTGATAGCAATAAAGGTATTTTTACAGTTATTGTTATAATTTGGGATTTCTTTATTTTTGCCACTTTTATGATAAAAAATACGGTAGATAGTTTACAAATTTTATTAAAACACGTTACAAAAGGATTTTAAAGTGCCGCCTTACCACAGAAATGCACAATCTACATCTACGGAGGAAATTGTCTTTTAGTTGTAAACCATGTCTCGTCTCAGTGCTAAGTTAACGTCTGACAGCAAAATTGGTAATTCTACAAGAACTCTTTGTAGGTGGCTCCATCGAGCTTGGACAGCGGTCTGGCTATGGATTCTCCATAGTCTGCTATCGAGAATCCTCATTCCGTAAGACCATCAAATTTTCAACACCGCTTCAGTGTGAACATGTGGTCCGGCGTTCTCAACGGTGAACTACCAATTAGTTTACCACCACCATTCAAGCTGCCGTCCAGGTTCTTGATGGTACGCATGGGACACTAACAATGAGGAAGAGCTAAAACGGAAAATTAAAGAAGCGGGAAATGTTGTAAGAAGTAACAGAGAAGCCTTTAGACAACTATAAGACAATTTCCTCCGTAGATGTAGATTGTGCATTTCTGTGGTAAGGCGGCACTTTGAAAACCTTTTGTAACGAAGCGGTGTTGAAAATTTGATGGTCTTACGGAATGAGGATTCTCGATAGCGGACTATGGAGAATCCATAGCCAGACCGCTGTCCAAGCTCGATGGAGCCACCTACAAAGAGTTCTTGAAGAATTACCAATTTTGCTGTCAGACGTTAACTTAACACTGAGACGAGACATGGTTTACAACTAAAAGACAATTTCCTCCGTAGATGTAGATTGTGCATTTCTGTGGTAAGGCGGCACTTTGAAAACCTTTTGTAACGTGTTTTAATAAAATTTGTAAACTAGCTACCGTATTTTTTATCATAAAAGTGGCAAAAATAAAGAAATCCCAAATTATAACAATAACTATAAAAATACCTTTATTGCTATCAACGCTAATTACAGGAAATAATCCCCGATCAAGGTCTATATTTTTTTACCGATTTTGTCTGTTGAAGGTCCATAGAAGTTTTTAAGATCATTTAGAAACCTCTGGCACCCCTAACTTATTTTTATTTTAAGCTCTGAACATTTTTGATTATCGAACTCTAATGGTAATTTTGAACTTTGGACTAATTTTGTGGTAAGTTTTACAATGCCTAGGCAAACGGATTTTTTTTGCATGGTAGCTATTGCTATCGCTAATAGATTCCGCAAAAAAGAATATCTAAAAATGATAGGAATAAAGACATAAAAAATAAAAACCAATGCTAGGTGAATATTTTGAAAAAAGTACTTAAAAAAATTCTAGCTCCTAAACTACAAATAATCGCGGAACATACATGGGGGTAATTCGGGTACCCCTTAGCATAAGGCATCTAATTTTTTTCTTTGGACGCCTATCAACTGGCCACCCTGTATATAGCTCCAGCAAGTTATATTTTTATCCTAAAAACTAATATAAAAGTTTAACATCGGCTCCCAACAAAAATGGCGCCCGTTTACAATTTTAGACTTTTTATGTCCGATAGGTACCTAAAACAGAATATGAAGCCAGAGTATTAAACGGGTTCATGTGAAACAATGAAAATATATACATACAAAACCTTTACAAAATGGTGTCGTTTATGTCAACGGGAATCTATTTTACTGGGGCAAAAAAATGTGATATAAAGTTGTATTTCAAAGCTGTAGTTAGTGTCTGGCACTGTGGGTCGTATTTGGATACACGACGGCACCTCAAACTATGCCTAACCATTTGAACCTGATCTCTCTACTACGGTGTGCGATCCGTAGTAGAGAGATCAAGTTAAAATGGTTTTGCGTAGGTTGATGTGCCGTCGTGTGTACAAAAGTCATTGTACAATATGCTGAGCAATTTTCTATTTTGTATTTTTGAAACGTTGCCCCACTAGAAGTTTCTCCTGTATCGTGGGTGCGTTTACAAACATTTAAACTCACATACACAAACAGCCAGACCTGACTGATCGAACTCGCGACATGCAGCACAGCAGTCGATCGGTCAGCCACTGCGCCTACCGTGCCGTCTTTCTTTTCTTCTGTTAAGTTTTTGTGTTTTACTTCTCATTTAAAAATTTACTTCATCTAATACAACTTCACAATTATTTTGACATGTAACTTAGCCTATTTGACATTTATTGAGATTGAATTTAAACTTTTATTGTAAAGGATGTGCCTAGTTGCCAGAGGCAGTGGTGCCTATAAGGTTTGAGGGTTGTCCGAAAGAAATGCATCGGAACACAAAAGGCAAAAAAGGAACATGGATTAGTTTTAGTCAGTCCAAATTTTACCCTCCCCACCACTCTGCCCACAGTCGGGGGAGTTATTTGGTGATTTCCCGCCCGAAAAAAGAAATTATGTCAATAGATTTCAACTATATGCGCTAGGGTATAAAGTTGAAAATGTATTAGTGACTGCTGAGCGATATTGATTGTCGTCTGCTGCCGACTGCTGTTTGGCTATAGGGCCAGGTACGACACTTTAAAATGAGTGTTCATTTTATGTAAAACAAAAATTACCAATATTATAAGAGTAACAAATAACCACTTTATTACATTCGAATAAAATATAAATTTAAATACAGATAGCAAAAAAGTTTTACGAGAAAACGTGAATATATGAAAATGAATTCGTTTAATATCAGCCTATTTATAATATTATTACTTTTTAAACGAGATAGGCCGACTCGTTTTTATTGCAACATCTTATATTATCTTTACTGGTATTTCTTTTGGTAATTTTTAATAATATATTTTTTTAACACAGTAAATCAGATAGATTCAATTTAATATTGTTATTCAAAACAAGTTGCTAAATTAGTTTGTTTTTGGGTAAATTTGTTTTGACTAATTTGTATTTAAGTACTTTTTCTAAGAACTTATGATCTGTATCTACTTAATTCGTTTTGTTTGGTTTAAGCTTTTGGTTTTTTTAGGGATTTTTTTATAATTTATCTATAATTTTACATCACTATTGTATGTTTAAAGGGGAACATAGCGGATCTATTTAATTTCATTTATTCTACAAAAAACATATTGAAAATGGTATTTTTTTAAATAAAACGTTGCCCTACACTAGGAAAATCTGCTATAACGTGGTTGCGTTTACAATAACTTAAACTTACATACACAAACAGCCAGACCCGAAACAGCTACCTATAGTTCATACAAATATTTGTTCAATGCGGGAATCGAACCCGCGACACTCCGTTTATCACAATTTATATTTTACAAAATTAAATCTTCTACAAATTACGTTATCCTGTAAAGAAACTTAAACTTCAGTTTACTTTTTGCTTATCAAAACTTAAATATTATAATAAGCTTGTGTAATATTTTTAAATCCTATTTTTATACAGCGTGTGGAGAAAGATATCTTCATACATTATGAATCTCCCTGCTTGATTATATTTGGGTCCAATTTCATGCACTATTTGATAAACGCGTGTGTTATTCCGGATCAACTGTATTCTAGGCCTTCCAATCTATTTGCAATTTCAACCGAAGCCTTCCAAAGATTTGTTGATTTCGGCCCATTTTGTGGGTCAAAGTAAATAAGATTTATTTTGTTATGACGTATCTCCCTTGCTCGTTTTGTTAGAAATGGAACCTCTTATAATATTTTATACAAATCTGAAAAGGTGCCTCGTGTTCTAGTTATTTATGTTGGAAGCAATATTTATTTATTTTATTTTCAAGTAGAATTGTGTAAATAGGTAGATTGAATGGGTCCACCCTTTATAGCAGAACTTTTTATGTCATAATTTTATTTTGCATAACAACGGATGGCATAAACTTCACTTCGCAGAAAATAGTTTAGCAGACACTCATTTATCATACATTCTAAACTCATAATTTTGTAAGTCAGAATCATCTCTAGGCATAAACTTCATATCCATAATATTTAAAAAGTAGAAACATCATATCGCAGAAAGTTTACAGTCAGAATCGTCTTTTGGCATAATATATTTTATATCGATGATCATTAAACAGCAGAATTGTCATATTGTAGAAAGTTTATAGTTAGGGTCATCTTTGTCATTATAAGTTGTCATTTATTTTGATTAATTATTTCTTTAAAATAATGTCATTTATTTTAGTTATTGTTGAATTGAATTTGAGATAATGTCATTGAATTCAATAGGTAATTAGGTATCCTAATCTAAATAGTTCAGTTCCGGGTGACCTACTAAAAACAATCTCTTTTTTCTGTTAACGCAAGTCGTTTATGGCACTCGCCGGCCGCTGCCGCGGCACCGCTCGCTTCGCTCGCTCGGCTCGTGCGTAGGAGGTCACAGTTTTAACCTAACCTAACCTAGCCCATTACTGCCGTCTGTATAGTTTGCCAAGTGAAATTATACCAAATAATATGTTATGCGAATTTTGAACTCTGCGAATCGTAATTATACTAAATGTAATTCTGCCATCTTAAAAGTATGCCATTATTAATTCGAAGTTTTAAACATTATGCCAAACGATAATTATACCAAATAATTTTTATGCCTTTAAAATGTTCGTTTATAGAAAATTATGCTAAGTGTGTTATGCCAAATAAATTTCGGAGCATCAAGATTCTGCCAGATAGAGGGAACCCAGATTGAATGCCTTAAACTGCCTTAAAGCGTTCTCTACCAATCAAACTTAGGGTTAAATTCTTACTAATATTATAAAAGTGAAAGTGAGTTTGTTTGTTACGTCTTCACGCCGGAATGGCTAAACCGATTTTAATGAATTTTAGTACAGAGATAGTTGAGACCCTGGAGAAGGACACTAGCTATTTTTAAAAAACAAATTGAGATATGAGGGAGAAAGCGGGAAGAAAAGGGAAAACTTAGCATTGCTATTACAATAAATAAGGCGCAAAAGCAAAAACTACAGGTAGCAGGTACCTGTAAATCAGGAAAGGGGAACTGTGTAGTAAAACAATAAAGTAATAGGGTACAAAAGTAATTTCTAAGAAAATAACTACAAGTTTTATATTCAATTTTATGTTCAGAGCAAAGCTAGTTGATAAAATCATATTGCAATATTTGCTTTTAGGGTCACTGCGAACCTAAAAAATAGCGTAAAAAAGTTACTTTGGCAAAGATTTGCTTGCAAAAATGATCATGGAAATGTTAACTTGAAAAAAAAACAGTTTTAAATGTTACAACGACTGCTTTATTGCAGAAAACTAATTGTAACATAATAGCATGACTCTTTTTCCTAAATGGCTAGGTAGAAGTTTTTATAAGTAACAATTAATTTCTAAAAAGTAATATAGTATTACGAGAATACCTCGCTGGTCGAGTTATTGCAATGCGAGATGCAATGGTCCCGGGTTCGATTTTCTAGTCGAACAAGGTGTTATTGGGTGTTTTTATTAGGGTTATTTAATAACAGCCACGAAGTCCGAATTTATGTTTGAGTGATGGTCATAGATTCGTCCCCAATTACTATGTAATTCAAAACCAATTTGAACGTGACGGACGATTCTTAGGTTTACTGTTCAGTACTTCTCTGCCTAGCCTATCAGGTATTACAGGCGTACAGTTATCATACTAATATTATAAATGCGAATGTTTATGAGGGTGTATGGATGGATGTATGGATGTATGGATGTCTAGATGTATAGGTGTATGGATGGATGTATGGGTCTATGGATGTATGGATGTCTGTTACTCTTTCACGTAAAAACGGTTGGCACAGAAATAGAATGTAGTCTGGAATAACACATAGGATACCTACATATTTTTTCGATATCAAGTGGGCGAAGCCGCGGGCATGTAAAATAAGAGGATTTACCGTCAAATTGAGATGAGAATGCGAAAATAAATTTTAATCCATTACTTTCTGTTTGACACCCTATTAAATCTACAATGCTTTTATTACAACCTTGTCTAGTACAGGCTTAAAATACAGCTGTGAATATGCAATTTAATCAACTATTCTTCTTTTAATATCATATAACTTCACGGCAGTCTGGCCTTCTTAGTTGCTGGCAACATTGAAGCTTAGCAGCCCTAGGGAATTCTCGCGAAGGTACTGGCAGCGAACTTAATCACAAGTCTAGATGCTTTTGTTTTTTAATAGTCGAACAGTGATCGAGTAGTAATAAAATTAAAGAAAAAAAAACCTTTTTAAAAACAAGCTTTTATTATTTGTTTATAAAATGAACTAAAAATTTAAAAATAAATTAACTCTAAAAATAATAAATGAAAGCGTGTTACATTGTGATAGCTTGAGGAAAATGTTGTGTTGTATTAAATGTAACACGCTTTCATTTATTATTTTTAGAGTTAATTTATTTTTAAATTTTTAGTTCATTTTATAAACAAATAATAAAAGCTTGTTTTTAAAAAGGTTTTTTTTTCTTTAATTTTATTTTTAACTTTTTAGTACCTCTATTTTTAATTCGAGATTTACTACGACGTAGTTCGCAGCGCGTAGCAGCCTTATTCCGTTATGAAGTCCGTAGTTCGTTCACATGATATGTAATATGTACTGATTTAAATATCAATAATGTTGAAAGTTTGTAATCACTTGTTAGTTATTTGTAACGTTTCTCATTCTATCCATTTCTTTTAATGCATCAACATTACGAGGTTTCTTCGACGTCAACTTGGAGCAGTCAAGTTCTTCGATTTGAAGACCTGCTAAAGACCTAACTCGGCTTAAAGCAACATAAGCTTGACCAGCAGCGAACAATTTGGAGCCTAGATAAATAACAGCATGATCTATAGTAGTTCCCTGCATTTTATGCACAGTTGAAGCCCAAGACAAGACAATCGGGAGCATTCTTCTTTCAGCTGTGCCGTGATTAAATTTAGCAGGAAATTGAACTGATTTAGGGTGTATTATGTGAATGCCATCGTTACCAAAGTCTACGCGAACCGATGGTACATCGCTATCGTATAGTTGAGCACGTCTGTAATACGGCCATATGATTTCAGTGATGTGACCTATTGCTCCATTCACAAGTCCCTTAGCAACGTCAACGTTAGACCTCAACATAACTTTAGCACCAACAAATATTTCTAGTTCTTTTGGAAGGCCTCCTGTTTTGTTAATGTCCGTGTGTATTATTTTATTAATATCAATCTGATTATTCTTTTTTGATCCATCAATTAATTGATCTTGTGCTATTATTTTAAACATTTGTGTATTCTTCTTCCTAAAATGTTCGAGAACGGCTGAATTATGTTTATTGACCTGCTGATTCGTTGGGTAAATACGTAGAGCTTTTTCAATCGAGAACTCTCCAGAGCTATTTGAAGATACTTTATGCATAAGATCAGAAAAGTGTTCGGTAGTCAGCTCACCTACTCTTAAAGCGTTCAATATATTCACAAACTTGTCGCAACCTTTTTGTCTCATGTTCTCTTTTAGCCCTATTAAATCTCAACAAGCGCCACAAATGTGTCGCTGGAACCATTCTTGCTGGTTGATCGAATACTTGGTTTCCACGTACCGGAGGCAGTTGCATTAGATCGCCAAACAAGAGCACATTAAGACCACCCAACATTTCTTCACTATTCTTAAGTTGTTTTAATCTAGAGTCGATCATGCAAAGCATCTCATACGGGACCATTGATATTTCGTCAATAAATAGAAATTGTATATCTTTCCACTGTAACCGCATCAATCTGAGAAAATTTCCCGTCAGCATGGGCATCTGGGTTATCCTTCCATCTTTTTGCACAGGTAGCTTTAGTGCAGTATGAAGTGTAGAGCCTCCAATCAAACGCGATGCAACCCCTGTTAGAGCGCACACTTTAACGACAGTCTTGGCATGGCAACGGTTGGCTTTATTTTTCAGTAATTTGAACAAAAATGTTTTACCAGTTCCTGCATTCCCTGTTATGAAGAGCCTTAGTCTTTTGTCGTTTCCTTGAATCTGCTCTTGAATATTTCGTGTCACAAATCGAAACACTTCCGCCTGATCAGCATTCATAGCTCTGCAAGACGTATCATCAGCTATACAATGTTCAGGTGCTTCGATTTCTTCAATGGGTTCGTCGTTAGGTTGTAGATTTTCTTCGTCGAGAATGCGAAATGCGTGAACTTGGTTAAACGCATTTTCTAGCTGTCGGTCTCGTTCTCTAAAAAGTTGCATACGCTCGTTGGTTTGGCGGAGGAATTCTTCTTTTGCTAGGAATGCTTCCTGAGCGGAGTCGTGTTCTTCCAGTAACTCACATTCATTACGATACGGCATGTATTGTAGCAACAGACTATAATAATAGTTCTCGGGATCTGTTGCTGCTACAAAATATGGAACTCGTACCGTCGCTGGAACATTTCGTACTCTGGTACACTGATAGAAGGATTTATTAACTATTAATAATTTGATTTATTAAAAGATAATAATTAAATTTATTAAATTTTAATAAATATTTTTTAACATTTAATTAATATTTATTTGGGAGAAAAGTACATCTATTAATATTTAATAAATATTTATTAATAGTTAACAAATATTTATAAACAGTTAATAAATATTTTGTTGAGTGTGAATTTGTCTCGCTTGAAATGTCATATGATATGAAGATTGCTTATAGACAAAAATCATCTTAACCTACTTTAAAACTTTGATAAATTCTACTTAATAAATATTTATTAACTGTTAATAAATATTTGTTAACTTTTAACAAATATATATTAATATTTAATAAATCGTATTTAATAAATAATTTATTAACTGTTAATAAATATTTATTAAATCCAGTGACGTTAAAAAATCATTTATTAACAGTTAATAAAGCTTATTAAATATTAACAAATCCTTCTATCAGTGTACCCTGAGGCGCAACGTTAGCGGCAAGACATGTTTATACACCCTCATTACATTCAGCCCTCGGTACGCGCTCACCTTGGCATTGGGTCATCCATCCAATCAATCATATATAATTAATATGGGACGAGAGCAAGAGACTCGTCAAGACGAATCAAACGAAACCAAACTCGATGGAGTTGCGTCGTTTAATTACGGAGTTCCTATGGCCACCTTCCGGCTCCAACATCAGACCCTGGTTACCATATAGTATCAAAGTACTCGTCATGACTAATCCAATGAGCCCAAACTCGTTGGGGTTGCATCGTTTAATTACGGAGTTCCTATGGCCACCTTCCAACTCCAACTTCAGACCCTGGTTACCATATAGTATCAAAGTACTCGTCAAGACTAATCCAATGAGCTCAAACTCGATAGGGTTGCATCGTTTAATTACGGAGTTCCTATGGCCACCTTCCGGCTCCAACATCAGACCCTGGTTACCATATAGTATCAAAGTACTCGTCATGACTAATCCAATGAGCCCAAACTCGATGGGGTTGCATCGTTTAATTACGGAGTTCCTATGGCCACCTTCCAACTCCAACATCAGACCCTGGTTACCATATAGTATCAAAGTACTCGTCAAGACTAATCCAATGAGCTCAAACTCGATAGGGTTGCATCGTTTAATTACGGAGTTCCTATAGCCACCTTCCGGCTCCATCATCAGACCCTGGTTACCATATAGTATCAAAGTACTCGTCAAGACGAATCAAACGAGACCAAACTCGATGGAGTTGCGTCGTTTAATTACGGAGTTCCTATGGCCACCTTCCGGCTCCAACATCAGACCCTGGTTACCATATAGTATCAAAGTACTCGTCAAGACTAATCCAATGAGCCCAAACTCGATGGGGTTGCATCGTTTAATTACGGAGTTCCTATAGCCACCTTCCGGCTCCATCATCAGACCCTGGTTACCATATAGTATCAAAGTACTCGTCAAGACGAATCAAATGAGACCAAACTCGATGGAGTTGCGTTGTTTAATTACGGAGTTCCTATGGCCACCTTCCGGCTCCAACATCAGACCCTGGTTACCATATAGTATCAAAGTACTTGTCAAGACTAATCCAATGAGCTCAAACTCGATAGGGTTGCATCATTTAATTACGGAGTACCTATGGCCACCTTCCAGCTCCATCATCAGATCAGCTCTATGTCACAATAACATTGCATTGTCATCCGATTTATACATGCATTCTAAATTTCAGCTCAATCGGAAACCGGGAAGTGGATCAAATTTAAGTTGCAAGATTTGATTACAGAACGACAGACAACGGGACAGGTGAAACTAAATAAAAGCTTGTAAAAAGCATTTTATTTGAAGCTATTTGAAAATGAACTGTCTTGGTAATTTTAAGTAGACCTTAAAAAAGTTCAATAAAACGTGTTTTGAATGGATTTTATGAGTAGTAAAGATAGAACATCTTTTTGAATGAATTTGTTTACTTGGAGAAGTGTTATTGAAGCTATTTTTGTCTTCTTTTGCAGATGAAAAATCATTGAATAACTTTCCCTGCTCTCAGCGGAGCAGGGGAGAGTGTCAGACTTGTATTGACTAAAACCCACCTATGTACCTTTATTGCCTTTTATGTTCCGAGGCCACGGTATCTCTTCGAACAACCCGCAACTCCGGCGGGCGGTGGCCCTGGCGTTGTTGTTGGCTGTTCGATTTTGATTAAACAAAGACAGAAATAGATCAGGAATTTTAATAGTCTGGACGCTGATAAAATTACAGTATCTCACAAACGCCTTTCAGTGGCCTTCAGGCCTTTAAATGTACATTACATCCAGTTATTTTTTTTTAAACGTTGCCCCACACTAGAAATTTCTCCTGTATCGTGGGTGCATTTCCAAACATTTAAACTCACATACACAAACAGCCAGACCAGAATATCTATCTGTAGAACCCGCGATACGCGGCAAAGACGCAGCGCAGGTCAAACGCTTAGCCACTGTGCCAACCGTGTTGTCACACTTGTTATTAATTTGATGCATAATCAAATGAATGATACATATTCATTTGATAATGTATCAGCAATCACAACTTTCCTATTATACTCAAATTGAATATGCATTTCATTCATTTCAACTAACAATAAAAGCACTAGTGCAGTTATGATGGAAGAGAATTTCAACAAGTTTATAGTTCAAAATTGACATAAAACTGAAAACAGTTCCGGAAAAGAGTTTATGTCTTCATAAAACACGTGTTTTCCTGATGCAGATATATTTCAGATAGCTGTTTCCGTAACAATAAAAGGAAGCTATAAACTAGCGCGCCATTCAATCCGTTCAACTTTATGCATATGATTTGATTCATATTTATTTCACTACTGAATGCCCGTTTCGATCTCGTGGTTGTTTATTGTGAAGAGTGTTTCTACGTGAAATAGTTATTTTATAATCACAGTGTGATAGAAGCAGCTACCGAATTACCAAGAAACTGATCAGTTGGCTTTCAGTCTAAATGTTCGTAACAGATTTTTAGCCGCTTCTCATCTTCTGTGAGCTAATCTCCGCATAACTTTAAAAAAACTAAAAAGGTGATTAGTTTGGATGGAGAATTGTTTTTCCTGCTAGTGCTTCCCATTCTATAAAAGACCATTTATAACTGGTAACGTATACTTTAGATACAGTTTATATAAGATAGAAAATTTAGGATGCAAGAGTAAGCGACGCGAGCTCGGGACTATTGGCATACCGACTCGGACAGGTTAGGTTTGAAGGGGATGGCGGGGTATAGAGCGAGCGAAACGAGCGAACGAATACCCCAACCGCTAGAATGGAAGGCATCGGTCGAAAATAGCTAAGCATAGTTTCAATACTACACAAAGTCACGCGTATGATCCCACAAGGGTAACCACATTGCGCCGATTATGTTTCACACCTATTTTATAGGAGGTGAGTCGATTGCCATCAACCGGTCACACATCTACTCTGACTGACTACCGTGACTACTGTAGAGAAATTTCTAATAGAAACACCCAATCACAATTTATCTGACCCAGAAATTGAACTCAGGAATTCATCAAACCAACGAGTCAGCCAATACTATTAAAAGCAAAACATTAAATACCACCAAATGCATCATATGGCACACAATTAAAATATTCCATTCGCACAATATTAAAAGAAATATAAAACCCTCAACAATATCCATTAAAACTATTAAAACCAGACCAGGGCCATCACCACAACATTCAAGTAGAAAGATACATAATTTGCCTCAACCACATGCAGGCAGCACAGAAAATACTAGAGGCAACTCAAATTAATATGTAAACCTCGACATTTAATGGTTTTAATGTGAACTTTTATATGTTAAACGTACTTCTGGTATGAAAAGCTTTGGAGCATAAAACTACTCTATTTGAGGGTCCCGTACCATTAAAATATTCAGCAACGGAATTTGGTTTAGAAATTGCGAAGTTCCATGTTGCCTTTTTGATACTTTTTAAGTTGTCTCGGCGGAATGTGATGTTGTAATGGTTCCTGTCAGGTTCAATGTATGAGAATAATTTAAGATGTTACAAAGAAAGAATTAAGATGATTTTGTTAAATTTTAATCACCAGGTTTTTTAACCGTTGCTTTTCCGGTATTGTTGGTGCGTTTACAAATATTTAAACTCACATTAACAAACAGCCAGACCCAAAAAACTATACATTTGTGCATCGGGGTATTTAAGTAATATATTGGTGAAGCAAAATCGTTGTTATTTCAATCGTTGTAAGTGAACGAGGAGAAAATATTAAGACGCAAGAAAAATCGTATTAAGAATCTGGAAGACATTATTACACTATACAAGAACAAAAATCTTGATATTATTTCCACATTTGTGGCCAAGAATTTAAATAAATTGGCTCCGGTAACTTTGGGCGATGTAAGTGGATTGATAAAAGAAATAGTAGAACACACCACTATGTTAGTGTACTCGATCTTCACATCTAGCCGGCCAGTGTGATTGCGGCCAATGACACTGTAGTACGGCCAAGGAGAAGCGATACGAAAGGTCATTAACCTAAAGAACAACTGTGGCGTTGACAATCTAATATTTAACTCTTTCCATCTTGTGCCTTTGTCGTAATGTCTCATTCTCCCGGCAAAAACATGACAACGTTAAGACGGGTTCTCCAACATTCGGGGGACCATTTTAGATGGGGTTTTAGCATGGGTTTTGTTTACATTTGGTATCGCTTCTCGTTGGCCGTACTATACGTCATCTGAACGCCCCATCTAAGGCAAGACCCTCGACCAACTGGGGTTGCGGGTTGTTCAAGAGAAAAGGGCAGTAGAAGGAACATGGCTGGTTTTTAACTCTGTACAAGTCTGACACTCCTCCCCGCTCCATCTAGAGCGGGTGAAGAGCGGGGGAAGTTATTTGATGATTACCCATCCGCAAAAAGAAGGCCCTTGACCATACCGAGGGACATCGGCCATTTTTATTTGTAATGCACCCAGTTTATATTATACAGTCTTCATATCGAAAAGGAAGTTTTATTTAGTCGAAATCACTAGCAACACAAGTGGAGCTTGACACTAACAGTTAGTATACACCAACGACGACACGGTTGGCGCAATGGCTGAGCGATCGACTGCTGCGCTGCGTGTCGCGGGTTCGATCCCCGCACGGAACAAATTTTTGCATGACCTACAGGGAGTTGTTTCGGGTCTGACTGTCTGTTTATGTGAGCTTAAATGTTTGTATACGCACCCACGATATAAGAAAAAATCCAAGTGTGGGGCAAAGTTTTTCTAGACAAAAAAAGTTCTAAATATTTTCATATTATCTCGTAACAAAATCTAGAATATTCTCATTCGATTTATTTGAAGTAGAACGTTGTGGTTGGAAAGTAACAATCTATGTTCAAAAATATCTGCGGATTTCAGCTTTGAACCGCCTCGGCTGTGAGATACAGAGGAATTCCAATATAATAGTTATCCTTCAACTCTATCAGAATGTATTCTTATGAAGAACGCCTTACAAAAACTAGATTTCCCTTTTGTTTGGTATTTGTTTACATGATATTTATTAGTTTTTTTTTATGTAGATGTATTAGAATCTATATAAGGTTTCGGAAAAAAAGTTATTATTTTTAGGATTCCGTACCTCAAAAGTAAAAATGGATCCCTTGCAGGATCATTAGGTTGTTCGTCTATGTGTCTATCTGTGAAAACCCTTTATCTCGGGAACGCTTGGAGGTATCGAGCTTAAATAAATTAAGTCTGAGGTCCTTTAGTGCTGTGAAAAAATCAACCCTCTAAGTCTACGCAGATAATAGATACGGCAGATTATGCCACAAGTTTGTACGGAACCCTCGGTGCGGGATTCTGACTCTCTCTTGGAAGGTTTTTTTTCATTATTTTTATATTCTACCACAATGTAAAAATATGTAAATATATATTATGTATACTATATGTACACTACATTGTGGTATTTAACCCAAAGGTTTATTGGTAGGAATTGCTTTATGGCATCAAGTTCGACTATGTATTCTTAATGTATTTGAAGTTTAAATTAATAAATAAAATCTAAGAATTAATTCTCAACCACAGAGTATCAAATCAAATCAATAGTAAAAAAAGTATAAAAGTTGCATTTTTTCAAAGAATTCTAAGAAACTGTGTGAATATGTGTATTGGTATCTACAGATATAACTTATCGAAAACGACAAGTTGTTTTATTATTTAGTATTTTTGTACGTTTTACCTAAAGTTTGACTGATAGAGAATATACCTTGTGGTGTGAATACCGCCTATGTACCACAATTGTACATGAAATTTATATAAACAAACTATAGTACTTATACCGAAAACGGTACGCTGTAAGTACCTTCACGATTAAACGAGAAAATGTTTCAGTTCCACCCAAAAAATACAGTAATTATGTGCACTCGACTCAACGAGCGTATGCAGTATTTTTTTGTTCAACAAAAAAAAAAACTTTTTTTGTTACTTGCATTCGTTTGCAGAATGTGGGTTACCCCGTTTTGCATACGCTGTTAAGAAAGCTTTAAATAAATGCGTAATGTTACTTTTTGGCTTTTGAGATTTTCTTGCATATGAGATAAGTTATGGCAATGGCGCCAACCACTGTGCAGACCACAACCCAGTTAGTAATATATCCTTTGGTAGAACTAGTTGTCATCTACCAGTAACGACTGGTAAGTTTGTTTGTTAACTCTTCACGCTTTATTGGCTTTCGTCTTTCTATTTCGCATTGAACAGTGTGGTGTCGCGACGATTATTTTTATTGAGTTTTGTTGAGTAAAAATAGCTTCGTTCCATCCGGGTGTCCCTTGACACCTCTCAAGTTTATCTGTCATTCTTTTTCTACTGTAGCAATTTATTTAGTAGTTTTCTGTTAACAAGCAGTAATTAATAATACGCAAAGTAACTCCTATTTATCTTTCAAACAAAACCAAACCTAAATCGAAACTTAATTGCGTTAACCCACAATTTATGACGTCTTAGTGTCTAGACTAAAATTCAAAATCATTACATAACTAATGACTATTTAGTTAATCACTTGGCGAATAATCCTTACTAATATTATAAAAGCGAAAGTGAGTTTGTTTGTTTGTTACCTCTTCACGCTTTAATGGCTACACCGATTTTGATGAATTTTGGTACAGAGATAGTTGGAATCCAGGAGACGGACATAGGCTAGAGACAATATTTTTTGAAAAAAGTGGGATATGAGGGAAAAAGAGGGAAGAAAAGGGAAAACGTAGCGTTGCTAGTACAAATCAATAAGGCGCAAGGGGAACTGTGTTACCCCGAATTAAACGCGGGCAAAGCCGCGGGCAGAAGCTAGTGTAACAATAATTTTCAGTAGTGATAATATAATAAGTAAAGCGCTTGGTGACAACATGTGCCAATCATTGCAAATGGGTTGCAACGCATGCCATACTATTTTTTTGCGGACCGGTCATCATCTGCCTAGCCTTTTCCCAACTATATTGGGGTCGACTTCCAGTCTAACCGGATGCAGCTGAAGATCAGTATTTTACATGGAGCGACTGCCTATCTGACCTCCACAGCCCAGTTAATACTGGGTAATACGATACCCCTTGGTAAGACTGGTTGTCTGACTTTCGGAACACTGACTACCTGTAACGACTGTCAAAGATCTACAAATGATAACCTTTAAAGATTTATTACTTTAATTATTAAACCCGATGCTTAATAGGTAAGCCGATATAATAAAAACATAAGTAGTTAAATAATTTACTTTTCGTTTTATGTTGAATCTCTATGATACTTGACGCTTTAATTGAACATTCTCAACCAAGATCGCACAAGTTCATATTGTCATCAAAAGCCTATAGATTATCAACTACAAACCTACGAGTTACTCCTGCAATCTTGATACAAAGGCTCAAGCTTAGCAGTGTACTAACAAAGTTGCTGTTGACATCGTCAGGGAGTTCTGCTTACTCCGTTAAGCTTACAGTTTCGAACTCAAATCGAAACTCGGCAATTAAAATGTCCTTACGTTAAATTAAAAATCTTTACGCTGGGTGCTGAGATTTGCTAAGTCGTTGCTTAAAAGTTTGAAATGAAAATTAAATGAAAGTCGTTGTGTAAATGGCTCAAACAGAAACTCAATTAATGTGTAAGCTTTCATTTACAGAATATCTTCTTGATTTGTTATTACTTTGAGCTTCCGATTTGTGTGTTTTTTCGCGATCATAGTGCTTGAAATATCGGGAGTTCACGGTAATAATAAGTCACGGAAGAAATCTCGTAAGAGATAGCTTAAATATAGTCAGAATTTTTGAAAGCTTAAAACAATGGCGAACAATCAGAGGTCAGGAAAAATCCAATGCGGACTCAATAGATCAAAAAAGAAAGTCTTGTGTTGCCCACGCATATACAGTTAAGTACCTAATATTATAAAGGATAATTATGACAACATATTTAAAATTTCTCGTATCGCGGTGTTCGTTACCAAACTTCTCCGAAACGGCTGCACTGATTTAAATGAAATTTTGTGTGCACATTAAAAAAAAATATCTTTCTATCCATTTTTTCCTTCTTTCTCCCCCTCTTTTCACTTAAAAAATGGCCTATGACCGTCTCCAGGGTCCTAGCTATCTCTGTACCAAAATTCATCAAAATCAGTTTTGCCATTTAGGCGTGCAGACGTAACAAACAAACTCACTTTCGCTTTTATAAACCAATAGCGAGGAGTACCTCACATAAACAAACTTGAGCAAAACAAAGCGCAGATGGTTTTTAATATTTACTTTCAATAAAGTCATAAACATCGTCTTGAAGAAAAGCAAGAGTTAATTCGTTTTAGTACTGTCGTAACAGTAAAATTTTCTGACGAATTGACGAACAATCTGACTCAAGCTAAACTAGAGCAATTTTGAATTTATTAATACACCCACAGAGATTTTAGTAGTGCTTACATTTTTATGTACATAAATTATGTTGAGGATATACTAGCTCTTTTATGTAAACGAAGTTCAAGCAAATACGCGGTATTGTGATGAACTTGGTGTGCCCAGCGGGTTCACCCGCTGCTCGGCTCTTTAGTGTCGTAGCGTAATGCTATATAGCCTTTTATTTATTAATTTATGTACACACAAGAGGACACACAGGAAAAAATCAAAGAGTACAAAGGTGCAGCTTATTTCTAAAGAAATTTCTACTAGCAGGCCTGCGAGAGGAAATATGAAGATATTTAATGTCTTGGTTAAATTTCAAGTCACATCTCGTTCTTCCATACAAACTTTTCCACCCCATTTCACCTTCTTAGGGTTTGAATTTTGCAAAATCACTTCTAAGTCAGCACCTACGTCTTAAAAGGATCCTTCGTGGAAAATTAGAAACTCCTAAAACTTGTCATTTCTGAAATTTCGCTAAGATTTGATTAGGGGCTGCCAGGGCTACCACCTGCCGGGGTTGCGGGTTGTTCAAAAAAGATACCGCGGCCCCGGACCGTAAAGGGCAATAGAAGGAACATAGGTGGGTTTTAGTGTCAATACAAGTCTGACACTCATTCTTTGATGATTTCCCATCCGGAAAAAAAAAACAAATTAAATAAATATATGTTTTAGGTAATAAATTCAGATAATAATTCAAGACAGAGAACGCGTGTTGTCAGTCATCCCGGGTTTTAGGGTCCCGCACCTCAAAAGGAAAAAAAAGAACCCTTGGATTGCGTTGATGTCAAGACCCTTTATCTCGCTAACGCGTATAAATATCGAGTTGAAATTAAAACAATATACTCAAGTTTGTTGTCTGTAAGGCGCGTCGCCCACAGGACCAAGAGGCGCAGACGCACACGAATTCACTTTTATGACTTAAGTAAATGGTTTAACAAATTATGTGTTATTTGTTGCTAAAACACTAACAAACACAAAGCGATGGTGAACTCCAGCAACCCTTGCATGTTTCATTATCCTTTGCTTTCTTCGCGGGAGCTCCATAGCAAGCTTTAAGTCAGTTTTGCCGACAGTCAAAAAATTAGAAGAAATGATTGAAAGAGATACTTCAGCCCCCGGAACACTAAGGGCAAAAGAAGGAACATGACACACAGTTGGGTTTTACGTACTTTCCAGTCTGACACATCAATCAATTGTCGTATGTCTCAATCTAAAATCTTTTTTTCTTGTTGTTAAAAAAAACACTAGGAATTTCTTCTATATCGTGGGCGCGTATACAAACATTTTAACTCACATACACAAACAGCCAGACCCGGAACAATATTTTGTACGCCATACAAATATTTGTTCCATGCAGGGATCAAACCCGCAATTCGCAGCGCAAGAGTCGATCGCTCAGCTACTGCACCAACCGTGTCATCGTGTCAGTTGCCATGATGATCCTCGCAGCCAAGCTATTACAAGTAAATGTGGGTACATTTACGTCGATTGAAGCTAAGAAAACTGTACTTTAATAAAAATGTAATGAGGTTTATTTTTGTTTCTTTTTCATACTCACGATCATGATTAAATTCTGTTCTAGGAGAGTAAGAAGTTGTCATATCGCTCAACTTTTATAAGTCAACAGAGTATAAAAGTTGATGCGGTACTCTGGTTTTATGGAACCTCTATTTGACGTTAATTATATTTGAAGGGTAGATCTTATTAATTCATAGCGCTTTTGGCTTATAAAAACAGTTTTTAAGTTCAGATAATCAGGGAAGTTCCAAAAGTCTGACAACCAGTCAGACTTTCGCAACCTAAAGAGATTAGTATTACCTTAGTATTTCTGAGTACTAACTGGGTAGTGGAGTTAAGATAGGTAGTGACGCCATGTAAAATTCTGGTAAACAGGTACATACGGTTAGACTGGAAGCCGACCCAACATGGTAAGGCAAAAGCTAGGCAGATGATGGTGACGATTATCGCTTCTTTTTTCGTCATTAGACGGATGGACGGTGAGCCACCTCACCATCCACAGACTATAGACGTCAAATAATATTTGCGTGTTTTGGCAAGTATTTAGCTGCATCCGTATAATATACATAATTATATGTATGTATATATTTAAAAAAAAAAACGTTGCCCCACACTAGGATTTCTCTTGTATCGTGGGTACGTTTACAAACATTTAAACTCACATACACAAATAAACAGCCAGGTCATACAAACATTTGTGGAACAGAACTGTTTTGCGGAAGAAGGTGACCGCTTCCCATTCCCTCTTGCTTCAGACTATGGACTGAAACAAGGCTGGACGCGAAGTTTGTGAGGACACAGCGGTGCTCCGTTCAAGATGCGCAGACCGCCATAGTGTGCTATAGCGTATCCTGCAGGCGATCCTCACAGTGGTGTAAGGCTCATCCCTGGGCAATCAGTAAAATTGAGCACATAGAAACCTGCTTTTGTTGGCAGCTAGAACTTGCATCCTTACTAATATTATAAAATCGAAAGTTTGTTTGTTACGTATTCACGCCTAAATGGCTAAACCAATATTGATGAATTGTGGTACAGAGAATGTTGGCATTCCAATTAAAAATAAATAATTAAAAAATGAGGGATAAAGAGGAAAGAACAGGGAAAACTTAGCTTTGCTCTTACAATAAATAAGGCGCAAGGGCAAAAAGTACAGGTAGCAGGTACCTGCAAATCGGGAAAATGGGAACTGTGTTACCCCTAGTACCAAATAAATGTAATCGAACACCAAGGAAGAACTCCCTTAGAACAATCCCCTTTGAATCTAGATCTTCAATACAGGCATAAGATACCATTAGTTTTTACAGCATCTATACACCCAAAGGTGTACTAGTTTCTTAACAATTCCGTATCCAATTGTTATTGTACTGATATCAGCGTATTACCATTTTCCCCATTGTCCTTGTAACACTGTTATCTTCGACAGTTGAATTTGCATCTTAACTTTCTCGGAACAAGGTTTGAATTTCATCAGCAACAAAGAACTTCTTAGGTGTTAGAGTAGAACAAAAGGTATGAAGTAAGAAAAAAAATCTTCGTCGTTGAATTTAGAAAAGATGTCTGCTTTTATTTTTAGAGCTGATTGTATACGGCTTCGGACGGCCAATTTCCCGTCCATCTTTTGTACATAAAAATTCTTATTGTTGATCTACGAATGAATCTTTAATTATTTATTCACTGAACAAAATTGTTTTGTTTTTTGTTGATTGTACTGTAAGATACCAGTTACGAATTGGTATACTATTTTTAATAAAAGGCGTTACGATGAAAGATCTTGAACTTGAATATTAAAACGTAATTGACGGCCCAGTTGGTCTAGTGGTTAATGGCCCTGACTGCTCAGCCGGAGGTCGTGGGTTCGATTCCCACCCAGTACAAACTTTGTGTGATGAGCATGATTGTTTGTTCTGTGTCTGGTTGTGATTTATCTATAATATGTATGTATTTATGAATTATATAAGTATGTATATCAGTTGTCTGGTTACCATAACACAAGCTCTGCTTAGTTTGGGATCAGATAGCCATGTGTGAGTTGTCCCAAGATATTTATTATTATTATTTACTATACATAAATTCATCCATCCATCCTCACAAACATTCGCATTTATAATATTAGTAGGAAGAAAGTAGGATAGTGTTATCATTCAAATATCTACTCAGACAGATTCCATATTAATAGGTTTAAATGTAATCATTGATTAACCAATCATCAAATTCAATTATACAACCACTAAAACCTAATCAATCACGATCTAATTATGGTTTAATGAGATTAGAAATTCAAGAGATGTTGACATCATTCTGTTTGTGATGGATTTTGGTAGTCTAAAGCTAAATAGGTTGTTATTCTGAACCAGTCTATCACTGTCCCACTACTGGGCCTCTTCTCAAACCAAGAATGCAAGAACGTTGATCACCATGCTTAGTCAAGACAGGTTAGCAATTTCAGACTTATATTCGGTATCTTAAAAACACACAAACTGGTATTCTTGTTCCGTAAAATCAGCTGGAGAAACAAACACTACAGTTACTCTGCTCGTTCCACTTCCAATCCACTCTCGATGCCTTGACATAAGACCACACAGCCTTCAGGGGATGTTTCAAATATGCCACCACTCGCCACCTTCCATAAGATCCCTGAAAACAGAATAATTTTTTTTATCTAAGTACAGTTTAATTTATTTTTTAAAGTATTTTAAATATTTATCGTCGAAATATTCGTCGAAAATATTTGTCGACTGTTTGGCGATATCTCGAAATCTTTGGTTTCGTAAGCAATTGAATCTAGTATTAGTATTTCAACCCCAAAACGTCTCTTACAGTAAACATGTCATTACTGTGTACAATATTACACTAGTATTACTGTTCGCATTTTCGTCCCACGCTTCAACTAAAACAAGATACATAAACAAGCCCGCCTACACTAATTTGAATCCAAAATCTAAATTATCTCACTTCAAAGAACAGACAGACAATTACATAATTCTTTGTAAAAGAAAATTCAATATACAGCGGATCCAATTATTGAAAATAAAACGCACGGCCGAGTACGCACGACGACAAAGAACGGACAGGTTAAAATAACCATTGGCGAGTAGGATTTCAGTAGAATTTCAGCATTTCGTCCTGGTTTACGTTGACACAAAGGTGGGAATTTGTGGGTGCATACGGCTAGAGAATGTAAGCGGGCACGTGGCGATTATCTAGCTAAGGAGTATCTTCCGAAATTCTAAGTGGGTGAGCAAACTTATCGGTTTGAAACTGCACTAGAATTCCTGAGACTTGGCTTAGGTTAAGCCGTTACCGTGCCGTTGCCTTTCTTGTTTGCCTGTTGTATGTAGAATTATGACGAAATAATTGTGAATTCTTTTCTATTTATTTTGTGGGTGAGAAATTATCAAATAACTACTCCGGCTCTAGGCGGAGCGAGAGGGAATGTCAGACTTTTATTGATTAAACCCAAGCATGGTATCTTTTTCGAACAACCAGGCGTACAAACATGGTATATTTACCATGTTTGTAATTTGTTTCTGTTCGTTTAATACTAATATTATAGTTAACACTTGAAACGGGATATTTCCCGTTTCAAGGGTTAACTATAATATTAGTAACCATATCAGTTTAAAGACTTATAATACTATTGTTGTTATATCTTGGTAATGAATCGGTCTGACTAGTGAAAAATGCCAGCTTTCGCCCCTGTACGGGAGCATTCGTATTTCAAAATCGAATATATACAGGATCATAATTTTTGTAGTAAAATATTCACAATGTTCGCTCTATAAGTCTTTTAAATCCCTTTGGATAACCATACCCAGTACAAATAAAATCCATACCCTTATTAATTGTGGATGGGAAACCATCAAATAACTTCCCCGGCTCTAGGCAGAGCGGGCGGCAGTGTCAGTGTGTTACTAAAAGCCACCTGTTATTTTTGCCCTTTATTTGTTGGACTAACCCCAGACAAACTTAGTTACTTTTAAACTATTATGTGGAACATGAAAGAGAAATCTAGTACATAAAACAAAACACGTAAGCAAACATCTTGTGTCCCCAAAAAGTGTCCAAAACAGAATAGTTTCAGAAAATCGATAACTCTCCGTAAGTTTGTAGGCAATACAAGTTTCTAGACCAATTCTAGGTTCCAGAGTTTTCTAATCAAAATTATTAGCACGTTTTTGGCACAGTTTTGTTAAGTGTTGCTGTTGAACGCCAGAATATATTTTCTGAACATGGATCTAGTTTTACGAGTTAAACGTAAGAATGTCTTGGTTGATATCGGATTCACTTGAAGGGTGTATGTAGGTGGTTTCTAAGCATGGATTATGTGACAAGTTCTCGCGCTTATACCTACATCAAAGGAGATGTTAATAGCAGTGCTAACATGGTACAGCTGCATGGACTATGAGTGAAATTATAGTATTTAATGAGAAAAAATAATATTATAAATGAGAAAGGCTGTGAAGATGTATGGATGTCTGGATGTCTGAATATCTGGATAGCTGGATAACTGCATGTATGCATGATATTTAATTTTAGTACTCTTTCACGCAATAACTGTTGAAACAGATTTGGATGAAATTATAATTCTCCCTCATATCTCAATCTTTTTAAAAAGAACTTGCCTATGTCCGTCTCCAGGGTCCCAACTATCTCTGTACCAAAATTCATCAAAATCGGTTTAGCCATTTAGGCATGAAGACGTCACAAACAAGCAAACTCACTTTCGTTTTTATAATATTAGTAAGGATGACGCTTGTCATCCAAATCCAGAGTACAATCCGAATCAATCGTCAAATATTAAATGAACACGAACAAACCCGGGGTCAAAAGCTAGTATAACTAGTTGAATAGAATGAAAATTTAGGTCCAATTTCTTTAAAAATATTCTACGTCAGCTTAAAGCTTGGCGTTGACCACCCAAAATTGGAGTCGTGACTACGTCACATTGAAAATGCTAGTCTTTTTAAGCCGATATAGGTTAGTCTTTAAGAAAATACTTTGGAAGTCTTGAATGAAGAGGGTTAAACTTGTGTGTGACGTTTCTTTAATGGTGAGCTGTCCTTAAAGTGGTTTGGTTGGAGATGGGTCGGTCACAGAACGTTTAAAGAGAGCGAGTAAAGAGGCTATTGAAGGATGCGATAGAAATGTTAAAGAAAAAATAAGGCTTTTTGATATTCCTCTTTTTAGTCTGTCTATGGCATATAAGTCGGCTCAAAACTTCCATCCTATATTTTTAATAAACAAAAATAATCGAATACATATTCCTTAAGTTTCTAATCTATCACAGAAGAAATGACGCCGCAATATCGGACACATTGCAACTTATAATTAACTAGCTTTTGCCCGCGATTTCGTCTGCGTGGATTAATAGTTCCCGTTCTCGGGGGATTTCCGGAATGAAAACTATCCTATGTCCTTTCTCGGGTCCCAGACTATATCTGTACCAAATTTTATTGAAATCGGTTCAGTGGTTTAGGCGTGAAAAAGAGACAGACTGACAGAGTTACTTTCGCATTTATAATATTATATATATATATATATAAATAAATAAATAATTATCTTGGGACAACTCACACACGGCTATCTGATCCCAAGCTAAGCAGAGCTTATGTTATGGTAACCAGACAACTGATATACATACTTATATAATTTATAAATACATACATATTATAGATAAATCACACCCAGACACAGAACAAACAATCATGCTCATCACACAAAGTTTGTCCTGGGTGGGAATCGAACCCACGACCTCCGGCTCAGCAGTCAGGGCCACTAACCACTAGACCAACAGGCCCGTCAAAAAAAAATCGTTTATAAGTTGATTGTGAAACAGTATTAACCATTCATAATTCTGTAGTGGACGCTAAATAAGATCAAAGAGTCGAGACGAAAGATGTTGTGTTTTTATATAAAAAAAAAACTTGAGAGGTGTCAAGGAACACCCAGATGGAACGAAATCATTAAGTATTTATGATGTACAAAAAACCTGTATACACTCAACAAAAATAATCGTCGCGACACCACACTGTTCAATGCGAAAGAGAAAGATGAAACGAAAATAACTGGCTTGTTTTCTATGAGAGAGAGACAGACAGAGAAACACACGCACGACTTACAACTAAAGCAAAAACTGTCGTTACAACTTTTGATCTCAATTTTTTCTGTCAAGCCCCCTTTCGCTACGCGCGATAAGAAACTTCGTTCCAAAAAACTAGGATAATTTTTTATTTTTTTATTAATTCTGCCCTTGTCCCATTCTATTTGGGGACGGGGAAACACATTTTCTTCTTCCATTCTCACTTGCCATACATCACAAATTAGATGGTGTCGAGCCAAAAAATACTTATAGAAATAAAATAAATTCTCTTAGAAGAAAGTCTCTCTCCTAAAACTTCCATATCTCACACTAGAATAATTTTTCTTTCAAAAATCTTCCCAACTGTTCACACTGCGCCCACACTGCGTTGGTTCTGCTCCGTGGTTCCGTCAAATTTATTCCGTCTATTACAAGTGAGCTCGAGTTCCTTTTAGAAGTTTCTTTTAAGGGTTCCGTAGCTCATAGAAAAAAACGGAACCCTTTTATTTTTGCGGGTGGGAAGTCATCAAATTACTTCTACTGCTCTGGGCGGTGTGGGGGGGAGTGTCAGACGTTTACTGACTAAAACCCACGGATATTTTTTCTTTTGCCCTTTATCCGTGACGCCGTATGTCTTCAAAACAGCCTCGAAAAGTGGAACCCTATAGGATTACTTTGCTGCCCATGTGTCTGTCTATCAAGACACTTTATCTCGAAAACGCGTTTAGGTATCGAGTTGAAAATAAAATGACTTACCTAAATCGGTAGTCTCTTAAAGCTGTGGAAAAATTATATCTGTAAGTCTATGCAGTAAAAAGATATGGCCGACTGGCCGTTTATGTTTTTATCTTGATGCGGAATCCTCGTTGCGTGAGGCCGACTCGCACTTGACCGGTTTTTTATTATTCCACCAACCTTATTCTTTGTGAATACAATGAGCTAATGTATAGTTCTGTTAAAGTTTCTAGTGTATATAATATACAAGTTTCAGAAACTTGACTTTGGTTTGTCGTGAAGACTATTTTCTTTGTTGAAAATGTGACCCAATTTCCTTTTGTTATTTTAAAGGTTGTTGTATCTTTATCTTCATGATTCATTTATAAGATGTCTATCCGATTGAATCCATGGTTTAGCTTGATGGTTCAGATTGCCTTTTGGGTAAGGGATTTTTGAGTGAAAGAGCTCTTGTTAAAGGGATTTGTTTGTTATAGATAATGGTATATACCTACTTAAAAAACCCATAGACCTGTTAAATTTTTAGGCAATATTTTTTTTTAGCAAAATTTTCATAAGACAACCGAGATCAATGGCTTCGCGTGCTTTTGAGTTATGAAGAAAACTTATTATAAGTGGGTGGTCACCCATCTACAAACCAACCTAGGTAAGTGTGGCTTCATTTGAAGGTCGACCTGAGTGGTTGTTACATTGTTATTAACTTTAAAATAATATCAAAAACAGTAAAATTATATTAAAATTTATTATTATTAATTAAAACTTAAATTATATTAACAAAAAGAAATTATTATGAAAAAAAAAAACATACAGAAAATAGAGCACTCAGGTAAAATAAGCAATCCTAAAGAAATAATAATAAAAAATCGTTTATTTATAAAAAGGAGGCACATATACAATAAAATAAAGCATTTAACAAACAAAAGAACACAGTTGCTTAATTACCTGAACTAGGTTGAACCTGTGTTTCAGAAATCTCTTCCAGCAGACCTGCGATAGGACAGATAGAAAAAAAAACACGTAGACACAGTGAATAAAAATATCAAATTAAGCACTAACTTAATAAATAAATATGGAATTATAACAAGACGACTATTACGAGAGTAAATACATTCAACAATTAAAATGTAAAAGATATCTTTGAATTGAAATGTCCCTCGAGTCTCACTTATTTTAATAAACAATTTAAATCTGAGGTCCTTGAAATATAATGAAATAATTTAGTTGACTGTTAGTTGTAGGAGATTTTAAATCTAAAATCTTTTAAGGATGAATGTACTTTTGAGTTCATCAAGTTAAGGTGAATGAACTTGGAAATATTATAATGAACACGTAAAACAATTAGTAAACAAATTATTCACCAGCAACTTGACTTGAAATTTAATCTAGTGAAATCTGAAAAACAGTACTACAAGTACGTACCCGACCCAGTTGTCAAGATAGATCATGCCACACTGTACTGGGATCGGTCTATCATTACTGACAGGACTATTGCCGCCAATAAGCCTGACATAGTGGTGATAGACCGATCAGCGCGCCGCGTAATGATAGTCGATGTTACCATCCCACATGACGAAAATCTTGTGAAAGCTGAGTAAGAGACACACGAGGTAGTCCACATGTGGAATATGAACTCGGCTGTCATTGTGCCGATTGTCGTAACGGCTAATGACCTTGATTAAGAAATCAGTACTTCTCGATACGGCCCGCATAGTGAGGAGGTTCTTGTCTCTGGAGCCTTAACCACCGGTAGCTAGGACCCTGCTGCCAATGCTAGCAGACCATTATTTTATATTTATTCAAAGAATATTTAAAAATGTAAAACTAAAGACAGACAGACAGACAAATTAACCTAACCTATTCCCATTTATGTTGAGGTCGGCTTCCAGTCTAACCAGACGTCTCCACGAGGCCAAGCGATAGCCTACTCAGATGTTGGTCAAGGATATTGGCTATAAAGCCATTGGCCGACACGACTATCGACACAATGGCTGTTGTATTTATGTGCCACACATGTGGATAACCTCGCGAGCCAGATCTAGATACTTGATATAATATATTTATATATTTTCTTATTCTTAGTTCTTAAGAATTTACAAATGCGAATGTGAATTAAGGATTTTACAAAATTGAAACCCTAAGGGGGTAAAAAAGGTTGTAAGTTTGTATGGAAGAACACATTTTTTGGCCGGATTGACTTAAACTTTTGCATAGGCTTTCTTTACATGGAGTGACAGCCTATCTGACCTCCACAATCCAGTTAGTACTCGTTAGTATATGTACTAACGCCCCTTGGCCAGACTAGTTGTCAAATTATCGGACCGTTGACTGCCTGTGACGATTGTCAAAGATCTACATATGAAAGAAAATGACTTAACGAACTTTTAGAAGCAAAAACAAACAACAGCTAACAAAGTTATAAGTTATGGAAAACATTATTAATATTAATATAATCTCTTTTTATCTGCATAACTCTCAAATATACTGACAGTAAAATTGAATAATCCTGAAAGTTTGCGTCTGTGCATAAAACTTCCATTGATAAGTAACTTTCATTATTCTGTATGTTATAAAATGTACAAAACAAAGAGAATATTGTTATTTAAATAATAACATAATTTACGTCGCCGATTTATGTTATACTAGCTGGTGCCTGTTGCTTCGCTCCCGTGAAATAAAACAAAAAGTATCCTGTGTGTTGTTCCAGACTATAATCTAACTATTTGCCAAATTTCATGAAGATCCGTTCAGCCGTTTTGACGTGAAAGAGTAACAGACATCCATACATCCTTCCTCACAAACATTTGCATTTATAATATTTTGGTATTCATTTATATTTAACCAGCTTTTGCCCGCGGCTTCGCTCAAATTCGGGATAACACAGTTCGCTTTTTTCTGATTTGGCTGGTACCTGCTACCTGTAGTTTTTGCCCTTGCGCCTACTTTTTGTTATAGCAAAGCTAAGTTTTACTTTTTTCTTCCATCTTACTCCCTCATTTCACATTGTCACAACTATCTCTGTACCAAAATTAATTAAAATCGGTTCAGCCATATTCGGCATGAAGACTTAACAAACAAACAAACTCACTTTCGCTTCTATAATATTAGTAAGGATTCGATAAGTGAACAATGGATGTTCTTCTAAAATAAAAAAGAATCTTTATATCCAAACTGAGATCTATTCCTCCCATTTCCATGGGACCCTAGTCCCACGTGCTACTTAAAAACTCTGACATCAGGTTAAATCACAAACTAAAAAAGACCTTATGGCGATACTTTGTAGCTTGGTATTAAGATAGGTAAAAGATACAAAAAAAACTCTACAGGTACAACTACAGTACAAGTATTTTGTTTCAATAACTTAACAACCGCCAAACTCCAAGTTTCTATAATTTCTGTCTACACACAACTGTATAAGTTTTAATTAAACTTAAGAAATAATATTTCTTTATCTTTCAGGTATGTGCCAGCGCAAGATGTTTTAATATACGGCCAGAAGTTTTGTCGTTTGAAGGTAACAAGCAAATTATATTGTAAGCCGAGTTTATGTTAGTTCAGTCTGAAGCGGGAACCCAGATGTTGAGGTTTTAGTATTTAAATACATTACCTACTTTATGTTGTTTGTTCTTACTTCCTAATTTAATGTTCTTACATAAAATCCAAAAATGTTCATTTTCTTTCAATGTTATGTGACATGGTAATTGTTTTACTTCAATTACTGTGTCTGTTTTTTGGACCCATAATCCATTTGTTTTACAAAGACTACATCTGTGAAGTAGACTAACTGGCTACAGTACCCACGATGCAGGAGAAATCCTAGTGTGGGGCAACGTTTAAAAAAACGAAACGATAACGTATATTCTAATGTTTGAAATCCAATGTTAAACCCCTATTATCGCCGGGCGCCGCGAGACGACTTCCGGCCACCGTAGATGCGGGCCTGTGGGCGGTGAGCAATGGGTAGTTCACCGTCCGTCCGTCGATTGACGACAGGCCGTGTCGACGGCGCGTTCGTGTTTCACGCGCGCCTCAAAGAGTGTCAGCAAAGCAGAGGGGCTTGCCAGAGCCTCTGCCTGCCGGGGTTGCGGGTTGTTCGAAAGAGATACCGCGGCCTCGGAACGTAAAGGGCAATAGAAGAAACATGGGTGGGTTTTAGTCAGTACAAGTCTGACATGCCCCCCCGCTCCACCCAGAGCGGGGGAAGTCATTGGATGATTTCCCACCCGGAAAAAAAAAAAAAAAAAAAAAAAAAAACCCCTATTATATACCTACCACTGTGTAGACTGTAGGCAACACATCGTACAAACGCGTTTTTTTTAAAATGATTTCCTACCTTAATAGCGTACTATCCTATAGTCTAGATTTCAAACTAACGAGCTAGTGCCAAAAAATACGACTTTTTACCTTAGTGTTGCATCATTGCCTATTTTTGTTATTTTATTTTGTTTGTTAAAAATAATAAAACCCAGAAATATGTGTATTTCATTTTCTTGTAATCATCTCCAATCCAAAAATCAAATCAATGCCAGTTTATGAGTGATAGAGGATTAAGTATTTTACTTTTTCCCTGGGGTTTTCTCGAGTTTTTTGATGTATATAAGTATGAGCAATAAGTTTAATTCAACTGATTTAAACGATGCAAAATAAATTTCTACACAATCAAGTTTTTACTTTGGGATTAAAGGAACCTTATGATATTTATTTTATGAAACTAAATAAACCTGGGATAATATACAAACACAAATGTTATAATTAATGAATGCATGTACATCCAATGTTCGCTTTGTTTACTGGGAGCAATGTTCTGCAGAGATAGAGAAAAAAAACCGGTCAAAAGCCAGTCGGGCTCGCACACCGAGGGTTCCGTATAAATTTGTGACATTTAAAGCCTTTTAACTGCATCAACTTATAGGCTTGATATTTTCACAGCTCCAAAGAAACGGGCCTCTTGGTCTAATGGTTAGTGGCCCTCACTGCTGAGCCGGAGGTCGTGGGTTCGACTCCCACCCAGGACAAACCTTGTGTGATGAGCATGATTGTTTGTTCTGTGTCTGGGTGTGATTTATCTATAATATGTATGTATTTATAAATTATATAAGTATGCATATCAGTTGTCTGGTTACCATAATACAAGCTCTGCTTAGCTTGGGATCAGATAGCCGTGTGTGAGTTGTCCCAAGATATTTATATTTATTTAATGTCCTTGCTTACCGGGAGCAATGGCTTCATATTCTGCAGAGAATAAGAAAAAAAAAGAATTACGTAATAATTGTAGGTAGCTTATTAATCATACATTAAGTAAATCTCACTAGAACATTTTGTTTATCTGTACCACAATATACGAAGAAGAAAGCACATTAATATATTCCATAAATAATAATTATTCCTTACTGATCTAAATCGTGTTCCAGTGTTCGATTAGATTAATGTTTAGCTCGCTGCTTGGTTATTATTCGAGAGTCAGAATACATAAATTGTCTGTTTTACTTTGATTCTACTTGGTACTGATGTAGGTAGTTATATCATCTGGAGACGGCGTTGGTAAGATAAGATAATTCATCAAAGATTTTGTGGTTGAATCAACCAACCTATTGTGTTATTATATTAGCTGGCGCCCGCGGCTTCGCCCGCATAATTAAAAAAAAAACAATAATCATAATTCCAGGCTATAATCTATGGGCGGAGCACCGCCGTGCCCTCGTAGAGGCGATCGGCGGCGGCGATCTCTCGCGTCCGGCCCTGGTTCAGGCCATGGTCCGGAGCGAGAGGGAATGGGAAGCGGTCACCACCTTCTGCGAAGCAGTAATGCTAGCAAAGGAGGTGGCCGGGCGTTTGAGGGAGAGAACATCTGCCCAACCCAGCCGCCGCGGGAGACGCCCATGGCGCCGGGCGCCGCGAGACGACTCCCGGCCACCGTAGATGCGGGCCTGTGGGCGGTGAGCAATGGGTAGTTCACCGTCCGTCCGTCGATTGACGACAGGCCGTGTCGACGGCGCGTTCGTGTTTCACGCGCACCTCAAAGAGAGTCAGCAATGCAGAGGGGCTTGCCAGAGCCTCCGCCTGCCGGGGTTGCGGGTTGTTCGAAAGAGATAGAATAGAATAGAATATACTTTATTGCACACCAAAAATTGAAAAAACAAACTGTTTTATAAAAACAGATACCGCGGCCTCTATCAATTCGGCCAATATCTCTAAGTAGCAATGCCAAATAAAATACTCTACAAGAATTTGTGTCAGATAACATCATCAACTTAAAAGGCAGAATTTTTTAATTTTTGCCCAAAACCGAATTCCAAAAGAACATTAAAAAGACGGAAAAATCTTTGAATCAAACAAAAATCACCAACATCCGGAAGTATTTTTTTTTCTGCTTACATTTAGATAAATCGCCTGATGTGGAACGATGATGGCGCCTAGGGTGGAGTACGCTTGCCTAAAAGGAACCACTCACTCGGAATTTAAAGAAATCCACACTAAAATGATCAAAGAACAGAGAAGGCGGCAGTTATCTCCACAGACTGGCTTTTGCATGCCTATAGTACGGCCAACGAGAAGCGATACCAAATGTAAACATAACCCATGCTAAAACCCCATCTAAAATGGCTGCCCGAATGTTGGCGAACCCGTCTTAACGTTGTCATGTTTTTGCCGGGAGAACGAGACATTACGACAAAGGCACAAGATGGAAAGAGCTAAATACTAGATTGTCAACGCCACAGTTGTTCTTTAGGTTAATGACCTTTCGTATCGCTTCTCGTTGGCTGTACTAGTTTTTTTTTAAAACGTTGCCCCGCTCTAGGGCTAAGGGCTCTCTACATACACAAACAGCCAGACCCGAAACAACTATCTGCAGATCATACAAACATTTGTTCCGTTCGGGAGTCAAACCCGCGACACGCAGCCCTGCAGTCGATTAAGGATCATTTCGGCTTAACCCTTGGAAAGTTGAAGGTAAGATGTTTATTTATTTATTTAAACTTCATGTACAATAGTGGTACATAGGCGGACTTAATGCCATAAGGCATTCTCTACCAGACAACTTTTGGATAAAATACGACAACATTGTGATGGGTACAATACATAAAATATCTAAAACAATTTTTACGAAAACATATTTTTATACGGATACTAATACACATATACATATCAAATAAACTAATATATACATTTAAAAATAAATAAAAACGATAACTTTAACAGTAATTATAATGACTTTTAATTGGCAGACGGACCTAAATAGTGGTTACGAACTTTTCTTTTAAAAGTAAATTTACTTTCAGCTTTTTTAATGTCAAAGATGTTCAGGAGGGGTTGCAGGTTGTTTGAGGGGTAGCCAGGGTTGCAGATACTGCGACCCAAGAACTTAAGGGTAAAAGGATCGAGGGTAGATTTTAGTAAGTAAAAGTCTGACACTCCCACCACGCGCTCCAACTAGAGTGGAGAAAGTTATTTGATGATTTACCATCCTCAAAAAAAGATGTTCACGTAGTTTACCATCCCCAAATGATATCATGTAGTAAGCGAAAAACCTACTATCCTTACTAATATTATAAAAGCGAAAGTGAGTTTGTTTGTTACCTCTTCACGCTTTAATGGCTGAACCGATTGTGATGAATTTTGGTACATAGATAGTTGGGAACCAGGAGACGGACAGAAACAAGATTCAAGATTCTTTTTAAAAATGATTGAGATATGAGGGAGAAAGAGGAAAGAAAAGGGAAATGTAATAGCAATGCTAAGTAGCAAATTTTTATTTAAAAAAACTGGGATGTGAGGGAGAAAGAGGGAAGAAAAGAGAAAACTTAGCGTTGCTATTATAAGTCAATAAGGCGCAAGGAGAACTGTGTTACCCCGAATTTAACGCGAGCGAAGCCGCGGGCAAAAGCTAGTCTTCAATAAGTTTATCACGACGACCTCCATTTCCTATATTTTCAAATAAACCTAGTAGACAAAACAAAAGAATCCAGCATACCCTAATTTAGTTGAATTACCAACCCTTTCAATCCTCTCAAATAGGGACGGCTGTAGTCAAAAAACGTCTTAAAAATAAAGCTGGATGTAGATAATTGTTCACCTGTGTCTCGTAAGCGATACTTCTCCGATTTTGCCTCCCGCTTACGCCAAAGACATTACGCCCGACCCAACAAATTGCGTTATAGCCAAATTAGATTCTCTGTGAGCCCCTGGGGTTCATATAATTCGTAAAGCCATGTTCTAAGGGACCATGAGTGATTTCCAGTTTTGCAAATTCGTTGGCTTCGTAAGCCTTTCTTTCTAAAAAGCCAACAAAATACGGAACGCACAAAAATTTTTATATAGCCACAAATACGAAATGAAATAATTATATTGGTGTTTGTGAATTTACAATTATTTCATTTGATTTCATTCAGTGAATGCAAATTGGAAGTATTGGTTTTGGTCTTATTGAAATTCCCGTTAAATACGATAGTGTGGTTATTGTCAAATTTCAGAACAATAGTGCGGATGACAAATATATTATGTGAAATTCATAACCGCTTTATTAAATGTAATTAACCCCCACGAGGCCACGAGCTTTGCGTTGAAGCCCCACGCATGCTTTAGAAACCAATTAAATAAGTCGCTTAGAGCATGGCACGTAACTCTTGGCCTCACATCAAAGGTGCCTTTTACCCACAGGATTGTCCGGATAAGCAGATCTCATCGGTTGACATACAGGAGGCCATTAATAAAATATTTTGGCAGACATCACGATGTTATAGAAGACACATTCGTGTTCCACCTGCTCTTTAGATTTAGCGTGAACCCGCAACCCCAACAGGCAATGGCTTTTCATTGCCTGCTGGGGTTGCGGGTTTTTCGAAAGACATACCGCGGTCACGAAACACAAAGGGCAAAATAAGGATCATGGATGGATTTTAGTCAGTAAAAGTATGACACTACCAAGTTATTTGATGATTTTATTATCCGAAAAAAAAAGGCACTATGAAGTTACTTGCGATAAGTGCCGTGCTTTTCGTCGCAAGTTGCGTCGCTGGTAGCATGAACGTGCAATGTTAAAATGTGAATCCAAAACAGAGTTCTGCTTCACAAAATAACTATATAGTTTTCTCCTACACACGCATAACCTCTTTTCTATGGTGAATCTTAAAGAATTTGTAATAACACAGGCACAGAATTGCTAAAAATATCAAATATTATAAGTAAAAACCAACAACCAGATACCGAGGCTTACTTTTTTGATAAAAGAACCTAAACCTATTCACTCGTTTAACCCACACTTTAACTATAACAACACACGAAAGCAATTTGCGAAATTTCAAGTCTTGACGTAACAATACACATAAATTTTGTTGTTGTGTCTAAACAAGGCAATTCTGCGTTCTGACATTAATTTAAACGCATTCATAACCATTTTAGTAAGAGCTCCCGAATTTGGTTAAGATATAATTAATGCTTGAACTAACTGTGCAAGTAAACCGACTTCACGCATTGTTTGTTGTTTGGCTTATTTTCTTCTAAAGTGTTTGACTAGGTTCTAGCTATTCTGTTTCACTATAGAGTGTTTGTAGTACTAACAGCCATCTCAATGAGGGTATTTGATTTTCTTTTTTCTTAGAAACCAGGCTGTAGTCTGTACAATTTTTTCAATATAAAAAGGAAAGGGAAAAAAAGGGAGTCGTTTGTCTTAGTATGGACATGTAGTGAGGAGGGATGAAGCACATGTGACTAAAAGAGTCATGGATCTGAATGTTGATGGACGGAGAGCGATAGGAAAGTCAAAGAAAAGATGGATGGATAGTATAAGGAAAGATATGAAGGAGATAGGAATGAATGATGCCGTGAAGTTTGATAGGGGAAAATGGAAGAAGAAGACGTATTGCGCCGACCTCAAATAGAACGGGACAAGGGCAGGAAAAATGATGATGATGATGATAAAACAAAACGAGACTTATAGTATTTTAGTTCAATATAAATTACTTTTGGATAATTATCGGAATAAATTATTTCACATTAAAATCCTTTGGCAAAACACAAGATATGACTTTGTATTTTTAACACAACATTATCAGAAGTAAAGCTAATCGCTTACCGGGGTTGCTGGCAAAAGGAGAAACGTGGGTGAGTTTCAGTCAGTGAAGTCCGACACGAAACCCCGCTCACAACACGCGGCGCAGCAGTCAATCGCTCAGCCACTGCGCTTACCATGTCGTCGTTATATATATAGGCAAGATGGAATGTCTTGCTATTTCTCAACACAAACAAATCGAATCCAAGACCTCATGCCTAGCAGTCACACTTGTAGCTATCAGACAAATGAGGCAGTTTCGAAAAGAGTGTATACTATACATTAATACTTCAAATACCTTAAACCTTGCTAGAAAAAATTCTAGACCAGATTAAACAAAAAAAATACTGTATTGTTTTTCCGTCAAGACTAGTTAAACAACAACGTTATATAGATACGCCTAAAATCCAAGATCATTATTTACCTATCCCCAAATAAAATCATTAATTTCTTAATCACGAGTCTGTTTATTCAGAAACCCTTCTACCCACAGTTATTCGTACGAATGGGTTCTATTCCAAAATAAACATTCGCCAATTATCTTTGCAAACTAGACGTCAACGTGACATTATTTTGATATTTGAAACGTAGCTTGAATAATACAAAATCCGTGTCTCTTGGTTTGGGCTAAATAAATATTGTCGACCTGAATTTCTGTTTAGAAGTTTGGATGCAGCTGTCAAGAAATATTTGTCTGCGATTTCTGCTTATACTATTTTTGTTTTGCATAGCCTAGCATAATCAGCTAATAATGTTTCAAATTTGCTAACACGGTTGGCGCAGTGGCTGAGCGATCGACTGCAGCGCTGCGTGTCGCGGGTTCGGTCTCCGCAAGGAACAAATATATGTACATATGATCTGCAGGTAGTTGTTTAGGGTCTTTAGGGCTCTAGGCGGAGGATGATTTTCCTACCCAAAAAAGGCCCTTTATCTGGTGAACGTGTGGTGGTATCGAGGTTAAATTGAAACTAAAGTGTATGGTCCCTTGCAGCTGAGAAAATTAACCCTCCAAGTCTACGCATTCATAAGATATGGCCGTTTATGTCGGAAGTTTGCACAGATTTGCTGTTCATATTAATCAATTAATCGTATCATTTCAACCATGAGTGTTTATTTATATTATATTTTTTTTTATTTTGATGGTTTTGGATCTACGTGACACAATTTTTGTTGTAGTATCCTGTCTCTAATAAATAAATATACTGTCTCTAATAAATATATGACAGGTATGCATAAATAAATAAATAAATTTATGCATAGGTACCTCTCATTTGCTGAAACGCAGTTTTTAGATGTCAGTTTATTTTAATTTGTATGTAAGTTACCGTGCTCTTGGTGTTCTTATTATAAATAAATAAAAGAAAGTTTTGGGTTTGGTATGTTAATATCTTGAGCTAAATAAATATAGACCAGCAAAATTCTAGCTTAGTTTAGTAGTTTGGCATGATTTTATTTCGTGGCAACTCTCACGAGATGTTCGCCTGCGGTTTTTGCTTATACTATATCTGTCTTGATTAGTGTGAAATTGTTTTGAGTTGTTCCGAATTTGGAAGTTAATTAATGTGGTTTGGGAAGGTTGGTCTGAGATTTATTATTTCTATTTGGTGAATGAATTGTTCTGTTAGTGTTTTTAATTAGGCAATGTTGAGTGGTTTCCTAAGAAACAACGTTGTTAACAGAATTAAAGTAAGACTGGGTACACGATTTTACGAGGAAAACCAAGAATATAAGCGGTTAAATTTAACCGTTATAAAATTTTTAGTAACGTGTTTTTTATTTATTTAATCATCATATCATCATCATTTTCCTGCTCTTGTCTGATTCTATTTGGGGTCGGCGCAACACGTTTTCTTCTTCCATTCTTCCCTATCAGACCTCAAGGCATTTTTTACTCATTTCTCTTTTATATCATAATTTCTTTAATACATCCATCTTTTCATTGGCTTTCCTTTCGCTCTCCCTCCATCAACATTCAGATCCATCACTCTTTTATTCACTAATGATTTGTGTTTTATCATCATATGCGTATGTATGTAGGCATAATTTGACGGACTAAATGCTACAAAATTTTCTCTTACAGTCAATCTTACCTAAAACGAGAATAAGGCAGAATAATAGATTTAAAAATAGAATTCTTGTGTGTTGTAAGTCAGGGATTGTAATTTTTTTTTTCGTCAAAGTAACTAAACATTTAGTGGTCCTAATTTTCCGTTTATAAATTAACATCGATATATATTTAGGAAGTAGACTAAAAATAATTGCTTCAAAATGCAAAACTAAAGCTCAAAATGGAAATCATGAATTTCACGTGTTAGTGTCAAACGCTTCATGGTCTGCGCTCTTTACAGTTCAACGATAATCTCTAGTTGGCTTTGTACCGTATAGCAGCTATAGTTTCAAAATATTTGTCGAATTCTGTTTTTTTTCTAAATTTCCGAGATCATATCCTTTGCGGTGTAAACGTTACGAAAATAAGTCGTTTTAGTAAAAGACAGCAATATATGATTATACACATTTTAAAACAACGTGGTTAGTCTTTTATATTTTTTTTTTATTGTAATACAAATTGGGTAATTATATTTTGGTTTTTTTTATATGCTTTTTTATTTTCTTAACAATATTTTCTTGAAAATATAAGGAACTTCGTTGCAATAAAATTATAGTCGCCTACTGATATTGGGAACAGGGTCCAAGCTACCGGAGGTCAGAGCTGACAGAGAAGAACATCTCAACAATACGAGCCGTATCCAGAAGTACCGCATTCAAATCAAATCAAATCAAAATCATTTATTTCCAGTAGGTTAGTTACAGGCACTTTTGAACTGTTAAAACATTGACAACAATAAAAATGAAGCTACAGTCTCAGTCAAAAGGCATAATAACTTACTGTGAAAGTACTGTATTTGAATCTAGCCATCATCATTCTGAATCAAGCCCTTGATTCTCTACGTAACGACAGTATGCTCAGCCATTGATCGAGGCCCTTGGCCAGTAAGCCATTGGTTGTAGTGACTATCGGCATAATGATCGCTCAGTCCACATCCCACATGCCGAGAATCTCGCGAGGCAAGTCAATATACTAGATTTGCTTATCTTTCTTGACTTTCGCAAGGTTCTCTCGGCTTTTACAAGATTCTCTCGGCTTTCACAAGGTTCTTTTTTCGAGATTTTAATTTAGTTTTTTTCTTAAAACGTTGCCTCACACTAGGTATTTCTCCTGTATCGTGGGTGCGTTTACAAACATTTAAACTCAAATACACAAACAGCCGGACCCGAAACAACTATCTGCAGGTCATACAAATATATATTGTGCCGTCAAATTATTATTATTTGTGTGTTATTACTGACAGCCTTGTTTGTCTACTGATCAAAAGGTTGGCTTTCCTTATTCTTTCTGCATAATATCGTGTGCAAGTAACAAGAAGTCTCACTCCCTTTCCTCCACTTTACTTTAACTATGGCCATCAGACGCCAATTTCTTCGAAAATAATATTGTGTTATTTTCTTCCCGGAGTTTATTTATTTTCACTTCATTCACCGTACTCTAGTCTTGGATGTTATCCAGCGCCATATTTCTCATCCTACCTTCATGAACATTCAGTGTTGGTACTTAGCCGTTACAGACGACATTTATGACTGGACCAGCTGATACCTTGAGAACGGAATGTGAGCTTGCTACACTAACCAACATAGTACGATAATTCATGTTGTAAGGACAGCTACACACTTGATCAGGTGTTTTCGATAACAAGACAGAGTTGAAGAAATTATTACAAAATAAATAAATAAATATCTTGGGACAACTCACACACGGCTATCTGATCCCAAGCTAACCAGAGCTTGTGTTATGGTAACCAGACAACTGATATACATTTTTATATAATTTATAAATACATACATATTATAGATAATTCACACCCAGACACAGAACAAACAATCATGCTCATCACACAAAGTTTGCCCTGGGTGAGAATCGAGCCCCACGACCTCTGGCTCAGCAGTCAGGGCCAATAACCACTGGACCAACAGGCCCGTTAAATATTTTCAGCTTTCAATTCCTAAACTTAATATTTGGTGCGCAGTTTCGGCGAAGTATATGTTCAGCGGTAGATCGTGATGGATTTCATCAATTGATTTGCTTCGAAATCAATTAATCTACAAAATCCGTTCGGCATTTAGCTTCGCAGAATCGCTGATCATAACTATTTAGATCTATGCGGCAAAATACGAAGTTTTCCAATTAGCTTTTTCCCGGCCACATGATTGTTCTATAATTATTTGTTGAAATTTGTTTAATATATTAATATTCTGTTTGTGTGTTACATTTTAACACACTTTTATTATAAGTCTTAAACGTTTTCTCTCTCTTCTCGTCTAAAATTTGATCAAATTTCCGGTTTCGCACCAATGCACAATGCATGACCCATGCTTTGTCATCTAAACTAAATAATAATATGTGTATTAAATATGTAATAATTACTTAATACTACTATTAACTTAAGTTAATAAGTTTAGTGAAATTATTATATATCTATTATGGCAGACTGGCAATAATAATTATTATCATCATTTTCATTTTTTTTATATGGGTATCAAATGAAAGGTTACTCTGCTAAATACAAGTCGGTAAAAATATTAGGTATATTATACCATTTTGTTGCCGTTTATACCGTGTTGTGACCCGGACTTGTGAAGCGCCCCTTAATATGCTAACTACAGTTCAGCCAGTGTCTTGGAAATTAGTATGAATTTCAGAGAAATGCGAGTGTTATTATAACAGGCTAGATGGTTACCTGCCAGGCTTATTTACATAAAGGAGTCTGCAATGTGTTATGCGTACCCCTAAGTTAATATTTCAAACAAAAAAAATAAAGCGTAATCTCTTCATGAGCTCGTTGAGCTCCTTGGGTTATGAGTCGAGCTACACGATAACTGACAAATGCTTGCACTGACTGGACAGGTCCACTCAATTTGTGTGGTGCTTTCTTAAAAAGACCACTTCAGACACTAATCTGCATAGTCCTCATGTAAGTTGAGCAAGTTTTTTTTTGTCTGGACTTTAAAAGAGACTATGACCTCTGAGTTTGTTTCGGCTGTTTCTTCTCAGAGTAGTCGGGTACGAAACACCGGCCTCATCTAGTTTTAAAAAAAAAGACGTGTAAAAGTGTTTGTGAAAACCTACTTGCAAAATAAACATCATTTATCATTTATCATGTATATAGAACACAATCTACACAAAATTTACGACCATTCGTTGGTCAACGTTGGCTCCAAATTTAAATACCTGGATGAAACCAAACTCAAAGTCAAAGCAATTATTTGAATTAGAACATAACAAACAGCCACGTGCATAATAACTTGTGTAAGTACTGTAGTTGCCCATTTCAAAGCATACAATCAATGAATTAATTACTTAATAAATAAATTGAATGAATGTTTTCTTCATAGACATCTGATGTCTGTGAAGAAAACATTATGGTTAGATAATTAATTTTGAGAGAGAGAAAGCTATATACAGTCTGATACGGTATCTATAGCTATATACAGCTATAGCTATAGCTATATACAGTCGGTTAGACTGAAAGAAGACCACACACACACAACACGTAAGGAAAAATGGCTTTGCAACTGATAATAACAAATTAACGAATCACCTCTTGAGGTGATTTGTTAATTTGTTATTAATTGTTATTTGTTGTATTGTATTGTTAATTTGTTATACTATTATTTACGTAACAGTACGAACTGATTTGATTCTTGAATCAAATCAGTTCGTACTGTTACGTAAATAATAGTAGTGTCAAAGAGCAACAAAAAATACCAAAATTGGAAGCAGATGCCAGTTTTAATATTATATTGGTGTCAAATTAAGGTATGTTTTTAGTAGATTAAAAGTTTATTTATTTAGGCATAACGTAGCTGAAGTTATTACCATACATTGTATCATTTTTCACAAAATAAAATTGACCCGCCAAAATAATTTTTCGTAACAAACAAGTTCACCAATTCATGGAATACATCGGATCGTTTGCCGCGCAAACATTTAACCTGAAAATGTTGACATAGGAAAAAAAAGTTGAGTTTTTTTCTCATCTAAATTCAATACAGCCGTGTATTTGTCTGCCAGTACAAATACTAAAGTGTATAATAAACCCTTTCATAATTAACGAAACTTTAACGATGTTGGCAATGGATTCAACAGAAAAAAAAGAATAAAAAACCTATTTGAATTGGTCTATGCAAATTCTCTTGGTGGAATTTACCTTTGTTTTATTCCCATAGCTGTCGTTAAACTTTAAACTTTATTATGTGAAGTATAAAGTTGATTCTGATTCGTGCAAGATGATGGCTTAGTGGTGTTTGCATAAATTGTACGATTAGCGCTGTTAAGTAATAGTTATCCTGTTTAAGATGGGTGACAGTTTACGTCGCAGAGATATTTTAGTTCTAGTTCGTTGTAAAGTTTTGGCTAAACGTGGTTTATTTTGAGAGTTATGGCAGTCGGAGATTTACGGCTAATTACGTCTGCATCAGACTTAATTGAATAAAAGGTTTTGAATGTAATTTTTGTTATATTTAGACACTTCTGCCTCCATAGTTCTAAAGACTGATATGATGGGAATGATAACGATAATGACATCTAGCCAGTTTAAGGCCACAACGAATGCATTCGATAGCTTTCTAGAATGTGGTTGTAGCTTACTGTCGATGTCGGTCCTTTTACTGACGGCAGACTGTGTTGACGGTGTGTTTGTATTTTAAACGTGCTTTAAAGAGTTGTCAAAGTCTGGCTCGCCAGAGGCCAAGGGTGGAGCGGGGGAAGTGTCAGACTTTAGCCCTTTATGTTCCCGAACAATCCGCAACCCCGGCAGGCAGTGACCCTTACAGACGTGCTTTGCTTATATTTCTTGGCCCACCATCAATCTTTCACTGTATGCCTTGAAATCTGCACACTTGACAACTGCATCAGCGGGCGGAGTTCGTATAGCTGAATTTTGAGCCAAAACGAATTTACAATCTACACGCTAAGAAAAACTTTACACATCAAGTCAGTCCTGATGTAGTTTGTAAAAGGCTTGGCATACGATAATGAGTCTTATATTTTACTAAAACATTGAGAAGGAAGTAAATGAGTGTACTTATAATGAAATCTTATGTTGGAAACAATTATGTGAAATTGACATGAAGGCTTATAAGTGCCATAGAACTTTCTTAATTTTACTCGCTAAGTTGAGCTTTGTAATGAAGTTGAGCGGCTGGATTATAAGGAGTGGCTTTAAAGTTATCTATTTTGTTCAAACAAGATTACCTAGGTAGTGGTTGCCTAGAGCAGTGATTGCTTAGAGCAGCAGTTGCTTAAAGCAGTGGTTGCCTGGGTGATTGCCTAGAGCATTGGTTGTTTTGAGCAGTGGTTATCTAGAGCAGTGGTTGTCTAGAGCAGTGGTTGTCTAGAGAAGTGGTTGTCTAGAGCAGTGGTTGTCTAGAGCAGTGGTTGTCTAGAGCAGTCGTTGCCAGGAGCAGTGGTTGCCTGGAGAAGTTGTTGTCTAGAGCAGTGTTCAATTCAAACGTGCCTGTAATGGTCTTGAAATAAATGATTTGAGTTTGAGTGGTTGTCTAGAGCAGTGGTCGCCTAGAGCAATGCTTGTTTAGAACAGTGGTTGTCTAGAGCAGTGGTTGACTAGAGCAGTGGTTGCTTACAGAAGTGGTTGTCTAGAGCGGTGGTCGCCTAGAGCAGTGGTTGCCTAGAGCAGTGGTCCCTTAAAAATATGTCGGACTTTTTCATAAACGGAACGTAAAGATAATCTTCGTGAGTAAACTAATATGTTCTAGAAATAAAAACCGGCCAAGAGCGAGTCAGATTTGCGCATCCAGGGTTCCATACAACCTTGCGACATAAACAGCCATATCTTTTGACTGCGCAGATTTAGAGGGTTGACAGCACTAAGGGACTACAGTATTAAGTGAATGATTTTAATTTTAACTTGATACCTTTTCGCATTCCCGAGATAAAGGGTCTTAACAGACAGAGAGACGAACAACACAGTGAGTCTAATAAGGGTTCCGTTTTTCCTTTTAGAGGTACGGAACCCTAAAAATCATAGTTAATCATAGAGCACACTTTATCCAGTTTCTCAGATATTGAAAACAGGAATATGTTTGATGCTTATAGAACAGACATTGGTAATATTTTCTTCTAAAAAATTTTGATGAAAAACAAACCTTTTCGATTTTGACACACCAATGTTTCTGACAACCAATCAATCATTTATTTTGTAGAACATAAGTGTTTACAGGTAGTATATAAAATATATATATATATAGGTTCACTATGACAAGCGATTGCTAGTATTCTGCTCTATCTGAAAGCCACTGGAAGCTTCAGAACTTAGGCACATACAAAAGGTAAGGCACATCGTCATGATGACACAGCATCTTTTGTAAAAACATATATCAATTGAATTTTGAGGATTGTGTTTATTCTCATAAGTACCTCAAGAAATAACTCACGTATACAGAACGATTTGTTACCAAAGTAGTAACTAGTATAGGCCGTGTCGACGGCGCGTTTAGTGTTTCACGCGCGCCTCAAAGAGAGTCAGCAAAGCAGAGGGGCTTGCCAGAGCCTCCGCCTGCCGGGGTTGCGGGTTGTTCGAAAGAGATACCGCGGCCTCGGAACGTAAAGAGCAAAAGAAGAAACATGGGTGAGTTTTAGTCAGTACAAGTCTGACATGGCCCCCCGCTCCGCCCAGAGCGGGGGAAGTCATTGGATGATTTCCCACCAGAAAAAAAAAGTAACTAGTATTCTATTACGAGTTCTTTCGTCTGGTCCCGTCTATAATACGTAAATTTGAACGTAAATGTTTTTGTGCCAGACGCCCACTTGTCAGGTGGCACTCCTGTGTATCAAAATCGAAAATGTTTGAGATCAAAATTTTAGTCTGAAAATATTCCTAATATCCGCTTTTCAATCTCTTTGAGTACAGCCCTATTTTCCATCTTAAAGTGAGTGGGTTTAAAATCTTTGCATTGAAAACATCACGAGCAAAATCAGATTACTAGCTTTTGCCCGCGGCTTCGCTCGCGTTTGATTCGGGGTAACACAGTTCCCCTTTCCTAATTTGCAGGTACCTGCTTCTTGTAGTTTTTGCCCTGGTGCCTTATTTGTTGTAATAGCAATGCTAAGTTTTCCTTTTTCTTATCTTTTTCTCCATCATATCTCACATTTTTTTTAAAAGTTAGCCTATGTCCGTCTCCAGGGTTTCAACTATTTCTGTACCAAAATTCATCAAAAAATAAACAAACAAATTTACTTTTGCTTTCAAAATATTCGTAAGGACTAGTAAGGACAGACCTACTTAAGTATCATGTTGAAACAAGTACAATATTTCAACAATGCCCTTCTGAGGGATGAATAGATGATAGAATGTGATGGATTGTGAAGGCTGTTAGTAATTTGCTTTCCCTAATTAACTGTCAAGCACCAACGTGTTAACTTGGAATATGATCTTTCATTTGGGTTGATTTTTGGAACATCAACATGAGATTGATGCAACTCAGCTATATTTTTGATGAACTTGGGGTGTAGAAAAATGGACTTTATTTCAAAAATTATAAAGTCTATTATATACCTATTATATAAACATCAAGTTATAGAAAAGCTTATGTGAATCCAGTTCAACGTAGTAAGCGAAATTTAGAACATCTTGCTCATCTATCTAGGGACTCAGGTTCATAACAAAATGTTGATAATTGTGTCTTAAATTATTTTTTTAACACCCTTGCTCGTAAAGTTGATGTAATTCCACCGGTTTTAAATATGTAAAGAGGGTCATAAAAAACGCGTGTGTTATCAAAGCAAATAGTTAAGTTATAGGCCATACAAATTCCATAACAGCATTATTTGCCAATTTAAATTTGGAACTGATCGCCGCCGCACGACTCCAGCTAGTGAGCTGCACGCTGTTGCTATGCTTTTTCTTTTTTTTTTTTTAAAGAGTTTTGTCGCTTAGCGCTGTTGCTATTCAAATTTCGAACTAATTCGAAAGTAGGCAGCGCTAGTTCGCTGTTAAAATGGCGGGAAAGCATTCAAAGATTGAGTTTATTTAAAATGTTTTTTTTTCTGTTTCCTCGCAAATGTGTTAAAAAACGTCGTACGATATACGTGCGTATTGGTTATAACATGCTCGGCTCATTACGCCCTCGCCTTCGGCTCGGGCTGTAATTCCGACTCGCATGTTATAACCATCTTAACGCACTAATATCGTAATGTACTATAAATACAGGAGCCCATTCTATCACAAAGCTACACACATCCCTGTTAAAACTTGCGCCTTTTCAATCCAACTAGAAAAAGGCATTACACACATTTTCCAAGTATCAAATACCTCTCGACAAAATCTTATCAGTTTCAAAATGAATCTCTAAACTCGAAAAGAAGGTAACGATTTTAAAAATTCACTAGCAACATCCGTCAAAGAACAAAAAAAAACCATTGTACCCTCAGCCGAAAAACTCCCCACCGGTTCAAACCGGTTGTATCCAGTAAATTCTGGGTCATTCTAGAACTCTGGCCCATATTTCGTGTGCAGCGTGCCGACGTTGCAGTAGCGAAATTTAATTCCCGAGAATCTTGTGCTTAGTTTAAAGTGTATATAGCATTGTGGACGTAAGATGTGTTTTGTACACGGTCTTAGATAAATGGGTCACTTGTGTATATTTGAGGTTATTTCACATTTATTACATTGGGGCCGTAATAATTATGTGCCTGTAGCTTGGACACTGTTCCCGATGCCGGTGGGCTACTATTTTTATATTTTTAAATGTTTTTTTTTTCAGAAATATTTAAAAATGTAAATATATGTCAGTTAAGCAATAAATGTACGAAATAATGTGCCTGTTATCTATATCAAGAATGTTTTAGATAGGGGGCGCAGAAGTCACAAGACTCCAGGGTTGCGGGTTGTTCAAAATATATACCAAAGCCCCCAGGAACATAAAGGGCAAAAGAAGTAAAATGAGTGGGTTTTAGTTAATAAAAGTCTGACCCCCTCGTCCTCGTAGTTATTTAATTATTTACCATGCCCAAAAAAAAAGGTTACAAACCTGTCTCAGTTCCAAAAACTCAGGCTTCAATAATTTCTGGCGTGATATTAAAAATTATCCTTTGTGTTATTCTAGACTTCAATCTACCTCTGTGCCAAATTTCATCAAGATCCGTTCAGCCGTTATGACGTGAAAGAGTAACGAACATCCATCCATCCTCACAAACACAGACTAAAGTCCACCCATGTTTCTTATGACCTTTACTTTCCAGGGCCGCGGTATCTCTTTCGAATAACCTGCAACCCCAGTTTTCTTTCAATCAGCATTCAGACTCCGCGTCTGTTACTGCGAAAGTTCTGATGGAAAAAACCCAATATCACATACCTCGACCTGAAAATCGAACCTATACCTTCATGCTCAGTAATCGTGCTTGGAACCACTAGTCCAAAAACGCAATCAAACACCACTGTATCTATACTAATATTATAAAGCTGAAGAGTTTGTTTGTTTGTTTGTTTGTTTGAACGCGCTAATCTCAAGAAGTACTGGTTCGAATTGAAAAATTCTTTAAGTGTTGGATAGTCCATTTCTTGAGGAAGGCTATAGGCTATATAACATCACGCTACGACCAACAGGTACTGAGCAGCGTGGGTGAAACCGCGAGGAACAGCTAGTTAAATATATATATATGATCTTGAATTTCGAAAAGCCAGTAGAATGTCACTTGGAGAGAAAATCAAGTAAATTGTTACTTTGCTAATGGTTTTGGACAGGACCCAGTTGCGCAATCTTCAGATTACTATATTAATGGATGTTTTGTAAGAAGGATGGACATTGAAGTACAATGTAGGTTGTTAAGGAAGAGATATTATTGTATGAGACAGCTATGATTCTTGGACCTGTATTTTAAGTTTATATTTTATTTATTTATTTATCAAGCTGGCTGGATGACCAAACTGGGACTTAGCTACAGTGTAATATGTACAATTGTACAGACGCCTGCACATCAAGCTACTACAATCTGTCAGATTTCTTTGATAGATTTTCGACTTTATTTTTTAAGTATTAGGTTCATTGTGAAAAATTAACAGTTTCGGGTAGCTTGACCTGCTGGAGTCTGTACATGGCCCCTGAGTACTAAGAACCATAAATTTATTGATAAAAGCTCATAATAATTAGGTAATTATAGTGTAGTCCTTACAGGCCTTAACCTTGCTGACAAAACAGCTTTCAACTAATAAACCGAAACCGAAAAATACAATTTACATCAAATCCGAAAAATACAATTTACATCATATATATTTCTCTTTCCTCATCGCCTTACAAGTAAAACTATACAGTATAATATAACTCTTCTTCGTCACTGAAATATTGGCACAGTATTTTTTATTTTTTTTATTTGGATAAAATAAAAGCTTTGTGCCACACTAGGAACTTCTCCTGTATCGTGGGTGCGTTTACAAACATTTAAACTTACATACACAAACAGCCAGACCCGAAACAACCATCTGTATGTCATACAAATATTTGTTCCGTGCGAGGATCAAACCCGCTATACGCAGCGCAGCAGTCGATCGCTCAGCCAATGCGCTAACCATGTCGTCGACATTGTTTGATAATTTTGAATGTGAGAGTGATCCTGGAGAAGGACTCAAAAATAATTAATGTAGTATTTTTATTTCGCATTTTACTTTTATTTTTATAATAAATACTACATATTGAGTTTACGTAGAGTTCCAAGTTTGTTAGTAGTTTAAGCTGAAATATTAATGTAATCCTAATTAAATCGACGTCATGTAATGATTGATGAACCAAGCGACAATATCCCAACAACAGACTTTGTAATAATATTTAAACCTATCAGGCATAATAAAATAAAAACCATTAATAACAATAAAAACATTTAAACCCCCGATACTGTTATACGCGACCTCGAAACAACTGAGGCCACATTTTATTCAGGAAAACGTATGGATCCCCAGGGAATACAGAAAGGTCGCTTCGGATATCCACTGGGGACTTCCCTGAACCAAATACTGCAGAACGAACCTAGCCCAAAGTGTTTTGAAGAATACTAAATTGTTTTTGAACTTTCCACTAAGTTAATTAGCGGAAAAACGGCAGGCTCTGAAAAGTTTATGCCGAAGAATAGATGGCCGTTAAAATTCATGAAATAAAGTAAGGAGTGGAGAAATAAAATGTTTTAAAACAATTTGAAAGGCTTTTTGGAGGAAAACATGGTTTGTTTATTGAAAAGAATTTTTAGGCAGTCATACGTCAGTTTTGTTGTCGGATGCGTTTTTCGGCACTTAGTGAAGTTGTCATGAAAAATATTGAACATTGCTTTTTTTTTAAATAGTTGTTCTATATATTTTGATTGTGTAAGACAGCATTATAGTTTTGTTGAAAACAATCGTAATTGAAAAGGTGGTATTTCTTTCAATCTATATTTTGAAATGATTTGTGGAGAAAAAATATTTTCTATACAATTGGATGGTAACATTTGTTTACCATGGAGATTTTTATAAGCAAACTAAATCAGACTGTATTTAGTCTACTTACTTTAGGCCGTTGGTCTTGCGATCGCAAGCGTGACTGCTTAACGCGGGTCTTGGGTTTGCATTCCGGGACGGGTAAAAAGTGTTGTTCTAGTTTTCCATTAAGAAAAGCTTTAATAGTGTTGAAGACATCAATTCGTACAAAATACGTGAGCATACGATAGTCAACATGACATTTGACCGAGAAAATTCTAAGGTATCGTGTCTTGGAAAGAACAGACTTAAACGGACAGAAATAAAGTATGTATTTCATTAACATGATAGAGAGTCCTTTGAGTGTTAGTACGTCAAGGCTGTCTGTGTCAGAATTGTCTGCAACTAAGCCAAACTTTTGGTATTAGATGTGTTTTTGCTTCTCGGACAAGCCCGTCATAATATTCCTAAACCTGCTACTTTAAAACTGTGGCGATCACTAGAAAAGCTCTGAAGCAATGAAGCTGTACAATATCCCGGAGAGTCAATTTGACTCGTCTTAGAGTCCACAACAAAAATAATCAGAAAAAGTAGAATAACAGTAACAAAGAATAATTTTGTGTTTTAAGTTTCCTGTTTAATTTTGTCATCTGACAAAATAAATTTGTTAAAACTAAGTAATAATGCTAAATTGGAAGGGGGTGGGTACACCAACCTCCTTCTAATTTTAAGTTCTTTCAGTTCATCTAAGTTGCTTGAAAGATATTGCTCTCAGCGAAAATAGCGGCATTGTATCATCTACACCATACAATAAATTATATTCTGTATTTTTATTTATCAAGCTAGTTTGGAACAAAACCATAAGTTTACGCATACTGATAAAAATCTCAACCCAAGGTTACCATTTACATGTTGATGCACCTCCCTTGATTATGCTCAGCTCTTGTAATACGCAGCGAAACGAAATACATCAGCAATTCGGGAAAAAATGGAACACCTGCGTCCACAGTGCCAACTCTCTCTCTTTCGCACACCGTACATTAGAAAAAGACAGACAATTATTTATGTCACTGAAATTACAGCAAAATTTTAAATGAGACTGAATATTTCTTTGTTTCACTCATTATAGTACTGTTATAAAAAATAATACGGTCTGTATTTTAAGTTCTATTACGATTTTGTAATGTAAGAAAAACAGTATAATATAATACGGGTTATTACAGTGTCGGGGTAAAAATGGAAGAACGTAAAGTGGGTTATTCTGACTCTAGACGAGAATGGTCGAACATTAGTTGTTGTTTGTAATGATTGTTACTGCTTACTTAGCTTTCGGAGTATAGATTTTTATTGCAAAGTGAAAATTTTATAACAATTTTGTATATTTTCTGTTAGAGAAATTTGAATTTTTATTTTAGCAAAAACCGTACCTTTAATAGCGGAGTGGCAGAGACCAAAACAATATTTAATACTAGCTTTCGCCCGCGGCTTCGCCCGCGTTAAATTTGGAGTAATACAGTTACCCTGGCGTCTTATTGATTTGTAATAGCAACGCTAAGTTTTCCCTTTTCTTCCCTCTTTCTCCCTCACATCCCAATTTTTTTAAATAAAAATTTGCCTATGTCCGTCTCCTGGTTCCCAACTATCTCTGTACCAAAATTCATTAAAAAAAATCGGTTTAGCCATTAAAGCGTGAAGAGGTAACAAACAAACAAACTCACTTTCGCTTTTATAATATTAGTAAGGATTTTACATTTAATACACTAAAAATAAAATAAGGAATACCTCAACCTAAAATATTTCTCTTTCAAATTACGAGTTAGCCTAGTTTAAGGGGCAGATTTACATACATTATTGTACGGGTTTATGTCTATGATAATTTCGTGAGGCATAAATAATTTATTAAGGAGCTGCTCCTCAATGATATCACCAACCATAATATTTTTTTTTTTTAAACTCAAAGTTTATAAATAACGAGTTGCACTTTGTGGTTTCATTCACGTAGGCAGGGGTATTAAATGACAAATGATGTTTAAATTGCAAATAAGTTTTTACAAACACTTTTACACGTCTTTTTTTAAAAAAAAACTAGATGAGGCCGGTGTTTCGTACCAGACTACTTCGAAAAGAAACAGCCGAAACAAACTCAGAGGTCATAGTCTCTTTTAAGAGCCAGACAAAAATCTTGGTCAACTTACATGAGGACTATGCAGATTAGTGTCTGCAATGGTCTTTTGAATTGCTGTTTCCATTGCTGAAAACAGCAATCAAATCCGTTGAGTAGTTGAAACCTTCTAAACGAACAAACAACTTAAGCAACTTAATTTTAGACCATGTAAAGATGTCCACATTATTATCGTTGTTCGATGAAGTAACTGGACTGAGTAACCTTATGCTAAGTGAAATACCCTCCGTATTTCACATAGCATAAGGTTAGTCAGTCCAGTCTCCTAACAACTAGAATACCCAGTTAATCACGTCAGCTTGAGACGTGACCCACATGCAGTATTACCACCTACCCGTTAACGTGACCGAAAGCCAAAATTGCATAGTCTTGAACAGACAGATTTTCTCGTGAAATATATAGTGTAATAAGTTACAAATAGACGTTCTTCTGTAATCCACTGGATATGGACAACAGGGCCTACCGTGAATTATTATATACTAGCTTTTGCCTGCGGCTTCACTTGCGTTACATTCGGGGTAACACAGTTTTCCTTTCCTGATTTGCAGGTACCTGCTTTTGCTTGCTTTTGCAAGTTTTTGCCCTTGCGCCTTATTGATTGTAATAGCAAAGCTAAGTTTTCCCTTTTCTGCCCTCTTTCTCACTTTTTTTTTTTAAAGTTTGCCTATTGTAAGCGTGGCAAATTTCCTTTGTGAAGTACGCAGTATCTGTCACGTAGTCTAAATTTGTGCCTGGTTGATGGCATTAGGCTTGCCCCTAATTACATGGGACTTAACATGACTAGCGATATACGGGTAAACTATTTAGGTAAATCTGAAGTGAACTATTACTAACCTCCTTTCATAATTTTTCACAACTTTCTATGAGACATATTGCTCTTAAACTATTTCTAAATTTACTTTGACAAAGAGGACAAGAGAAGATTCAATCTTAAGACTGTCTAGAAAAAGTATTTTTGCTTTAAAACGTTGAAAATATTGCAAACCATTCATTTTTCGAATATGCGACTAAGAATTATGAAAATTATTTCGCTTAAACTGGTAATGCTTTTCTTCATATCTCGGTTTTAAATTCCACTTATAAGGATTCTTGTAACACCGTTATGTAATTTTACTACGAACATAATATCACAATAATTTGCAATTAGTGGCAACGCGGCCAGTCATTTGCGGACATTACCAATAGAGAGCGTCGAGGACGAATTTTTGACGTAATTTATAGATTATTTATAAGTTAGTTTCTTTAAGTTATTTCAATTTGCGCTGCGTGTCACGGGATCGATTTCCGCATGGAAAAAATATTTCTATGGCCTACAGGTAGGTGGTTGTTTCGGGCCTGGCTGTATGTGAATTTGAATGTTTGTAAACGCACCCACGATACAGAAGAAATGTCTAGTGTGGAGCACCGTTTTAAAAAAAAAAATATAAAACGGGGTTAGTTAGGTAGATTTTGCTGTTTGTAATAAAACATCCTTAATAATATTATAAAAGCGAAAGTGAGTTTGTTTGTTTGTTACCTCTTCACGCTTTAATGGCTAAACTGATTGTGATGAATTTTACATAGATAGTTGGAAACCAGGAGACGGACATAGGCTAATTTTTATTTTAAAAAAGTGGGATGTTAGGGAGAAAGAGGGAAGAAAAGTGAAAACTTAGCGTTGCTATTACAAATCAATAAGGCGCAAGGGGAACTGTGTTACCCCAAATTTAACGCGGGCGAAGCCGCGGGCGAAAGCTAGTAAGACATAATTCATAAAACATGATTTAATTCTTGACATCAGTTAGTGATAAAAAATGTAAATTCAACTAATATTATGCACCACACAAATACCAGAACATAATTATGACTACTTTCTAACAATGTAAATCTAGTTAAAGAGAAAACAAAAACAGATGAACATCAAAATTCAAGTCATGATGATTTACAAAAGTAAAGAAAAATATCAGTTTTTTTTTTCAACAATCATCTCAACAGTAAAACAACTCAATATTGTTATTTTACTAATACAAAAGAAAATCCAACAAGCCATCTTCCTTCCATTTAAAGAACAACATGATGACCATTGTCTTATCTCGCTTTATATTAAAAGGAAAATCTCTATTCTGAATAAAACCCTCCTTTTTTTAATAACAGTACAATATTCTTATCTCCTTTGCACTCCGGTGTAATACGAAACCCAAGGCTTATTCTTCAGAAAATTCTCGCCCTGGGACAGTCTAGAACGGCGCAGTTTAAGGCTAAATTCAAAAAAATATAACCAATAAGAACAAAGTTGGGGCATTCATAAAATTTTCTGTTGGCATTTGTGCGCTTTTAAAAAGGACTTGAAATAAATGGTATTTTCATCGCGCCGTATTGTAAAGACTGTTTTTTGCCTGGACGAAGTAATAGGAGTTTCAAAATTGCACGTAAAGCTATATTTTGTATGCATCAGTCTTTTTCTGTCATGTAAAAATTATAGCAATTTAATTATTTATCATATTATTTTAGGAAATTATTTCCAAAATAATAATTACACACTACATTATACATTACAATAATTCTTACTAATATTATAAAAGTGAGTTGTTTTGTTTGTTACGTGTTAAACCGAAACCGATTTTCATGAATTTTGATACAAAGATAGTTGGGACCCTGGAGCCGGACATAGGCTAACTTTTTTTTTGAGATTTTTTTAGAAATGTGCGCAAGGGCAAAAACTACAGGTAGCACGTACCTGCAACAATTTCATGCAAGCGCAAGCGCAAAAGCTAGTTGCATATAGTAAAAAAATAATAAATTAAATTATAGTTAATAGGTTACAAATTAAATAAATTATTAAAAATTACATATTATAAATACATTAAAAACATTTAACATTACAATCATTGCAATAAAACTAAATATAATATGTTTGTAAGTCACATTTTTACATAATAAGTAGTTTCTGTTATTCGAACTTTTGAGGCATCCGTATTTCAAGAATTTAAGTAGAGGTTTCAAGTACATGAAATAAAATTAATCAAAATAAACAAATTTAAATATAATAATACAGATCGAGCTATACCTTAAATAAGTTAGGCAGAAATACGACGAATAAAAATGGAAACAGGGTAATAAACGAACAATGACAAAATAATAAAATACAGCGCACTTAACTTAAGTGTAGCATTCACCGAAAATATATTGGTGTGGAATATATTCACACAGTTATAGTCTCCAGAGTCCAATTTAAATTTTCACCAACTATTAACTGACTGAATATTATAAAATGTCAAATATATTTCCGGAATGTGCTAATCTACAATTCCCACCTAGGACTCTCTTAAGTTATCCTGACTAAATAAGCTTTGGAACCCTTCAAATCCCAATTTGTAGGTAAGTACCGCAAAACTAATTTGTCTGAGATATTTGTCTCCTCCTACGTCTTATGAAGTAATCGGAACTTTGGGCGCGAACAATGTGCGGTGTGTCAGCTGTGTGGAAAATATTTCCTTTTCTCATTCTTTGCTTCGGTGTCGTGGTTCTATTATTTTAGCTTCCGCATCAAAGTTTATGAGAATATTATCAGATTTAGCAAGATTTTCGTCTTCTTTTGATGGATCCTTGTTATTATCGTCATTATCTTTTTTGTTGAATGTCTCGATAGGTTGACTACTGAAAATGAGATCTTAGGATCAACTTTAAAATTGGGTAATATGTTACTGGAGTTTTTATTTTTTAATTTGGCGTTTCAGTAGCAACCAAGGATCCTTTTTTCTTGGTGGTGGGAAATCATCAAATAACTTCCCTCGCTCTGGGCGGAGCGGTGGGGAGTGTCAGACTTGTACTGACTAAAACCCACCCATGTTCCTTCTATTGCCCTTTACGTTCTGGGGCCACGGTATCTCGCAAGAGAGATGAGATCCTAGGATCGAATTTTAAGTTAGGTACATTGTTATTGGGGTTTTTTCCATTTGGAATTTCTCAGTAGAAAACAAGGAGCCTGGATTTGTGCCTGAGTGATGGCTAGGCCCTTATGACATGGGCACTTAAACATAACTGGCCTAACACTAAGGGATTACAAGACTGATGTTATGATCTTCTTCAGTGAGAACATCCTTACTAATATTATAAAAGCGAAAGTGAGTTTGTTTGTTTGTTACGTCTTCACGCCTAAATCGATTTTGATGAATTTTGGTACAGAGACAGTTGGGACCCTGGAGACAGACAAGATTTAAAAAAAAAGTGAAATATGACGGACAAAGAAAAGGGAAAAGTGAGCTTTGCTATTACAATAACTAAGGCCAAGGCCGGTGCAACCCCGAAATTAACGCGAGCGAAGCCACCGCCAATAGCTAGTTATCGTTAAACCTTATTTCAGAAAGGCATTAGAACAACGAAAAAATATTTTTACCACAACATTCTTAATGCTCCCAAAAATATTTAAACCAAGCCTACGTATCGCACTAGCTCAACAACCAAAACGTTAAATCATTCCAGCAGAACCGTTGAGCCGAGTAATCCTTGCTATATGAGAGCTTGAGAATTCACTTTGTCATTGAAATTTCGCTTTTATGCCTATATTAATAAAAGCTCCGCTTGTACACGTTAGATTCGTGGTTATGAAATGCCTTGTGCTATTTTGCTTCGGCGAGAGGTTACGGATTAAATTCTATGTTGGCGCAAGTTTTCGGAGATTTTGGTGTAGTTATCACTGTATGATAGTATCTTGTTTAGGAATCAATGGACCAGTTAATATATCTATTTTCAACAAGCTCTTAAAAGCTTCAACTGTAATTAAGTTAAGAGATTTTAGAAGTTAAATTGGAACCGGTTTTCAATTGAGCTAAAATGTTGCTTACAGCGTGTTTAGTTTGGAAGACAATGCATTATTAGTTAGGTGACGTCATTCTAATCTTAATTCCAATTATAAAAAGAAATAGCCATTTTTTAATAATTGAAATTGAGATCTCATAAGTGTATTTTTTTAATTCCCCCTTAAAAAAGCGTATTTTATGAACAATTATTTTAGATAAACCTTCTTTCAGAAATCTCTTTTTTACAATTACTGTGCCTTTAAAAAAACTGTAGTTTTTAGTATGGATATTTGATGAGAGTTAAAAAGTGCTTGTAGATAGTCTATTTGAAACACGTTAAGTGACAAGTTAAGTGATGGGTGACCAACTGACTCATGTATGACAGTGGGTGTCAGGTTGCGCGTCGTGACATCTTTTTAGTCAAGCCGGCTTCTAGGAAATTCTAGCATTCTTGGCATAAACATAAGCAGGGAAAAGCTGTATGTTTTTACACTTACATCATGCGTAACTCAGTTTGGATTTGTCAGTTTTGTGTGCATTTCAATCGTTTTTGACACAGAAATATGCTGAAAATTTAAAAACGGTTTTGAATGACGTATATTGGAAATTGAGAGGCTTTATTTCAAAATTGATTGATGAAAAACTATTTGATGGACAGGGTGACGGATGGAGCGATTGTCGTTGGAAAGCGGTTAATGCAGAAGTAGTGTTTTTTTTTTTTAATGGCACAAACGAATGCGGACCTAAAGGCTAAATCTAAGGGCTCATTATCACAACAGCTGGTTGTTCAAAAGATAGATACCGTGACTCTGGAACATGGATGGGTTTTAGTCGGTAAAACGCTGAAAAAAAGGCTTTATCACACAGCTGAGCAAAGTTCTGTTTTCTTTGTTCCCATCAGTTCCAGATCTTATCTATCACTAAGGAAGACAGCCAAGTCGTTCTGCGTTTTAATTTGCTGACTCTATCTCATTCGAGGTCAGTAAACATGCAAAAAAAATACACAAGAGCAGTCGTCGACAATAAAAACACTGCTCATAATTGTTCCATTTTTTACTAAAAATATGTATCCAAAACTTAAATAAGGGTGTGTAAATGAAAAATATTTCCGTAACTGCAAAACAAAAACAGTTTCTGTTTAGTTGCCAAGTCATAGCTTTGTCTACTTGGCCAAGATACGGACATTCGACCTTCTTTGGTTCAGTGGGTCAATGCTTTTATTTGCTACTCTTGCCCTATACATGTAAGAAAGTAGGCACTTTGATTTTTTTTTTAATAAAAAAATGTATTAAAATAACCATGGTACTGTATTCATAATAATTATATTTTTTAATGTTTTTTTGTTTTTGAAAAGAAATATGTAAAAATATAAAAAAAATATGTATACAACTAAATAAACGAAATAATAATATATTACGTTTGAAGCAATCAGTCTCATAATTATAAAGTACTAAATGATTTAATTTATCCGGGAGTGAAAATTTAACTTTTTTCTACTAACAATGAATGAAGCAAAGATAGTTAAGTAATGACAATTTATTTTTGCTTTTTTTCATTGTGGGCATACAAACCCCCTTCACTACCAAAACTTACTCATTTCTGTCAGTAACTCGTAACGCCGAATTCTTTAATTGCGAAATTTTAAACATGAAAAATTTTCGTCTCCGCTACATCTCTTCACTTAGGCCGCACAAGATGAGTTGCCATAGCAAAGCTGTGCTGTTTCGCAGATTACCGCTGTTCAGAACAATCGTAATGTCTGAATCCGTAGCCACAGTATTTTTTATTAATCAAAATACTGTACGTATTAAATTGAGTGCATTCCGTGTGTTCCCACAGGGTTTTAACTTTATTTCTTTATTTTTATTAAGCCAGGATTTACCGCTTTTATATTTTTCATGAGTGATTTATTTTGTGACGCACCGTTCATGGAATACAAATAGGTGGTCGTTTAAAGTATTTTGTGTGCAATACATCCGAGGAAATTGGAAATTGTAATTTAGTACCTTTGAAACAGCGGCGCCTGCCAGGGCCACCGCCTGCCGGGGTTGTGGGTTGTTGGAAAGAGATACCAAAGCCCCGGAACATAAAACGCAAAAGAAGGAATATGGACGGGTTTTAGAAAGTACAAATAGAACACTCCTCCCCGGTCCACCTACTTCCGGAGGTAGTTATTTAATGATTATTATGTAATAGACGACACAGTTGGCGCAGTCGCTGAGCGATTGACTGCTGCGTGACACAGGTTCGATTCCCGCTCCGAACAAATATTTGTATGGCCTGCAAGTAGTTGTTTCGGGTCTGGCTGTTTTTGTATGTGAGTTAAACGCACCCACGATACTCGAAAAATTCTTAGTATGGGGCAACGTTTTTAATGTTAATTATTTCTACTCCGCAAAAAAAAAAACCTTAAAATTAGATTCATAAGTACTTTTTTAAACAACTTCTTGGTCGTATAGACAACTATGCTTTGGTTATGTACCGCTAATGGTGTTGCTGTTACAAACCAAGCACCGGTTTTATTAAAATCCTGCGGGATTATTGCGTAATAAATTGACAATGGTCTCCTTCTTCCTGTGCCCTCGTCCCTTCCCATTACGCGGTGTCGGTTTTCGTAATGCTTTGGCACCATACACTTCGCTGGGAACTATCATCGTTAGTAAAGTTAAGGTCTTGCATGTCCTTCCTGATATTTATTATTCACATGGCTTCTGATCAACCCCTTAATTTTTTTTTTGGTAAACAATCATCAACTGACAAGTCTTTTCCTAAAAGTGTTGCGTCGGCTTCCAAATTCAGCTGAATTCCAGAATTTTACATGGAGCGACTGCATGCCTGACCTCCACAACCCAGTTAGTACTACTGGGCAAACCTATACCGCTTGGTAAGACTGGTTGTTAGAATTTCGGGGCACTGACTACTACGACTGTTAAAGATCTACAAATGGCAACCAGGACCAGCAGTGTATCGTGCTTTCCGAGGCACGGTCAGACTTTTTATTTCACCTATTTAAAAAAAAAATATTAGATTTTCTTCAAAATTTTACTGAATGTGTTTATCTCATTCAGTTCATGAACAACACATTTTTAATCAAAATTAGTTCACATTATGAGCTCAATAGAATTGAAAATAATTTAATAACATCTGATACCGTGATTCAGTTTTGACGTGAACAACGGCACTCGCTGTCTTAATCACTCCTTTATTTCATGAGTAAGTATACACCATTTTTTTTTTGTGGATGGGTAATCATCAAATAACTTCCACCGTTCTGAGCGGTGCGGAAGGCAGTGTCAGACTTTTACTAACTAAAATCCACCCATGTTCATTCTTTTGGCCTATATGTTCCGCAACCCCGCAACCTCGGCAGGAGGTGGCCCTGGCAGGTTTTTCTGAAACATACACCATTTAGTTATTTTCAACCCATGTTGCTACAACAGAACTTCACATATTTAATAAGACGCGCTTGTAGGTCTACTTTCCCCAAAAGGGACAAAAGTAATAAATAATAAGGAAGACCGCGGATGCAGAACAAAAAAAAAACGTTGCCATATTCAAAATCTGGTGAAAAAAAAACATCTACGTAACGCTTGTAATATGATTAACATAATCTCATAGCGGTGACTCACAAACTCTTAGATACATCCTGTATACGAGTAATGCGAAAATGATATATCGTAAAAGTTACACAAAACACATCACGCTGTATAATGTGCTTGCTTATTTTCTGTTTTTGCATTTTCGTTTCTAACTTTTAATGTGTTGTGTTTATTCTTTGTGTCCTTTGAATTTGTTTAGTGTCATTCCGTGTTTTGTTGTTAGTTTTTTTCCTTATTAAATGAAGAAACTATGTGTGTCAGTAACTTTTTAAATTTCGAAAGTTCTTTTGATATTTTTGTTTGGAAGCTTAGTTTTTTCTGCTATTATTGACTTCTACAAAAGTTTTTACATTATTTGGTATTGTAATAGTTTAGATTCAGTCTAAGCAAACTGGCATTCTACCTACATAATATTTTGATGATAAATTATTTAAAAGTTTTTTACATTGACATAGCCTAGCCTAGCTTTTCCCAACTATGGAGTCAGCTTCCAGACTTACTGAATTCAGCTAAGTACGTTTTTGCCTACGACTACCTATCCGACTACTACCATTCAGTTTTTAGGTAATAAAATTATTTCTCTCATTTATCAATTGAACATAAAAAAAATATGTGCGGCACTCGGGGACTGCCGCGGTAAAGCTATTGCATAGCATTTTTTACCAACTTATGCAATAAATAAAAACAATCTAAATAAAATATTTAAAAAGTACTTTCAATGAAAAGAAGCCGCAATAAGAAACATTTTTTATCAACTTAGACAATAAATAAAAAAATAAATATAATATTTAAAAAGTACTTCGCATGAAAAGAAGTGGCAAAAAGAAAAACAAGACTTTGGGTTTGATCCAGCGTAATGTCGATTGACTATCCGATTCTCTACCAAATACGCTATTAGAACATTAGAATCGGGATTGAAATAACTGACCGACGGGCCTGTTGGTCTAGTGGTTAGTGGCCCAAAAGGCCTAGTATACCTTATAAGATGCTTGATAAAACTGGTTGGTTAGGTTGTCGTTTTGCTATTTAAAACCTTATTGTCATAAGGTTTTTTTTCTAAAGTGAGTTATTCTTCAAATACTTTTCTATTTACGGTCAGCTTAAAAAACGATTTCCACTAGTCCAGGCCGCATTCTTTATTAGAAAATTATAAATACTAGACTGCTCATACATAAAGGAAAATACCAATGTTAGGTACATTATTATGCGCAGATGGCCCACTTGAATGTTTAATGCATGTTTCTCGAGGCGATGCTGCCATACAGAGAATACTTTGTCAGGCTTCAAAAATAAATGAGCTTTCAATTTTCATAAATAAATAGCTATTTTTTTTTTTTTTTTTTATTGAGAATGAACACACTCTTGACCTCGATCTCGCCTGATGGTAAGCGACAGATGAGGTCTACGATGGAGCGAGCGAGCCCAGAAGATGCCTATTGACTCTTGTTTTGAAGGCAGACGGGTCGTATGTGGTAGGGAACACAGAAGCCGGTTTGTTTGGAAATACTCATGTTGGTTAGGTCATTTAGTTGACGCACTCGTAACATTAAAAAAAAAGAAAAGGAGAATGCCCAATTTGAGACCGTACACATTAAGCAAAGTCAGTCTTAATATGAATGCTGATTGGGTGACGTGTTTTCGTGAAACAAATGAACACAGTTCAGTTATTTATTTAATTCCTAATATTGTAGAGTAGGAGAGGTGGGAAACTTAATCAGTTTCTCCGCTACTGGGGCACAGACTTCCCGTTTCTGGAGTCGATCATGATCTTTCAACAGTTTTGGGAGTAATGCTTGGAAATTATTTACGCGTAGGTACTTTGGTATTGTCTGGGTTCGAAAGTTTGTCAAACGTGGCATACATTTGAAAATGGTCGACAAGCACACGATAGATACTGTTAAACGATCCAAATAAATTCGACCGAAAAATACATTAATTCGTCAAATCGATTTCGGGCAAGCGCCTTTTTGAAACCAAAACAATGACGACGATTCCGAAAGCAGCCAACCACCTAATTGGATTAAAAAGTCCAAAAACCGAATAAAAAGGTTTCGGTTTCAACACGTTCTTTGTTCTTTTCAATTACAATGAGGCCTAGCTTAGCAAAAACCGGTTTTATTTCTTCACTTTATACCAACGCTTCAATTTCCACCACTTATGGCTCCACTTCGGGAATAACCGAATAATACCCGTTTCCTCTCTTCTCCTTTATTTTTCTTGTGGAAACTTTCCGGGGTATTATTTTTCGATATCACGTGTATTGAGTTCGCATGTTTTCTGTTATATTTGAATTTTCTATATTGTTCTCTTCTTATAAATGAGTTGGCGTCGCTTACGGCTGTTATTGATACTCTATCGGGTTCGTTTTAAGGGACAAATCATAGCAAATGTTTTTGGTTGAAATAATAAATGTTACAGAAATAATAATAAGCAGTTCGTTCATTGCTAAATTGAACGACAATAATGTTTGTATGATCGTTTTGTAAAGATAATTTTTAGATGAGAAAGATTTTAGAGGGAGACATTTTTTCTTAGTATTGATATGTTTTGATTGACATAAATACATTTTATATTATTATTGGCATGTTTCTAATAATCTCAGCACCTATTAGCTGGCATTCTAAATCGTTATTATCTAGAGAATAATAAAAAGAAAGAAAAACATTAAGTTAAGTAACAACTTTAAACACCTTAAAATAAAACTAAGTAGAATGATCAATTCAAAAAGGGCTTCAGCTAACCGTGATGCCAACACAAGGCAGCCACCTGAAGCTGACTTTCAGCTGCAGCCCACCCACAAAAAGAAATCAATCCTACAGTATCCTACAAATATTGTAAATGCGTATGTTTGTGAGGATATTTGGACATATGGATGTTTGTTACTCTTTCACGTCAAACCGGCTGAACGGATCTTGATGATACAAATATCATCAAGATCCGTTCAGCCTTTGTGTGTCAAAACACACAGGTCGAATCTAGTCTGGAATAACACCAAAAAACTTTTTTATTTGTTTTTTTATTATTATCTGATATTTTTGTCATAGTAAACATTTAGTCAAATACACAACTTTTACATTCTCATAAATTAGTTTCAGCTAAAAAGTTGGTTCAAATTTCACTTTGTACGAACAGCTTGTTAAACTTTTAAACTAAATTACACGCAAAGTAAATCCATGAACACACCAGCGAAGTATCTAAATAACACAATATCACGTGCTTACCACATTCGTTACATAATCTTATCCTGAAGTGTAACCGTAGCCTTAACTTTTAGTTCTGGATTTATTTCACAAAGTTTGGCAAAAAGTGTTGAATAGGGATTCGTAATGGCGGACTCAGACGGCAAGACGGCTGTGTTAAAATTAAATGTAATGTGTGGGTAGAAAGTGGGAATCGTGTCGGTGAAGTTTTTTTTTTTTTTTTGTCTTTTGTTATTTTTTTCGTGACTAAAGTTCAGATTATAGTTGACGTTCCTTATGCTTCAGATTCTATGTGTGTGTGTGTGTGTGATGGGAAATTAATGGTTTGGTATTTTGCACCTTTCCGAAGAACTTAATAACCAATTTGACGACAAGGTTGGCGCAGTGGCTGAGCGATCCTCGCACGGTACAAATATTTGTAAGACCTACAGATAGTTGTTCCGGGTCTGGTTGTTTGTGTTTGGGTAGTTTAAATGTTTGAAATACGCACCCACGATAAAGGAGAAATTCTTAGTGCGGGCAAAAGTTTAAAATAAAAAATAAGGTCAGTATTTGTCCTACTAGGGCGTCCCCTCCCGGCGTTAAGACTCACATCTACCTTGTTAATACCTTCAATCATCCTCTCCAAGTGACCAAACCATCTTAGCATACTCTTTAAATTTTTGTCTCCACATCTTCTTTTAACCTCTCAAAAACCGCCATTATTTACGTCAACTATCCGCCAGGCACCGCCGGGCCGGCTGTTATTGTAAGCATAATCTGATTTTAAGACTTACCTTTACTACAAATACAGGTTTACATCGATCTGGGTTTGGTGGCACATTTTTGTGCCGCTGGGGCTCTAGAGGTCAACGTTCTCGTAAAACCTCATTCTTTAATCTATGATTCAGAGTTATATCACACATACTCCGCAAGGAACCTATTTTTACAGCATTAATTTTACTTTTTATCGTGGGCGGATGGGATATCATATAACTTCTGAGTAGCTGGTCTGGGCGGAGCGGGGGGGGGGGGGTGTCTGACTAAAACCCACCCATTTTCCTTCTATTGCCCTTTATGTTCCGGATATACGGTATCTGTTTCGAACAACCCGCAACCCCGAAATTAATTCAACTTTATGTCTCGTTTGTCACAACCTAAATTCATCATTATCAAATTAATATCGTTGATAAAATTACTCGTTCTAAATCAGTTTTACTTAATATGTGGCTAAATATTAACAAATTTACTGATCAATCATGCGAAATCATTTCAAATTGAACGATCACAAATTCTTTAATATATAAACCATTTGGACATTCGACCAACATGCATTTGAATTTATAATATTTCCATATTAATTAAAACCAGTTATTGACAGTGATTTTATGTTTGGTGTAAATAATTTCAAAGGAAGAATTTCATAATAGTAATATTTAGTGTAAGGGACGAAGCACATGTGACTACAAGAGTGATGGATCTGAATTTTGATGTATGGAGCTTTTGATGTATACATCAAAATTGAGAGGAAGGCCAAAGAAAAGATGAATGGATTGTGTAAGGAATGATATGAAGGAGAAAGGAGTAAATGATGCCGTGACGTTTGATAGGGGAGAATGGAAGAAGAAAACGTGTTGCGCCGACCCCAAATAAAATGGGAAAAGGGCAGGAAAATGATGATGAATTACTTACACTTAATATTACTATTTTGAAATTCTAATATTACGTTACATTACATCACGCCTGTAATCCCCAAAACGTTCTGCAGAGGTGTAGTTATTTTTACCACCCATATTTCGTCAGTTATGTCTAAGTTCCATGTGGTAAGGGCTAAGTCAGTAATGGAATTAATGTATCCTACTAATATTATAAATGCGAATGTTTGTGAGGATAGATGGATGTATTGATGTTTGTTACTCTTTCGCGTCAAAACGGTTGAACGTATCTTGACAAGATTTGGCACAGAGGTAGATTATCGTCTGGAACAACACACAGGATACTTTTTTTATATCACGTGGGCATTAGCTAGTACAATATAAAAATCGTCCAGGACGGTATTATTATGAGCTATCTATGTTAGATTAGATTCATTCATGTGAATCTAATCTAATATAATTGGATAGAAGATAATTTACACGATAAAACGTAATTGAAATGTACTAAAAACGAGGAAACTGGCATGACTACATGGCAACACCGGGGTGTGGGTGGCGACACTCCGGTTGCTTTTCGCATAGTGACGTCATAAACAAACAATTGAAGATCGAACAAACTTACGCCGACGATAGTGTTGTCACGTTTTAAAAGATCGTAAGATGTTGGGGATAAATGGTAGTTATTTGGGCATAGAAATCATAATCAGAATGCCATGCTCAGCCGTCGCGATTGTATTTACTAGACCAACCAGAGGTCGCCACTTAGTACAGACTAGTTGCAGAGACAATTGTATAGTGTATACAAATGGTAAAGCATGTACAAATTCACTGTTGAGTATAACCTTTTACCTCCCTGAATTAAAAAAACAAAAAACATTTTCAACATACGTAACCAAACTGATTGACAAATTAGTCCCGTAGTTACTACAAAAAACAAAAAAAGACAACGAATTCCTCTTCATAACTACGGTTCCAGTAAGCAATATTGATAAAAGTACGTACATAATGACCATTAGTAGCAACCATGAAAGAAAAGGCTCAATAGATACAAATAATATCGTAACAAAAATGACAAATAGGAAATGATTCTTAGAAACTCATTTGTCAGCATGAGAACATTGACATATTAATTAAGGATTACGTTATACGGACAGAAAAAGATGTTAGACAATTAGACATAATTAATCTTTTATCAAACAGTATTATATAGTAAGTCCGTGATTAGACCTGTTGTACTGTATGGGTCAGAATGCTAGGCTGTAAAAAAGGTGGATGAAAAACGATTGCATGTAGCTGAGATGAGAATGTTGAGATGAAATGAACATATTCGAGGAAATTTAAAAGTTCGATTACGTGTTCAGACGTGTTTCAGAAAAATTTAAAGGGAGTCGTTTGTCTTGGTATGGACATGTAATGAGGAGGGATGAAGGACATGTACCTAAAAGAGTGATGGATCTGAATGTTGATGCAACTACAGTACTTTCACAAGTTATTATGTTTTGTGACTGGGACTGCTTTAGTTGCAGCATTTTTTTTTTGTTTTTATGACATTCAAAATTGCCTGTAAAGGTCTTATTGAAATAAATACTTTGGGCTGTAAAGTTTGAGTTCCACTGTTGGGTTTGCGATAATGTCCTGTTTTCTGTCTTGGAGCTTCCATTGCTTCACAGTCCCACATCTGTTTACTCATCATACCTTTTTTTCGTATGGAATCATAGTTTTTCTCGCTCTGGGTGCAGCGGGAGGGAGTAGACTTTTCCTGACTAAAACCTATCCACGTTCCTCCTTTTACCTTTGTGTTCTACAACTGGGCTCATCATCCCCAGCTATCCAGCATCCATCCTAATTAGCTACAAAGTTTCAGAAATTCTGACACTGTTTCACACTTCTAATAATATTAAGTCAATCTTAAAGTTATACTTTCAAAATAAAGAAAAATTTAAACAAACTGTAACTGAAAACTACAATAAAGGCCAGCTGGCTCTTGAAACATAAATATCAATACAACACATGAACAGTGATAAGTAGCCACTTGGCAGCGAGCACATAGGACATTAACTATGGTAGCGATATAGATTTCTGGTGCCAAGACCACCAATTATGTTGACATTCTAGCACTATCTGCTTAACCATAATGGAGAACCATTTCAGGGACCACATCAGGGCTAACCAGATATTTTTGGGGGTAAGCAGAAACTATAGAAAACTACCAGCTACAATACTTACAAATACTTATCACCTCGTCTATGTTGATTCTGGCAGTCACGAGTTTTAATAAACACTTATGAGGTCTATGTGCCGGGGTTGCGAGTTGTTCGAAAAAGATACCGCGACCCTGGAACATATAGGGCAATAGAAGGAACATGGGAGGGTTTTAGTCAGTACAAGTCTGACACTTCCCCTACAGTTATTTGATGATTTCCCATCCGCAAAAAAGACCTACTGTCAGAACGTTTCAGAGAAATAATGACTGGCACGAAGAAAATATGATGTAACAATTTCTGAAATCCTTACTAGTATTATAAAAGCGAAACTGAGTTGGTTTGTTTGTTTGTTTGTTATCTCTTCACGCTTTAATGGCTAAACCGATTTTGATGAATTTTGGTACAGAGTTAGATGGGAACCAGGAGACGGACATAGGCTAATATCTTTTGGAAAAAAGTGGGATGTGAGGGAGAAAGAGGGAAGGAAAGGGAAAACTTAGCGTTGCTATTACAAATCAATAAGGCGCAAGGGAACTGTGTTACCCCGAATTAAACGCGAGTGAAGCCGCGGGCAAAAGCTAGTAAAATATATAATAAATTTAAGGCAACTCCAAACTTCTTTAAATAAATAAAAAAAATATTATTTTTGAGAGAAACAATGACTGGCACGAAGTATCTGATATAACAATTTCTGAAATAAAAAATAATAATAAATTTAAGGCAACTCCGAAGAAAAATCTGGCGATATATTTTTAAAACGCGTAGTCTGAACACTTCCTCAGTTGAGAAAGCGAGAATCACATAACTCTAGTTGACGGAACACTAACAAACGCAATTTTTCATCTCTTACATTTTATTTTTCTTGTTACATATTATTCTTTTGAACATATAAAGAAAATGGATGTGACAAGGGCATATTTTTGCTTGAGGTTTTGAAAACTTAAAATTAAATTACTTGGATTGCAAGTGCTTGGATTTTTCATATGTGGTTTATTTCTTGGGTTGTCCGTGCTCTGTTTAGTGTTAAGCCTTTTATTGAACTTTTCGTGCTGGAAAATTGTTTTGCTCTACAAACGTTTGTGGGTTGGGTGCTGTATGCCATCTTATGTTCTAATGTTACTCTGATAATTTTTTTCAATAAATGTAAGTTATTTTTTTATTTCATTTCTTTATTGTTTTGCCAGTTATGATTTTTTATGTAGTTAATGGCGAGCATATCGGGGTATAGATCTTGTTAGATAGACCCAATGATACTTTGCTTGACCCAGGAATCGAATCTGCAACCACTCGACTAACGAGACATAGAGTCAGTGGCAATTTTTTAACGTTATAACATTCATAACTCTCCATAAAGCTTTTCTTAATTATATAAAAATAACTTAAAAATTAATTTTGTTTCCTGAAAAAATACCTTTTTTGAGTTGTCCCAGTTTACATCTTGGCGTGGGTAATGTAACTATGATTACTACTTTCATCGTAAAATAATCAATTCTTTTATACATACCTTCTCAGACCACTTCAGCCAATTTGCCGGCTGATCCATAATTAATACCCAATCTGTTCCACAAGGTGGCGCTCTCCTCATTAACATAAATCACGTTGAGACTTGATACCGCGGCTTGAAACCAGTTTATGAATTGTGTCTGTGAGGTGTAAATTAACTCGGCTTTGCATACGTATTACAAGGATTTCGTTTTAATACCCTTCACATTTTGGAGATAGAAATAAAAGCTCTCAAGGCTGAAGCTGGTTGGGTGGTTGGACGTGGAGCGAAACTATAAATAAATACTACTGCAAAAAGTACTAAAGCGCCATCTATGATAGAAAGGTAGAAATAACAATAGACTCCATCTCGCAATCAAAATATTATTCCTGACGGGCCTGTTGGTCTAGTGGTTAGTGGCCCTGACTGCTGAGCCGGAGGTCGTGGGTTCGATTCCCACCCAGGACAAACTTTGTGTGATGAGCATGATTGTTTGTTCTGTATCTGGGTGTGATTTATCTATAATCTTATGTATGTATTTATAAATTATATAAGTATGTATATCAGTTGTCTGGTTACCATAACACAAGCTCTGCTTAGCTTGGGATCAGATAGCCGTGTGTGAGTTGTCCTAAGATATCTATTTATTTATTTATTTATTATTCGTTACTTAAACTCTGTTGAAAAATCCGTCGGGATATACTATTCCCGTCTAATCGAAGAATCCTCCCATTTACATGAAGAACTTTACGCCCTGTTCTTCATTACTCTAAACACGAGACCAAACTGAGACTTTCACACACTGATATAATGCTGAAATTTTGGACCATTGAAGAATTTTAACGTACTCTTAAGATTCTGCTAAAGTATTTTAGATATTAAAAATGAAATTTTGTAGTGTAATTGAATTGTTACACTACGGACAAAAGCTCCTAGTGAAGGAAAAATACGAGCCTAATGTCATCGCATTATGAAACCTAACCTAACCTAAAAACATTCTAGCAACGTAGTAAAATATCAATTTTGTAAATATTTTCTAGTCTGTAGTTGTTTATTGTGAATGTGAGGACCATGTGTTTTTTTTTGTTTTTACGATTCTGGCAGTTGAGTACTATTTAGGGACCTACACTAATGTCCTTTTTTTGGTATTGTTCGTCGTTTCGTTGAGCTCCTTGGGTTATGAGTCGAGCTACACGATAACTGACAAATGCTTGCACTGATTGGACAGGTCCACTCAATCTGTGTGGTGCTTTCTTAAAAAGACCACTTCAGACAATAATCTGCATAGTCCTCATGTAAGTTGACCAAGATTTTTTGTCTGGACTTTAAAAGAGACCTCTGAGTTTGTTTCGGCTGTTTCTTCTCAGAGTAGTTGGGTTCAAAACACCAGCCTAATCTAGTTTTTTTTTTTTTAAAAAAAAGACGTGTTTGTGAAAACCTACTTGCAAAATAAATATCATTTATAATAAAAATATTGGTATATTGGGTTAATGAAGTAGTACCCAATGTAATTGCAAAGCATCAATTACCTTTTCTTAGAACTTGTGAGTAGGTACGTAAAGGAAGTTAGTAAAGTACTTTTCAGAGTAATCATTCTTGAGGTACAGTATAAGAAAATTGTGGTTTAGAATTCAGAGAAATGATAAAAGGCTTAAATGGAAGTCGTCAGTCACAAGATTACTTTATTAAATCCTACTTAAAGTCCTGTCCTTATTATATAAAATAATACTAATCTCATCTTATTATAAACACAATCCTTACTAATATTATAAAAGCAAAAGTGAGTTTGTTTGTTATGTCTTCACGCCTAAATGGCTAAAACGATTTGGTAGGAGAAGATAGTTGGGACCCCGGAGACGGAAATTGGCTAAAAAAGTGAAAAAAATAAGGAGAAAAAGGGTGAGAAAAATATTTTTTTTTCGATCATCACGTGGGTTAAAGTAAGCGTTAGCCCAAATAAACTATGCCGATGAAGTCGCGGAAGAAAGCTGGTAATTTGTAAGGATGTATGGATATCGAGATTGTTCATTTTACATTTTTTTTTGTATGAAAACCACAGTTACAGTAACGGTCTCAAAAAGGTTTTAATGAATGCATCAAATAATACAGTTGTTATTAAAACTAAAATTTGTACAAAAATAAGGTTGAAATTCGCCCTAAAACATTTTTGTTACCAGAGGTCCATGCCTTAGTGCAAATAAATAAACGCAGTAATGGAAAACTATAGTTCTTTCTCATTCAGCTAAGACAAAAATTAAATACATTACAACTGATTCTCAAACCTACTGAATATATAAACTCATCATCATCTGCCTAGCCTTTTCCCAACTATGTTGGGGTCGGCTTCCAGTCTAACCGGATGCAGCTGAATATCAGTATTTTACATGGAGCGACTGCCTATCTGACCTCCACAACCCAGTTAACACTAGGTAATACGATACCCCTTGGTAAGACTGTTTGTCAGACAACACTGACTACCTGTAACGACTGTCAAAGATCTACAAATGACAGCCGGGACCAACGGCTTAACGTGCTTTCCGAGGCACGGAGGAAACTCGGTATGTAACGGGTGGTCACCCATCCACAGACCAACCTAGGCAAGCGTGGCTTAACCTTAAGATCGACCCGAGCGGCTGCTATTATTTAGCCACGAGCTCCTCTACTGAATATATAAACTAAATATCATAAAAATCAGTCCAGCTGTTTTCGAGGAGTATGGCAACTTAAGCTGTGACTTGAGAATTTTATAAATAAACTAGCAGTGCCCAACGATTTCACCCGCTGCTCAGGACCCCTTCTGAACACATTTAGGGGTATGATGTTTAAATGTTGGCCTATTCTCAGACCTATCCGATATGCACACAAATTTTATACAAATCGGTCCAGTCGTTTCGGAGAAGTTTGGTAACAAACACCGCCACACGAAATTTTTATACCTTTACATACTAGTTAGCGACCGCGGCCTTGCTCGCGTGATGATCGAAACAAAAGTATCCTTAGTATCCGTTTTGATGTGAAAGAGTAACAAAATATTCATACATCCATCATTCCATCCTCACAAACATTTGATTTATAATATTATACAAGTAGGATAGATAGATGTTTTTTTTTTTTATAACAGTGATTATTGGTAAAACTTTTAGATATGTTGTTAAATTCCAAAGTGGCCAAATACGTGACATATCGAAAAAAAACAAAACTGCTAAACGTGTAGACGGTTCTATGTAACACTAAATTTTTTTTTAAATGCTCTACGAAAGATATCTGTTCTGGATGTTAATATATCATGTATTGTACCAAATTCTTGGTAAAAATACGTGTGACGATTTCTTTTAAATAAAATGTCTTTATAGAACATTCAAGAACAGAAATAATTCATGAGACACAACTGTTGTGTAACACAAACAAGACACTGATATTTGTGTGTTGATATCATTGCCATTATTTATGTATTCTTGTACCTACATTCATTTATATACCAGACATTTAGGGTTATACAGATAATTTAGGGTTCCGTACCTCAAAAGCATTTTGATGTATTCGATCACTTTGTTGTTCGTCTGTCTGTCATACCCACACACACACCCAATAAGTACAGTACAATATTTGAAAGTAGTGTGTGTACAAAGTTTGTCCCTGGACTCTACACTTGCATACCCTGTGTCGTGGGGACCATCATCAATTATTCTCTCTTATTTTACGCAGTTAAAAGATTCATTCAGAGTTATAATGCACTATATTGTATTATTTATTCAACACTTCTAGTACAAAGTACAGAGTCGGACTTAATGCCATAGGCATTTTCTATCAGTCAACCTTTGGGTGATGCTGAGACAAACAGTGGTAGGTGTAACCAAAAAAAAATATCCTATATAGAATATAAAATACTATACATATAAAACAAAATACCATAAATATATATCAAATAATAGATACACTAAATAAAAATACAAACAATGGAGAAAACATTAACGCTGTGACGATACTATTATTAAATTATTTCGCCGTAACTAAGACAACTATAATTATTTGAGTGGCAGATTTATACATGGTTAGATTTTTTTTAAACGTTGCCCCAAACTAGGTATTTCTCCTGTATCGTGGGTGCGTTTACAGACATATAAACTCACATACACAAGCGGCTAAACCCGAAACATCTTTATGCAGGTCATACAAATATTTGTTTCGTGTGGGAATCGAACCCGCTACACGCAGCGCAGCAGTCGATCCCTCAGCCACTGCGCCAACCGTGCCGTCAACATTTGGCTGTGGCATGGATTTGGCTGTCCATGTCACATTAATCGCTTCATCATAAATCTATCGCCAATGAATGAGCATTCTATTTTAGAACTCTATCATGTTATGGATATCAATACAGGGTCAAATTAAATTAGCAAGCGAAACTCCAGTCACTGGATGAGTTTCTAAATATGATTAAGCTAAGTGAAAACACGACAAAACTGAGATACCCGAATAATAATAATCAACCAACGGTCGGTGACCCATAAAGTTATCAAATTTTATTTTATTATGTTAGACATTGACATCCGCTTGAAAAAACTGTTAATCGACGACACGATTAGCGAATTGACTAAGTTATCGACTGCTGCGCTGGGTATACTTTTGCTAAAGAGTTAGGAGCGTAGTTCTGAAAATAGGAGTAATACTATATTCAGAAATATAAAATACTAGCTGTGCCCAGTGATTGCACCCGCTGGTCAACTCCCCTCATTATTTAGGTATATGAAAAATAGATGTTGACTGATTCTCAGACCCAACCAATATGCAACACGAAATTTTATACAATTGGTCTAGCTGTTTCGGAAGAGTTTTTTAACAAACACTATACTATACGAAAATTTTATTTATTAGAATATATATATATATATATATCTGTTTATAGATATACTAAAGGTACACCTCTACTTAACCTTTCGAAAGTTACAGGCATTGTGATATTATGTTAGACTTTCATATTATTTTTCTTGACATACCGGTGTTACTTCTACACCCGTGTTTTCCTAGTCGCTTTTACGACACCTTTGAACGTCAGCACAGTCAAAGAAACCGACGATTCAATATTCTTTTCCCGAAAAACATTTCTGTAAGCTCTGACATTTTCCAAATTCTACCTACATTTTAGACCTTACTCTCGCATTTCCAAAAGGATCATTTCTATCGTGCGAAACGTTGCTATAAAACTAAACTTTACCAACCTTTAAAAGCGTAGAAATACATGTTACAAAATTATCTAGCCTTTAGCACGTCATGTTACTCCAGAGTATTTGTATTAGTCTGCCTTTAAGTTTATTTTTTTAGTAAAATTTGCTAAGTAACGGTATGTGGAAATTTCTTCGAGATTTAGCGCCAAAGAATGAGATTTTGTTTTTGAAATCTGTGTGGGATTGGCGTTATAGATTTTTTTGGATGTTAAATGATCAAATGACTTCTCCTGACGGGACTGGAGTCTCCCGGACGGGAGTGTCAGACTTGTACTGAATAGAACCCATCCATGTTCCTTCTTTTGCCTTTTGTGGTCCAGGGCAGCAGTTTCTCTTTCAAACTAACCCGCAAACCCGGCAAACAGTGGCCTGTTTTTTTGGATTCAGGTATTTCTTGAGTTGAGGTTGAGGAGATTTGGAAAAAGTTTTCTACTGACCGAAAAGTAATGCGTGACACTGCTTCCAGGTGAATGTTGTGGAGAGAACTTGAATAATGCGATTTAGCTATTCAAATTCTGATATTGATTACATTCACTCAAATCTTCTTCCATGCCATGCAATGCCATAGTGGTAAGCAGATTCTATAGAACGATACTGGCAAGGATTTTATTGTGTCATACTTTTTGTTACAGCCAAAGAGAATAAATAGAATTATAGAGCGGGAATTTGAAATATTTTCGTTCAAAACAATTGCTTCCGAAATTTTTCGAAATTCGAAATACGAATGTTTCCTGCATAAGGGAGCGTAAGACGATAACGATAACGATTTTCTTTCACTTCTCTATTGCTTGTTAAAACTTAAATGTCTTTAGTTATTGAACAATTTTGTGATGTTTGTTAAAGGAAATTTGAAAGAGTGTCGTCTGTCTTGGTATGGACATGTGAAGAAGGGGGATGAAGCACCTGTGACTTAAAGAGTGATGAATATTAATGTTATTGGATAGAGAAGTTTGAACGGCACCGTTTGGCGCAGTGGTTGAGCGATCGACTGCTGCGCTTCATGTCGCGGGTTTGATACCCGCTATAAATATTTGTAGAACCTAAAGGTAGTTGTTTCGGGTCTGGTTGTTTGTGTATGTAACTTTATATGTTTGTAAACTCGCCCACTACAGGAGGAATTCTTAGTGTATTTTTGTTCCTTCCTAGTGTATGTATGTAGAGTATGTTTTTGGAAAAGATATATAGAATGTGTAATAAATAACATGAAGGAAAAAAGAGTCAATGATAACGTGTCAATTAACATGAGTTTATGGAAAAAAAGTAAATAATATTGGAAAATTACCTAGAACGCTTTCTATGAGAGCAATTTTAAATGAATTAATACACATTGTACATTATGTCGTCTCCTACTCGAATTTCTTCGTCTAATATTATATTCATAGAATTAATATAAAGAAACTGGATTTACAAATTACTTTTATGATATTTTTCTTTACTCCCCAGTTCCACCCTAAATTAAAATAAATTATGTAGCACTTTATTAAACTTTGAAACAGGTGTTTTCTCAACGGAGCAAGATTTTGTTATAACTGCTTAAGAAATTAGGAAAAAGTAAGGAATTATGAAAAATATAAAAAAAATCCTTTCGTTTCCTAAAATTAATTTTTTTATTGCTAAATGTATTGTACTATTAATATAAAGTATTATTTGGATGGGATACGAACAATTTTCTGATAGATAGACTTATTATAGCCTACTCCAAAATTTGACTCTCTTGTAGAGTATAGAAAGATTTTTGATGATTTATAATTTTGCTACATAATTTTATTTATTTAACTAGCTTTTGCCCGCGGCTTCGCTCGCGTCAAATTCGGGGTAACACAGTTCTCCTTTCCTGATCTGCAGGTACCTGCTACCTGTAGTTTTTGCCTTTGCGCCTTAATTGTAATAGGAAACCTAAGTTTTCCCTTTTCATCCCTCTTACTCTCTAATTTCTCACGTTAAAGAAAATAGCTCATGTCCATGTCTAGGGTCTCAACTATCTCAATACTAAAATTCATTAGGTGTTAAGTTAAGTTAAGCCATTATTTCTCGTACAAAGTAAAGGATAAAAAATGGTTATTGTGGGTTATTCCTAAGAGATAAACATATACCATCACGGACTTTTTTGTAGACCTTTTTAAGTTGTACAATACTGTAGTACATTGTTTTGATCTATCTTGCAGGATTCAGTCAGCGTTTGCAATGTAAGCGCAAAAAATGTGTTTTTTTTTACGACCTCACATTAGAAACCTCGAAAATTGTAGCCTATGTGTTATTCTGATGTATAAGCTATAGCCTATGTGTTATTCTGATGTATAAGCTATATTGTGGTAAAGTTTCATTCAAATCCATTCAGTAGTTTTTACGTGAAAGAGTAACAAACATCCATACATCCATACATCCATACATCCATACTTACAAACTTTCGCCTTTATAATAGTAAGTAGGATGAGCAAGTTTTTGCGGATTTGTAGATGTTTGTCATTCTTTCATGCAAAAGGCTCTTAGGCGTTGCGCGAACGTAGACACTTTTTGTCTTGTGTCGAATGCAAGCTACCGATAATTATTTGATTAAACTTACGGTTTCCTGTGATGGTGTGCCGTGTCGGCAGCAAAAAGTGTCTCAGTTTGCGCAGCCCCTTACTCTCGTAATAAAACCTGGATAAACACATAGGCAACTTATAATCCCAGTACAACAGTTAGTTAATGTATATTTCGATTTATGTTTTGAGCTTGACCTTTTTGAGAGGTGTGGTGATAAAATCCTTACTTATTATTATAAAATCGAAAGTGAGTTTGTTTGTTTGTTGTATGGCTACACCGATTTTGACGAATTTTGGTACAGAGATAGTTGGGAACCAAGAGTCGGACATAGGCATTTAAAAAAAATTGTGCTGTGAGGGAGAAAGAGGGAAGAAAAGGGAAAACTTAACGTTGCTATTACAAATCAATAAGGCGCAAGGGGAACTGTGTTACCCCGAATTTAACGCGAGCGAAGCCGCGGGCAAAAGCAAGTAAATTTTATAAAGCTACCTGACCTCGTAGCTGATACCTCTGGGCGACCACTGCTCTTGTCCTTAAGTAATTAACAACAGCTAACTTATGACGTCACCAAAGCATCTATTTAGTAAAAGAGGTGACAGACATCACTATAATACTAGAAATAGGGACCAACTGGTTCAGCCAGGTTTTAGGCTAGCTAAGGTAGACTCCACTTTTATGGGGTACTGTTTAAAATGTTACAATAAAATACCTCCACACATCCTACAACTGAATGAATCGAAGTTTAAATCTTGTATTAAACGCACACTATGTAGGCAAGCATACTATAAGTTGGGGGATTACATTAATGATATAAATGCTTGGCTCAATGCCGGTCCTGCTCCACAACCATAGGGGCAAACTAACTATCATTAATCAGCATCTGAAGTTATTGTGGCAGCTGAAGAAGATTGTAATACTATCATTGCATTGTATAGACTCAATTTCCTAATATTGTATAATTGTAATGCCCATGTGTGAGTTCTATGTAATTTTATTGACTCGACGGTTGCCCTGGTGGTTGAGAGATTGTCATGCTCACTTAAATGTCTCGCTGATGGTGGCGGGTGTGTCGGGTCATTTAGCTCCCTTCAAAATGGTCGAGCTGAATGGGGCTGATCCATACGTCATGTTCGTGAACGGGCGCTGTCGGTTGGGACTGGTCATCTCTTAGCTACCACGGTTTGTTTTAATTCTTCTTTTAAACTCGTGATAATTATTGCTTTTACTCTGGACGCTCTAAATGTGCTCGTTTTTCTACATCGTTCTCACATTATGAATAATCTCAACATGAATGATGTATCCATAATTTTATAAAACATTATGATTTAAAAGAGTGTCCATGGAGTTTCTTGCCCATTCTTCTCCATAGAGATCTACGCTTTGGAATGGGCAACTACAGTACTTTCACAAGTTATTATGTCTTGTGACTGGGACTGTAGCAGCCTCATTTTTTTTGTTCTTGTTTTTATGACATTCAAAAGTGCCTGTAATGGTCTAATTGAAATAAATGATTTGAGTTTGAGTTTGAGTTTGAAAGCCATACATCTTATCCATCAATACATGAAATAGATGTTTAATTAAAGATAACGATTTTCGTGACAAGGTTTCTACTTATTTAAAGTTAACGAACCTAATTCAAAGAAAATGGAAATTTCGTCTTCAAGTTTTGAGATATTCATGACAAAATTAGTTTTTACATCCTTGAAAAGTAAAATGAGATCAATGGCTTTGGATTTTATCACTGTTGAATTGAAGTCTTGATAAATATATTTTTTTAAAACATTGCCCCACACTAGGGATTTCTCCTGTATCTTGGGTGCGTTTACAAACATTTAAATTCACATACAAAAACAGCTAGACCCGAAACAACTATCTGTAGGCCATACAAATATTTATTTCGTGCGGGAATCGAACCCGCGACACGCAGCGCGGCAGTCGATCGCTCAGCCACTGCGCCAACCGTGTCGTCAAATTAATTAAAATTATTCATTCAGCATTTACTGTAATTTTAACTTCAATATTGTTCCTTCCATGTTCTTCTCAACTAGTTGGGATCTGCTTTCAGTCTTACCGGATTCAGCTGACTACCAGTATTTTATACTAGCTGTTCCCCACGGTTTCACCCGCGCTGCTCAGCACCTGTTGGTCATAGCGTGATGTTATATAGCCTATAGCCTTTCTCAAGAAATGGACTATCCAACACTAAAAGAATTTTCTAATTCCAACCAGTAGTTCCTGAGATTACCGCGTTCAAACAAACAAACAAACAAACTCTGCAGCTTTATAATATTAGTATAGATATAGATGGAGCGACTGCCTATCTGTCCTCCACTTCTTATTTAACAACAGGGTAATACGATACTTCTTGGTAAGCCTGGTTGTCAAACTCTCGGGCCACTACCTGCAACGACTATCAAAGATCTACAAATGACAGCCGGGACCAACGGCTTCTTGCCGAGGCAGGGAGGAAACTCGGTATGTAGTAGCTGGTCACCCATCTACGGACTAGCCCCAAGCGTGGCTTAACATCAAGATCAACCCGAGCTCCTCTTGCACCTTTGATCAATTGGATCGCTATATTTTTACCCGACTGCGGGCCGCAAAGGAGGGTTACACACCTAATAAAAATAAAACTGAAAGGAGAAAAACAAGTACTTTAATCTGGAACTATTAAGAACAGTCGGGACCCTTTAAAATCTAGAACGGGTCAAACTCCAATAATGACTTTTTACGCAGTCGGGTTTTTTTTTAAATTATTATTTTGGTATAGCGTAATTAATTATCGTCTTAGTATTTTTGACCTAACGTTTGTTTATTATAGTATACTTTTAGACTATGTGTTAGTTACATTATTGATTATTTACCATGACCATCTTTCTATTCTGAATAGTTATTATATGTTTAAATGAGTGTTGTTAAAAACATTGATAAACATGATTCGAACTTTATATTCAGTGGCATTATTATTCTTATCAAGAAGTAGTAAGAATAATAATCCTATGAATATATAGTTCAAATCGATCTATTTATCTGTTTATCTCTTTTTTTAATGATTGGAAATCATCAAATAACTTCCCCCGCTCTGGGCGAAGCGGGGGGGAGGGGGTCAGATTTTTACGGTCTAAAAGCCACCCGTGTTCCTACTTTTGCCCTATATGTTCCGAAGCAAAGGTACCTCTTTCAGACAACGTGCAACTTCGACCAACCCGCAACACATCTGTTTAACTTAATTGACTTTTAAAACGTTCAAGTTGCAGATATGGGTAAGTGAAAACCAGAGGTTCTCTGGTACGTAATGTATTCTGACAATCAAAGGACTACAGATATGGTTTTCAGACGGCACTAAGTCAGGTCTAACGAACCAAACAATATGGAAATGTGTCCTACCTTTGAGGCCATGTTTCCAAATTTTGAAAACAAAACAAGTTTCTAGTCGTATTATTCCATTTTCCTTGAGATTTTGGCTTTTGTTTCCACTTTTTTGAATTATAGTTTTTAGTTTCCATGTTATCGCACTAGTTTTCGTGCCAAAAACAGGCTTTTTTATTGGATAATATTTTAGAAAGCATTTTAATTCAGTTTATTTTACTTCTGTCCGGTATGATTTGGGTCTTGGCAGTTAATTTGAAACTTCTAGGAAATTTAATAAGTAGCTTAGTAACCCATTTTATGAATCTTAATCTTTTATTGGATCATGAATACAAAAAAAGTAATAAAGCCGATTACAAGAAAAGATTAATTTTAAAAAATATGTTAATATTTCAGCAGCCCCTAATTCTCATATTATATCAGATTCTATTCTTATCCACTTGGAAACACCCCAGAAAAAAAAATCGCAGTATAATATTTTTCGTAGAACAACTACTTGGATACGACAGCCATAAATTACTTTATGTTACACTCCACTGGAGGTTAGCATCGGTCTCAAGTCGAGACAAATTATACAAAACGAGATGATAATAAGAGGTCAAGGTTGAGAAGGATGAAAGGACCAGAGACAAATGTAGGAAAAATGAAGACTTTTTTTGTTGTAATTATTTTCGCAAGAATGATTTCTGTTCGAACAAAGGAATTCGTTGGATTTATGGTTGAGGTTTTGGATTCCTAGTATCTGTCTGCACAGTTGTAGTATTGGTAGGAAATAAAAACAACTCTCTTTTTTTGGGATCGTTCAAATTGTTTGTTTTGGTTGCGTTTACAGACACCATTGTTTATGCTTCGTGCAAAAACTAAACACATAACTTCACAGGAAAATTACACTTATTTTCATCACATACATATTTATTTATTTTGTAGAGCTGTTGTATGCTAAAAGGACTTAATGATCACTAACAAATTTTATTTCACAAAAAATAATTACTTCAAAGATTATAAACGTAACGCCATATTGAATCAATTTTTTGACGTTATCATTTTTGTCCCACAGCTGAGCAAAGGCCACCCCAAACCTTACCAATTTTCTCCGTATTCCGCCTTCTAATATTTAAAACGGAATTTATATTTAGGAACGAGCAACCGCAGAATATAAATTTTTAACGTGTTAAGAACTGTGATATATAGGGGCACTTGGCACCTGGCTCTACACATAAACTATCTGCGCCACGTGGATGCTACGAGTTTCCAGCATTTACCACAATTACTAAGGTATTATAGCTAGCTGCTGTTTACTAAGAAAAGTTTACAAACTTAAAAACTTAATATTTTTTAAGTTTCTTCGCACTAAAAATATTTAAACTCACATAAACAAATAGCCAGACCAAGAACAGCTATCTGGTAGGCCGTACAAATATTTGTTTCGTGCGGATATCGAACCTGAGTTATAATTACCTAGGCTTATAGGTAAATAAAATATAACAAATTCTTAATAACAAAACACTTTATTTATTGCTTTTTAGTTTTGTATGTTTTTTACTATACTCGTCAAATACAATAAATAAATAAAATGCATGAATAAATAAATCGGATTTATATTTTGTATTTTGTGGTGCTGTGTTGTGTTTCGAGGGCAAAGCACAAGCATATAGGTAACTTAAAGGATACGGAAAAACGTCAGGTATTTTTAATCGCTTGTCATTCTTAGTGAAACTCGAAACTGCCTAACTAAACCATTACACGCGTTGACAGAAACAGTTTGTTACTTTCGAGACAAGATTTTTCATAAACAAACAAATCATACGAAGATCCAGCAATTGTGGTTAACAATACAGATTGGTGCATATTTAGAACCGTCACTTCACCGTTAAAACTCCTGTCTAGCTGTCCAGAATTTAACTCAAAACAAACCTGCTTAGCAATTTACTTCATTTGTTTTTTCATAGTCACTGTTTCACCGTGTGTCGCTCAAACGTGAATTTTGTGACCAAGTAGTTAGACGTGTGGATTGTGGCGAGCCACACGATACCGAGTTCCGTCTGAAACTCCGTAATTTGTTCCAGTCTTGTTCGGACACGGAATCCTACACTGGTGCACAGTAATAGTGTAGTAAAATCACTTACTACTTTTTTCTGTTGTTATTTTCAGTATAGGAGTTTCATTTATCCAGTTGAGCTGGTAAAGTTTTAATGGGACAGGGTTGATTCAACCGGGTATGTGGGTTGTGCATGAGATACCGCGTCATCATCTGCCTAGCCTTTTCCCAACTATGTTGGGGGTCGGCATCCAGTCTAACCGGATGCAGCTGAATATCAGTATTTTACATGGAGCGACTGCCTATCTGACCTCCACAACCCAGTTAATACTGGGTAATACGATACCCCTTGGTAAGACTGGTTACGAGATACCGCGTCAGTGGAACAACAAAGGCAAAAGAATGTTGGATAATGGGTTTTTTAGTCAGTAAAAGTCTGAAACTCTACTCCACTTCGCCCAGAGCATGGGAAGGTATTTGATGATTTCCCGACGGCAAAAAAAAAGGCTGTAGCTCACCACTTCCTATAGCACTGTCAGTTCGTGGATTAATAAAGAAGCAGGAGTTGATTTACAAGCTCTATGCAGCACTTGTCAAGTTTAGTCTGTAGATGGGCGACCATTCATAACGTACTGAATTTTTCTCGTAGTTCAAAAACCATTTTTAGCAATTGGTTCCGACTGCCATAGAAATAGAAATAGAAATAGAAATCATTTATTTGCTAAAATGTAGGTAAACAAATAATGGTGGTAAGTTTTACGACGTTTTACATATTATGTATTTTTTTTCTAACTCATAAACTACCTAAGTAATATTGATATGGGACCTGGAAAATATACCCTATCAAATATAGAATTTTGTAAATCGGTCCGTTAAAAAAAGATGACGATGAATTGAGAACCTCCCCTTTTCTGGAGTCGGTTAATAAATAAATAGGCTCGTCATATTTAGACATTGATGTTGAAATGCGGGTGTACTTGGTACCTCAATCCTTTGAGAATAACATGCATATTAAGTTATTTCAATTATAAATAAGGAGTAGAAATTATATATATTTGACGGGCCTGTTGGTCCAGTGGTTAGTGGCCCTGACTGCTGAGCCGGAGGTCGTGGGTTCGATTCCCACCCAGGACAAACTTTGTGTGATGAGCATGATTGTTTGTTCTGTGTCTGGGTGTGATTTATCTATAATATGTATGTATTTATAAATTATATAAGTATGTATATAAGTTGTCTGGTTACCATAACACAAGTTCTGCTTAGTTTAGGATCAGATAGCCGTGTGTGAGTTGTCCCAACATATTTATTTATTTATATACTAATACTAGCTTGCGCCCGTAATTTCGTCCGCGTGGCATAGTTACTTTGGGCTTACGCTAACTTTAACCCGCGTGATGACCAAAAAAAATCTACCCTTTTCTTCCCTCTTTCTCCCCCTTTTCTCATTTTAAAATGATGTCTGTAAAAAGTTCATTAAAATTGATTTATGCGTAAAGACGTTGACAACAAACAAACCCACTTTCGCTTTTATAATATTAGTAAGGATGTTAGTGACCGTGTCAGTTTACAAAACTTATATAGTTTTTGATTATTATATAATTTAAAAAATTCTGAAACACCAAGTGAAGTCCGCTTAGATTTACACGGTAGTTTCATATTCCTCTCAGATGCAATAACGGCAACTCAGTGAGCATCACAGATATGCAGATGTGACTGCCTATTGCAGTCAAGGATAACTGACAGTCAATTAAGTTCTAGCTCTGACAAGAAATCTGTACATACTGGATACGGTTACGGATATCCGGTTCCAATAACCAATGACGCATCGGTAACTTTACTATGGTTGGAATTTTAAACGTTCTCTAACCAGGCTACTAGCCCTAGCCCTACTAATACAATCGTCTTTTTGACATTCCAAGTCTTGCAAAATTTTGTAGTGCTTAAAATTATCATCATCTGCTTAGCTTCTTTCCAACTATGAAGGGGTTGGCTTCCAGTCTAACCAGATTCAGCTGGATACCAGTATTTAACATGGAACCACTTTTTCTGACTTCCACAGCTAATGCTGGTTGACTGGTAGTAAAGCTGGTTCACAGTTGTTAAAACCTCAAGTCTGAATTTATAATATACTCAAGTCTACAATGGAGGTGGAATTGTGGAAAAATTATATCGGTAAGTGTACGCAGTCAAAAGATATGGCCGTTTATGTCGCAAGTTTGTACGGAATCCTTCGTGCGCAATTCCGACTTACACATAGCTGGTTTTAATTTTTATTGTAGGGTTAGTACAATATGCAGTCATCAAATGCTGTGCATCAAAGCCACCTTACTTAAAAATCATCGCAACATCAACAACATCGATCCATAGGTTCCAAAAAAGAATAATTAATTTATAATTCATTAAAATGGTAAAACACCAATTACAATAATTAACAACTTACAATTGGTTCAACAAAAACTAACACGGAACAGTGGGCACTCTTGCATACTTCGTTTCATAAAACACCAGACATACTAGCATGACTGTATCCATTCTTCCGCAAACACATCACATTCAGGGTGGCAGTCATCAGAGCGTTGAGCATCTTGAGAATACGACACACGGGCGATTCAGCTCCGGCGACAGTTTTGGAAAACGAGCAAAAGATTGTGTCAGCGGCTCTAACGGTGTCCGAAGTATTGGTCGGGCACGAATAGCCGGCAGAGAAGGGTATGAAAATACAAAACAGCCTGCATTTAATTGGCAGCTTTTAAATCCTCAATACTTCATCACTTGAACACTCAATATGTATAATTAATTACCTTTGGGGTGGTACGGGCGATCTGTTAGGATTAGTTTCCCAACAGTTTGTCAATGTCAGTTGCAAGTTACGAACTAACTTGAACTAGTATCGCGGTGATCGTTGGCGTCAAACGTAATGCTCGTCATCGCTGCTGTATAGGGCACTTGAATTGTTGGTGTTTTAGACTAATTAGTGTGATTTGTATTGTGGTGTTTGTGTCGTTTTTGGGCTGTTTGACAAGGCTTGGGCGCGAGGTTGCGGGTAATTAGATACCGCGGTCCCGGAACATAAACGGCTCAAAAAGGAACATGGGTGGGTTTTAGTCAATACAAATCTGACATTCCCCCCATTCCACTAAGAGCTGGGGAGGTTATAAGCTGATTTCTCAATGGCAAGAAAAAGGCACACCACCTCTTATAGCAATGTCAACTCAGGGGTTAATAAAGCAGCAGGGGTTGATTTACAAATTTTATGGAGCACTTGTTAAGGTTAGTCTGTGGATGGGTGACCAAGTACTGGTTTGTAAAGTTACGAAGGATTTAAATACATTTCCTGTTAAATGAAAACCATATTCAGGGTGCTAAACTTTCTCATCAACATCAGTTACAATTATTAAAAAAAAAAACGACATAACAAAAATCAAGTATATTGACTTGGCTCGAGAGGTTGTCGACATGTGGGATGTGAACTCAGCGATCATTGTGCCGATAGTCGTATCTGCCAATGGCTTAATTGCCAAGAGCCTT